>OY755241.1:20550378-21174544 GCA_963576725.1 Azorinus chamasolen | reverse complement strand
TTCTCACATAAATTATTTTAGTCCCAACCTCTTTGAATAGATCTACCGAAAAGTAGCATTTACAATAGAAAAGGAATATTTTAGAATTGTGTAGCTTTGAAACGGGCAACCAGTGTGATAAATAGAGCATTTATTCCATTTGCTCTATTACTCACAATGGTGTCAAAACATAACTTTAACGGAGACGTCGAAATGCGCCAGTAGGAGGGAATGGGTTAACTCACAACCTGCTGAAAAACGTATTCCTTCTCAAGCACTGATATGGTACAATATTTGACTTACTTTGATTCATCTAAACGTTTTAGAATCTATTGACGGAGTATCAAACGGTTTAGATCCAGATGAGATGCCGAAACACTCGTCTCATCCGCATCCTAGCTGTTTTCAAATGCCAGCCAGGTCGCGCTCATGCAGGGGGCAAGGGGTTAAGCGTTTACTCCTTAAATACGCCATTTCTACGCATTTGCAAACAGAGAAAACCCAGATCATACGGCTCCTATAGGATCCGTCTGATCAGGGTCTGATCTGTTTGCTTATGAAATAATAAAGATGAGATTCTACAATTCCTGCCACGGCGAAAGCTTCTTGTGCTCAAATACGTCATTATAAAAATGACGTACATGTAGTTATTTCTTCTATAAATATTCATGGAGTAAGGGTTTAAACAATCATCGGCTTTTTAAGAGTTTAAGACTCCAGTGTTCATTCCCGATGTGGTAGATATTGTGAGATGCTTCTGTATATATAATATATAATGCAGTACCCCTTCCCCCTCCCCCACACAGGTTCTATACCGGATGTTAAAGTTAGTATCAATGTCCGTCTGTAAGCAGGAGGCAGCTTAACGCAGGGTGAAGGTCATGCACAAAACTCCTATAGGAGCTTTCTGCCTAACTTTCATATTGCATTAAACAGCCGTCTAAAATGATATACAGTAAAGCCTCTCTATATAACGGCCACTAAACTGTGTTAATTAGTTGGTATTTAGGGGCAGGTGGCTGCTTAAAGCATGGTGAAAGAAAAACAGAATGCTCCTACAGGAGCGTTCTGTTTTACTTCCACCTTGCTTTAAGCAGCCACCTGCATTTAACACAAAATACTTGATGCGATTTAGTGGCCGTTATAGAGAGGTTTCATTGTATATTTTTGTTTACTAAAATTCGGTTTTAGAGTGATATTACTGTATTTGCTGTAAACAATTTCAAGCACGTGCATTGCACGTGATGTTAACAATTTCAAGCACTTGTCCATCACGTACTGTTAACAATTACAAACACATGCGTGGCCAATGAAAGCAATCGACACTGTGGATGGATATATAATTGTATTATCAGTGATAATTGGAAAGAAGTACATACTCAGTTGCATTTATAAAACTGTATTTATTGGAAAGACTTACACTCAATACAAAATAGAAAATATTCCAGTCTGGATACATTCTGTCGTCATCAACATTTTAACCTTTACTGCATACGATTAGATGCCATTTTACGCATTTGCAAACATAGTAGACCCAGTATTAGGGTCTCCTCTGTTAGGTTATGTAATTACATGTGCAGTAAAAATCCTCAAATGCGACCACCAGAAACAGGTCTAATTCTGCGTTTTAAAGGCATGTGGTAGCTTAATACAGGACGAAAGTTATGCAGAAAGCATCTTTGTTTATTCAAAAGACGGTCGCATAAGAGAGGTTTTACTAAATCTGATTGTGCAGTTTTAACCAGGGGGACACATATCTGTTCTTGGCCATAAATGTTAATCTTTTCCGTGTTCAATATTTATGAAAGAAATAATGACATACAATCATGTATTAGCTATTTTTTCACGGAAAATGTTTGCTTTCACACAAATACTGTAGAATCAGATCTTTATCATTACAAAGGCAAGCAGAGAACATCCTGATCAGAGGTTTCCTGTGGGAGCCGTCATATATGAGTCTAATCTGTTTGCAAATGCGTGAAAAAGACGTTTATATTGAGCTACCCTCGTTAAATAAAGTATTTAATTAATTCATTTCACTCGCTTAGTTTTATTGTTACTCATGTTTTAGTTTGCTCTTGAATGTTTGTTATCGTTTGTATGCTAGACATTATTTGTCTCCATTAATACAGAAAATCAGAGTGAATCAACCAGCTTTAATCTGGATGAGACGCCAATTGCTTTGGTGCTTCATCTTAAAAGCAACTGTTTGTATCGATATGTCTGCTAAATAACACCTAACGTTTTTAAATAGCCTTTCATTTCGAGGCCATGCATATGTACAATAGCTGATGAATATACGTTACCACACAGCGTCTGGTCGTGGTTGGACCCAATGTCATTGCGATATGGGGCCAATTTTGCGCTGACGTCCTGTGGGATCTGGGTAAAATCTTGAAATATTATAGACCCTATGCTAACCATTAAGTAAAACTTTCATTCTACCAGTAACCATATAAGATTTGTATATATATATGTATCTTTAAAGATGTATGTAGATTCACTAGATTGTTTTTAATGTGTTTGTATATATGTTACTGTTGAGGGCCTCATGGAAGATTGATTTTATCAAATGAGTTCTCTCGTTAAATAAAGTATTTATTATTATTATTATTATATGAAGGAAAGGGTTAAGTTAATTTATATTCCAAGTTATGTTCATTTTATTCCACAGGGAATATTAATTAGATAAAATTATGTATAAATCACTCGGCTACGGCCGAAATATTGAAAACAGAGTGATTTGTATATAATTTTATCTAAATATTTTTCATTCGTTATTTCTTACATATATTCACGACGTCAAGGGTAAAAGAAACGATTTTGACCGACGCTTGTACATTTTTCTTCTAAGTGAAAGTAGATGTAGAGGTACTAGTGTATATCTGCCATCACACTTATTTGTGAGCTGGGCATAACTCAACTCATGTGACCTATAACCTTTGTAAAGTAGTTGATGGGGGACATGTGTCATATTGTTGATGGGGGGCATGTGTCATATTGACACATTCCTACGGCTTATTTGAAGGACTGATCTGATCCTGTTATATTAACCCATTCCCTCATATTGACGACTTTTAACGACTCTGTAAAAGTCCCTTTGTGAAACCATTGTGATAAATAGAGCATTTGCTCCTACAGGAGCAAATGCTCTATTTATCACAATGGTTTCAAACTACAAAATTCTAATTTTTTCCTTTTCTCTAGTTAATGCTCCTTTTCGGTAGAATTTTTCAACGAGGTTGGATCTAAAAATAGCCTAAGAAGTAATGGGTTAATCAGTTGTTAGTGACGTATATAGATAGTGATATTCAGAGCTCGAGATAAGATGCGTAGATTTAAACATTTTCAAGAATAACTCCTTTATTTCTCCACTTAACCCTTAGGCCTACTGTGACCACTCCTATTAAGAATCATTTCTTCGAGGTGGAGAAATGACGATTTTAGTATTTTGATACGTTCTATTATCTGTACATAGCTCTGTTAACCATTTCCCACATATAAACGTGTTTTCACGCATTTGCAAACAGAGTAGACCAGATCAGACGGCTCCTAGAGAAGCCGTCTGATCAGGGTATACTCTGTTTGCTGATAGAATTTGAAAAATCTCTGTCTTCACCTTCTAAAATGGCTATAATGTACCACATTCCACATTTCATTATAACTATTTTGTCCATAAATATTCAGTAGGTACAGGAATTTGAAATACATTGTAAACACAGAACAGGAAAAGGGTTAAGTATACTATAACATACCAACAATTTCTTCATTTCTACAACAAAATATTCATAAGAATCGTCTCAACGCGATTACAGTAGAAACGTGTCCCAAGCGGCCATTTGTTTATTGAAATCCGGAGTCTTAAAAACAGGTGGATGCTTAATGCAGAGAAAAATATGTAGACATCTCCTATAGAAGCTTTCTGCATTACCTTTGACCTTCATTAAGCTACCACATGCCTTACAGACCAATAATTTGACATCTTTTTGATGACCGCTTTAGAAGGTTATATTGTATAGATGGCGAAAAAAGATAAACAAACCTACACTCTAATGTGACCTCACCAACAAGAAGCCTAAGCTAGGTCGTAAATGCTAGCTTCTGTGTGAGCTTTCTGTATAACTTTCGCCCTGCATTGTGTAATTACATGATTGTATCAAGTGGTCTCTTTAGAGGGATAGTACTGTCCCCCAATTTAAAAACAGACTGACATAACAGTTTACTGTTGAAATACATGAATGCACGAGCGTGACAACGTTACCATATGAACAGCATTGGACAACCTTTTAACCCATTCCGTCATAGGCAAATATTAGACCCAACCTCTTTGAATAAATCTATAGAAAAGGAGCATTTACTAGAAACAAAGGAACAATTGTGAATCTTGAAGTATTAAAACCAATGCGATTAGTAGAGCATTTGCTCTTGTGGAGCTAATGCTCTATTTATAACAATTGTTTCAAAGAGTGATTTTTACAGAGGAGTCAAAAGGCGCCAGTTATATGAAGGAATGAGTTAAATAAGTGGAGATACGTATTCTATTCTTAATCGAACTGGTCGTCTCCACCCTCGTCCTCAACAATATCTTCGTCGTCGTCGTCGGCTACGTTCTGCTCAAACTCCGCCTCCAATTCTTTCTCCTGTTGCGCAGCACGAACGGCGGCTTCCTCTTCCGGTGTCGGGTCATCGGCTTCAGTAATTTCCGGCCCACTCGGAAACTCTAGCAATGGTGCATCTGGCAAGGATGGCTCAAAATCTCTCTCCAGATTTTTCTGGCCCCAACCGATATACAGATTTTCGAAGAATCTGAAACAATCGATTGTACATAGATTTATTAGACAAAGAAAATTTGTAGTAGCAAACTCGTAAATAAATATTTAAAAAGTACGGCTTTTATATCTACATGTACTTTTTTTTCTAAAAACAGCTCTTTGATTAAAAAAAAACTTCAGCGACAAAGACTAAACTAGACCTATCAATAAAAGTGATGGAATACCCCCGCACAGCAACCTTGATAGCAAATCCAAATACCCATGTTTCAAGCCAAAATGACAAAGATACTCAAGTTTCCAGGGGAGCTAATTCTGCAATACTCCGCGGTTAACACATGACATTTGCGCCTTGCACAGGTACGATTCGTGGTTATTATGTATACCAAATATAAAGTCAATAACTTTAAAACTGAAGGAGGAGTTTGCGACTCCAGCTACCCATGATCAAATGCGGACGGACGGACGAACCGACCGACCAACCACCCAACCAACCGACTGAACAACCGACCGACCAACCGACAGCCCGGCAGGATGATTCCATTATATTCCACTCAAACAAGTTTGCGGGGTATAGACAGAACAGAAGACTGGTTTGAAATTAGGATATGACCACGAAAGACCACACAACACGAGAAGTACAAATAAGTGCACGCTCATATATTCATACGTGTTTTTGCCTGCCCAACATCAAGCCAAACCAACGGTTGTATTTAGATTTCCGCCATTGAATGTTATACATGTACAATAGAACCTGTCCTAAACCACCATTCATTAATTGAACACGTGAGTCAATTAAAGCAGGTGACTGCTTAATGCACGGCAAAGATAATGCAGACAGTTCCTATATGAGTTTCTGCATTACTTTTGACCTGCATTAAGCTACCGCCTGCCTAACAGGGTCATAAGTGCACCGTTCTTTTATGGCGGTTAAACCTATTCCTTCCTACTAACACCTTTCGATGCTTCTGTAAAAAACAATTTTTGAAACCATTGTGATAAATAGAGTATTTGCTCCATAGGAGCTCCATAGGATCAAATGCTCTGTTTATTACAGGGGTTCAAACTACACAATTCTAAAAGTTTCCTTTTCTCTAGTAAATGTTCCTGTTCGGTAGATTTATTCAAAGAAGCTGGATCCAAAATACACGTAATCTAGGAGAGAATAGGTTAAGACATGTCCTACTGTATTCCTTACATCTAATATAATATGAAACTCACTTTCCACGTTCAGCTGCAAACGCGTACGCCCCTGTCCAGACGTTGGACTGCAAGATGGCTATGGCATACTCAGGAACGAACTTGGAACTTGTAGCTGCGAGCCAAGGTGGACTGTTCTCAACATCTGAAGAAAGTGAATGATATGGAAAGATTTCGTAGATTTCAGCAATTTAATATGATATGACATTGGCTCCAAGTGCAAGCAAACTATCATTTTAACATAACATGAGGGTCATAATGACAAGGTTTCACTCACATAGTTGATAGACCAAGTGATCTAATAAGCACATCTACCAAAATTGTTCAAGCCGCTGTATTTCACGTTGAAATGGGACCACCTAATTATCATTCCTTTGAAGTTTGATCAAATTCCCTTCCGTAGTTCACGAGAAGATGTCTTTTTCAAGGCATCTTTCATTGACATTTATTTATAGCTCATGCGAAATGCTTATACATGTACATGTATAGCCAATCAAAATCATTTATATAACTTTGTTCGAGGACCCATATATGTATTATTACTGTGAGTTTTGGTTTATATCATATTGAGTTTAGAATTATCTCACTCTTCGTGACCTGGTTCGCAGTTGCAAACAGTTCGGATAAAGATGGGGTGCAGAGTAGTCTAAGTCCAGGTGCGGATCCAGGATTTCAGATTAGGGGGGGGGGGGGGTTAGAATTTTTATTTATTTTTATTTATTTATATATTTATTCTTTTTTTTGGAGGGGGGGGGGGGAGATTTTTATGTTTGATGAAATAAATAAATAGTGTGTTTGTAATACATGTTGAAAAAGAGCTTTATTGGGTGAGGGAAATAAAACACTCCTACTGAATCATTGTTTTATAGAATTTTAGTAGACACAGCGACCACTACATTAATCAATTATTTTGTGTTAAAGGCAGGTGGCTGCTTAAAGCAAGGTGAAAGTAAAACAGAACGCTCCTATGGGAGCGTTCTGTTTTACTTTTACCTTGCTTAAAGCAGCCACCTGCTCTAAATACCATCTAATTAACACAAGTTAGTGGTCGTTATAGAGAGGTTTTACTGTATGTAGGTCTAAATTATTACTAAACAAATTGTGTTTGCAATTTTAGGGGGCGTACGCCGGCTCTGTCACCCTCTAAATCCGCGCCTGGATTGGCCGAGTCGGAAGTAATCAGAATTGTACAAACTCCAAACTCTGAGCAGATATTATAGCGAGGTAGGGGTAGGAATACTAACATCCTACATCCTAATATTGATCTGTATGTGAACTTTTAGAAAATGTGCAACTGGGAAGTCTTCCTCGTGTCTATACTCATTAGGATTTATTATTTGTTTGTTTGTGTTGATGAACATTCTTTTCTGCTCACTATGGGCTAATTGGACGCCCAGGAGAGGGGGTAAATGATTTATATTACAGAGAAAAGCGATACCTATTCTTATTATCGACAGGGTTTGTCCGATTCATTTAGATAGCCAGTGTAAACTAAGCACTGATGCATCGGTCCTCGGTTTATAAAGTCTCATCTGAAGTACTTGGTTTGGCAGGAGACCGAACCCGGGACCCTGATATTAAAGTTGAGTGCGTTAACCATTCGACAACGTTCACCGATAGCGTTTATTTAATATAACTATTGACTCAATGCATATTCATTGAAAAAAATAATGCCATCATAAACATTGATAAGATTATTGTTCTATAATGGCTCAGTTTGGCCGTAGCAGAAACTGTAGACTTATATCCGTATTATTTCATAAGCAAGCGGTGCGGACCCTGATCAGACGGCTCATATAGGATGCACTTGATCTGGGTTTACTATGTCTTCAAATGCATAGAAAGGCGTGGCTTAAAGTGTCTACCATCTGCGTTGTACATACTTTCGTCTTCTGCAATTGGTGTCAACAAAGGGGGTCCTACTTCCGGTTCCGGTTCGTCTGGTTCGTTTCTTTCTTCCTCATCCTCCCCTTCTTCCTCTTCGTTGAATTCCTCCCTCGTCTCCACTGGGTTCCACCAAGTCGTTCTTCCCTTTGATAAAACAAAACCGTTGAATCAGTTACGTTCATTCAGCTCACTGTACAAAGTGTATGATTAATCTGTCAACGAATAGGAAAATTGGTATGCGAATATTCTAATGGATAAGTATCCGAATATTCAAATTTTCACTTTTACGTTTAGTGGTACTCCTCTACTGAAGTACAAGTACGGCAGTATATAAATGATAAGTAACTTCCGTTGGCCAAAATTGCCAATTTCAGATCTACCATACCTTTCATACTTAGACCTCCTTGTTTTGGCTGTTTAAGACAGGTTCTACTGTACATGTACATGTATGTCTAATTCGGGATCAAGCATTACGTCCTGCTTCGAAATCAAATACATCACCGACTGCGCCAACATTGGTTCTAGAGGGTTATTGTTTGTTTACCTGGGGAAGTATAGCAGGGGCGTGGTGTACCCAGGTCTGCAGACCTCCGTCAGCTAAGTCCTTTATAGCAACGCCCTCAAACTCCGTGTCTTGAATGACATTGCTCCTACCACCGGCTGTAAAAAAGAAATGCATGAAAAGAGCAAATAATTCGAAACATACAGTAAAATCTCGATTATTCGAACAATATAAAATTCGTATTATTATCGATTTTTAAGATAGTAGCAGTTTAATGCATGATAAAAGTCATGCAGAAAGCTTTCTGCATGACTTTAAACAAGCATTAAGCAGCCACATACCTAAAATGATCTAAATTCGTCTGTACAGAAAATTCGAATAATCGAGATTTTACTGTATTCGACACTTAGTTACTCCGTATTCTGTGACTTGACTGACACAAACACACATCTTGGATTCGGATGAGACGCAGAGTTACTCGGCGTCTGAACTGGACACTAGCTGTTTGAAACTCGATCATGTTCAAATCGAAAGAAGTCAAACTTGGACCAACTCCAGATTTAATGGACATTATTTTTTTCTCAGCATGTAAGGGTAAACCCTTATTTGTTTAGTTTACTTACTCTATTATGCATTATAAAATATAATAAACCTATTTCATTTCAGTAGTTAAAACAACAAGAAAAAATGCTCTATTTATCACAAATGGTTAAAAAACTACATACTTCTCATTTTTTCCCTTTTTGTAGCAAATATTCATTTTCGGTAGATTTATTCAACGAAGTAGGATCTAAAAATAACCTACATGTAGTAGGGAATGTGTTGAAGGGCATATCTAAGGTAAAGAGATAAACGTGCCTGCTTCTTCTGCTGCTTCTTCTTCCTCCTCGCCCTCATCGTCAAACCGGAAGTATCCAATTGGAGATACATGCGTACTCGAACTTATCCGAGCAATCTGAGCACGCAGGTAATTTTTTTCTACTCCAGGAAAAGGTGGGTAAGACACGACCTGAAATGAAGGTTGATAGCACTTTACAGTTACTTCCATATTAAAAGATAGTTTGAATACCCGTAAATTGCAAAATGTCAACTCAAAATATTCTGGAATGAAATATGTAATATTGAGCCACCGCTCCCTGACACATTTTTTAAAACCTCGTTATCTCGAACTTTACTTTGAGATAACAGAGGTTCTGAAAACTTTCTCAGATTCAAAGCTTAATGCAGGTCTAAAGCCATGCTGAAACATTCAGTATTACTTTAGACCTACATTAAGCTGCCACGCGTGTTTCTAGATAGGCGTAGTGATACAATTTAGAACCATTCTGTATTGTAAATGCTGATAGGACCTAGCATTTACTTCGAGTTATCCCGATCTGAGTTCGAGTTCAACTTAGACCAGCCCAACCGTCGCATTTCTGGCTCACATTTCATTCATATGCCTTTAAAGCAGGAACTGAATGCCTATTCAAACACGTTAAGTCTTTACTCTATCAACAGAATCTACTCCTCTCTACGCCTTTGCTAAACAGAGTAGACGAAGAGCAGGTGGTCCGTGTAGGCACCGTCTAATCAAGGTCTGCTCTGTTTGCTTATGACATACATGTAATATAGATAGGATTCTGCAGTTTCTGCCATGGTCAAACATTCCTGTGTCCATGTGCTATTATAACATATTAGCTAATTAATATTCATGATGTGATTTTCTCACATGCATATTCATGTAGTAAAGGGTAAAAATATTAATTTTACCTAGCCTCTGCATTCTCAGAATGTCATTGCGAAACCTTATGACCTAACTACCAAGAGATAAAAGAGATCTACCTGTGCGTTTAGATCGCCCGTAAATAACTTTCTTATTTTTCTCGCCGTTTGTATCTGGATAGGCGTCACGTGAGGTAAACGTATCCATGGTAATCCCGCTGTACGAATAAATGAAATTAAACTTCTTTATATACTTGAAGAAAACATTTTACGCTTCATGTATATATATCAAGTGATACTATTTTGAGTAAATACATCTAAAATGAAAACATGAAAAGAAAAACAATAATAAAGAAACAACACTCCAAATGCAAAATCAATTAGCCTATATACATGTATAAGACAGAACATACGGGTATTACATACATGTGTTCGGATTGTTTCCAAATAGCTGTGCAAGAATGTATGTCACTGGCATATTTTGCTTTAGCCCATTTCGAGGGCTTGGTGCAAAACTATTCTAACTCCTTCACTAAAGTGAAGGAGTTAGAATAGTTTTCCACCAAGCCCTCGATTTATTCCTATATCATTGAAAGAAAACCACGTCCACATATTAGATTGGAGCCCATCCATTTTTCACAACTGGCATATGTTATTATAAGGGGTCCTGTTGACGCTAAATACAGTCCATCTGCTAAGACTATCGTCTGCTTCATGTATTAAAGTAGCACTTTCTTCATTTTTTTTGCAAAGAAAAAATCAGTAGCAAATAGTCTGGATCCAAACTGCTTGCAAAAATTTATCACGGATTCGCTTATTCGATGTCGAACCAATGGGCAATACGTCAGAGAAATGTCAAACACTTACGATCTGACGTCACGAAGTATACTTTCTTGTTCAATCCTGATCCGGCTGGCTCACACGGGATTTTTGGCGGATTCTTGTACATAGGCTTCAAGTCTTCAGGTAGAATCACATCTAAATCAGTATCAGGAAATAATATAAGAATTAGAATACAATAGATGAACGAAATTACTAAACATATGAGTGTGTCCAAAAGATAGTAGCTTAATGCAGGACAAAATAAAATGTAGAACGCTGGTATAAGAGCTTTCTGCATTGCTTTTGACCTACATTAATCTTTGACTCCATAAATAAGCTTCTACAATTACACCTTTGCAAACAGAGTAGACCCAAATCAGACGACTCCTATGGGAGCCGTCTGACGATGGTCTGCTCTGTTTACTTATACAAAAAATACTAGTATCTGATTTTACAGAACTTTTCTGTTATGGCCAAACATTGAATATTCAAGGAGAAAATTATTAAGCTACCACCTATCACCTTAGACCTATTTGATTGTCACTTAAAACAAGTTCTACACTGTACATATGACTGAGTGTTTAATTTAACCCTTTCCCTGTTCAATATTCATGTATGAAACAATGATATAATGAACATTCATTAGCTGAATTTTCAGAATGTAAATTTTTCAAGGAAACCTTTAGTTTTAACAAAATCTGTAAAATCAGATCTACGAGTATTTCGCTGTGCAATCACTTGCTGTGGAGTGCATTGGTTGCACAATCAACTTGTAAATAGTGCAGACCCTGATGAGACAGCTCCTGCAGAAGCTGTCTCATCTGGGTCTACACTATTTACAGATAGGTATATTGACATGAATAGCAAGCGAACTCACGCTAGACCCTGAACCACGATTTTCTACCTTCGGTTATACGGTAGGTTGGTGGTTCTCTCCGGATGTTCTTCTGTGCACGGAACATTGTTATTTGTTTTGTGCATGGAAAACCCTCTTGGATTTTCCTCCACCTATAATTGGTTGGGCGTCGCGATATGACCGAAATACTGCCAAAGCGATTTAAACGCCCAAATCAAACAACCAACTAACTAACAGCCATGCATACCTACTGATATGTGCTTACATACATCAGGTGTACTTACAAATATTCGTACTTGTGTACACTTCATTCGGACTGAAAGTACTCGTAGACTATAAATAGGTACTTTAATTTTTTACTTACAGGTATATGCACTGACAGACATGTTAACAGACATGTATATTTACATACATATGTACTTACAGGCATGGGTACTTTCAGACATGTGCATTTACAGACACATGTGTGCATTTACAGACATATGTATGTATTTTACGATTTTCATTCTACTTACCGTCAAATAAACTACTATCCTCCTCCTGAAAGTAAAAAAGACCATTTGTATAGCAACTGTACTTGAAAATTGACTTAATGCACTATAGTTACAGACTATTGATGCTGTATATATAAATGTATCGATGTTGCAACTAAATCGGTAAATTGCATTTGTAAATTTGCTGATTTTTGAAAGTAAATTGAATATAATATTTGTAAAGGTGTGAGTAGTTCTGTTTTATTTGCACGAAAGACTTCACAATAATTACATTTATTTGAGTTTTTTGTTTAGAAATGCTCTGTGGCAATGGGGATGAGGTGGGGCAAGGCGAATGTGGTTCCGATGAGAGGGTACTGAACATTATCGTTAACCGTGTCAATTATCTTTAAAACAAGGCTGAAACTATTTGGAAAAACACGCCAACGCCATCCCATGAATGTCATTTTATAGCTTTTTTGGTTAACCTGAACAAAGCAGTTACGAAAATGAAAATATAGTTGTTGTCGCACATATACGTACACTAAGCGTAATACCAACTTAACAACATTTATTAGCACTGAACTCAAAGAAGTTGTTCTTGAAAATGCTTTAATATATACGCAACTTATCCTTATCTGGGTCTCTGATATATTGTAGACTCTGATCATATGACAAACTCTTACGTCATTGATTGATATGCTTCTATACAATATGATAAATCCCTTTAGGCGGCGCATCATTTTCAAGTGTATAGCTTCATAAGAAATAAGCACCATAGGCGATCTGCGACCACCTGTTGCCGTCCAATCAGAATTCAAGCAATCTGATACTGTAATAATCTTATGCTTCTTAAACAAATAGGAAGAAGGTTGAACAGGCATTACCAGCACATCAGTTTTCTTGGAACATTGCTGTTTTGTACGAGCATATACTATTACGTACAGGTACTAATAACTGGTCACTTTTATTAGTTGTAGGAGCATATAGTGCTACGTGCATGTACTACCAAAAGTTAGTTTCAGTGGATTACTGATGCTTTGTACGAACAGTTTATGCTATAAACTGGTACTGCGGTACAGTACAGTTTAGCTAGACGACTACTGCTTTGTACGAGCATATAATGCAACGTTTATGTACTACCAAGAGTTCATTTTCGCTGGACGACTGATACTTTGTACGATAATATTATACTATTTGCAGGTACTATCGAGAGTTCAGCTTTGATGGACGACTGATGTTTTGTGCGAGCACATTAGGCTATGCGCAGGTACTATCAAGAGTTGAGTTTACTGGATGATTGCTAGTTTTACTCAGACCGAGCTGGCAATGGCACATAAAAAGCGATTTTAACCCTTTCCATGGTCTATTTTCATTCCAAATTTTAATACCTACTGAATTTTTACATTCGCAGTCTGCCATAAACTATACAGTCATACAGAGCAGACCCGGATCTGACGGCCCCTGCAGGTGCTGTCTGATCTGGGTCTACTCTGTTATTGTATGGCAGAATCCAGTTGAACTTGGCCGTTTCATTGGATGATACGTCACTGTAGTTTGTTTGACACTCGGCAAAACTTAACAGTATCATCGTACTTGTATGTAGGATTGGGTATACACTGTTTACATACAGTTGAACTTCAATATCTAGATTTTCAAGGGACCAACACACAAAATACTATAACAACAGATGGTTGAGTCATCCGATATCTCACCTGAACAATTTCGCAACTCCACAGCTTAATGTAGGTCTAAGGTAATGATGAAAGCACATGTAGGAGCTTTCGGCATTACTTTCGACCTACATTAATCGGTCACACGTGTTTCTACATAATTATTCGAGTTATCTCGAAGTTCGAGTTATCCGAATTGGAGATATCGAAGTTCAATTGTATATCAACTGTTATATTTCTTTTGTTTCTCACATGAAGACCGCTGGCTAGGTCATCTGGCTCGGCAATCATTCCGTCCTCACTGACGTCATCTTCGTAGTCGTTGTCGCCAAACTCCGTCTCTGCCACGTAGTAGGACTTCGTGATCCCGAAAAGCTTGCCCCAGAAACGGATGCTCTATATGAAGTAAGATATGCAAGAAAGTATACTTTGATTTGTATGAGAGCTCCATGACTAGTCAACAACTATGGTTCTTTTAAGAAGCCTTCTCCCGCTACCTACGAGCTTGGAGGATCAAAATTAGACATACTGGTCACAACTATATATCTTCCAATATTGACATCAAATTAACCATTCCCTCCGTGAATATTCATGCTAGAAAAATAATGACGCTTTGAATATTAATTGGATTAATTTGTTATAACAACGCATGAACACATGCATGTTTTGGCCAAAGCAGAAACTATATAATCATATCTATATAACATCATGAGCAAACAGAGCAGACCCTGATCAGACGGCTCCTATAGGAGCCGTCTGATCTGGGTCCTCTCTGTTTGCAAAGGCATAGAAAGGCGTATTTATGGAGTAAAGGGTTAAGTAACAACTATAAGACAACTTAACCAGTTTAACGTTGGATTGTTAGTGTGGAATAGTCCATCAGTGCATTGAACCGTATAGTCAACTAAGTATGAATGGCTAAAACTTGCTAGATGATTTCGAATATCAAACTCTGCAGATCTGGGTCTTCACTGTTTGCAAAGTCGTTAACCCTTTCACTGTTGAATGTTGAAAGTGGAATAACCCATCAGTGTTTAACCACAGAGGCCACTAGTATGAAAGGTTTAAACTTGCTAGAGAACTTGGATTGACAAACAGTGCAGAACCGTTACTCCATTAATATTTATGAAAGAAATAATGGCACCGTGCATACTATTTAGCTGCATTTCTATGCCATTTGAACATGGGGAAATGACCATAGCACACATTGTAGAATATATTCTATATATTTAATTTATAAGCCAACATAGAGGACCTTGACCAGGTGCGTAGCTAGCGATACGCACTTACCCACGTGCGCAACATCAATTTGAGAAGTGAAAATATTATTATGGCCAAAATGGAACAAAATTGGAAGGCTTTAGTCAGCGCTCTATCTTTTCCTGTAAGCTTCAAGACATTCCCTCTTATTGAAGCCTTTTGACGCTTCTGTAAAAGTCATCTTATAGGAGCAAATGCTCTATCTATATCACAATGGTTTCAAGACTAAACAATTTTACACCCCCCCCCCCCCCCCCCCCCTTACAGCCACGGTGCGTATATTACATTCAGATTCAGCTACGCTGCTGTTGACCAGACAACTCCTACAGGGGCCGTCTGGTATGTGTCTACTCTGTAAATTGCAAAGGCGAAAAAGGCGTACATGTATATGCGTATATATAGAGTAAAGGGTTAATCATGATTGTCTTGTATTACAGTACAATATATCTTAAGCGGTCATTAAAATAGGTCTTAATAAGGGTCTGTAAGGTGGTAGCTCAATGAAGGTCAACCGTAAACTATAGGAGCTGTCTGTATTACCTTTTCCCTGCATTCAGCAACCACCTTCTTTTTTAGATTCCTGTGTCCAATCAATATAAGGTTGCTTAACCCATTCCTCCATATGCTATGTTTAGATCCAACCTCTTTGAATGAATCTACCCAAAAGGAGCATTTACTAGAGAAAAGTAAATTTTAGAATTTTGTAGTTTGAAACCATTGTGATAAATAGAGCGTTTGCTCCTATAGGAGCAAATGCTCTATTTATCACAATGGTTTCAAGAAGTGGTTATTACTGAGGCGTAGAAAGGCGTAATTATGGAGGAGAGGGTTAAGACAGGTTCTAACCCACTTATTTGGACCTAGAGCAATTTTGACTAGTTCTGATTTGATCAAGCTTTTGAGAAATATCGCCCGAGTGTCAAGCAGTTTGGATCCTGATGAGACGCCGAGTTACATGGCATCTCGTCTGATCCAACCTGTTTGCAAATGTCAGTAAAGTTGCACTTAGAATTGAGAATGATTAATCCTAACAACGCCGGATTTTCAAATGGACTATTCCTAAATTCAAACTGGTCAAGTTTATGGTTACTATTTAAGAATGTTTTAAATGGGCTATTCCAAAATTCAAACTGGTCATGTTTAATTGTGAATATTTACGGATGTTTTAACCCTAACAATGCTGAATTTTCAAATGAACAGGTCAAACATATGGTGAATATTTCGGGATACATGTACAATGTATTTCTAAAGATAGTGTAACATGACACACAATGCAGAGTCTGGCGAGAGAGCTCCTGTAGGTCTACAGTTTGCAAAGGGCAAAAGACTCGTGCCCCGCACTGTAAGGGTTAAAACTCGAATAAACAGAACAGAACAGAACATAATTTTATTCAGAGTTGCAAGTACCTGTACAGCTGGATAGGTGTCAAGTAAATCCGCCAGTGCTAGGGAAATTTTCATGAAATCCTCGCGGGGAAGCCCAACCCCGGCCATCTCAAAGTACGCTGCTTGGCGCATAATGTGCGGAATATCTCGGACTTTCATCTCTGTATCTGGTAAATCATTCTCGTTGTCAACTTGAGGGATATATTGTGGTGGTCTGTGAGATTTCTGAGAAAAGAAATCAACAAAATACGAATTACAGTGAAGTCCCTCTATGACGATTACAACAAAGTGTTGTATTTTGGTTCTTTATGGACCCTAAACCCTACACACTGTGAATATCTACTTAACCCTTTCCTTCATATAAACGTGTTTTCGCGCATTTGCAAACAGAGTAGACCCAGATCAGGCGGCTCCTATAGGAGCCGTCTGATCAGGGTCTGCTCTGTTTGCTAATGAAATTTGGGAGATCTGTTTCTTTACTTTCAAAACTAGATAAAATGTTCCGCCTTCCATATTTCATTATAAATGTTTTGTTCATGAATATTCAGTAGGTATTGAAATTTGGAATAAACATGGCGAACAGGGAAAGGGTTAAGTAAAATGACGATATCTGTTTTATAAAGGTATCATGAATAATTAAATATCACCATGACAAACACTAAAACAGATCTGTTATTTCATCAGCAAACTGAGCAGACCCTGATCAGGTGGCTCTTACAGGTACTCTCTGATCTGGATGTACAATGTTTAGCAAAGGTGTCAAACCCCTCTAAACCACAGGGGTCTAAAGCGCTTCATGGGAGTCTATATATACTACATAATAAACGTTTATTATGTAGTATAATTATATAGACTCCCATGAATCGGTTTAGACCCCTGTGCTCTAAACCGGAATTCTAGCAGAGAATAATTTACACACTTTTAGGCAGGTGGCTGCTTAATGCAGGGTGAAAGTTATACAGAAAGCTCCTAGAGGATTAAGCTGCCACCTGTCTCCCAACACCGATATTTATACGTATTTTAATCCCTAATGGTTCGAGGTATTCGACTATATATGTATGCAGAGCTACAGGTAAGGATGTGTATCCAAATACAGTAGAACCCTTCTAATGCGACCACTTAAAGAATAAGCATAGCTGCCTTTATAAGCAGATGGTTGTTAATGCTGGACAAAAGTAATGCAGAAAGCTCCTAGAGGAGCTTTCTGCATTACTTTTGTCCTGCATTAAGCTACCACCTGCATCTAGCAGCACCCAGAATTGTACCTCTTTAAGGTGGTCGCATTAGCGGGGTTTTACTGTACTAAAATCGGAAATACTAAAATCTCTATACTGTAACCACTCGAGACGATTCTAAAGAGTGGTCACAGTATAGCGTTTGGTGGAGAAATGAAGGAGTTATTCTTGAAAATGTTTTAATTTACGCATCTTATTTGGAGCTCTGTAGTATGGGTACCTTGAAGAGAATCAAGTTATCAAGCTATGTATATATTTGTGCAAGTACCTTAAAGAGATTCCACTGTGCTTTAGCGAGGTGTTCCGCATGTGTTTGGGGCGTGTCATCTCGGAGGGAAATTGTTGGGATGTGAATGTGTTCCCGCTTCATGGAGTTACTTATATCCTCAATGGAAAACTTGTCATTTTCAGAAGGATTGTCCAGGAATCTTGTGATGAGGTTGGCAAGATGGTCGTACCTGTTATATACATGTACTCTTTGATTACGGGACAATGGATGTTTAATGCAGGGTGACAGTCATGCAGAAAACTCATAGAGGAGTTTTCTGCACGACTGTCACCCTGCATTAAGCAGCTACCTGACTAAAAAGGCATAAATTCTCCAATACAAAAAAAATGGACATATCGAGTTTTACCGTATTTCTAGAAGGCGTATACAGTCATAACAGAGTCATAGATTAGAGGGCCTATTTATACTAAAAGTAGGTATTTCACAGCAAACCCTTATATGTTGAAGCACAGGTGGCCATTTCGTGGGTCTACATGGTCTAAAAAGTCAAAAAAATTGATTGGGTCGATTTAGTGTTATATTATATATACTATAATATAACACTATGACCTTTTTTGACCTTTTAGACCATGTAGACACACGAAATGGCCACCTGTGTGTTGAAGCGAAGATACGATTCTAAAGAGTGCTCAATAGGATATAGTGAATGAATAATAAATAGTTATATAAAACTCGACATCGTTCTCGTATATGCACGAATGATCTTTCGGTACCGTTAGAAACGGTTGAGAGTTAGATCTATAAATGATTTAATTTCATAAGCAACAGGCCATGTCCTGATCAGACAGCTCCTACAGGATCCGTCTGATCTGGGTCTACTCTGTTTGAAAAGACGTAAAAAGGGCGTTTATATGACATCAACGTCAGCCGACAACGGACAAGAAGTGTCTGCTTACAAGTATGATAGGTGGTAATTTAATACAGGAAGGCTGTCACCTGATTTAAAAGACGAAACGCGTTGATATCGTAAACCTTGGCTTAATGTAGATTTTATAGTACTTACAAACATGGATCCCCATCTTTCGGTTGATTCATTAAAAACATTTTGGCATTTAGGCATTCCCGTTCCTCCGTCGAAAGCTGGGAACCAACGCCATCATCTGACACGCTCATGCTTCCCGGAAATGACGCCTGCATGTCCCGTCGTCCGCGCACTGTCTGTTTCCCGCCCGTCATGGTCCGTGCGTTTTACTTGTCCCAATTTCTGTGGTGTGTTTTGAACATTATGTTAACACTTTACTCACCTTTGCTCCTGTAGGATCCGTCTGATCTCGATCTACACCGTTTGCTTATGATATAGATCTGATTATTGTATCTGTCGTGGGATTTAACAGACATTTTGCATTCTGCACGATGTAGATTGAAACAATTTAGTGAAGCAAACAGTGATGCAGATCTTAGTGTTTGATCTTGGTTTACACCGATTGTTTTTAAACTTTAATAACGACTGTATGCATAAATGGTTACGCTGAATTTTCAAATGGATCATTCCAAAATTCAAACAGGCCCAGTTTATGGTGAATATGTAGGGATTTGTTTAATAAAAAGAGTAACATGACAAATAGTGTAGATCTAGATGAGATGGTTCCTCTAGGAGCCCTCTCATCTGGGTCTACACTGTTTGCAAAGGACATTAGTGACCCGTGTCCCGCACTGTAAGGGTTAAGCCTTCGCCTGCGAATTGCTACCTAGTTGGTATTTGCAAACAGCTTGGGCCCAGATGAGACGCCAGGTTACTTAGCGTCTCATCAAGATCCAAGCTATTTGACATTAGGTCTATATTGCTATTCAACTGCTTGGACGAATCATATGTAAGTGAAAATTGTTACAGATCGGTTGTTAAGCACACATTATTTTCACAGCAGGCATAGAGATGAATTGGGCCAGATGTGAGGACACAGAAAACTGAAACACAGTGGATCCAGATCCGACAGCTCCTTTATGTTTATCGAATTACATAGATATGATTCTTCAGTTTTAGTTTTTTTATCATGTCCAAAGTTTCCAGTGTCCACTTGTCATTATAAAAAAAATCTTGTAATAAATATTCAAACTGCATTATTTCTTACATGTATATTCATGATGTGAATGATTACCCCTTTCCCTTATATAAACGTGTTTTCCCGCATCTGCAAACAGAGTAGACTCAGATCAGACGGCTCCTATAGGAGCCGTCTGATCAGGGTCTGCTCTGTTTGCTAATGAAATCTGATAGATCTGTTTCTTTACTTTCTAAAATGGCTACAATACTTCACCTGCAATATATCATTTTAACTATTGTGTCAATGAATATTCAAAAGGTATTTAAATTTGTAATAAACATAGAACAAGGAAAGTATTTAAATGTGGGATTATTTAGTAAACATATAGTTACCCCAATGAGTACGCTCCTATTGTACTAGATTATGTATATCCACCCGTATAGTAAAATGAAGCTAGTCCCCATGTGGAGACGCTTGCTTGTTATAACTACCAGAGAAATCACCCGTATTAGCAACGTAATCAATTGCAGTTTCTTTCTTTTACCTGCACGTTACACAGGCACTGGAAGAAAACGGTATGTGACGATAGAACTACTACCAGAATATCGAGTATCGCTTTAAGCCATTCAGGGGTCCAATAAGAGAGAAGATAAATTAAAGATTCATGAAAGCGCTAATCATTAAACAAACTGCGTGATTAAAAGACCCCAGTATACATGTACAATCCGCTATCGCTGATTGTGGCGATCGTGTTAACTCCTGCGTTGCCAAATTTTGTCGTCTGCAAACTTTGTCGTCTGCTACAATTTTCATTTTTAGCAAAAAAACATAATCACACTTACAAACAGTTTGGATGCTGATGAGACGCCGAGTTACTCGGCGTCTCAACTGGACCTGTACTGTTTGCATGGAAACTTACAGGTGTGACATTGACAGCAACAAGTTAACAGCTGACTCGTAAGAAAACAGTCAAGGAAGTGCAGTTAGCGTAGACCAAGACCAGACGCCGGTAAACAACCGTATGAAAGTGAATATACTGTAAAACCCTCTAAATCGGACGTTAAACTTATTATAAACATCGGCCTTGGAGACAGGTGGCTGCTTAATGCAGGCTAAAAGCCACGCAGAAAGCTCCTCCATGACTTCCACCCTGCATTAAGCATCACCTGCCTAAAAGTATCTAAATTCTTCTCTGCTACAACCCCAGCTTAGAGCGGTTTACTGTACCTATAACCGCTCAATATAGACATACTGTACATGTATCATGTTCTTTCACAGTCTGGTTAAGTTTAACCCATTCCCTGATATTGACGACTCTGTAAAAGTCACTTTGTGAAACCATTGTAATAAATAGAGTATTTGCTCCTATAGGAGCAAATGCTCTATTTATCACAATGGTTTCAAACAACAAACTTCTAAAATTTTCCTTTTCTCTAGTTAAAACTCCTTTTCGGTAGATTTATTCAGAGAGGTTGGGTCTAAAAATAGCCTATAAGATAATGATTTAACCATTTCTTCATATAAACGCTTTTTACGCATTTGCAATCAGAGCCGTCTATAGGACTCATCTGAGCTGGGTCTACTCCGTTTTATTCTGAATGTATAGATCCGATTCTACAGTTTCTACCAATACCAAAACCATCCTTTGTACATATGCCGTTATAAAATTTCAGCTGATATCACCATGTAAATATTATACAACTTCAGCTGATAAATAGTCACCATGTTAATATTTCTTACATGAATATTCAATAGGGAAAGGGTTAATTTTATTGGACGATATGCCATTGTAATGAAATATTTTGTTAACCTATTAGCACATAGAAACACCTCACGTATTTACAAACAGAGTAGACCTATACCAGACGGCTCCTGTAGATGACGCCTGATCAGCGTCTGTTGTGTTTGCTAATGGATTAATCTTTCGGCGCCAGATTTCTAAGTGTCGTCTGCAATCCAGTTTTGTTAAATCATATGATAAATTAAGGAAGTGAGATAAATAAATGCAAATTTCAAAGGAATAAAACACAGTTGAGACAAAAAGTGAAGTCCCTGATCAAACGCCGCCTTCGGGACTGCACTATTTGTCGTGGTGCATTTTATGCATTGGTGGTGAAAGGGTTAAATAGATAAGATCATTAACTTTTATTACCCCTTTAATCCGTGAACATTCATGTTAGAAATAATGACATCATGAATATTAAGTAGATTTATGTTTAAGTGTCACATGGACAAACAGGCTATTTGAGGATAGTAGTTAAAAGTTTAGAAACTGAAAAATCAAATCTATATTATTTGAAAAGCAAAAATACCAGACCCTGTAGTACAGGGGGGCCTTCTGACCAGGGTCTACTCTGTTTGCAAATGCGTATTTATCATAAATACCATAAATTATGGTGTAAATGGTTAACATACTGTATACTATTGTAATACATTTTGTTAACCGTTTCCCTGACCGTTCCAAGGCGGTATTTCTCCCTATTGTTTGTTATGTCTTTGTGCGTCTTTTATATACATTTACTTATTTTCATTGTGGTGCTGTTTAGGTGGTTGTGTGTTTTGTATTCAATGTTTCCTGCATGATTCATACATGTACTTCTTAGCCCGTTTTGTCATCTGAAAATAATCTGGATATTTGGTCGAACGTAGTTTTCTCACGCCAAATGATACATGCTAACCGTCTGCAAAGTGAACATGTGCTGAAATAACTATGTGCTGGTCATTATAGTCAAACAACTAGGTCTGACGTGTCAAAGGTCAGCCGAGTCCATTTTTTAAACAGACGGGTTTAGTATATAAGATAAAATTGAAGGCGGAATTGTTGTCAGCAGTTTAGCGCAGTGGGTAAAGTCTAGGTACGCAGAAGACATAGCGAAAGTAGTTTTTATTGAGCGTGGGTTCGAATCCCGTGTCGACCAGCTGGCACACTCGTTCAGAGTCCAAGCGCTCGAAGTGACATCGAGCGCCCACACTCCTGAACAGGCCTCAGGCTACCGACGCCCGATTGATCAAAATATTTACACCTAGGGTTTATCTACCGCGCGTTTGGTAACTCGTATGCACGGAGACAATTTTGTGTCAATACCCTCTGTCTGTCATGCATAAATGCACCGAGTGCTGTGCACTTCAGAACATAACATTACCTATGGCGACTCACTAGTTTCGCGATTAGAAATTTATGGCGACTCACTAGTTTCGCGATTACAAATTTACATTTAATTTACCGGATATATCACACGAAACGTAC
The DNA here is from genome assembly GCA_963576725.1 of Azorinus chamasolen. Classification (NCBI taxonomy): domain Eukaryota; kingdom Metazoa; phylum Mollusca; class Bivalvia; order Cardiida; family Solecurtidae; genus Azorinus; species Azorinus chamasolen. The sequence goes on along the minus strand of OY755241.1, from coordinate 21,151,280 downwards.
ATAATAATATGTATAAATGTATAGTAGAATTAGCAGCTAACAACAAGTTCGTTAAAATTCATGGTATAGTAATACATATTTTGCTTAAACAAGTGTAATCCCTAGCCCGACCCGGAAGAGTTGGGGAACTATACAAAACAAACAGACCTTTGTTAAACATAAAGTGTTATATCGTGTGCATTAGTTGAGACATGAACCATGTACATGTACTGGGCGACAAAACACCGATTGTATGCAGTGGTGTAGAGGACATGTCTTGTTGAATTAGTGATGACTATATGGCTAATGATGATAGGATATATGTTTAGTGTGAGTATTGGTTAGTTTTATAGGTTAGTAAATAGTTTCACAAACAATACCATACTGAAGTAAGTGCCCATGATATCAGACATTATTTCAGCATTTAGTAATGGTGCTTTGAAGCAAGCAAACTGGTTCGTGCTACATTTAAATTTATGCCAAGCGTTACGACCAAATATAACATATATTATTGTCAATTGAATTGTTAAGTTTTAGTAATAGCAGCTGATATTGTTATTCAATGAGATACGTTAACTTTATTTCATGGAGTAATGTGCGTTTCATACAGGGTTATCGATTGAATGTTTTATGATGAGTTATGTTCCTTCAACTTGCATCATAGCATTTTGTAGTCTCACTGCTTATGCCATTTCTAATCATCCGTCACGTTGAATAAAATCGGCCTTGCTGGAAAGTTCAAACGTTTAAATGTATCTCCAGGTACAGCGATACTCTACTTTGTTCAAACTTATCAAAATTTTCGTCCTTCTAAGCCGTAAAGTGCCCTTTCGCCTGACCGTTTTGAAGGATTTTCTTTCAACTGTAATCAAACGTTAACCCTGATGAGATATATCCTTCGAAAACAAAACAACGGCAATGCAAGAAGAGAAAAGTTCAGACCCGGTTTTATTGAGTCTGTTCATGAGCAGTAATTGAAAGTGCAAGACTGCTCACGCTCACCTAGCGGTATTGAATTAACTACAAGCACTTAAATTGGTGACCCAGAAGGACCGGAATATATATAACAACATTGAGAATGAAGTACGGGACGACTTTAAAACATTACCAAAATGCATATATAAACAGCCACAAACTGTCTAGTGTTTTGTCAACAAATACTATAAGAGAAACAAGAAAATTGTGTCTGTAAGACACAGTGATGCCCCGTGTGGGTGATTGCCTGTATGTATGGGTGGTGTTGAATGTGTATATGCAATTCCATGCCAATAGTTTTAGCGGCTAGTGAGATATAAGACGATAAAAAACACAGTGACAAACAATTGCACTTAAAATTCCTTAGTCATTTGACCTTAAGCTTGGACTTGCGGGCAGCACGGGCCGGGTGCGTAATGAAAGTATGGATGGTGATGAATGTGTATATGCAATTCCATGCCAATAGCTAATGCGGTTAGTGAGATATAAGACGATGAAAAAACTGTGACAACCAACTGCACGTAAAATTCCTAAGTCATTTGACCTTGACATTGGGCTTGCGGGCAGCATGGTTCGGTGCGTAATGAAAGTATGGATGGTATTTAATATGTATATGCAATTCCATGCAAATAGCTACAGTGGTTAGGGATATATAAGGCTATGAAAAAACCGTGACAGCCAACTGCACGTAAAATTCATAAGTCATTTGACCTTGACCTTGGGCTTGCGGGCAGCATAGACTGGGTGTGCAATTAAAGTATGGATGGTGTTTAATGTGTATATGCAATTCCATGGCATTAGCAACAGTGGTTAGGGAGATATAAGACAATGAAAAAAACTGACAAAACACTGCACGTAAATGTGACAACCAACTGCACGTAAAATTTCCAAGTCATTTGACCTCGACCTAGGGCTTGCTGGTAGCATGGGTTGGATGCCAAATGATAGCACAGATGGTAATTGATGTGTATGTGAAGTTTCATGTGTATAAGTGTAGAAATTACTGACTTATAACACTTGAAAAACTTTGACATCCAACTGCACCTAAAAGCGTGACACACGGACAGACAGACGGACGGACGGACATGCGCACATAATGCCGTCAACGGGGGAATAAAAAAATAAAAATATAATACGTTTATGTCCGTATCGGAATATTCACCAATCGTCACTCACCTTAGAAGGTCTTTTCCCGTCTTTTTTTAGATGGATTATTTCTGTAGGTAGGGGAGTTTCTCTGTCTGTATCTAAACTGCTGACATTAATAATGCTTTTTCGATGTCAAATATCACAACTTTAGTGTGTAAGCTACCAACATATAACGTTACCTAATATATGCGTTGTGTCGTATTTACGGCTAATCCGACAAAACATCAAGATCGTTCTTTTAGTAGTATAGATATGATGGCGGGCCGTCATAAAACGTGATTATCTGGGCTTGCAAAAGATGCTTGCAGCTATGACGCAATAAAGATAAGTTTGAGCACCAGAAACGAACTATCTTCATTACAGCATATACACCAATGCAGCGCTTTCTTACTTACATTACTGTGATTTAAAAGCGATGGCCTAAGACAACTTCAAATTGGATGATAAACAGGTACTACGAGTATTTATAAATTACTTGGGCTTATAAGAAAATGGGCGAGTATTCATCTGAACTCATTCATCGGTACGTTATGTTTCAATCACAGGTCCAGTTCCTCCTGTTGTTTGGAGTGTCCTTTTTGCAGTCGATCTATGTAGCTCATACACAAGGTAAGACACATATCAGTTTTATATTAGAGTTCTATTAAAATTAGTTTGCATGCTAGGCTTTTGGGCAATTATGGATTTCTTCCGAAACATATCGCAAATTCACTTTGCTTATTTATTGTACTGATCCTGCCATTTACACAAAACAACTCAACTCGAATAAAGCTAATCCTCCCGATACTTGTGAAGCTTTTCTTGATCTAGACCTTAAAATTGACAATGGAATTATATCATCCAAAATTTATGACGAAATAGACGATTTTGATTTTGATAGGTGGATACAGATTGTTTCACGTACATGGTTTCGTTTTACATGCACTTTACCACTGTATTTGCCGTTGCGGTTGTTGTAGATTAGTCGGAGAGGGGTGCGTTTATTTACACTGTTTGTCTTTTAGGAAGGGGAAAGAATACATGTGAGGTTGGGGCGCCCCATAACCGGTTTCTTGTTAGATGGTGTTTGGTGCGGTGTCATTTCGTGTGTGGCTCTCCCTGTTTGACTATTTTACCATATTAACCCCGAGTGGCTTTTGTCACTGGCTGTTTCACGGCGGTGCTTCCATCTCCCCCTATTTTTTTCTTTGTGCGTCTCTTTATGGTTTTGGTAGTTATGTACATTTGCTGCGTTTTCTTGTGTTGCTGTTCGGGTGTTTGTTCTGTATGTGGGGTTCGCCCACAGGAACGGCCTAGTACACGATGAAGACGCTTCCTAAGGTCAGGAAATGAAAGGAGAACGTCTTTGTAATATCTCGTTTTTGTCGTACCCTTTATTACTTCTCTAAAGTTACTCTGTTTGCAACATAATCATCGAGTTCACTGGTAATAGGTGGATCCAGTTTATTTCACTTTGTTTTATGGTTTACACTTTAGAATTTACATTCAATTTACCAGTGTATTTGCCATCATTTACATTATTTACACTGTGTCTTTTAAGGTAGGAAATTGAAAACTGGTTAAGCCGCTGTTAGTGGGTGGTGATATGAGTAGTGTAGAATATTTCGAAAACTTCAGTATCAAATGGTGTCACCGGGAAATGCAGATATAAATGCACTCTAAGAATAAGAAAACCCAACACATTTCGTTAAAAATGAAAACAATTCAGTGCTGATCACGCGGAATAAACTTCCGACAATGATAGTGAATACCTAAACCGCATATAACGCATTGTAATTCGCGCCTCATAGCAAACTCGGCCACGTGCACAATATTACACTTTCCAGACTAATAACAGTGTTTAAGGAATATGTCATAACAAAGAAGGTTGGGCGCATAAATCGGATTAATCTCCCCTCCAGTGACTACTGTCACTGACCGTTCCAATGCGACACTTCCATCTTCTCTTTATTGTTTGTTTGTTTTGTCTTTGCGCGTCTTCAGGATTTGGTAGTTATGTACATTTACTGCGTTTTCTTGTACAGATATCATCAAAGCCTTCAATAAATCTTCTGGATAAATGGACGATAAATTCAACGCAGATAAAGAATTCTTTGATATCATATTTGCTACTATTTACCTAAAAATCAAATTGAATAAAGCTTTAACTTCGGAAATTGTGCAGCTTTTCTTAATTTAGACCTCAAAATTGACAATGGAAATTTCATATCCGGAACTTTATGGTGATGAGATTTATAAACTTCGTAAAATTATTGGACATTCCCATTTTCTTAATTTGTTCGTCAAATGTATTCAAAAGGGATATATCCTATAGTAATACAACCTTCTGCATGTCTAGTCGTCAACATTTACAGTTTGCAAATCACGCTGCCCTCTTTTGATATACGCCGACCGGGAAGTCTAAGTGCTCCAAGAAGACACCCTCTAATATCCGGAAACAGAAGGAAGACTAGTTTTTGTCTTACCCTTTATTGTATTTCCACACTTACTCTAACTGCAGGTCAATGATGAAGTACACTAGCGATAGGTTAATTCAGTTTGTTTCACTTAAGTTTGTTTCCTTGTTTATCTACAGTACTTATTTTTATGGTGGGTGGAATAATAGTGCGGTTGTGCGCATACGTATATACATTTATTGTTTCCTTTTGTCATGGTTCTGTTTGGGCGAATGTGCATTTTGTATGTGGTGTTTCCTACATGAATCATATATTTACTTTATATCGTGTATATAGAGTTCAAGTTAGTTCCGACATATCTGCATCCTTTTTAGATTTAAATTTATTTATAAACAATGGAAATATTTCTTATAGAATGTATGACAAGAGAGATAACTTTGATTTCAACATAGTAACTAGCTATCATATCCCCATTTTGGATGCCGATGTTCCCCGTGCTAAATCTTATGGGCGTTACATTTCTCAACTTATTGGTTTTGTTGGTTAGAACAATCGTAACCTTATCATACCCCCACTTCTAAAGAAGGGGCTATATTGGAATCTCGTATGTCTGCGTGTCCGTCCGTTCGTTTTGTTGTCTGGATCATTACTCCTAAAGTATTATATGAAAAAACTTTGAAACTGAATATATGGATAGAGGGTGATCGGAGAATGTGTAGTCAACAAGAGTTGTAACTCATTTTTGAGGGAGTTATACCGCATTAGTTACTTCTCACGTGTTCTAGGCACAACTGTGAAACTTTATACATTGATAGAGGTAGATGAGAGGATGTGTAATCAACAAGGGTTGTTACTCAAAACGCAAATTTGAGGAAGTCATTTTCAAGAAGCCAATTTTTGTTTGGAGCATAACTTCTCAAATATTGTAAGCACAGTTGTGAAATTTTACATTTGGAAAGACGATGTGCAGTACACAAGACGTGTCACTCTAAATTCATTGTTAAGGGAGTTATTTCCATTTATTACTTTTCAGAAACAATTGCACTTTGTACTGAATACATTGGATCTTGTGACACGGTGGCTGATGGGACATTGCTCACATTTAGTGATTGCTCTAGTTATCACTGAAAATCTGCTAAAACAGAGCTATAGATTATACATAATGAACTTTGAAAGGCCTTTTCAAAATGTTGTTACCATATGGTTCTGCTTATTAATAAATGCAAATGTAGATAAGAAAATATCTAATTACAAAAATAGAAGGCATGCAGGAAACTTAAAATTGATACACGACAGGGCGCAGCAGTACCAACAGCGATGTTTGAAATTCGCACACGACCTTCATATAGGTGCGGATCAAGGATTTCAGATTGAAGGGGGGGGGGTTGGTTTAGAATTTATTTTTGGTGGGGGCGTAGATGTTTATGACAACTAAATAGTATGGTTGTAGTACATGATGAACAAGAGGGCCATGAGGCCCTGAAGCGCTTATCTGAGATAACCCCCGGGGCGGACCCATTTTTGACCCAAGTCATCAGCGTACAAACTTGGTAGAGAACCACAAGGCAAAGCAGCAAGATTTTTAAAGGACTAAGCAAAACTGATAAACCCTAGGGTGGGGCCATTTTAGCCTGGGGATCATATTTTGAACAATCTTGGTAGATGGCATAGAGGATCTGTTGCGAGTTGTCTTTTAAGTTCACATGTTCCTTAATGAGCCTTATAAAATGTCATTAAGCGAGCCTTGGCGAGCTTAATAACATTTTCTTGGTGAGTTTAGGAACATGTGATCTTAAAAGACAACGAGCATCAGATTTTTTTCTCACATATCAAAAAAGTGCATTTTCGCCGTTTAAATGAAATGTAAACATCGGTTTCTATGGTTTGACGTCATATATATATGACGTCATATATGTTCTAAAGTGATATTACACGTGTTACAGATAAGGAAATCTTTACCCGTTGTTATAACTCGGAGATAAGGGAATGTATGTGAGAATATTAAATAATGATATATACCGAATATCAAAGGTCTGGGCATTTTCGTTGAAGATAAGAAGAGGTTTAAAGAGCCTGGGGACAGGGTCATTTTCGACCAAAGGGTCATAATTTGAACAATCCTTTTAAAAAACCATTAGATCATGCTACATACAAAATATCAAAGCTCTAGGCTTTACATTTTTAGAGAATTTCCTATGAAAAAACTTATAATCTCTGGGTCAGGGGTCAAACTTTGAAACATTGTAGATGACCTTTAGATCATGCTACATAACACATATCAACGGTCTAGGCCTTAACCGTTTCAGAGAAGATTATTCAAGATTTGCATATGAAAAACTGATAAGTCCCAGGGCATGGCCATTTTTGGTCCGGGGTCATAATTTGTACAATCTGTGTAGAGGACCATCAGATCATGTTACATACCAAATATCAGTTTCAGAGAAAAACTGATAAGCCCTTGGGCGGAGCCATTTTTTGTCCGGGGTCATAATATGAACAATAATTCGTCCCCCTAACCACTGATGCTTCTGAAGAAAATTTGGTTAAAATTCGGGTTAACGGTTTCAGAGAAAATGTGAACGGACGCCGGATGGATATTGCAGTCACAATAGCTCATCCTGATTGTTTGAGGGAAATAAAAACTCAAATTAAATAATTGTTTTACCGATTTGTAGGTCTAGATCTAAATATTACTAAAGCAATTTTAGGGGGTGGGGGCGGTTCCAACCCCTCTAAATCAGCGCCTGTCATTGGCTGCCTGTTCCAGACCAACATCATTTTAGGGCACTGTGATACTAAGGTGGATGTAAAACAAAGGAACTCTACTAAACTGATTCAAAGAAAAAGGAAAGTGCATACATCATACACATAAAATGTTAATTGTATGCTCAACACCAATAACGTAGCTGCGTCATTCAACCAAAAGATCAGGCAAGATGTGATTTCATGACTCATGAAGGCCCTACTAAAGAGCATACGAGAATATCGGGAGTGCTGCGTCTACGGCACTGGTGCACTTGAATTGAAGGGCAGGCACTGGCTGCGACATTGCCATCACGTCATATCATATAATCCCGGCATGTGCCTTCAACAAACCAAGCTATGTAACTCTGAAGCCAGTCACAATTGTACTCGATGACTTGCCTGAAGTCGGAGCAATTGTAGCGAATCCATTAGGGATACGACTGAAAGAACGTACAAACATTCGACAACATCCTTCCGTCTCCAGATTTAGCAGATCATCATCATATTGTTAATTCCTGTCATCGCACAAGCAAATATTGAAGCGTGGTGGTCTATTGGAGAGGGATAGACTGCGATATATTGGATTGTAGCATTTTACGAAGTTTTAATGTTAGGCGTTTCAAAACCACTGGGATCTGGACCGCTTCATGGGGGGGGGGGGTCTATATGTACTATATAATAACAAGGGTTCCAACTAGCAGAACGGACATCCGTGTACCACAAGTACAAATATGAATGTAACTTTCAATGATAATTTGAAATTCTTTCGGCTATTTGAAGTCAATGTATTATACTATTAAATAAATATAATCTTCTGACGGTAACTTATGCACAATTATCAATCCAACAATGATTTTCTCAAAATGTCACGTGTTTTCTGGGTCATTGACAAACGTTCGTTCACCCTGGTTTCACTATTTCACAGCCATAACCTGGCGATTTTCAGTTCAAAAGATGGCGTGGTTCAATAAAACAACCCAATTATATCACCAATCTCCATTTGTTTTCTTCTCTAAATAAGTAAGCAACTAGCAACAAGGGCCTTTCCGTCTGTCGTTATGTTTCTTTTCGGATGGTGCCATTTTGCAACAAATTTGAATGGAGCCATTGCATTGGATAAGCGAAGGAAAAGTTGGGAAATCCGTGACGTCACGTACAATGGCTCCTTCCTCGAAGATTTGAAGCAAACTGACAAAACTCGCTAGTTTTACATTATTCTTTTGATGCTGGGGACTAAAACATTGGATGTGGGTGATAGAATTGATTCGTTTTATTGATCCACGCATTTGTTTAACTGCAAATGGCAAGGTTATTGCTGTGATATAGTGAAACCGGGGTGAACGAACGTTTGTCAATGACTAAAAACAAACACGTGCAATTTTGAGAAAATCATTGTTGGATTGATACTTGTTCATAAGTTACCGTTATAAGATTATATTAATTGAATAGAAAAATATATTGGCTTTCAATAGCCGAAAGAATTACGAAATCATCATATACATTGTAAGAGTTAGTCATATTTGTACTCGTGGTACACGGATATCCGTTCTGCTAGTTGGAACCATTGTTATTATAGTACATATAGACCCCCATGAAGCGGTCCAGAGCCCTGTGTTCAAAACATGACTTTTACGATAATGTCGTTTACAAATCATCGCAAAAGAGTTGGGCACATATTTTGATATAATCCGTGTTTGTCAAACTTATTAAAATATGAGCAATTGGGCTTGAGCTCCTCTATACTGCAGCGCACTGCATGCGTAGTGGTCGACCCATCAAATTTACCCCCCTTTGATGAATGAATGATCTAAAGAAGTGAAAGTATGTTGAAATATAGTTAACTTGTCATACAATAAAAGTACAAAAATGAGTCATGCAGGAAACACCACATACAGAACAAACACTCGCCCGAACAACAACACAAGGAAACAGCAAATGTACATAGGTAGAAAAAACAACAAGAGACGCACAAAGACAAAACAAACATACAATAGGAGGAAGATGGAAGTACCGCCTTGGAACGGTCAGTGACAAAAGTCACCGGGGGTTTAAACCGGTTCATGGGCGCCCAACCTCACTCTTATTCCATCCCCATCCTAAAAGACAAACAGTGTAAATAAACGTATCCCCTCTCCGACTAATCTACAACAACCGCGACAGCAAATACAGTGGTAAAGTGCATGTATAACAAAAAAACAACATTTAATTGAACATACTGTACCCACCTATCGCTAGTGTACTCAATGATTGAGCTGCAAACAGAGTAACTGTAGAAAAGTAATAAAGGGTACGACAAAAATGAAATAGTACAGATATCCGACGTTCTCCTTCCATTTCTGGATTTAAGAGGTCGCCTTCATAGAGTACTAAACCTTTCTTGTCGGCGTACATGCAAAGAGGCCAGCGTGATTGCCAACTGTAAAAGGGTTTACAACCAAACATGCAGTATGTTGTAGTAATGTCATATGTTTGTTTTCCATTGAAAATAGGTATTGGAGTGCATTGAGTGTCGCAACTCTATCAAATAACGGCAAATCTCACAAACTAAGACTCATGCCGGTGCAAGGGGCGTGAGTAGTGTTGCACTTTTAATTACCACTCATGAAAAGACTCAATAAAACCGAGCATTAAGTGCTTGTGTGGCGGCCGTAAGAAGTAGCCCCGTACTTAATTCTCAGTGTTGTTATATTTTCTGGTCCTTCGGGACAACTAGTTTTGATGGTATAAATTTTGACATATGAATACTGCTAAATCCGGTGGTAGGGGCGTGAGAAGTGTTGCATTTTAATTACTACTCAACAACAGACTCAATAAAACCGAGTCTGCAATTTATTCGTTTGGCATTGCTACTTTTGTTTTCGAAGGATAACTCACTTTCAGAATGTATGTACTTCACAACCACAAGTGTTAAGTGCTTGTGTTGCAGCCGTAAAAAGCCACCCCTTACTTCATTCTCAGTGTTATATTTCTGGTCCTTCGACAACAAGTGTTGATGTTATTAGTTTTTAAATTTGAATACTTCTTAAGCCGGTGCTAGGGGGCATGAGTAGTGTTGCACTTTTAATTACTACTCATGAACAGACTCAATAAAACCGAATCTGCAATTTTCGGATTGCTTCCGCTGCTTTCGCAGGATCTCCCACTTTCAGACTATATTTACGTCACAAAAGCAGGTGCGTGTGTGGCAACCGTAAAAAATCTCCCCGTACATGTACTTCATTCTCAGTTTTATATTTTCTGGTTCTTCGGGATCATTAGTTATGATGTTATTGTGAAAATTTAATACATGTACTGCTTAAGCCGGTGCTAGGGGGGGGGGGGCGCAAGTAGTGATGCACTTTCAACTACTACTCATGAACAAACCCAGTAAAACCGTATCTGCAATCTTTTCTTTTCGCATTGCTACTTTTGCTTTCCAAAGATCTCCCACTTTCAGAATGTATTATATTTGAGGGAGTGATGCCTAAAGACAAACTGTTACAATCACAAGAAGCATTTACTTTTCAAAGACTATAGCAGAAAAAGGTCCGCTAAATCTCAACTGAATATATTCGACTCTCCCGTGACCGCTACAGAGAATGTCGTATCACGGGTGAAACTTAAGATAATCTCCGGTAATCTTACAAAGTTTGTTTGACTATAATATGGCTTCGCATTTTTTTTCGTTACAAATGTTGAGCTATATCGACGGGGTTGTGTGTTGGGGATACTGTACATTTTGACTTGGTTGAAAGTGGAACAAGGGCAAGACATGAGTCCCCCACCGGACTGAAACCCCCCCCCCCCCTCCACAAGAGGGACATGATGGCCCTAAATCGCTCACCTGGTTAGTATAAACATATGCATACACTGTATTTCTATGTAAAAATAAGTAAGCTTCAGATTGGGGTCAATATGAAACCAAGGGCCATAATTTTAGGCCTTGAGTTTCACATTTGAACAATCTAAATAAAGGAACATTAGATGATGCTTCATATAAGTTTCAAAGTTCCGGGCCTTACAATTTCACAGGAGATTTTGAAGATTACCCTATGAAAAACTGATAAGCCAGGGGCGGGGCCATTTTGGTCCAGGGGTCATAATTTGAACAATCTTGGTAGAAAACCATTAGACGATAATAAATACTAAATCTTTGTAGAGGACCATTAGATGATGCTACATACTAAATACCAAAGGTCTAGGCCTTACGGTTTCAGAGAAGAAGATTTTAAAGATTTTCCTATGAGAAACTGATAAGCCCCGGGACGGGGCCATTTTTGGTCCAGGGGTCATAATTTGAACAATCTTTGTAGAGGACCGTTAGATGATGCTACATACCAAAGATCAAAGGATTTTGCCTTACGGTTTCAGACGAGAAGATTTTTAAAGATTCTCCAATGAAAAACTGATAAGCCCCGGGCGGGGCCATTTTCGGCCTGGGGTCATAATTTGAACAATCTTTGTAGAGGACCATTAGATGATGCTAAATACTAAATACCCGAGGTCTAGGCCGTACGGTTTCAGAGAAGATTTTTTAAGATTTTCCTATAAAAAACTGATAAGCCCCGGGGCGGTGCCATTTTTGGTCCGGGGGTCATAATTTGAACACTCTTTGTAGAGGACCGTTAGATGATGCTACATACCAAATATCAAAGGTCTAGGCCTTACGGTTTCAGGAGAATATTTTTAGAGGTTTTCCTAAGAAAAACTGATAAGTCCCGGGACTGGGCCATTTTTGGCCTGGGGTAATAATTTGAACAATCTTTGTAGAGGACCATTAGATGATGCTATATACTAAATACCAGAGGTCTAGGCCTTACGGTTTCAGAGAAGAAGATTTTTAAAGATTTTCCTATGAAAAACTGATAAGGCCCGGGGCGGGGCCATTTTTAGTCCGGGGGTCATAATTTGAACAATCTTTGTAGAGGACCGTTAGTTGATCACACCGTCCAATCGATTATGGTTACCCCATCGATAAAGCTGTGGTTATCTCGCGCAGTGAGAGTCGATTAAAACGGTGAGTTTGTATTTTGCTCCTAAAGACTCCTACTTTCAGAAGATCGACACTTCTTTGTATGCAGCCGTAAAAAGCAGTGTTTGCCGAACATGTTGGTGTAATATTTTCCCGATAGCATGCAGAATGGTGTATTAAATCAGTGAATCAACGTGGATTAAGATGCCAAAACACCGTTTTTCTTTCTTTGAGACTGAATATCTCCTATATATGACAAACTCACGTTAATCCAACGATGTCGAAGGCAAATCAAAGAACTTTTCTGTCCATCCTACGCATATCATATTGCTTTGTTCAAAATCAAGGTAGTTACAGGTGATTTCGTGTACTGAGTTGATGCTCGAATGGCTAAGGTTATCTAATTTTGAAAATATGGTGGTTAAGGTTCACCCTAATTATGAGCGTATTTAGGCTAAGGTTACACGACAACCAAACATATGCAGTATTACAACATCTAAAGACATACATGTCGTATTTTTTCCCTTGAACTTGAAACATGAACCCCACAACTGTCATGTATATTCTGTTACTTGCGTCTAGCCAATTATGTTCACAACAACTATTATTTCTAACGTGTACATCGGGTTCGTACAAAGACGTACAACCTGATCGATTTCTCACAGTAAATATTCCCCCGTTTATTGTTTAAAAAAAACCCTACTATTCTTTGTATTGAAGCACAAAACATGTAAACATAGGTCGGATGCTATATTTATCATGTGACACTTGGTTTGTGTCTGTACTGCATATCTTTATTATATCTATTTTTTTCCTATTGTATTAAAATATCTTCATTGCGCATAGCATTGCAAACAGTCAGGAGACTTTTAACCTGGGTCTACACGCAAAACTACGCTAACCAATTATACTGTATTTATACTGTATTCTGAAATATACAGGAGCAACTGATAAAATTAAATTAAATTACTACAATAATTCTAAGATTTATTTACAAAACCTGAACTGTGTAAAACTTAATTCTTTAAGATAATTATAGATATTAATCGTAAAACGGAAATTGATATAGATCTACACGGGCATATCTTTCTTTCTGCATCATATACTAGATATCCAACACTTCATGGAGACGTAGACCTAAATCACAGGAGCATAGGACTGCCTTAATTTGGTCCGAGTCACTCTGAGTATGAAAACCTCAGGGCAGAATCCATTTCCGTGTCTTGTTTTTAATACGATGCTTGACAATCTCTTGATATACTACAGAAGTACAACGATCAGATGGCGTTGTTTACAAAACAGTACGTATGTAAACACAGAAAATTAACGATAAATTAAACTGCGACATGTTGTATAGGTTAATCCAGGTCTAACAGCATAACCACTACACCACTGCTTCCTATCTTAATATACATGCCACAGTTGTACTTACCGTTATTTTTCTGTGTTTACATACACACTGTTTTGGAAACAACGCCATCTGATCGTTGTACTACTGTAGCATATGTCACACAAAGAATCACAAGACCATGGGACGAATACGGTAATTAAGTTTTCGGTCTCTGAGTGAATCATACTTGTTTTCTTTTTAAAAAAACAAATGAACAGACAATATATATAGATGATGCTACATACTAAATACCAAAGGTCTAGGCCTTACGGTTTCAGGGAAGAAGATTTTTAAAGACTATCTTATGAAAAACTGATAAGCCCCGGGGCGGGGCCATTTTTGGTCCGGGGACATAATTTGAACACTCTTTGTAGAGGACCATTAGATAATGCTACATACCAAATATCAAATGTCTAGGCCTTACGGTTTCAGAAAAGAAGATTTTTTAAAGATTATCCTATGAAAAACTGATAAGCCCCGGGGCGGGGCCATTTTTGGCCCGGGTGTCATAATTTGAACAATCTTTGTAGAAGACCATTAGATGATGCTACATACTAAATACCAAAGATCTAGGCCTTACGGTTTCAGAGAAAAAGATTTTTAAAGATTATCCTATGAAAAACTGATAAGCCCCGGGGCGGAGCCATTTTTGGTCCGGGGTCATAATTTGAACTATCTTTGTAGAGGACTGTTAGATTATGCTACATACCAAATATCAAAGGTCTAGGCCTTACGGTTTCAGAGAAGAAGATTTTGAAAGATTTTCCTAAGAAAAACTGATAAGCCCCAGGGCGGGGCCATTTTTTGTCGGGGGGACATAATTTGAACAATCTTTGTAGAGGACCATTAGATGATGCTCTAGGCTTTGTGGTTTCAGAGAAGAAGATGTTGAGTAAATTGTTGATGACGCACGACGGACATACGCACGACGCCGGACACTGCCCCCTCACAATACCTCATATTGCACTTTGTGCCAGGTAAGCTAAAAAGGGGAATAACTCCAAAAATATTGATGCTAGAGTTATGGTCCTTGTGCATGACACTACTCCTGATCATGCTTCTTCAATTTGTGAAGTTATAATGAATTTTGCCTAACTTTGTAGGAGATATTGCCCGGACACGAAGCGTGACAGACGGACTGACAAGAAAATATGGGAAAGAACTAAAAAAATACCGATGCTAGAGTTATGACTCTTGTGTATGACACTATCCCTCATCATGATTGTTCCATATGGGAAGTTTCAAATCAATTGAACCAGTAGATAAAGAGTTATTGTCCGGACAAAACAATATGTAAAAGGGGAATAACTCAAAAAAAATATTCATGCTTGAGTTATGGCCCTTGTGCATGACACTGGCCCTCATCATGCTTCTTCAATGTTTGAAGTTAAAATGAATGTGGCATAATTTTGTAGGAGATATGGCCCGGACACGAAGCGTGACAGACGGACGAACGGACGGAGACTGACAGACAGACAGATGGAATCGAGAAAACCTATAGGCCCCCAACCGGTAACCGGTGGGGGATTAATAAGCAGGTTAGGTTCCCCGGTAGCCTTAGTTGCTTACTGAACGGTCCAAAAAGGTACTTCTGCTTTTCCGATGTAGTCTTAATTTGATTCTTATATGGAACATATTTGTCTCTTTGTGCGTTTTATTTGGTGACTGCTGTTTCTTTGCGCTGTCTAGGTGCAATAACCTTAAGTGAGTGTCGCTCCTTATAGGACTGTTTTTCTCATGTGTACAGTATCTTGCTATGTTACTTAACGATTTATTTAGGTCGGTAATTCCTGTCTTTCCTCGACCGAAATTTAACCACAAAGTACTCTAAGGAGACACTGTTATAATTACAATGTCAACATAATGTTTAGATGTTAACTGTATTATACAGTAGATGGATTAATTGTTATCATATAGCGCCTATGACACTAACATAATTATATTTAACGATACAGATTAACATTGTGCGTTTGTGTGTTTGCGTATGTACGTCCATGCATCTGTGTTTTAACGAAGAATTTGCAAAACGGTTTAACACTGCTTTTAACATTGCTATTTTACAGTTCAGTCGGATGTCTGCGGAATTAATTGTATTAATCGAACGTGTACGGATCCTTACAACAATCGATTAACGTGTACGTATGGTTGTAGTGACAGTTCCTTATATGGCAGCCAATGTAAAACCCAATGCACGTCTCCGTGTTTAACCTGTCACAGATATTTCAGACAAAACTTTGAGTGTTACAGCTGTATAGATGGTCGCTATATTACCACCTCTGACAAAACCTGCCAACTGCAGTGCCCACCAGGATGTATGACCTGTTCTTCCGCTACTAACTGCACGACATGTGAATCGAACTACTACAAGGATCAAACATCAAATATCTGTAGTAAGTGCCCGGACAATTGTGTAAGTTGTACATCTGAATCAATCTGTCCTTTATGTAAACCGGGATATACTGGTAACACTTGTCAGTATTGTATTGGCGGATATTTCGGTGACAATTGTGCCTTCCGCTGTCGCATTGGATGCAGTGCGTGCAGCTCATTTGAGAATTGCACGGGTTGCAATGACGGCTACTATAACAATTTCCCAACCGTGACAAACTGCAGTTTAACAGCCCCGCCCTGTCCTTCAACGTGCATAACCTGTATTTCCTCAGCGGAATGTACAACGTG
Source organism: Azorinus chamasolen (assembly GCA_963576725.1). Taxonomy (NCBI): domain Eukaryota; kingdom Metazoa; phylum Mollusca; class Bivalvia; order Cardiida; family Solecurtidae; genus Azorinus; species Azorinus chamasolen. Next base: position 21,135,016 of record OY755241.1, on the reverse strand, counting down.
TATTGATGGCTACTACAATACGGCAACAGAAAGAATATGCACAAACAGGTGTCCACATGGCTGTCTTGTCTGTATATCTGAAACGTCATGTATCACTTGTAAACCAAATTTCAAGGGAGAAATGTGTGATGAATGTACCCAAGGAAAATACGGGGAACATTGTGATCAGAATTGTCCAGTTAATTGTGAGTCATGTTCGTCATCGACTGTGTGTCAGACCTGTTATGATGGATTTTATTCCGCTGATTGTAGCCAGGTATGTCCGGCTAATTGTTTATCTTGCGCAGATGATACACAATGTTTCACCTGCAAGTCAAACTATAAAGGATCAGCTTGTGAGGATTGTGTTGATGGAAAATATGGAGCAGGCTGTGATTTAGTTTGCCCCTTAGTGTGCTTGAACAAAACGTGTTATCGCAACAATGGCGATTGTTTAGAGTGTCATCAGAACTTTAATGGCAATAAATGCACCGAATGTAAGGCAGGGCAATATGGCAACACTTGTGAATTGCAATGCTCCACTGGCTGCCTGAACAACAAATGCAACCGTTATAAAGCTATATGCACTGACGGATGCACTCCAAATTTTCAAGGTATTAAATGCGACATGTGTGTTGATGGTTATTACGGTTTTAATTGTTTGCAACAGTGTCACGCTAACTGTCATACATGTAATAAAAGTGACGGTATTTGCACTCAATGCAAAAACAACTTTGTTGGCAATTCATGTGATTATTGTACATCCGGAAAGTATGGTAGGGCATGTGAAAATGATTGTTCGGTGAATTGCAATGATATGGTGTGTAACGCGATTGACGGTATGTGTGTATCTTGTACATCAGGCTATTACGGACCAATTTGTGAACAAATATGTTCACGGAGCTGCTTCAACAAAATTTGTAACCAAGGGAACGGAAGTTGTACTTTTGGATGCGAAACTGGCTTCTCAGGAGACAAATGCTGTTTGCAAAATGCTTTTTGTCAAACTTGCTACGATAAAGATGTATGCCAAATATGTGTGAAAGGCATGTATGGAGCCTCATGTAATAAATACTGTTTATACGGCCCAATGTGTGACAAACAGTGCCCATCGGGATGCTCCAACAATATCAGCCGAGAGAGCAATTGTAAGAAAGAGAACGGACACTGTATTGGAGAATGTAACCCTGGTTACTATGGCGATATGTGTGATAGAACATGCAGTGACCTTTTCCTGAACCAGATCTGCACTAAACATGGAGCAGCTTGCGAACTAGGGTGTGTGCCTGGACATGCAGGGCCGTCTTGCAAAGATGGTGAGATCATATTAAAGCTATAACACGATCCTATTATTTTTGTTTTAAGTGAAATTATTATATACTTGAATTATAATTTCTTAAATTTTCTTGTGACATTGACATCTCATGCATGACTTCTATTATGATAAATCAATTTACTATTGGTACATGTATAATATAAGTGTAAATAGTGATATAGACATTCACTGCAAAAACTTGGATTTTTCAGTGACAAGGAATGAAGACTCAACAAGCGTCTGGCCGATCGTAGGAACGGTTGTTGGAGTTTTGTTAGGAATCATTATCACCGTGCTTCTGGCTCTTATTCTCTTACGGTATCACAGGTACAATGTTTTACTGACAAAGATAATTTTACAGAGGTGGAGATAAGATGCGTAAATTTAAACATTTTCAAGAATAGCTCCTTTATTTCTTTCTCTGTCAATTATATATTTTGACCACTCTTAAGAATCACTTCTTCTAAAAGCTTCTAAAGGGTAGTATAGTGTTTGGTGGAGACATGACGATTTAAGTAACACACGTTTAACTGCATCTCTGTATTGAGTTCCCCACTCGCGACAGCTGAGTGTTTTGGTTTCGTCTGTCAATCAATCATTTCACATCAATCAGTTATCCTGGTCATTTGGAAGTGGTTTGAGATATTAGCTTATTTCGTATATAGCTAACTCTAGCTTAAACATTCTGAAGGGAAGTTTGATTCTCCGGTAACGGTCCTTGAAGTTGACATAATTTAATCACATTTTCAGTTGTTCGGACTTTTTGAAGCGGATTGCGATATTAAATCGAGACGAGTTACAACAAATCATTGAATCTCATTGCGATTGTTTAGGCTTTGCCAGAGTAATGGCTTACGAACTTGCATTTATTCGTCAAAACTTCAATTGTCTGAGTGTTCAGAGATTATTACTTTACATTTATAAATGTTTTAAGTAATGTAAGTGCGGTATATGCGTTTCCAGACTCCGGGTCCTAAATTTCATCAATAGTTATTTTCTTGTGCGGTATCAGCAGGTGTTAGTTGATGTTTGTACAGAGTATATGTAGATATATACATATATGTCACCTTTGATTGCCTTCTTAACATGATTAACTAAGAAAAGAGACGGAGTACAGAAATACTCCATATCCGCTGTTTCATTATCGCTTTTTTATAAAAAAAACCCAACACCTTTATTTTAAGTAATGAGATTTTATCCTTACAATTATTTAGTAAGTCTCATCTGCTGGGATAATCAGGATGAAACATTTTGTTTGGTATGACGCAGCTGAGAATAGCATCTTTCATCTCCCATCCAAAATTTGAACGATCAACCAATTGAACAGTTTCAGCATTACATATGTATCGGTAGAACCACTTATTGCATATGCAGGAATACCGAGCATAATGTTTGTCTTATTCATCGTAACAAAACGTCAAAAGAGGGATCCAAAGTAAGAATTTACGCATTGTCTGACAAAGCAATGGTACGCAGTGCAAAATCAACTAGCTGCAATGCATTTACCTTAATTACACAGTGTTACCATCATGTGATGACCGGAAAGACGAAATGCCCATTTCAGGTAGTTCCTATGTTACGACCATGAATGCACTTTATAAATGTCTACTAATTGTATTTTGGAATCGGGTTAAAAGCCATGTCTAAGTTGTGTATGTTCTTATGGAGTTTATTTGACAATTTAGGTATTTCGTTTAGCCATGAATAGAATGTACGAGTTTGACCTGTGTATGGTCTTAAATGATGTTTGATGTGCTGAAAAAATTACATACAATACGCATTAACGCGCATAAGTTAGGGTCTCGTGTAGACTCTGAATTGAGGTTTACAGTGCAAAGTTTTGTGGTGATAGATTAACTTTAACATACTTTGTTTTCAGACTTGACAATACCAAAGCACTGCAGCAACAACCGAATGAATATGATAGTCTTCAGTTAGCAAGTAAGTTATAAACCAAACAACAACAATAAAGAAATTGTTAGTGTTCCAAAACTTTAATCGTCATACATGTTTGCAGGCTGTACATACACGACCTGGTACTCATCTGGTACATCATTTTTAATTAAAAAAATGTCTAGTAAGACTGTTATTTTTGTGTTTCTGACATATTACTCCTATGAATGGTAAATTATAAAAATGCTATCTGTTTTCTGTCTATGTTTTAGTAGTGGCTGGTTCGTGTGTATAGATTTTGATGCGTGACTACTATTTTGTCGCGGATGTTATCAAGAAATACTCTGTAAAATGTTTTAATGAATTTACGAAGCGTTGAGGTAGTTTGAACTGTGTACATCTCACTTAGTATCTCAATCAGAACATTATGTAATGCATTGCCATTTTATAATCAAAGGAATACTAAATGTTAACATGCAAAATAAAACTCATTTTTGCAGCACAGCAAAATGACAACCAGGCTTATTCACAGGTTGAATCACATCAGAGGACGGACAATGTTTCAGAACATACCTACAATAACCAAAAAACCAACAGTACATATGAAAACGTTGTGTAATATTGAATGTATCCGTATACATGTAGCTTGGTTCCTTTAGTGATTAGAAAAACTGTTTACTGAGTGATCAAGCGGAGATGTTAACATCCAAATACACCACCATCAGCAATAATCAGCTCCATCAGGTGTTATTTCAAAGACGCGATAGACTCTCACAAAACATTCGGGTTTGAGTAGTTCTTTCCCGTTCAATTATTCGTGTATAAATGTATGAAGTTATAATCTGGCATAAATGACCCAGGTCTGTTTCTAAAAGATCGAGGTCAAATTAAGGATCTCAAGTCGTGACTCTCCATGCTCATGCACGCTCTGAAACTCGTAAATACTTTTGAACAACGTGGCATATATGCTTATCACACCAAGACGTGTGGTGCACAAGAACCACGCCCATCTCTCCAATGCCACACTAAGTAGACAGCGTATGACTCCCAAAGTTCATGTAGTTCACATTGTAACTATGGGATGCATGTATGGATATTGAAATAACCCAGCACAAATGTTCACAGCATAAAGACGATGGGTGCATACATGATCTCTCAAAGGTAAAATACACAGGTATAGGCCAAAGGTCATGGCTTTCCGTCAAGGTTAAATTGTCTAGTACTTATATCCTTTGCGTAATCTAGGAATATAAGGTTGCTTCGACAGCATATAGTCTGAGTACTAGTTTAGGGTCATTGTGACCTAGAACTTTGACATCGATATAGGAAAATATTCAGATTTGATTTGGGCCTTCATTATTTGCCTATATTTAAATGCCCATGAGATAAATGGGGTATTCAAATACTAAAATTTACATTTCTCCACCGAATCGTACACCACTCTTTAGTATAGTCTTTTCGAGACAATTCTAAGGAGTTATCAGGGCACGGTGTTTGGTGGAGAAATAAAGGAGCTATTTTTAAATAGGAATTAAGTTTAATATCGTATCTAAGCAAGCTGGAGTAGCTTAAACTGTAGTGGAACAACTACCAGTATTTCATTTTTAATCAAGCATCACAGGATATCATTGATATGATGGTTCTAAACAAAATTAATATTTGAGTATGTAATGTATTTCAGTATTTTTATATCGTATTATAAATGTATTTGTGTACATTATAACTTGTTTCAAGGGGTCACCAAAAAGAGGTCGAGGTCTAAACACATGTCTTTAAGGCATGTGGTAGCTTAATGAAGGGCAAAGTAATTCAGAACACTCCTTTAGGAGCTTTCTGCATTACTTTCGTCCTTCATTAAGCAATCAGCTGATTTTATCACACATATGTTAAATAAATGAATGACCACTTAGGACAGGTTCTACTATATTATTAGTTATACAGATCATTGGCGGGGTATCTGACTTTTTGTTTCCTGCTGAGGAAATTCATGTTGCCCGAGCCTTTAGGCGAGGGCTACATGTATTTTCCTCAGCAGGGAATAAAAAGTCAGATATCCTGCCAATGATCTGTATAACGATTTTATTAATACTGCAAAGTTTAATACATGTATTTGTAGCAGTTAATTATCGTTGTTAATGCAGGCGTCGTTTTGCTTCCCCTCAGGGACCTCATACTGTAAATATCTGTATAATAACCAGCTCATTACAATTGTGGATAGTAAGGGATCTTCCAAGAGCATTAGTTTCTCATATGATTGAAAGAATCAGACATTAGTAAAACTTTGAGCATTTAAGCAGACACTTTTTTAGCATGAGAAGGGTTAAACATAATTGGCGCAATTCCGACGTCATTTGGATGACGTCAAAATGACGGTTTTATAATATTCAAACAAATGGGTGTTGGAAGGAGCGGTTATACTGCAATTTACAGGTACGTGTACTGTGCATGTGCATGAATAAAATCTGAATCGAATTGGGTGTGGTTTGCTTTTGTAAAAGCGGGGGTTTGGGGGCTACTAATCGGTACGTGCACAAGCACTTTGACAACATGCATCACCAGAGCAGAATAAGACCTTCGCCACGTATCGGGTTCTTTTACATTGTTATACAACTATAACAAGAATGTTTCTCAATGGATAACTTTGTTCCGCCCCAAACTCTTGTTATTTCGTTTGGGAGCGGTTGTTTGGATCGAATCGACGAAGTGAAGCTAGTCGGCCATTTTTAGTTTGTTGTAGCAATGAAGCAAGGCCCTCGACAGGGGAAATTCCATTGTTGCTCATGACGCCGTATATACATTAGAATTTAGAGGGATACACGGCTTTTATACATGGCTAATTGACCAATCAAAATCGAGGAATTTACTTTGCAGTATAAAAAGCGGTGTTAGCCCCAGATCAAAGGACTCCTACAGAATTTCTCTGATGCTGGGCCCATGCTTATAAAGCTTTTTAGTTGAGTCTGAGTTTGTTCTCAAGCAAAAGGCTCACCTCTGACCAATAAAAAGTTGAGAACGAATTCAGACTTAACCAAAAAAGTTTTATAAGCATGGATACTGATCTATATTGTTTGTCCGACGATCTGATTAAAGTTTTGAAAACAAAAATATGAAATAATTAGATTTTTAGCTTTCCATCGTTGCTGACCACATTTACTTGTGTAAACCAGTGTTTTATATTATCAGAATGATTGGAATGTATTCTGCTTTCATAAGTGTCAATATACATGTATATCTCTTTCTATCACGTAAACATCAGTATAAGCGAACACGTTTGGGAGAGAGAAAGAGAGAAAGTTGCGATTCACGAAATAATATTTGCGTATGCCTTGAACGGATGTTCTCTTTTAGCTATTTGTGCCGCCGTCTTAAGCTCACTGCACTCAGGACCGTCTTGATGGCAAATCATGATAGATATAGTCTAGTAAGTCTGATTCACTTTGTTGTCTCACGACAGCAACTTTAATAGTAAGTCAACTTACGCCAACTTGCAAGTGTCTGGTAAGTACTGAGCAAAGTATGTGTTTGTATTTTACCTAGTCTAATAGTTAATCTATTCTGTTTCGGTATTTCGCGGTTATGTATTGCTGAAATTCTAAACTTGTCAGTCACCAATAGTAAAAAATTAGTATTTAGGTTTTTATTACCGCTTTCAATAAAATACATTTTGTGTTTTTCTTTTTATATGACTAAATTTTCATTTTTATATGCCTACCTTGAATAAAAGATTAGTCATATAACATTCATCCGCGAGAACGTCCTTCCGTGAACTTTTGCGTGTCCGCAAAATTGCTCTAGACACTCAAGAGTTATATCCCTGTACGTTATGAATTTCCGTGAACGTTTGCTTGTCCGCACTCGAATTCGAAGAAACGTTACCCAATCCTTTTCAAATTTGGTTAGCATGTATATTTCATAATGTCTCAGTCAAGTTAAGTAATTAGTAAGATTGCCCCTGACACTCGAGAATTATCTCCTCTTATTTTATGATTTTTGTGAACTTTTGCCACCTGTTATGGAGTAATGGTCTTTCAATTTCCAGATATTTGACGGGCGTATTGTGATATTATGGCACTCTTGTTATGTAAGGCACGATTCTCATTGTCATCGGCAAACAGATGGGATCCAGATGAGATGCCGAGAACCTCAGTCGGTATCTCAAATGGTTGAATTAATCGGAATGAAGTTTCTTATAATCGTACTTGCTTAACGCTTTGCTTCATAAATATTTTTGTAAGAAATAGTGACATCACAAATATTAGTGAGGTGAAAATTTATAGTGTCATAATCTGGGAATATTTGGCAAAACATTATGTTCGTTAAATCGGAAATAGGTGATAGAAAACAGCCATACTACAGTAGAACCTGTCTTAAGCGGCCATCAGAAAGAAGTCCAATTATGAAGGGTAGGTGGTAGCTAAATGCTGGTCAAAAGTAATGCAGTAAAAAGTACAGTAACATGCGACCACATAAAAGAGGTATAACTATGGGTGCTAGATTAATGCAGGACAAAAGTAATGCAGAAAACTCCTAGGAGCTTTCTGCATTACTTTGTCCTGCATTAAGCAACCACCTGCTTATAAAGACAGACGCCCATGTTTAATCATTAAGTGGTCGCATTAAAGGGGTTCTACTGTAATACTTCTGCCCGCATTAAGCATCCAACTGCTTTTTAAGATCCATACTGTACGGGACACGAGTCACTAATGTTCTTTGCAAACAATGTAGATCCAAATGAGAGGGCTCCTAGAGGAGCCCTCTCATCAGTATCTGCACTGTTTGTCATTTTAGAGTTTTCTTTAGAAAAATCTTTAAATATTCACAATAAGCTTGAACTGTTTGATGTTTGGAATAGTCCATTTGAACATTCAGCGTAGTAAGGGTTGAGAACCATATGTTCAATAATTGAACGGCCGCTTAGGACAGGTGTGCTGAATACGAGAATATACCTTATACTGGATGCTTTATGTTTAGTGGCATTCCATATACAAACATGTCTAAAACATGTCTTATCACGTACACTTAAAAAATCACCCCATTAGTATAACTTTAAATGTTATACATGTACTGGCATTGTAGAAAACATATGTACAAACTGAGAAAGGGACACATCAAATTGCAAACTAGCGTGTTCAAAAAGTAATATACTCGTTTTATGCCTGCTGCACTTCTTGTATGGCACAATAAAGAAGCGATGATCTGGGTCAGCATTGTATAAACTAATGTGGTAACTTATTAGGATCTACACAATTTGACATTCTTCTACTACGTATAAGCGGCTGCTCGAACGAGGTATGCTTCTAATTTTAACCATTTCCCTGATAAATATTCACACTAGAAATAATGAAATATTTAATACCTAATGTTTTATAATGGCAATTTACCCTTTACTCAATGAATATTCATGTAAGAAATTCATGTTAATTATATTATGTTTTAATGGCTCATGAACACTGTTGGGTTTGGACACGGCAAAAAACTGTTGAATCATATTTATATTACTTCATAAGCAAACCGAGCAGACCCTGATCAGACAGCTCATACAGGAGAAAGGCGTATTGATAGAGTAAAGGATGAAAACAGGGTTTTAAGCATGACCAGAAATGTAGAGTCAATCGCTTTATAATATTCCACAAGCAAACAGAGCAGACGCTGCTCAGACGACTCCTTTGCGAATTACCAGAGGCTTGTTCAGGAGTGTTGGCGCTCGATGTGCCAGTGCCAGCTAGCGCACGCTAGCCTGCTCGCGAGGTGTATCGCTGTGCCATTCGCTTGTGTTTCCACGATGGCTACCAACACGGTAACAGAAGCAACCGACAGGAAGAAAACAATCGTAATTAACAAACTGATGCTCTAGAACCCGACCGCAGAACAAAAATGTACTTGATTTTAGAAAGGGCGCTCGATCGCGTTCAGCAGTGTTACTTTTGCTCGGGCAAGCGCTCATCAAGCGCCCGTGCTCCTGAACTGGCCTCTGTTCTATGTATATTCTGCAAGTATGTCAAAAGGCGTGTCTATCGGATTTAGAGCTAATTACAGGTGGGCGTTTCCGTTTATGGAACAAATTACATTACTTTGTGCACGAAAAGACACGCAGGAAGAAACACCGACCTATCGCAAGTCAGCTGGGAAGCTTCCTTACATAAACATTCCAAATGATCAAACCGGGATTCAAACCACAGTGGAACTAGAGATTGCCAGTCGAAGACTATAACCACTCGGCAACGGAGGTCCGGAAATTGTAGTAACCAGTTGTAGACACTTTGTTTATTAAATTCCCAGGCAAGAAGTATTACGATGTCAACTTCTAATCCGAGTGGAAAGCATATTGCAGAATCAAATTACGATTAATGATTATATTTTAACACTAAACATCGATGTAATTACCCACGTTTAATCGAATATTACATTGAAAAACATTCTATGTTATATAATTTGAGGCCAAACATTCTTGGCGTTATATGCGGAACATTTTTTCAAAGATAGATGAACGTCTTTTAAAGGAGTTGCACTCACGAAATGGATACCCAAACTATATGTACTAATATAACTAAGGCACTGCCTCTAACGGGAATCGACAATCAACAATTTTTACACGTGAGCACAGAAATTCGTACTGTCTGAGATGAAGTAGAAGAAAAAATAGATAACGAATTTAAATAATGTGCATTTCAAGTCTTACTTAGTACAGGAAACACCAAAGAAATGGGAGATAATTCAAAACATACTTTAGAATCTCGTACATGGTACACTGTCTACACGTGCTTAAGATGCGTGTCAAATTAATACTTTTCTTCATTAAAACGTGTTTTCAAGCACCTGGAAACAGAGTAGACCAAGACTAGATGGTTCCTACATACAAATAAGGATTATTATGATAACAACAATAATGCCCAGTATCGTCAGTCATATACATACGTAAGTATATGTCTCTGGTATCGTTCATCTAAGGCAATAGGTCATGAGGTCTAAACGTAAGAACATATATCTATGTATGTCGAATTATTGTTTAAAATATCGAATAGATCCGATTCTACAGCTTCTGCCTGAGCCAAAATGTCATGTGTTCATATGCCATTATAAAAAATTCGTCATTTTTTTTCCTACAGAAATATTCACCAGGGAAAGGGTTAAACATGGCACTGAGTACTCCTACAAAAATTACACTATCTACTAGCAACTAATTAAGCCTTCCATAAAACAATTGGCCCAGTGAATGAACAAATTTAAATTAGGGATTGTGTGATGCTAGAGTTAAGGCCCTTGTACCTGGCACACTGTCTACTCATGATATGGGCCAACTTATATGGAGATTGGCTAATGCAAAATATATTGGTATGCATGTTGCAAATTGAAATAGATCAACATACAGACATATGAATGCACATACACAGTTGCCACTTTTGCAACTGTTGAGTTGACCACGAGCAGGCTAGACAAAAAAACACCCACTGTAATAAAATAAATTAACAATAAAATTGAAAACTCATACATATTGTTTATGTGTGCAATTTTGAATTTGACAGGATGAGTTGATAATGGTTGGAACTGAAATGTTGATACTGCATACAAAGTAAACTCATTTAGCTACATAAACCCCTGTACTGATGATGAACCAAGATCCAGTTTGAATTGGTTAGTATTTACCTATTTTGAGATACATATGGGCAAGAAAGTGAGAAATATGACAGGAATAACTAGAGGTTTTTGTCACAAAAACGGATGTCTCCCCTCTAATAAAAACAATATGTAAAGGGAAATCACTAAAAATGTTATGGTCTTGATGAATGATACTTCCCCTCATTATGCGCTTTCCACACCACATTTGTCAAGAAGAAAATGATAACCGCTAATAACTCCAAAAATACTGATACCAGATTCATGACCCTTGTGCATGACACTTACTTTCATCATGGTCTTTCCAAAAATGTCATTCCAATAGCATTAGTCAAACAGGAGTTATTGATCGGCCAAAAAATGTAACAAAGGGCAAAAACTCCCAAAGTATTGAAGCCAGAGTTATGGACCTTGTTCATGACACTTTCTCTCATCATGCTCTTTCCATGTATGAAGTTTCAATACGATGGCAAGAGCCATGTAGGAGTTATCGTCCGGACAAGAAAGCATTAAACAAATGTACAAGGGGCAATAACTCTGAATTTATTGAAGCTCGAGTTAAGGATCTTATGCATGACACTTTCTCTTATCATGATCTTTCCATGTATGAAGTTTCACTCCAATGGAATGTGTCACATAGGAGTTATCATCTGGACAAAAAATTGTGAATTTTTTACAAAGGGCAATAACTCCAATATTAGTGAAGCCAGAGTTATGGACCTTGTGTATGACACTTCCTCTCGTTATGATCTTTCAATTTATGAAGTTTCAATCCAATGACATGAGCCATATAGAAGTTATCTTCCGGACAAAAAAGTGTGAATTTTTTACAAATGGCAATTACTCCCATATTAGTGAAGCAAGAGTTATGGACCTTGTGCATGACACTTCCTCTTATTATGCTCTTTCCATATATGAAGTTTCAATCAACTGGCATCAGGCATATTGAAGTTATTGTCCAACAAAAAATTGTGATATTTTATACAAAGGGCAATAGCTCCAATATTAGTGAAGCCAGAGTTATGGACCTTGTGCATGACACTTCCTCTTGTCATGATCTTTCCATATATGAAATTTCAATCCAATGGCATGAGCCATATAGGAATTATCGTCCGGACAAAGAAGTATGATTTTTTAACAAGGGGCAATAACGCCTATATTAGTGAAGCCAGAGTTATGGACCTTGTGCATGACACTTCCTCTCATTATGCTTTTTCCATATATGAAGTTTCAATCAACTGGCATCATGCATATTGAAGTTATCGTCCGGACAATAAGTGTGACGGACAGACAGACAGACGGACAGACAGACAGACAGACAACTCTCACGAAAACAATATGTCTCCCCCATATAAATATGGGGGGAGACATAATTACAACAGAAGCATGTGTCACCTGTCAGCAGAAATGTGACCCCCAAAAAGATGCCATACTAAACATAATCCCTATCTGTCATCCTGTTAAAGCAATTGACACAAAAACTGCACATAGTATCATAAATTGTGTTTGGGACACTTATTTTTTCTGTTTAAAGGTTGTCTATAGCACTTACTGACTCCAAAAAGCATTTCCAATAGGCAGATCTAGGATTTGAACATAGACTCCCTCTATGGTTAAGCCAAGGAGGTGTTCTTCCATTAAACTACACTGACAGCATTTATGGAAATTGCCAGTTTGGAGCACAAGCTTACTTAGATTTTGATATTTATAACTATTTTTCAGCTCAGAATGTAATTTGTTAAGAGGAATCATTTCGGAAAAGGAGAGAATTACAGATTTCTTTTTAAAACCAGGGAATATGGAGATGGCTCAGGCGAGTACAACACCTTCCAAAGACACTGAATATACTTCACAATCAGATGTTCAGAGTTCTGTAGTTCTGAATTCTGAACAAACATAAATACAAAAGATGGCCCTGGCCACTGTGATTACGAAAATAGGAATGAACACATTAGAGATAGACTTGTTATTGGTGTTCTCGATAAAGAACTGTCAAAGAAGCTTCAATTAAAATCAGATTTGACTCTCCAAAAAGCTATTGAACTTCATTCTCAGTGTTGTTATACTTTCTGATCCTTCGAGATCATGAATTTCAGTACATTTTGTTCCGAAAATTGAATACCGCTTAAGCCGGTGCTAGGGGCGTGAGCAGTGTTGCACTTTCAATTACTGCTCATGAACAGACTCAATAAAACCGAGTCTGCAATTTTCTCCTTTTGTGTTGCAATTTTTGATTTCGGGGGATCACCTCTCTTCAGAATTTACAAGACAAAGTGGGCAAGTGAAAGCGCCTATGCGAGATCAGTATTCCAGCAAAATACTCGACTCGGTACAAAAAAAATGGCATGGAAAAAGACAGTTGTCTGGCTATGTTAAACCAAAGTATCATTCTCAAACACAGGATAGACTACACTTTAGCACTCCGGGTAAAGTCACAGATACATCTATCATTAGTCATAACACATACATCAGGCTAAGTCGTACAGCGAATCACATACCCCACTGTTTGGAACCGGGGGACCAATATAGTGCATAGGCATGTTTTGTGCGGAAACCAAAGTTAAAGATGCATGGTACAAATTTCCAGTTCATGTGATAAAAAGAACGGCTAGCAATAATCTGCTAGGACGTGCAGATGCTGAGAAAATGGGACTCATCCAGAAAATTGATGGAATTGAGGTAAACCAGGGCATATGTGGTTCAGTTGGACTAGTAAATTGTTAACCTGTCAAGATCACTCTCAAAGAGGATGTCAAACCTTACTGTTTGACAACAGCACGTAAACTTCCAATTCCGTTGTTGGAGAAGGTTGAAGCGGACATGCAGAGGTTAGAAAATGAATGCATTATTGAGAAAGTCACAAACCCAACAGATTGGTGCACCCCAACGGTACCTGTAGTCAAACCTTCAGATGCAACCAGAATTTGCGTTGATCTTAAGAAACTCAATGACTGTGTGAAACGAGAACATTACATGCTCCCGATCTTAGATGATATTGCCCAAGATTTGAAAGGAGCAAAAGTCTTTACAAACTCGATGTATCTAGTGGATTTTATCAAATACCTCTATGTAAAGAAAGCAGTGAACTCACTACATTCATTAGGCCGTTTGCGAGATAGTTTCCGTCGTGTTCCATTGGGATAATTTTAGCCAAAGAGATTTTAAGAGGAAAATGACAGAGCTTCTGTGGTCTGGAGGGTTTTTAAAAATAATTATACATGACATCTTGGTGCATGGAAAGAATGATAATGACCATGACAAACACTTAAAAGCAGCTCTGCACAGAATTAATGACTCTCGACTGAAACTGAATTGGAGCAAGTGCGAGTTCCGTAAAAACAGAATAGAGTATTTTGGTCAAAATCACTGAAAATGGAATTCAGCCTAGAGAGGACAGAATTTAAGCTATTCGTGAGCTTGCTGCCTCAACAAATGTACCAGAATTAAGACGCGTACTTGGAATGATAAATTATCTGGGTAGATTTGTGCCAAAACTTGCAAGTGTTACCACCATTGACTGATCTTCTACATACATCGGAAACTTGGGTGTGGGATTCACCACAATAAATTGCATTCAATCAGGCGAAAGTTCTCATCACAAATGCACACTCGTTGACATTCTATGATCATACGTACCAAGCCAGTAATCATATGCATGCATATGCTAATAGCTACGGTTCTGTTTGAGCTTTGTTCCAAGAGGACAAAGACGGAACAATAAAATCAGTTGCAATTCGTTCCAAAAGAGAAATACGCACAAATTGAAAAAGAGTGTTAAGCGTCGCTCTGGACGTGTGAGAAATTGCGCTATCTGGTAGGCTTAAATTCATTCAGACTGCTAACTGACCATAAGCCACTAGTGCCTCTCTTTAACTCACAAGCCCTGAACAATTCTCCTTTGAGATGCCAGAGGATGCTTATGAGATTAAGAGGATTCAGCGTAAACGCAGAACATGTCCTGGGAAAGAACTTAGTAGTGTCAGACACACTGTCTAGGAGTCCTCTTAACAAAGACAGCTACACATTTGTAGAAGAAATAGAACACTATTCCATCTCAGTTGATGCTTAAAGGCCAATATCGGACATAAAGATAGAACGGAAATCGAAAGGCTGTTGCGAAAGATGTAGTAATTCAGGAAGCAATGAACTACACACGATTCGGTTGGACGACTCACGTGAATTCAATTAGCCCACAGCTGACAAATGTTTGCCGCTAGAAGTGAATTTTCAGTGAGTCAGGGACTTTTGTTGTATGGAGAACGAATAGTCACCCAGAGCACCTTAGAACATAGACCCTAGAGAAGGACATCTAGGTCTTATTAAATGTAAAGCCAGTGAATAGGCGTCGGTATGATGGCATGACATTGCGAAATGTATCAAAGAAAAAGGTAGAAAGTGTGACTTCTGTCAAAAACATCGACCAGCTCAACAAAAAGAACCGATTATCATAAGCAAATTGTCAGACAAAGAGTTGCTACGGACTTTTACTGAAAGAGAAGACTACCTGGTCGCGACTGACTATTATCCGCGAGTTCTGGAGAAAGCATATTTGCCGAGCGTGACAAGTGAACAGGTCATCGGTAAAATGAAAAACATGTTTTCAAGATTGGGAATTCCAGAAGAACTCGAATTTGACAACGGTGCACATATTTAAGTCAGAAATGTTTCTATCATTTGCTAGTGAACACGGTATCAAACACACTTGTGCGAGTCCTCATTATCCGCAATCAAATGGAGAAGCAGAGGCGGCAGTAAAGATAGCAAAATGATCCTGAGGGAAGAGGATATTTTCACTGCCTTCGAGCAACTCCATTGGAGTCAACAGGCTCCTGTCCTGCTGAGATGATGATGGGGAGGAAAATTAGAACTCTTTTGCCAATGTTACCAAATTCTCTAAAACCTGACCGGGTAGAAAGAGATATGAGATTAATGGACTCAAAATACAAATAACGCATGAGAATACAATATGATCAGTCTGTCAAAACCCAGTCTCATCTAAACCCAGGTGATGAGGTGAGAATTAAAACTGACAAAGAGAAACAATGGAGCGTGAAAGGCGTAGTGGAGGATTGCGATCAAGATCGAAGATCGTATGTGGTCCAAACCCCGTTGGGAACCAACCTACGGAAAAGGAGACATCTACAGTTGACGCCGCCATCAGAGGTTAATTTGGGAGTTCCAGAATATTCACTTACTGACAATCAACAGCATGTGCAAATTCAGTCGCGTATGCAATACCAACCGTGTGTGAAATCGCGAGATGAGAATTAGAAAGCAAGCATGGTGAATCGCGAATGCCTTGCAATTCAGATCCTGGAATGCAAATCGACACCGTGACATTCCAGTGCCATGCTATCTGGAAAAAAGACACCGTGACACACAGGTGCCATATAATTTGCGTAATAAAAATCACGATGCAGACCAAAAAAATTCAGGCCAAGTTATCACCAGGAATGGTCGCGTTGTCAAGTACAAAATTTTGTAACCTGAAGATTCAACTGCGAAATAATAAATAATTTTCTGCGTTAGTTCATAAGGTTATACAGCGTTTCTCATCAGACACATCTTCAGCAGTGTGTTCCAATTTTAAGATATTTTCAAGATTTGAAAACTTATAACAGTAACTATTGATGTTGAGAAATGCTGGTTTAAGGTATTAGTTATTTGTTAGAACCTATTTTAAGCTAGAAGTTAGTGTTATTAAGTGTTAACTTTGGTAATCATAATTGCTTGTAATAATGTCAGGTTTCATCCGTGGTCAACTGAGACCAGAGTGTTTGAATTAATAGATTAATTATTTTATTTCTCATAAAAGGGGGAGATGTTTCAGTTGACTATAGATGTATGTGTACTCTCGATACCATTAATGCTTTGATTTGTTATTGCTAAGTGACTGCATCACATGAGTCTCTCAGGCGCCACCTGATGCTGAGTTTATTTATATGTTTGTACTATTGACCAATATAATGATCATTCTGTGTAGGATTCTGTGAATCGAGAGAGCGCGCTAGAGTCTGATTTGTAATGGCAAACATCACTGTAACGAAACAGTCACTAATTACATAAACATGATCAAAAGACGAATGGTAGTCAGTTGTTTATAGAGCATGAGCACTTTTTATATAATTTATTTGACACAGTTCTGAAGCTGAATTAATCCACCTGATGTTTTCATTCGATCAATATTAAAGTCTCCAAGAATAAGTGTGGTTGCTTCTAGAATAACACCAGCACCAATTGGATTACAATGTTACGTTTGGTTCCTGGGTGGCAGTAAATTCCAGCAATCAGTATTTTTGATCGGCTATTTGTAATCGAAGTTTAATTATTTCTACTCCTAGTTGATTTACAACTTCTTGGAATTCAATCTTGATTCCTTCCTTAACATAAGCAAATGATCCACAATGTGATCGGTGGGGTCTGTCTTGGACAAGAAGTCGAATCATAGAAAACCTTTCAATCTAAAATATTCTTCTGGATCAAATACAGTTGTCCATGTTTCTTGAATAGATGTGATATCTGCATCAGAAAAACGACTATCATATCTGTAGTCTTCAATGTGTTTATGCATTGATCTAGCATTATGATAGATAATTGAAAGTTTTGGTCGAATATCAGGCTAACGGTCAAAAACAATTTGACGATTGCTTCATTTCATTATGAACTCTTTCATCTACTGTTATTGTTTTGGGATCTATGTCCAAGAGGTTAAGTCATTGCAACGACATGACTCGACTCAGTGCAACACACACCATTTGACATTGTAGTCTACCTGTCAGTGATACAGCTGCGTTTGGAATGTGGTACCCTGACTTTTATGGATAGTAATTGTTGCTGCTACTTTCAAAGGAAACTGTTTTCTCATCACATGTTAATTCCTATACTTGCCAACTCTGAATTTCCTGGTCTCAAAATGAACAGGTGTTCACACCTTATTCATATTGATATTTGCCTTGTACAATCGTTTGTTCTCTTCTCTTGTCTCGGTAACAATGTGTTGGTCAGAAAATAAAACCAACAGAAGAACTGGTTTGTTGCGAGAAAACTCAATTGCTTTAGTCGACATGTGGCAAAATTTGTCAAACCATACCTGATATTCACATTTAGAACTATCATGTATTGTGCATAAACTTTAAGTGAGAGTGAGGGATGCAAGCTTTGTGTTTTGTTAGCTAGCAGATTCTTTGCAAAATCAAGAACAGTCTAACACTTGCTTCTACATTTCCAACAACATAATCAAATGCTTCTGACATACACAACTGTCCAGGTAACAAGTTCAAAGCAGTTTCATTAAAGTTATCAATCTAATAATGTATACTGTAGAGATGAACATAGTTCATAATATCTGCATTTGTTCTTTGTTTCAAGAGTCTTGACTTCTGATATTTATTCTGAATATAATCCGTAGTATGCTTTCCTTCTCGTACATGATTCAGCAAGTGTGCAAAATCAGCATCATCACGCTAGCGCATGACACTCTTTAGTTCAAGCAAGTAAACTAGTTCAAGCCAAAAACATTGTTGCAAGTGACCCATACTCTGATAACCACGAGGAAAAACCAAGGGATCAGTCACTGACTTTATTTGGAACAAATCACCAACATCAAGGAAATACCTCCAAATGGAGACTTACATCCAACAAGAGTGTTTGTGAAACACTTATGCCCCCGACATTTGATCCTGCAGGATGACCTTGACCGCTGACCTATTGACCGGGGAGTTAAACGCGACACATTGTCTTGGTGAGGTGAATATTTGTGACAGGTTATTTTAAATCCATTGACAGATAAGAAAGTTATAGAAGGGACACGAAATTTTGGACGGAAGGATGGACAATGCAATTACTATATGCCCGCCGTTCGGGGACGTAAGAATCCAATGTCTGCTGTTTATAAAATTAAACATGTGGAGTCCTACCATAGGCACTTCATCTATAATTAGCAATGAGCTTGGTGATCTTGTTGCATGTGATGGCTCAAATAATGACAAGATGAATGTACAAAAGAGAATGACGGGTGTTACACATAACCTTATTTGCGACTTTACCAGTTTGAGCAGCTATTGCTACCTTCATTGCCTCAGGATTTTCTCCAACAGCATCATAGTATCGAATCAATGCCTGATATACTGTATTCAACACATGGCTCTTGCCAACTCCTATGTCCCACCAGAAAGGTATACATGGAAAGGCTTTTCGAAAAGTACGTTTATGAGTTGTTTAAATAAAAGAAAAATAAAAGAATGTCTTCTGTTCATCGTTTAGGGAACGAACCAGCTTGATGTATTCATAATCAGACAGTCATTGCTTGTTGTTGCCACATCTTATCGTGGCTTGTTGTTGAACCTCCAATAACAAGTCCAATATCATAGCTTTGAACATATGCGTTGATCAGCTGGCTGTAAACCAGATGAGCAATCCTCTCTAACATCCTCAGCATCATCTTCTGTTTGCCTTGCAAGAGGAGCTACATCATCAATTGCATCATCCAGCATCTCTTGATTGACATTATCCATAATGTCATATAGACTTTCCGCATTACTAAATGCCTTGATGTTCGTACATCTTGTATGTCAGCTTCGTTCTTTTGGTATTCTTCCTCAAATGACGAGCTAGAGCCTTGCATATATATTTCTTCTCTCCACTGGTGAATGAGCATAATGTGTTCCATGAAATGAAGCTCTTGGTCCTTTCTCATATTAAATTTCACTGACGTGATTATTTGCGGAACCTTCCTCTTTAGAAGTACACTACTATCAGACAATTCTATTTTTGTACCAGCAGCAACAATATCCACATTGTTGTCAGTAATGTATATCTCACCAACAACCTCTTTGTTTCCGCTTTGCTGTTTGTCTATCAAAGCATGCTGCGAATTGTGCTTAAGATAGTTTCCATGGACTCGGGGCGTTGCGAGTACATGTATATGTCCAGCATACCTGTACATGTAACCTCAGTACTGTCACCAGGTAATGCTTTTATTACAGATACTGGTTTTAATATTTCTATGCGCTTTTCGGGTGGTGGGGTGTGTGTGAAGTATTAATTAGGATCACATCTCTTGAACTGTGTTTAAAGTAGTTGCAATGCAATAAGAGATAAATTGCTTCATGTACAGACACCTCACAGTGGTTCAGGACTCTGATTCTTTCCCTTATACTATAGTTTCCTCTTTTCACTTCTTCATCAGCATTCTATGACTTCATCATATGACTGACTATGTAGACACATACATCATAGGTGTCAACGAATGGTATAACTATATTCGCAGTATGTGGATATTATAAGCATTAATTCAGATGCTTTAACACTTCTCACAGCAAGAATTTCTGTCATAAATCAATTTCACACTGTTCAAGAAACTTTTGGAATTCCATATCTTCTTCACCAGAACAACTCTCCATTACTTTACGTATTTCCTGGTACATCATATTATGCTCCAAATCTCATATTTTGACAGTTCTGGTGGTAGGGTTTCCTACATTGGATGAATATGATAACCAAACCGACACTCGCGTTGCCCTTGTTTATGACATGATTTAGTATGTCGGTGTTTTTGGAGTTTTATTAATTGCTTATCATCTTCGAGTAAATCACTCGGGAATCCTTATTCAAAAAGAGACATTGTAAATGGGGTAGTCACGCTGCTGAAATTCGGCCCGTATGAGGTAATCTTTGAGCTGCCCTAACGGACAGCTAGGGGATAGCAAAATGGTATTAAAAAGTTGAGTTCTATAGTGGATATGTCTAGCACAGGTCGTTGGATCCTTGTGAATTAGTTCACATCTTGCCATCCAATTCAGCAGGCCAATATCCTCCATAGAGTAGTATGTGCCAAATATTTCCGTGCTAATACACCCAAACTAATCTAAATTAAAAAGTAGTAAAGTCAAGCAGGAAAAGACACACACAAAACGCCACCATCACCAAAACACCGACAGAAGCAACCACTGCTGCTGAAAATGTCCAAACTGAACAATCATGCTGAACAATTCACGCTGGCTTGTTTGATAGTATGGAAGTGACGATTTCTTATATATTATAGATATTCTTTATCATTTTGACGAAAAAGGTAACAAAGAAAAGGAGAAATTACGAGATGTAGTTGGAGGCAAAACTGTTAAAAATCTGCTGGAGGATATTGATATAGGTACAGGTAAGAAGGCAAAAGTTGCCATTGGTGCATACAACGTAAATAAGAAAAAAAATCTCCAGTTGACTAAGAGGTTGACAAACACGTCTCAGCTGATCAAAAGAAAGTTAAGGAACCAATTTCTGTCCTTGTGTCTCCTCAACCAGGTTCAGCTTGCGTAAACCTTACTAAGGAAATTTCAACCTATGATACAGATTCTGAGGCAGACAGTGATGGTGGTGTTGTGATTGCAAACGGTTATATGCACTAAATGAAAACAACTAGATGGCACTCTGGTTTTTACCCAGTTGATCTGATTTGACAAATGTGACCATCGGGTTCACTTGAAACTTTGTACTGAGCTTAGAGTCGCCAGAACAGGTATACATCATAATCAAATATGCCTAATATCCGATAAAAAGTGTTCCTTGAGTTCATAAATAAATACCAATCCAGTCATTCTTGATTCTTCGATTGATGTACACCTTTTACTACAGTGCTGTGGATATCTAACATTGACAGGTGTGCGTGTTTCTATGAATAACCCGAGAACAGATGACGTCAATTCCGTGAAACGTATGTCGATGTACTTCAGTAATTCTTTTTAGACTTGCGGAAGCCAGTCTTTAGTAACGCAAATCTGATTCAGCTATCGTAACAAGCCTCGTCCGATCGATTTAACATCTTTGTGTATTAATGCACCCTAGGCATATCCATGTCTAATCGCATAGTTCCAATACAGCAAAATACCACTTTACTACTGTTTGAGCCAGAGTTGCCGATCCGCCCATGCCCTGTGGTGTGCCTGCCGTTCTATGTCATATGCTGATAAGAAAAGCATTGATGTAAACATCAAAGGGCGCCATAAAAAGAACAAACACACTGGTTTTGTTTAAATCTAATGTGAAACAAAAATGCTTAGAATTTGAGTGATCGTGTTTATTTATGTGCTACACTAACCATTTTAATAAATATACTGAAATAGTGTAAACATAAATGAAGACGAATGAAAGAGTTTTACATGAAAAAATACACCGATTGGCATTATCTTACTATAATCATGCAATCATTCAAACGTTTAGTTCAGCATATTGCCGCTGGAATTACTAGATTTATGTAAAAAGACAACCTATCAAATAATGAAATCAAAACAACTAAATGATGAATTTGTCCAAAGCTTTTCAATAGGTTGAATTCAATAAATGAATCAAAGACTGAAATACATGTAGTTTCAATTGTAGTTTTTTTTATAAATTAATTCAATTGATTATTGACGGATCAGTCATTATTAAATCTTATCATTTTCAGTGTAAAATCTCGTTCATATATTAAGCTTAATATTACACACATGTTTGCTATAAATCGTGGAGTTTAACTGTGAAAAACAAAATGTATTAAAATACCATACGCTGTACTATGGAATGCGGGTCGAGACATGCCAATTGCTATTTTGCAAGTTGCTAAATGCCAATTGCTAATTGTGCCAGTTGCAAAATGTTAATAACTTTTGCCAGTCGTTATTTGCCATTTATTCTAGTTTCTTTTCTCTGAATAGTGCTTGCTAGTACCCGGCAAATTCGATAATGTTCATTAGGCCATGTAACGCCACCGCATTGCATTTTCTGGATCCAGATCGGTGGGTTTCAATCCAATATGTTTTGTGTCCTTTATGAATGATATTGTTGGGACGATTTAATGAAATAAAGATCTTAGTATCCTCGTCTGTACCTATGTAATGTGGATCGGGCCATGCTAATTGCTTATTTGCAAAATGCCAGTTGCCATTGATTCTAGTTTCTTTTCTCCGAAAAGTGCTTGGCAGATCCAAGGATTAGACAGACCGGCAGCTTCATTATACAATATCATTCAAAGTAAACCCAATTTGTGTACATTTAACGCGAGAACAAGTCTGTAAATTTTTCATTCGGCAAATGGCATTTTAACAAATGACAATTGGCATGTCCCGACCGGCATTCCATACGTTGCACTAAGCAAGGTCGAATTCTAATTACACGACATTAAGATAACTCCAATTATGGTCCCAATGTGCTCCATTTTTCGCATCTTATAAATAATGTACTTAGATGTAATTAATCAATACTTGTAAACTAAAAGAAAGTCCTAACATTTAGATGGGCTTCTTTAAATTTGAATAAATAGACATTCCTTAAATATTGGGCGGAAGCGTTATCGAGGTGCGGGAGATTTTTATGAAGATGTGATTATTATATGCATACGTACCAATAGACGAACTATTTAGCGTCACGTATCACGTTGCAAAAAGACTCTGGCTTTTTGACCTCGTGACTGGCTCCAAGTCGATAATGAACTAAAACATTCGTTTATACACCGTAATGTTACGATTTTACTCTTAATTAGGCCAAACTTTACCAAGCAAATACATGTTATATCTAAACTTTGAAATTAATTCTCATTAAACCAAAAACTATACACTGGACTGTGCATTTACTGTAAATAGAGTAATACTTTTCTGGTCCTTTAGGTAAGCCTATTGCACCGGAAATCGAAAGGATCAGCTTCTTAATAGCAATAATGTATTCATTTAATGCATTAATAACAAACACATGTTATTTTTATTTCATTACTTCCGATATGTTATTTACGCTCTTAATCGACCAGTACATACAATTGACATGACCCAAGCAATTAAGCCGACATAGACGTGTCCCTTGAAATCTTATACTCAGGGAGCCAATAGTGCTTACCGTGCACCCCACCCCTAGACTTTTTTCATGGGTACAAAAATGTTCAGAAAAGTGCCCAGAATCGCGAATGTACTCAAACTTAAATTATTTTAGGCCATGTGTATTTTAACCGTTTCCATGGCAACCCCCCAAATACCATACCTACAAATTCGCCCATATCACAGCCAGTGTTTTTCCTAAAACTATAAAACTGGTATCAAATGGAAGATAAGACATTGTGCTTTTATTTCCAACTTTTTTTTAAATTATCTTATTTGTATACTCTTGAATATTAATGAGAACATTAAAACTAGTAAAAAAGTATAGAAATAACGTAAACCTTTCAATTTTTTTATCCTACAAATATCGGAAAATAACTTCAAGTGCAGTTTAACATAATGACAAAAACACCAGGAAACAAAATATCCAATTTGAGGACCATAGCATTAATTTTAAGTACCATTTTCACCGTTTCCATGGCAACACCCTAGTTTTCGAAATAATGGCCCGTACCTTTGAAATCGTACATATCACATCCAGTTTTTGTGCTAAACCTATAAAATTGGTACCAAATTAGATAGGACATTGTGTCTTTATTTCCAGTTTGTTCTTTTAAATTACCTTATTTGCATACTCATGAATATTAATGAGAAAATTAAAAATAGTAAAAACAATATAGAAATAACGTAAATAATTAAAACCATTCATTTTTTATCCTACAAATATCATAAAACAATTTCAAATGCAGTTAATCATGATGAGAAAATCCTCAGAAAACAAAATATCCTATTTGAGGACCAAAACTTTGACTCTAAGTAACTTTTTAACTGTTTCCATAGTAACCATTCATTTCACTCCGTTCGCACATATTTGTTAGTCAACACCTACTTGCAAAAATCTTCCATATCACAGGAACTTATTGTGCTAACTGTATAAAACTGGTACCGAATTACAGCTAAGACCTTATGCTTTGGTTTAAAGGCTATACTTAGGAATTACCTTATTTGCATACACATGAATAATAATGAGAATAATTAAAAATAGAAATAAATACAGAAATAACGTAAACCTCTCCGTTGTCCGTCACACTTTTTGTCTGGACGATAACTTCAATACGCCTGATGCCAGTTTATTGAAACTTCATATATGGAAAGAACATAATTCGAGGAAGTGTCATGCGCAAGGTCCATAACTCTGGCTTCACTAATATAGGAGTTATTGCCCCTTGTAAAAAAACCAGCACTTTTTTGCCCGGACGATAACTCCTATATGGCTCATGCCATTGGAATGAAACTTCATATATGGAAAGATCATGACAAGAGAAAGTGTCATACACAAGGTCCATAATTCTGGCTTCACTAATAATGGAGTTATTGCCCTTGTAAAAAAATTAATTTTTTGTCCGGACGATAACTCCTATATGGTTCATGCCATTGGATTTAAATTTCATATATGGAAAGATCATGACAAGAGGAAGTGTCATACACAAGGTCCATAACTCTGTCTTCACTAATAATGGAGTTATTACCCTTGTAATTTTTTTGACAATTGTTTTGTCCAGACGATAACTCCTATATGGATCATGCCATTGGATTGAAACTTCATACATGAAAAGATCATAAGAGAAAGCGTCATGCTGAAGGTCCATAACTCTTGTTTCACTAATATTGGAGGTATTGCCCTTTGTAAAAAATCACATTTTTTGTCAGGATGATAACTCCTATATGGCACATGCCATTGGAGTGAAACTTAATACATGGAAAGATCATGATAAGAGAAAGTGTCATGCATAAGGTCCTTAACTCTGGTTTCAATAAATTGAGAGTTATTGCCCCTTGTATATTTGTTTAACGCTTTCTTGTCCGGATGATAACTTCTTCATGGCTCTTGCCATCGTATTGAAACTTCATACATGGAAAGAGCATGATGAGAGAAAGTGTCATGAACAAGGGCCATAACTCTGGCTTCAATACTTTTGGAGTTATTGCCCTTTGTTACATTTTTGTCCGATCAATAACTCCTGTTCAACTGATGCTATTGGAATGACATTTCATTTACGGAAAGAGCATCATGAAAGTAAGTGTCGTGCACAAGGGCCATAACTCTGGTGTCAATATACCGTATAATGGGTACTTTTTACTGCTGTAAAAGTTTACGGATTTGGGGTAAAACACATGATTTGATTTTATATGACTTTTATTTTTACGAATCCATGAAGACACGTAAAAAATTAGCTCAACAAAAGTTTACATCATTAAAAGTTCACAATAAATAGTTTAGTTAATACAAAGTCAACTGTACGTCGCAGTTTGACAAGTGTTCACACCTACCATGGTAACTGTGCAGTAAACACATTTACCGGCTATCGCCCTGGGCATCAAACAAAATAATTAACGTAATTAACCATGTTGTACTACATGTACAATTTTATCCCAATGTTTGTTATGGCCCAGTGTTCTGCAAACGACGACCATTGCCGCAGAAATGAAGTTGGTAAATAAAATATACGTTATGGGCGCCATGAAAATGGTCGGACGAGTCCAAAAGCAAAAGGGACGAAACTGATTCAGGAATGGTACCCAGCTTCATCTGATAAATTCAGTAAGTTACTGAAACCAGCTACAATATCGTAATCGGTTAGTAACCGTGCATCTGATGGGATGATTTTCTCATTTCCTCCCCTATGTTTTGATTTCGGCCAATAGAAACGTTTGTCAGATAATGTGTTGTTTCTTCATATTTTGTGTTGATGCTGATAGCCTATTACACAATGCACTGAAATACCTGTACACTACATACAATAACACGTCGCTCTAGTGTATCGGAATATTAGGGTGACTTTGAAAAAATTACACTGCTTACGTTTGAATTCAAATGCTAGATACTAAATCTTTTTACCGGAGTTTACGCGGCGTAAATATATGAGGAATATACGAAAATGACTTTGGTCGTAAAAATAAGTAAAATTAGCAACAGGTAAAAATAACCCGTTATACGGTATTTGGAGTTATTAGCTGTTATAATTTTCTTTGACGATAGCCTCCCCCCTCCACAAAAAAATCACACAAAGAGACAGACAGAACAGGGACTTAAATATTTCCAGATAAAAAGTAAAAAGATGACCCTCAGGAGTCCTCCCACTTCGTCTTAACCCATTTAGTCTAAAAGTCAAATTCTCATTTTGTCTAACGGTATAAACTTGTCCAATTTCCATTTCGTCTAAAACTTAGAAACCCAATTTGGTCTAAACAAAAAATGATATATTTTGGGATAAAAACCTAGTCTTTTTACAAACTATTAGTTTCAAAGAAAGTCTTAGAAAACATATATATTTTTTATAAGGAATATGATCCTCAAGTTCATAGATATATTAATAGTTTTTTTAACTAATTTTGGTATTAATTTATTGAAATTGATTTTTAGTGAAATGTATTATATAGTTCATAGTGTCAAAAAAAAGACCCAACCACAGGGTCTACTTTTTATCTGGATCTAAACTATTGACATAGCACGCACATCTGTCAATTTTGAATAATTCAAGATTGTTTAAATAATGTTAAAGTTTAAATCTACATCATCAAGTGGTCATTTCATGACTCAGTAATAATCTGGATCCTAAACATTTGTATGCCTAATAAGCTTTTTTCCTTATACATGTAACAAGAGATGTCACAGTCACGTGACAAATGCCCCCCAAAATTGTACCCTGTGACTTGACCTTTGACCCATGGACCAGGGAGTTGACACTGTCTTTGTGTGGTGAACATTTGTGCCAGGTTCCTTTGAAATCCATTCACAGATAAACAAGTAATTGTACCCTGTGACCTTGACCGTTGACATATGGACAAGTGAGTTGAACGCGACACATCGTCTTTGTGTGGCGAACATTTGTACCAAATTATATTGAAATCCATTGATAGATGAAGAAGTTACAGACCAGACACGAAATTTGTGACAAAGTAATTGTATTTTGTGACCTTGACCTTTGACCCATGGACTAGGGAGTTGAAAGCGACACATTTTCTTTGTCTGGTGAACATTTGTGCCAAATCATATTGAAATCCATTGATATATAAAGAAGTTACAGACCGGACACGAACTTTGTGACAAAGTAATTGTACCCTGTGACCTTGACCTTTGACCTATGGACCTGGGAGTTGAAAGCGAAACATCGTCTTTGTGTGGTGAACATTTGTGCCAAGATATATTGAAATCCATTGATAGATAGAGAAGTAACATGCAGGACACATTTGTTACAAAGTAATTGTACCCTGTGACCTTGACCTTTGACCCATGGACCTGGGAGTTGAACGCGACACATCGTCCTTGTGTGGTGAACATTTGTGCCAAATTATATTGAAATCCATTGTTAGATGAATAAGTTACAGACCGGACACGAAATTTGTGACAAAGTAATTGTACCCTGTGACCTTGACCTTTGACCCATTGACCAGGGAGTTGAACGCGACACATTGTCTTTGTGTGGTGAACATTTGTGGCAAGTTATATTGAAATCCATTGATAGATGAAGAAGTTACAGACCGGACACTAAATTTGTGACAAAGTAATTGTACCCTGTGACCTTGACCTTTGACCCATGGACCAGGGATTTGAACGCGACACATCGTCTCTGTCTGGTGAACATTTGTGACAAGTTATATTGAAATCCATTGATAGATGAAGAAGTTGCAGACCGGATACGAAATTTGTGACAAAGTAATTGTACCCTGTGACCTTGACCTTTGACCCATTGACCAGGGAGTTGAACGCGACACATTGTCTTTGTGTGGTGAACATTTGTGGCAAGTTATATCGAAATCCATTGATAGATGAAGAAGTTACAGACCGGACACTAAATTTGTGACAAAGTTATTGTACCCTGTGACCTTGACCTTTGACCCATGGACCAGGGAGTTGCACGCGACACATCGTCTCTGTCTGGTGAACATTTTTGCCAAGTTATATTGAAATCCATTGATAGATGAAGAAGTTACAGACCGGACACGAATTTGGGACGGATGGAAGGACAGACGGACGGATGGACAGACGGACGGACGGAAGGACGGACAATGCGATTACTATATGCCCGCCTTTGGGGGCATAAAAATACAAACTATAGTACAGTATATGACATTCACACCTCATTTAGTGTCAGTATCTACTCAATTAGCACATTTAGACAATATGAGGAAATGTATCTGAAAAGGTGTTAAATACCCTTTTGACGAAATGGGATTTTTTTGTCTAATCTTAAAAGTTTATATAGTAGATGAAATGAGTTAAGTGGGAGGAAACCACGCATGAGTACATTAGTCACCCATAGTAAACCAGTTTTTTCTTTTCAAACAAAACATTGCTTACATCCTAGCAATTTGTTCTCCCCTTTCGAAAAGCGTGTTTTAATTATGAAAGTGATATGATAGGAATTTAAAACAAAACTACTTTTCATATAATTCATGGCACAACTTTATTGCAATGTATTTCCCTCAACTGTAAAGGCCTTTTTCACACTTTTGCAAACAGAGTAGACGGAGTATACAGTGGTTTTAAATGCCAGTACTTTTTTCCCGCATTCAAAAATTTAAACATTACAACCATTTGTGTTGAATACATGAAAATAAATTGTGTTAGTTGGAAACTTTATTATACTATTTACCCAGTTCTAATTATAGCTAATTCACCAACTAGACCTAGGAAATGAGTAAATATCAAAGGTGCCAGATGGTCAGTAAATCCCTAATTTTCTCAGCAGGGGACAAGGGTCTCCAATCTCCAAAGTTGGCAGTGATCACACAACTGCCATCAATCACATACTCTCTTATCAATTGTTATGTAACACGACTACTTATAATTAAACTAGTCAGACATACCAAACTATGTGCAAATTATCTAAAGTTATGAATTATTAGATTCCCGATTTATATTTTAGAGGAAAAGATATTTTGACAAATTAGATCTATACCTAAGCACAACTTAATCCCAACGATTTAGATCTACTTAAATTTAGATAAAGTGAATTCTAGATCTAAAGATAGTTTAGTTTGATTTGATCTAGATTTATTAAAAAATATTTACCAGAATTGCTACGGATCCTACTGTACAGTAGCCAGAAAGACATTTTACACCACATAAATGAACGTCATGAGACTGTATATACATGTTATAAAAATATCTTATCTAGATCTTACCAAATTAAAAGGAGGAGTAAAATATCTAGATCTTATCAATATAAAATAAGGAGTAACATTTTAAACAGTGATGATAAAAAATTCGATCACCGAAAGAAAAATGCAAGATGTCTTCTTTGCTAATCTCTGCACGTATTGTAATCGAGACGAAAACCGGAACTCGCCCAATGCGCAAAGGATTATGAAAAACTGGAATAAGGCGAATTTTCAGTATTGCTCTGTTGCATTTACTACAGACGTGTATCGTCTGTGTAACTGAGTGAAATGAAAAAGTAGTAAAGTCAAGCAGGAAAAGCCACACACAAAACGCCACCGTCACCAAAACACCAACAGAAAGCATAGCAATGTATACTCATACACACACACATACAGTAGAAAGTCGCATAAAGACGCAACCAAACACCAACACACCAACAGACAGCATGTCACACACACAACCAAACACATGCAAACACACGAGAAGAACACAGAAAACACCAACAAACACACAAGCACCAGGGATAAACATGAACAAAACACAAGCACAAAGACACACGACAAACAGAAGTAAGGGTGGCAAAGAGAGAACCGCCTTCGCATGGTCAGTAGCAAAATCACCACTGGCGGTTTAAACCAGTTTACGGACTTCCTTACTTCACACTTATCTCAAAGTCATCCTAGCTAAACAAACATTGTAAATAAAGGTATCCCCGTCGGACTTCCCAACAACATGGACGACAGTAACCACAGTACAAAATGTAAAACATAGCATAACAACTGTGAAAGTCCGTCAAATAGGTATTCAATGATTTGGCTGAAGACGGAGCAACTACAGGGAAGCCGTTAAGGGCACGACAGAGAAAAGGTAATACATGAGTCTGGTAAGCTCATCCCGTTTCGGGGTTTAAGAGTATACCATCATAGAGTACTACCCTAGGCCTGTAATCGTGCAAGGAAAGAGGAAATCGTAACGACCGACTGTAAAGGGTCGATAACCAAACATGCAGTGTGTTGCAATATAATAGGGTCATAACTTTTCTTCCTAAAAGTTTTAATGCGCTTAATAAACAAATCGTGAAAATGGATATGACCACGAACTTTCCTAAGTGTGTAGATAACATCACCATAGAAATCTGGATGAGAAATACCACGCTGCAGTAACGTCCGTAAATTAGTTATATTTACTAATGAGGGGTAAATTTCGATAATAGAATTGTGAAAAAGCTTTCCGAATTTTATTATATCTGTAGACTTGCTTAAGACGTTTATGAGTTATAACTAAATTACGACTATTAAAATCTACTAGCAAAGAACAGGCTCGGGCAAAGCGAATAAGTTGAGAAATGTAAACCCCATAAGATGTAGACCGGGGAACATCTCCATCTAGAGAAGGATAATTAACAATTTTGAAATCCAAATCTTCCATTTTATCGTATATTCATTAGTGATGGAAAGATTCAAATCTAAAAAGGAAGCCTGAATGTCAGTGAAAATAGAAATGCGACCAATTCTCAGTCAAACACTTATGATTATTAGATGTTACTTACTAGTCATTGTAGTTTTAGGCGCGGTCACTGTCGAATTACCCTTGATGTCAGGCAAAACATGTCCTCAGTTGGTAGTGTTAGTGCACTTCTAGATAAGTTCGATGTTGATTCTGCATTTATAAGCGAACACAAACTTAAGAGTCAGTGCGAATCTTTTCTCAGTACACTTGATCATAACTATAGATCAGTAACTGTTTGCAGCGATACAGACTCGTTTGGTAGTGGGGCGGTGTTAGCATAATGTATAAGAAAAACTGTCAGTTCTGTAAAATCTATTGATCAGATACCGTCTAGGAGAGTTGTAGGTGTACAGATCTTCTGTAAGAACAGTTACCTGTCCATTTTTGCATTTTCAGTTTATATGCCTAGTGTTAATTACAGCATCGAAGATTATGAAAAGGTGTTGTAGTGAGTCTTTATGAAATTTATTCTCAGTATGGTGATGTTGTTATATGTGGAGATTTCAATAGGGTTATTTCAACCACACGCCAGAATCATGGGTCGGATAGAGATAGACTATTACTATTGTCAAGTGCAATTTATAACATAAATGCTAATATTTTACATTCAAGGGGCCCCAGATACACATTTCGCCCGTCTGACTGTTGGACCATGTTATAAGTAATGCACGTCTTAAGGAAACTGTTGTAGACAATGTAGTTGTAGATAATGACATTTGTTCTGTTTCAGATCACTCACCAAATTTTACAAAACTGAGTTTGAAATTAGACAGATACGAGCAAACAGTGCAAATGTCCGTAGCATGGAATACGTGTAACGGAGATTTCCTTAAACGTTACGAAATATGTCTATATCTCAACTGGAGGCAATTTGACATTTTAAATGTTGATATAAATTATATAAAACTGAGCGAAGTTGAATGTCTGGCATCACACATAGTCGACTGTATACATAAAGCAGCCCGGTGCACTCTACCTGTTTGTAAAATTAATATACATTCGAAACCTTATTGGACGTCAGAGGTCAAAGTTGCACATATTGCTCAGAGGAATAATATACTGATATGGATACAACAAGGTAGACCAAGGGGGAGTCAGTTCGATTCATATAAATAATACAAAGCAGCGAAAGCAAAATTTAGAAAGTGTCAAGAAAGAGCAGTACGTGATGTAGAAACTAAGTTTTATGACCAATTGAAAAAGCGGCAAACATTGATATACGTTTGTTTTGTAACTTAATTAAAAAGAAAAGAACTAGAAAGTCAAACGCAATCACATGTATTGAACACAATGGAAAGGTTTTGACTGACCCTTCTAAAATAACATCTGTCTTTGAAAATTACTTTTCGAATTTGTACCGAAATCAGGCTGTGGCTACGATGAATCATTTAAACTTTCTAGGGAATCGCTTGTTAAACATTACTTGAGCTCAGACTTTTGGGAAGATAGTAAAAAGCTATCTTCGCCCGTCAGTTTTGAAGATGTTACAAACGAGTGTTAAAGTATCAAAGTAAGGAAAGCACCAGGAACTGATTGCATATCAAGTGAGCATGTAAAGTACGGAGGCGATACGTTACATTTGTATCTAACCCGAATTTTCAATTTAATGATAGAAACGCAATCTACTCCTGATATTTTCAAGATTGGTGTTATAGTGCCAATACTTAAAGAAGAAAATCCGAAAGAAAGCGTGAATAGCTACAGGCCTGTAACGTTACTGTCAATTATTTACAAGACATTTGAAGCTATAATAAAGAAAGAAATGGATGATCATGTTTCTGCAACATATTTGCACTTTCCAAACAAGCAGCGAAATGGTTATCAGAAACACTTAGGTTCATTAACGACATCCTTTAACCTGCACGAAACTATACTTCACAATGAAAAACTAGGAAATGACACATTCGTAGCATTTTTAGATGCCACTTCAGCATTTGACCAAGTTTGGCACAGTGGGCTATTCTCAAAGCTCATCGGAATGGGCGTAAAAGGTAAGGTGTTAGAAATATCTGGTGAAGTCATGGTCAATTGTTTACGGTCATCGGGCTTCAAGGTTCTGCAGGGGATCAGACAGGTCAGTTTACTCTCTAGCTGGCTCTACACTGTTTACATAAACGAAATGCTAGACATTCTCAGCAAAAGCGGACTAGGATCGTCCATTGGTTCCCTTCAGTGTAGTAACCCACACTTGCAGACGATGTTACTTTAGTCGCTAACAGTTCAAACAATCTTTCTGAGATGTTAAAGCTTGTAGATGAGTATTCCAAGAAATGGCGGTTTAAATTTAATCAATCTAAGAGTGCAGTAGTGAGGTTTTCAGCCAGTAAAATACCCTCAGATCTAAAGGTCTCGCTGGGGCAGACTGAAATTCAACAGACGCGGAATACTAGACATGTAGGGATTGAGTTAAAAGCAGACTTAAGAAACACCGATTCTGTTGAATCCCGCTGTAGCAAAGCAAGGGAATCTCTGTTTTCTATTCTGTCAGTCGATCTATTTAGGATAGTCAGTCCTGTGGTGGTAGGTAACGTAGTCAAGAAAGTCTCCTTGCCAACAGTACTGTACGGGTGCGAATTATGGAACAGCTTAAGTACTAGAGACATTACTCGACTGGAAAAGTTCGTGCGAATGGCTGTCAAAACTGTGCAGTGTTTACCAAAGATGACACGTACAGATATGGCATTATCCATGTCAGGTTGGCTACCAATCATGTCAGATATTGAGAAAAGGAAACTATGTTTTGTACAAAAAATATGCGCTATGCACATATCAGTCTTAAATAAAAAGACATTACGCGACTTTACCTGTATATACCCAGAGGATGTAAGTCCCAATTAGGTTTTATTCCGGACATTCATGCATTATTTGAAAAGTATAGTCTGCTGACATATCTAGACAAATATATAGAAACCACCGAATTTCCCACGAAATGTATTTGGAGAAAGATAGTGCATTCGGCAATCATCGGCCATTATCGAAATATTTGGTTACAGAGAGTGTCACGTGATCCAGATTTCAGACGATTTAATATATTGCACCAGTCCGTAAGTGTTGCAGTTAGGGTGTTACCTGATCATGTATGTTCAATATCAGACAAACTATACATAGCTAAGCTATGGATGCACATTCAGTATAAAGATGACGCATGTAAACTCTGTGGATCCAAATGCAGTGACATTAATAGTCATATTATTCTGGTCTGCAACCGTTTACAAGGTCAAAGGAATTTGTTCTATCAGCACATATTCGTCTATAGCAGAATCATCCATCACCAGATGATATTGATGACTGACGAACAATTGTTGCTGACAATTCTTGGGTATAAATTGTTTATAGACCAGGATGTATCAGGTTACACCTACAATACCTTTTTGTGTACAGCTTTGATGTTTGCTGCAAAATGCATAAGGATATACTTTTGTAAATGCAGAGTTGCCAATGATTAGGCCATAACCACCAGATTACTGGTGATAATGAACCATTGTCAGTGTCAGTGTGACCGTGCATTAGGTCTGTTAGCGACATGGTTGTTTTAAACAAATACAGTACATTAATTGCTGGTATTAGCTATGTGTACATAGTGTATGCATATTTACTATTTCAGTTAAAAAGTCATAGCCTTATGCATGGAACATAATCATCCCGTCTCTCACCTCCTTTAGTTTCGTTTCGTAAAGGTCCAAAGCGAGGGGACAACGGAGTTTATCCTCATATATTATATGTCGATATGGAAACCCGCTTGTTATATATTCTGTGTCCAATATATAATCTATGTGCTACATCTGGTTGTAATTTTCGTACATGTAATAATAAATATTCATGTGACCAACTTTTTAAAATTTACTCGAAATGTCCTTGGCTACGATATAGAACCGCAGGTAAGCCGATAGATGGATACACATTATTCTATATATTATATAGACGTTTTATTAAAAGCACTTACAATGTCAGATTGTGTATCAGGTTTTAAACTAAGCATGAAATCCTTCTCATAGCAATATAAAAACAAATCTGCAACAACTTGACGATATATGGTATCCCCATAGCGAACAAATATGTTATCTAAAAGAAATGTTAAAGATCTACAAACATCAAGGCAAGTCCACATTGTGTAATTTTCAACTTCACAATACGAAAAGAATGAACGCTGAACATTACAAGCAAGGAACCTTTTATTTTCTCTGGCAAAGGTTTTTTCTATCAATTTAATCAGTTTATCCTTTATATGAGGGTGAGGTAGAGTGGTATAGAGTGTAGAGAAATCGTAAGAGCTCAATGAAGAAATGTTGTACTGTTCATTTTAAATTTTAGTTAAAATAT
Organism: Azorinus chamasolen; assembly: GCA_963576725.1. Lineage (NCBI taxonomy): Eukaryota > Metazoa > Mollusca > Bivalvia > Cardiida > Solecurtidae > Azorinus > Azorinus chamasolen. The sequence goes on along the minus strand of OY755241.1, from coordinate 21,099,387 downwards.
CATTTGATTTTTTTATGAACCAAAAAACATTAATACCAGAATTGTCATAAATTTTAGTAACGTTTAACATGTTCTTTGATAGAAGTAAGACACAACGTTAAAAGTTTAGATAGTTTAGTAGTACATGTACTACAGCAACTAGAGTTAGCAATAAAACGCGCCTTATACGGATTTTTATGTAGCTTAGGAATCCAGTACATAGCAGAACGTTTATGTTGTTTTACGTTAGGATTAGACTTAACATTATTGCACATTTTTACATGTTCCGTGACTATATCTTTTCCAGGGGTTTGCACTGTAATATATGTTTGTGAACCAGTTAATTCCTTCTTCAAACATCAACATAATACAATCGTCACATAATTATTACATTATTTGATGCCTTGTCAGCAGGAGCAAAAACATAATTAGAACAAGCAAGGTTTTACGCAAGCGTAAAAGGGCTGCGTAAGCAGGATAGAAGAAAAAGAGGGAGCAATATTGTTTAGTAGTTTAAATTAACAGATACATTGGGAAAACATGACTGTAATGTATAAATTAACAGCAGAAACGGGGGAATGTTTTAAGGAGCCATGATGCATAATACCTGTGTATGACACCAATAATACACATTACCACGAAGTAAATACAGATCAATGGTATTCATGCACAATTGTGAAATATTCAAAAGGGTCAACAAAACCACGAGTAAAAGGTCTCAGCTAAATAACTTTACCAAAGACAAAATTCAAACAAAGGACTTATACTTTTACAATATTTGTGTACAGAATTGTTTTTAAACCAAAAGCACGTAAACTAAGGGTGCTAACAAAAAAAATGAGAGAAAAAAAATTATGCTTCCGCCGAGGATCGAACCCGCGACCTCACATTTCCTAGGCCACCGTTATAACCCCTCGACTACGCTGACTGCTACAAGTGGTGCGTGCTTTTAAATGATTTATACCCTAGCATTTTCAATGGCAGAAAAGAAGCAAATAACCTCGACAAAAATATTTGTCCCCGCTAACAAAAAATGTAAGAATCAAAATAAATAAAATAAATGAATGTATATAAATAAAAGCTTGTCTCACAGTAACCCATAGTTATTAAAAAAGATTGGCTTTTATAGAAACACAGGAACGCAGAAACGCATGGTCAAAATTCAAAGCCGTATAATTGTGGGCTGCTTTCAGCAGCCCAATGAAAATTCCAAATGTTTTCCTTCAGATATCGAAATGTAATTCTAGGTCGAGGTGGTCATAGATGGTAATTAGATTTGTAAAAAGGCAATACGTGTATCAATAATGTAAAAAACATGTTTTTTCCAATCCGAAAGGGCAATTACATCGGCATATTCTCGTCGACACTATTTGATGCAGAATTCTTGAATAGCTTCAGCAATATGAGTACGACAAATGTAAACATCAATAAGGAAAGGTAATCTATATTTGGGTCCTTTAGTTCGGAGGGTCCTGAGACGATTATCCTTAATAATATTAAAACTGCCAGTAATGACGTGACCAACTGGTTTTATAACAAAAAATTTAAGTGCTACATTCTCAAGAAGTAGGGATATTTACATCAATATTTAAGTCGGATACAATTTTATTGTAGTTAAAAATAACGTTCCTTATTGGTTTATTGTATTTATAACAGATGATAGGTGATTCAGAATTCATGAAATATTTAGGAATAGTATCGATTACATTCTTATCACGGAATAAACCTTGAATATCAATGAAGTCGATAACTTTATTTATGAATTGAAGTTTAAGAAAATGTCTGTTATGTTCAGATTCTTTATCAATATGAGGACGAAGAACATGCTGGGTGTAACTTTGTATAATAGAGGCAGTTTTGATCAGTGATGAGTTTCCATGTAAAGCGATAGTGTTTTTAAAATCTTTCTTAACGTTGCAGATGTTTCCGGTTAAGTAGAATTATAGTAGAATCTGTCTTAAGAGACCTCAAGAGGTGTAACTAGGGACCTTTAAGGCAGGTGGTAGCTTAATGCAGGTCTTTCTGCATTAATTTGCCCTGCATTACGCACCCACCTGCTTTTTAAGACTCATTTGTTCAAATAAAGTATTGGGCGCATCAGACAGATTCTACTGTAAGGGCCAGTAACTTTTGCGTTTACATTGCATAATTATTTGTTCTATGCATTTTTATTGCAAATTGTGGCATGGTATGTGTTGCAGTTGTCATGATGATGCTGTAATTTACATTTGAATGGAAAAATATATTTTTATTTTCTTATTGTCATCTCAATTTTCAACCATGTTTCCAGTGGGGTCAGTCTGTATGTCCGTCTGTCCATCCGTTCGTCGGCAATTGCTTTAAACGACATATCCTCTGAAACCTCATCGTAGAATGTTACCAAACTTCAGACAAATGAATTTGGCATTAAGCTCTATCAGAATTGCTAAAATAATCCGAATGCATGAAGAAGTCTAGTTGCTTTGGCAATAAAAAACGTAACAAATCTTCTCCAAACCCAGGAATCAGATTTGAATGATACTGGACATTAATAGTGCTCTGATAAACCTCTGTCAATTATTTTTAAAATGATGTTGATTTCTCAAATAACATGACTGCCAGGAGCGGGGTTACCTTTCTCCCAGTCTAACAACGATTTCAGCGCTTTGATTAATTTTCTGTATCGGTAGTTAGTAATTTTCTGTATCGGTAGTTAGTCAAATTGTCCTAAAACAATAACACAGTGACATAACTGGGTAATTAATACAATTGTAAACATATTTGTTATAATTTCAAACGAAATCAGTGCTGATGCTGATCAGACAGCCACTGAAGAAGTTGTTTGTATGAGCGAAATGGTTATGCCGTTTCATACTATGTGGCAGTTCCCACAGGCTGGAGCCAGGTAAGACGCACGGTGTCTAAAACGGACCTAATGGTAGAGTGACAATCACGGTCAGAAACAGGGCTAACACAAACACAATTTGCAACAAGCAATGTTATATACCAAAATGTTCAGAATGGTTTGAACTTTAAAGGACTTTAAGGGCAAACATTGACATACAGGGTGGCAAGCTGAAAAATCCAAGATGGCGCCCATTTCTAAAGCCTACACCTCTGTATAAAGGAGGATTTGTAGTTCCTTGAGTGAGAGAGATAGTGTAAAACAGAATGCTTAATAGCGTAGTTTATTACCAATGCGCCCATACTTCACTAATCTCAAGTACATTTGTAGTCAGTGTCAAGGTTATTTTAGGTAATTGTACCAATTATATGCGTAAAAATTGAAATATACCTATTATTTTCATGCTTTTAGCCTTTACAATTATGACTTGAGTTTTCAAATAACTGGGTAGTGGCCTGATAAATTTGCCTAATAACATTACAGACCTTTTTTGCATAGGTAACTTGGAGAAGCAATGCAGCACACTATTTTAACTGTTTTAACTTTTACATGGGTTTACGGCTGAAAACATTGAAACAATATATGATTGATGATGATAGGCGTATAAATAAAGCCAGTTAGCAAAGCAGATCCATTATTTATCCAACAGATGCAGACTTATCTGAACTACCCAATCATGTTTAAGGTAAATATAAAGTAAATGTTCATTCTACTATAGTATTAGAATGATAGAAATGACATAACATACATGTATATATTAATGCATTGATGAATAATTGTATGAGGGGAATTTTTGCTGAGGCGATTTTTACATACGCACCTATGAATGTTTTAAAGCGGGAATTTCAACTTGATTCAACCAAAGAACTGACATAAAAACATATTTCACAGAAGTAGAAATATTTCTACACAATAGATGTTGTGCATTTTGATATTTTCATTTGTAGTGACAAACTCATCCAGCAAAATATGTTTTCAAAACGAACGTAAACCATTATAAGCAAATGTAAATATGCAGAGTATGCCAAACCTCTCACACAATGTGGAATAGTTTAAGCAAAACATATGTAATTATCAATTATGCTGTAATTTCCACCTTTCCATGTATTCTGTAATTTGTGAATATTATAATTTAGCATTTCCCAAAAATTGTATTGAAAATATGTATCAGAAATCAAGATAGACAAGTAAAACCGGTGTTCATGTAAAACGTTTCTTGTTGAATAAGTCCCATCGATTTCATATAAAATATGGCATAGAATAGAAGAGCCAAAAACAAAGGAAACTGACATAATGTATCTGTAACAAAGGTTTTTTAAATATAAGGGAACAAAAACTATTACCCCCCCCTAAAAACAACACCATAAAACTGTGACTCTGGTAGTTTCATGTAAAAGTACAAAAATGAGCCATGCAGGAAACACCACATACAGAACAAACAGTTGCCCGAACAGTAACAAAAGGAAACAGCAAATGTACATAACTATAAAAACATCAAGAGACACACAAAGACAAAACAAACATACAATAGGGGGAAGATGGAAGTAGCGCCTTGGAACGGTCTGTGACAAAAGTCACTGGGGGGGGGGTAAACCGGTTTATGGGCGACAACCTCTCACTTATTCATCCCCAACCTAAAAATGAGTTATCGGAAATAAAAAATGTGTACCATAAAACTTGCAAGTTAAATTTTGTTCATCCATTTGATAGCTGTAAACCTTTACATTAGAGATTTTATGGGCATATCCAAGGTTTGAAGGTGTCTATCCTTTAGAGGGGTATGCATGCTATGATGTCTGTATTTGGAAAGATGGGATATATGTATGGGGATGCAGGTCTAAAGCAGATGCTAGTAGAGTCTGATGTTTATGAATAACTTACTGCCGAACAAATTGTTCCAGGCAAAGACTTGACAGGTTGTAAAGGGTATTATCATGCTCCAAGACCTTGTGAACAAAATACTATTTTGATAGTTCATAAGATGGGCTCGACATTGCTTAAAAGATCGAAGCAGGAAGATGGTGACTTTGTCAAGAATGAAACTAAAGTTCAAGGTATTTGTCACGAAATAGAATCAGATATTATGTAACTCATACGGTCATTAAGGTGGGAAGGTAGAAAATATTACCCATGAAATTATGTTTCACATCTTCCAGGCATGGTCTCTGGAAAGCACAGCAGTATGCCATAGATGAGTTATTGCTATTTCTGTTCTCTTCCAACGGTATATTCTAGAAGCGTGCCATACATATTTCTTCAGAACAACAGGCTCCAAGATCAGATAATTGAGAAATTTGAACGGGCAAAATTTATAGCTAAACTCACAGAGGATCGCTGAATTCTGTTTTGTGTGACTCGTACATCATAGAAGTCGCAGATAATAAAGCTCTGAAATCATTGGGAGGTATATTTGGCATTACTCACAATTACTAAATAGACTCACTGGTTTCTTTGCAAGACTACTGGCTGTCAAGTAGGCCATGTCCTACACATCAGGCAATTTCAGGCCATTTGTGGGTAAAATGTTTGGAGGTAGATGAACAGGCTACAAAGTTGGTCTTCGGGACAAAGGAACATTCATAATTAAACAATCTAGACACACATGTTATGTACAGCAAACAATCTTAAATTGTTCTAAATATTGCTTGTACTTGAGAAAAATGTTATTTATCTCTTTGAAGCCATACTGTATGTCTATGTTTAGTTTAAATATATCTAAATGACCATTACCTAATTGAAAATACATGTTGAAGTGTTATGTACATTTGGATACTTTTTTGTAACTTTTCCAACTCTAAAAATAAAAATAAATGATTAAATGATCTTACAAATTCCACATCTATTCATAGTAGTGTGTAATTCACTCGAGTAACTACAGTTGTAGGCATTAGAAATGGCTGCCAACTGGACGCCATCTTGGATGTTTCAGCTCGCCACACTTTAAGCGAATGTATGCCGGTGGTCCCTTAAAGGTCAACTCTTCCTGAACATTTTGTATATAATATTGCTTGTTGCAAATCGTATTTGGGTTACCCCTATTTTTAGAGGAATTTTAGGCCAAGTGTCACCCGACAATAATCTATTTGACACCTGGTCAATAGCTTCTTAACCATTTAATATTGGATATTCAGGTAAGTAATAATAAAATAATGAAAATTCAGATGAATTATATAATGGTATAGAACCACATGCATTTTGGCATGCAACTGGACGCAACTACACCGTCCCTCAAGCAAGCAATCCCTTGGAAGCTTTCTGATATTGATCTTCTGTTTGCCAAGACGTTATAATGCGTATTTATGCAGTAAATGTTTAAAGCTTGGGGGAATAAGTACAAAGTAATCCTTGTAATATATCAGGGTATTAGCAGACTTTGTTGTCACCCTTTCCCTCATATAAACGTCTTTTCATACATTTGGAAACAAGTGCAGACCCAGGTCGGATGGTTCCTGTAACATCCGTGTAATTAGGATTTTGACATTATAATTATCTTATTTTATAGTTAGTTATTAGCAAATAACTCCCTTGAATAATTTACATTTATAATAATTGAGCTAATAGATATTCACAAAAGTACATGTATAAGTCATGCAGGAAACATCGCATACAAAACACACAACCGCCAAAACAGCACCACAACGACAACAGCAAATAAACATGAATATAAAAGATACAAAGATACGCATGACATACAAACAATAGATGGAATATGGAAGTACCGCCTTGGAACGGTCAGTGACACATGTCAGTTGGAGGGGGGTTAAACCGGTTTTGGGGCGCCCAACCTCACACGTATTCCATCCCCACCCTAAAAGACAAGCAGTGTAAATAATCGTACCCCCTATCCGACTAATCTACAACAACCGCGATGGCAAATACAGTGGTAAACTGCATGTAAAACGAAAACATATTTAAGTGAAGTAACTGTATCCACTCATTGCTAGTGTACTAGATGATTGAGCTGCAAACGGTAACTGTAGAAAAGTAATAAATGGTACGACAAAAACGATGTAATACAAATATCCGACACCCTCTTTCCATTTCCGGATTTAAGAGGTCACCTTCATAGAGTACTAAATATTTCTTGTCGGCGTACATGCAAAAAGGCCAGCGTGATAGCAAATGTAAACGGGTTTTTAAAACCACGCATGCAGTATGTTGTAGTACCATAGGATAATCCTTTTTAATGAATGTTTTAATGTATTCAGTGAACAAAATGTAAATATCACATAACAAACATTAATTAATTGAAATGTTATAATGGCACATTAACACGTGGTATTTTGGCCATGGATGAAAGTTTAGAATCAGATCGGAATTATCTCATAAATAAAGGGAGCAGACCCAGGTCAGACATGATCTGTTTAATAAGGGTCTACCCTGGTCGCCATGTTTTATCTCGTCATGGCTGTGATCATTTTAGCTCATTTTTGTTTTTGTTTTGCTGTGTAACTTCCTCACAGTAATGAATCATATCTAGAATACAATGTTATCTTCATAACACATCTTACGTGGTACCCAGATTTACTTCCTTCATTGAAAACAACGCATTGTGCCGAATCTATTGACAACAACGTGCATGTAAACACAGTTGTTAACCGGTTGACATTCTGGATGGTTACACCGACTGCAAACCAGAGTGACTTGAATTGTTTATTAAATATCCTGATATCTAAAATAACCGATGCGTTTGCAATAGCATGCGCTATATTATATTATTAATGCCAATTGTATTAAATGAAGCAAATGCAAAAATTTCATTCAGATAAATTCTGGAACAGGTTCTATTCTGTAAATATCATTGTCCGATTAGACCCGATTCATGAAACCGAACAAACAGGTATTGTGCATGAGGATGCATAAGAATAATAAGCATACATTCGCTATTATATATTGGTCAATTGTTATGTAAATGATCAAAGGTAGCGTGCTGATTTGTCAGTGTTTTAAAAATATTACAATGTTCAACTTCATTCGTAAGTAATCTCGTAACCGAAAATGCGTAAGTGCAACAGGTACGTGTATAACCCTAGCTAGAAGCAGAATATGTTCGCTTTGTAATAGTACGAGAACATGTATAAGTCATGCAGGAAACTTCACTTGCAAAACACACAAGCGATCAGTACCGAGTCACGAACAGTACATGTCCATGCATATCAATCTAGAACTATCACTGAAGGTGACGACTATTCCCGCACGGCAGCTTTGATTGCAATGCCAAGTTTGTGATACCAACTACCCATGTTCAAATGCGGACAGACAGACCGCTCGACCGACAGGCAGATTCGAGTACAAGTTTGCAGGGATATAAATACACTAAGAGATGCAGACAAAAAAACAATAGGGGAGGATGAATGTACCGCCTTGAAACGGCCAGTTTCACTTGCAATCGGGGGTTTAAACCGGTTATTGGTCGCCAAACCTCATACGTATTCCATCCCCAACGTGACAGTGAGTTGGGTTTTACGTTACAGCGACCTTGACTAGGTCATTTAGCGCCGATGAATGGTCCTAGCCGATTTGGTGTAGGGATGTGTTGTGGACAAGCCTTTTTGTAAATAAAGCCCAATGTCACATTGACCTATAAACAGTTTGCAACACTCCGCCATCCGAGGATGTACTCACACACCATATTGTGATCCTACTTGAAGAAATGTAGGAGACATGTTCCGGAAAGCTTTTATTGTAAATAAGGTCAAAGGTCATGGACACATTGACCTAAAATAGTATGCGACATTTTACAATCCTAAGATGAAGATGTACTCGCACACAATATTTGGTGATCCTAGCCGATTCGGAAAATAAAGCCTAAGGTCAAGCTCCAGATCACATTGACCTAACAATAGTATGCGATATTTTACAATCCTAAGATGAAGATGTACTCGCACACCATATTTGGTGATCCTAGCTGAAGTAGTGTAGGAGATATGCTGCGGACAAACTGGTTTTTGTAAATAAGGTCAAAGGTCAGGATCACATTGACCTTAAAATAGTAAGCGACACTCCGCCATCCCATGATGAACCCACACACTATATCTGGTGTTCCTAGCCAATTCCGTATATGATGTATGCTCCAGATATAGTCCAAGGTCAAGGTCACATTGATCTTTAAATAGTATGAGACACTCCTTCATCCCAACATGTACTCACACACTACATTTTGTGATTCTAAGTGAAGTAGTGTAGGAGATATGTAGCTGACAAGCCTTTTTGTAAATGAGGTCAAAGTTCAAGGTCAAGGTCACATTGACCTAAAAATAGTATGCGACATTGCCATCGCAAGATGAACTCACACACCATATTTTGTGATCCTAGCTTATTCCGTATAAGAGTAATGCTCCGGACCAGTTTTTTTGTAAATGAAGCTCAATGTCAAGGTCACATTGACCTTATAGTACGTGACACACCGCCATCCCATGATGTATTCACACACCATTATTGGTGATCCTAGCTGAAGTAGTGTAGGATATATGCTGCGGACAAGCCTTTTTGTTAATGAAACCCAAGGTCACGGCCACATTGACCTATAAATAGTACGCGACACTCTGCCATTCCAAGATGTACTCATACACCATATTTGGTGATCCAAGCCAAAGTAGTGAAGGAGATGTGCTCTGGACAAGCAAAACCTGCACGCACTAACGTACACACTACCGGACGGTTCAATGGCTATATGCCCAAAAGCCTAGCTTTGGGGGAATAAACATAGGCATGTCCTATAGTTTTACGAAATTTGAAAATAACTTCACCATAAAATTTCGGATGATAGATACCGTGTCGAAGGAGTGCATAAGTATCGGGAGGGTAAGCCTTATTCAAGTTGAGGTCTTGGGTAAATAGCAGGAATCTTAAAAGCAAAAGAAGGGATATCCATACTGAAAATATCATCAAAATATAGAGAATTTTCATTTAAAGGCTTTTATGACTTCTGCATGAGATTGCAGGTTCAAGCTCAACATGAAATCTCTCATAGCCGTACAAAACAAATCTGCCACCACTGGTGCACAATTCGTACGTATAGGAATACCAATAACTTGACGGTATATGCACTCCCATAATGTACGAATATGTTATCAGAAGAAGTCGTGGTAGAAATACATATTTATAATTACAAGTGTAGGGCCTAACCCGACCCGGAAGAGTTGGGGAACAATACAAAACCAACAGACCATGGAAACATAAACTAGATAATCGTTTGCATTAGTTGACACAAGTAAATGTACGGGGCTACAAAACACCGATGAAGTGATGTAGAAGACATGTACTGCTGAAATAATGACTATATAGCTCATGATGGTGGAATATATGCTTAGTGTGAGTACTGTTTAGTTTTTATAGGTTAGTCAATAGTTTCCCAAATTGAATTTAGTACCATGGTGTAAAACATTCCAGTATTTCGAAAAGGTGCTTAACAACAAACTGGTTAGTGTTAAGTGTAAAAGTTACGACCAAATACTCGTATACTATGGTCAATTGCCATGTTTAGTTTTAGTATATCTCAGCAGCTGTTATTGTCATTAAATGTTAACTTTATTTCAAGGAGTCATGCGCGTTTCGTACAGGGTTATCGGTTGAATGGTTTATGATGAGTTATGTTCCTTCATTTTGCATCACAGCCTTTTGTAGTATCACTGCTTATACAATATTTTCTAGGTATCCGTCACGTGGAATAAAATTGACCTTCCTGGAAACGTTACTATGCCTTATCAAGATACAGGGACAAATTACTTTGCCAAAACTCAAGCCTTCACAACCGTAACTTGCCATGCCACCTGATCGTTTTTAAACCAGTTTCGAACCCGCTGTGACTATTGTCACAGACCGGTCTAAGGCATACTTTCACCCATATTGTTTGTTTTGTCCTTTTGCCTCTCTGTTTGATAGTTATGTACATTTGCTGTGTTTTATTGTTATGCCGTCGTAAAACTTGGTAATCCTGGCTTGTTTCAACCCAAGCAAATGGGATAAGTTTGAGCACCAGAAACAAACACTTTAACAGTATCTTCATTGCAACTTATTAAACAATGAACGGTTTTCATACTTACATTTCTGTGCCTAAGAAAACTTGAAATACAACTAAACTGGGGTGATAAACAGGCAATATTTATAAATTACTTGGTGGTTATATGAAAATGACCGATTAATAATCTGAACTCATTCATCGGGTTGGTAATGTTTCAATCGCAGGTCCAGTTCCTTCTGTGGTTTGGAGTGTCCTTTTTACATTCGATCTATGTAGCTCATACACAAGGTAAGACAAATATCGGTTTTATATTACAGTTCTATTCAAATTAATTTGCAGGCTACGCTATTGGTCAATTGTAAATTTCCCCCCCCCGAAACTTATATATTTTGGTATTGATCCTGCAATTTACCCAAAAGAACTCAACTTTAATAACGCTAACCCTTCCGATACATAGTGGCTACGCTTTCCTCTTTGCTTGCACGATGACAGGCCGAGGATAGTACTCTATGATGGTATACTCTTAAACCCAGAAATGAGATGAGCTTACCAGGCTCATGTATTACCTTTTCTCTGTCGTGCCCTTAATGACTTATGACTTCCTTGCAGTTGCTCTGTCTTCAGCAAAGTCATTGAGTACACATTTGCCGGACTTTCGCAGTTGTTATGCTATGTTTTACATTTTGTACTGTGATTACTGTCTTCTATGTTGTTGGGAAGTCCGGCGGGGATACCTTTATTTACAATGTTTGTTTAGCTAGGGTGACTTTGCGATAAGTGTGAGGTTAGGGCGTCCGTAAACCGGTTTAAACCCCCAGTGGTGATTTTGCTACTGACTGTGCCAAGGCACGAGTTCTTCTCGTGTGTTTGGTTGTGTATGTGACATACTGTCTATTGATGTGTTGGTGGTGATTGCGTCTTGTATGTAACTTTCTACTGTATGTTTGTGTATGAGTATAAATTGTTAATACTCAGGGAGCCATTAGTGCCTACCGTGCACCCCCTAGACTTGTTTTCATGGGTACCAAACTGTTGCAACCCCCCAGATTTCGTAATGATGACCCATACCTACAAATTTGGCCCATATCACAACCAGTTTGTGTCCTAAAACTATAAAACGGGTACCAAATGGAAGATATGACATTGTGCTTTTATTACTATGTTTTTAAATTACCTTATTTGCATACTCATGAATATTTATGAGAACATTAAAAATAGGTAAAAAAGTATAGAAATAACGTAAACCTTTCATTTTTTTATCCTACAAATATCAGAAAATAACTTCAAATGCAGTTTAACATGATGACGAAACCCCCAGGAAACAAAATATCCAATTTGAGGACCATAGCATTGATTTTAAGCACCATTTTTACCGTTTCCATGGCAACACTCTAGTTTTCGTAATGATGGTCCGTACCTGCAAAATCGTCCATATCACAGTCAGTTTTTTTGTCCAAAACCTATAAAACTGGTACCGAATTGGAGATAGGACATTGTGCTTTTATTTCCAGTTTTTTTAAATTACTTTATTTGCATACTATGAGAATGAATGAATGAATGAATGGTGTTTTACGGCCCATCGAACATGAGAACATTTAAAATAGTAAAAACAATATAGAAATAACGTAAATAATGTAAACTAGTCACTTTCTATCCTACAAATATCAGAAAACAATTTCAAATGCAGTTTATTTGCTGGCCGTTCCTAGGCGGCACTCCTGCTTTCAGCCTACTGTCAATTTTGTTGTTTAATATGCTTAATGTTTAATGTGTTTCGTCTTGATATGCGTCCTGTTACGTTTTGTCTTGTGGCTTTACCCTTTCTTGTTAGATGGTGTTTGATGCGGTGTCATTTCGTGTGTGGCTCTCCCTGTTTGACTAATTTTCCATATTAACCTGATGACAAAATCCTCAGAAAACAAAATATCAAATTTGAGGACCAAAAATTTAACTCTAAGTAACTTTTTAACTGTTCACAGTTTTGTTAGTCGACACCTACCTGCAAAATTCTTCTATATCACATGAAGTATTTGTGCTAACTGTATAAAACTGGTACCGAATTAAAGCTAAGACAGTGTGCTTTGGTTTAACAGCTATAATTAGGAATTACCTTATTTGCATACACATGAATGCTAATGAGAATAATTAAAAAATAGCAAAACAAGAGGGCCACGAGGCCCTGAAGCGCTCACCAGACATAACCCCAGAGGCGGGGCCATTTTTACCACAAGAAATTATGTGTACACCCTTGGTAGAGAACCCCAAGGCAAAGCAATATGCCATTAATTAAAGGTGCCTTATGGTTTCAGAGAAAAATAATATTTATATTTTCCCATGAAAAACTGATAAACCCTGAGGCAGGGCCAAGTTTTGCCAAGTGGTCAGGGTCGTAAGTTAAACATTCTTGGCAGAGGACCACAAGCCACAGCTACATATTTGTAGAGGACCATTAGATCATGTTACATACCAAATATCAAAGGTCTAGGCCTTACAGTTTCAGTAGATTTTTAAAGATTTTCCTATGAAAAACTGATAAGCCCTTGGGCGGGGCCATTTTGGCCCGGGGATCATAATTTGAAAAATATTTGTAGAGGACCATAAGATCATGCTACATACCAAATATCAAAGGTCTAGGCCTTACAGTTTCCGAGAAGATTTTTAAAAATTTTCCTATGAAAAACCGATAAGCCCTTGGGCGGGGCCATTTTTGGCACAGGGATCATAATTTGAACAACTTTTGTAGAGGACCATTAGATCATGCTACATACCAAATATCAAAAGTCTAGGCCCTACAGTTTTCGAGAAGAAGATTTTTAAAGATTTTCCCATGAAATTGATAAGCCCTTGGGCGGGACCATTTTTGGCACAGGGGTCATAATTTGAACAACTTTAGTAGAGAACCTTAAGATCATGCTACATACCAAATATCAAAGGTCTAGGCCTTACAGTTTCCGAGAAGATTTTTAAAGATTTTCCTATGAACTGATAACCCTTGGGCGGGGCCATTTTTGGCCCGGGGGTCATAATTTGAACAATCTTTGTAGAGGACCATAAGATCATGCTACATTACAAATATCAAAGGTCTAGGCCTTACAGTTTCACAGAAGATTTTTCAAAGATTTTCCAATGAAAAACTGATAAGCCCTTGGGCGGGGCCATTTTTGGCCCGGAGGTCAAACTTTGAACAATGTTTGTAGGGGACCATAAGATCATGCTACATACCAAATATCAATGGTCTAGGACATATGGTTTCAGAATATTTTTTAAAGATTTTCATATATTGCCATATATGGAAAAAATGACCACGCCCTCTGGCGGCAATGTTTTTAGCCGGATTAAAATACTTTTAACAACTTTTAAAGACTTTCAACTGAGAAACATTTTGGTGAAAACTATATTCAAATCTGACAAGTCATTCTGGGGAAGATTTTTCTAGATATTGCGTACAGTTGCCATGGCAACAAGACCGATGGCCCCGCCCACACACCAACAGTATGTATCTGACCAACTTTGGTTACAATTGGGCAGTCGATTTCAGAGAATAAGTCGTTTGAAATTGTTTACGGACAGACAAACAGACAGACGGACGCCGGACACAGGGGTATCACAATAGCTCACCTTGAGCATTTTGTGCTCTGGTGAGCTAAAAATACAGTAATAACGTAAACCTCAATTTTTATCCTACTAATATCAGAAAACAACTTCAAATGTAGTTTAAAATGATGACAAAATACTCAGAAAAGTAAATATCTAAATTGATACCCAAACAATGAACTGTAAGTAAGATTGTAAAGGTTTCCATGGTAACCGATCTTTTCACATTTGACATTCAACTGTAATACTCCGCTAGATCTCGATTATTTTTTATGAATCATGAAATCAATTGTTACAAACATAGATATGAGGCATTGCTTTAATAGTAAATATACCTTTTCTGATATAAACTAATTTGCATATGTATGAATATGTATGAGAACAGTAATAAATGTTGAAATTTTCGACAGACACCAGTCTTTCTCTTATAAAGCAAACAAATATGGAAAATGGAAGAGAAGGCAGCAATATCATTGTATGTTGCAGGTATGTAAACACTCTGTAATATGAACAATGAGGTTAGAATGGTTGCCTAGGAAACAGATATATCACCATCATTGCTATATAATATGTCCCAAATTTATTTATCTAATAATCTTTGTGATATTTAGTGATCATAGTAAACTTTAGCTAACCATTTTCCATATTTGTTTGCTTGATAAGAGAAAGACTGGTGTCCGTCGAAAATTTCAACATCTTTTATTGTTTTCATACATATTCATACATATGCAAATTAGTTTATATCAGAAAAGTAATATTTACTATTAAAGCAATGCCTCATATCTATGTTTGTAACAATTGATTTCATGATTCATAAAAAATAACTGAGCTCTAGCGGAGTATTACAGTTGGATGTCAAATTTCCAAAGTTTGTTAAAGGATCGGTTACCATGGAAACCATTACAATCTTACTTACAGTTCATTATTTGGGTATCAATTTAGATACTTAGCTTTCTGAGTATTTTGTCATCATTTCAAACTACATTTGAAGTTGTTTTCTGATATTGGTAGGATAAAAAATGAGAGGTTTACGTTATTTCTTAATTGTTTGCTATTTTTTAATTATTCACATTAATATTCATGTGTATGAAAACAAGGTAATTCCTAATTATAGCTTTTAAACCAAAGCACACTGTCTTAGCTTTAATTCGGTACCAGTTTTATACAGTTAGCACAAATAATTCCTGTGATATGGAAGATTTTTGTAGGTGGGTGTCGACTAACAAAACTGTGTGAACAGAGTGAAATGAATGGTTACTATTGAAACAGTTAAAACGTTACTTAGAGTTTTAAATGTTTGGTCCTCAAATTTGATATTTTGTTTCTGAGGATTTTGGCATCAGGTTAAACTGTATTTGGAACTGTTTTCTGATATTTGTATGATAAAAAGTGAATAGTTTACATTATTTATTTACGTTATTTCTATATTGTTTTAACTATTTTTAATGTTCTCATTAATATTCATGAGTATGAAAATAAGGTAATTTAAAAAACAAACTGGAAATAAAAGCACAGTCCTATCTCCAATTCGGTACCAGTTTTATAGGTTTTGGACTAAAACTAGCTGTGATATGGACGATTTTGCTGGTACGGACCATCATTACGAAAACTAGAGTGTTGCCATGGAAACAGTGAAAATGGTGCTTGAAATTAATGCCATGGTCCTCAAATTGAATATTTTGTTTCCTGGGTTTTTTGTCATCATGTGTAACTGCATTTGAAGTTATTTTCTGATATTTGTAGTATAAAAATGAAAGGTTTACGTTATTTCTATACTTTTTTATTGTTTTTAATGTTCTCATTAATATTCATGAGTATGCAAATAAGGTAATTTAAAAAAAAAGATAGATATAAAAGCACAATGTCTTATCTTCCATTTGGTACCAGTTTTATAGTTTTAGGACACAAACTGGCTGTGATATTGGCGAATTTGTAGGTATGGGTCATCATTACGAAAACTGGGGGGTTGCCATGGAAACGGTTAAAATA
Organism: Azorinus chamasolen; assembly: GCA_963576725.1. NCBI lineage: Eukaryota > Metazoa > Mollusca > Bivalvia > Cardiida > Solecurtidae > Azorinus > Azorinus chamasolen. The sequence goes on along the minus strand of OY755241.1, from coordinate 21,082,978 downwards.
CACATAGCCTAAAAGAATTTAAGTTTGAGTACATTCGCGATTCTGATTCAAGACACTTTTCTGAATATTTCGATACCCATGGAAAAAGTCTAAGGGGGGGAGGGAGTGCACGGTAGGCACTGCTGGCTCCCTGAGTATATGCTTTCTGTAGGTATTTTGGTGATGGTGGCGTTTTGTGTGTGGCTTTTCCTGCTTGCCTTTACTACTTTTTCATACAGCTTTTCTTAATCTAGACCTTAAGATCAACAATGGAATTATCTTTTCATAAATGTATTACTAAACAGACAATTTTGATTTAATCTTGGAAAATTTCCCGTATCTTAATGGTGATGTTCATTGTACTTCATCTTACGTACCTCTGCTTATTCGTTTCGCCAGAGCTTGTTCTTCCTGTTGATGATTTTAACGGTCAAAATATCATTTCAACTGAAAAGATGCTGAAGCAAGGATATAGATATCATAAACGAATAAAAAATATAAATTTTGACCATCGAGATATCTCTCTCTCTCTCTTTGGCAAGCATAAAACCAACATAATGCATATGTGGTTATCAACCTGTTTACTGTTGGCAATCACGCTAACCTCATTTGTACGCTGAAAGGAACTGGTTAGTACTCGATGGAGACGCCCACAAGGTCCGGAAATGGGAGGAGGACGTCTTTGTACACTTTTGTTGTACCCTTTATTACATCTTTACAGTTACTCTGTTTGCATCTCAATCATTGACTACTCCGGTGACAGTTGGATCCAGTTTGTTTCGCTTTGGTTTTTATTTGCGTGCAATTTACCACTGTTTGTCATCACGGTTGCTGTAGAGTAGTCGGAAAGGGGATATGTTTGTCCTTTAGGGTGAGAATAGAATACGTGTTTAAACCCCAATGACAACTGTCACTGGCCATTCCAATGGTCTACTTCCCCCTACTATTCTACCTATGAGCGTTTTTTATCCCCTATTATTTGTTTGTTTTGTACGTCATTTTTGTTTTGATACACATGTACGTTTGCCGTAGTTTCATGTGAATATGCTGTTCGGGCGGCTCCGTGTTTTGTATTTGGTGTTCCTGTATATTGTTTTACTTATACTATATAATAAGGCATGAGAAGCATAACCTGTTAACAAATGAATTTAAGCTACCTAAATAAATTTTTGATGGCTTAAATGTATTTGTCAGCAAAAATACCGATTTATCATTTAGATCGACTTATTTAGTATGCAAACCGACTGTTATTTAATTTGCGCATGCATACGTTTAATGCAGACGTCCCTACAATGAACAAATATGTTCAATAACACCATAAAATTTTGTATGTCTTATGTCCAATCATTATTCTGAAGATTGTCAATTTTAAAATGTCCTTGTGATACACAATATAACCGTTTTCATCGGTAATTAAATTTTGTTCCGCAACAAATTATCTACCTTTCACAAACAGAAACAAATAAATACTAATACATTGCCGAATAACATATCAAACACATGAAAGTTGTGTCTTCGGTATTAATCGACAGGTTTTCTTGCGATATACTTCTTTTCAGCATAATTATAAACTCATGATTAATGTAAATCTTAGGCATTTTTAAAACACGTTGCAAGTACTGACTATCACTTAAATAAGAATTATCCTTTTCTAGATGGAGATGAGTCCCGTTCTACATCCAATGTGGTTTATATTTCTCAACTTATTCGGTGTGCCCGAGCCTGTTCTGTGCTAGATTTGAACAGGCATAATTTAGTTATAACTGTTAAACTTCTTAAGCAATGTTACACTATTTGTTCAGCTAGGGTGACTTAAGATAAGTGCGAGGTTAGGACGTCCGTAAAACGGTTTAAATCCCAAGTTGGTACTCTCTTTGTCACCCTTATTATTGTTAACACCGAGCATAAAACAAGGGCGACAAAGAGAGCACCGCCTTGGAACGGTCAGTGGCAAAACCACCACTGGAGGTTAAAACCGATTCACGGACGTACTAACTTCACATTTATCTCAAAGTCGAAACCCCTGAAAAAGAACAATCATAATAGCAGTAATGTATAGCAAATACTTCAATGGATGCCGTATAAGTTTCGCATGGAATATAATTACATTAAACATATAAATGTCACCAATAAAAATATGCCCCCCCCCAAAAAAAAAAAGAAGTCTTCAACAAGAGTGCCAGTGGGCACAATATATACCCATCGAGGTCTTGTTCAACATAAACTGAGGTTGTTGAACGCAAATTCTAAGTCCAATTGTACGACATTGACCTTGCATATACATACTGTGACACACCCATGCTACTGTGAGATATCTAAATACACATTGTAGTGTAATTTGAGAAGTATCCTACAAGCAGAATGTGAGTGAGAGATGTTACAGACATACAAGCGGATAGACAGTGTCATTCTGTAATATGTCCTAGGTTTTTCTCAAACAGATGAAGTGTTTCAAGTCTCCATCACTGGTGCATAAAAAACCTTAACCGAAAATTCTAAATTAAAAAGGGACCAAAATCCTGTCTAAATACTTGACAGGGTTATTTAACGTTGCCTACAGATGAAAGTTCTAATGGTGAACATGTGTTCCAAGTTTCAAAGTTTTGTTTCAAAGGGTTATGTAAAAAATGGACTTTAACAAAAACCGTAACCAAATATTAAAAGTTAAAAAGTGTCATAATTCTGTCATAATGCTAGACAGAGTTATGTACCATTGCCTATCTGTGACGGTTGTGATGTTAAACAAGTGTTTTAAGTTTCAAAGCTTCATCGCAAAGGGTTATGTAAATAAGTGAACATACATTGAAGTTATATTTGCTTGACGCAAATGCTAAACACAATTGTGCGAAATTGACCTTGGATATACGGTGAAATTTGAGAAGGATCCACCGAGCAGAACTTGAGTTAGAGATGTTATAGACTGACAGGTTAACAGTTTTGTTAAACGCACATTTTAAGACCAATTGTGCGACTTTGGATATAGGTACCGGGACTGGGCATGCTACTGTAGCACGCCCAGATACACATTGTGGTTAAATTTGAGAGGAATCCACCAAGCAGAACTTGAGTAAGAGATGTTACAGACAGACAGTGCCATTCCATAATTGAATCTACGATTGTTATTGATCTGTCATAATAAAGAACTAATCGTATGCAGTCTACTTATTATTTCAAACAGTTGCCATAATATTAAACTCATTAGATGATACACATTTAAAAAGTAGTGTTTTGGTGTGCTGTTTAAAGATGGGAAAAAGTTCCATGAGATAAAACTAATAGAACAAAAACACTAAATTAAATTCCGAAATAAAACAATATTGTATTTACCGTACGGGTAAATACAATATTGTTTTTATTTCGGAATGATATGTTCCACTTACAGATTGTCTTATGCACATAATGTTATCACCTCATCGTCATCACCCTAAGCACCACTGAGGGTTCTAACAGTATTATAAGTCCCTTTTCATTTCCGGATACTCATATTTCATTGAATACAATATGGTGCCTCCTCTACTACTACACTTTATGAAGTCGCCTATGATCGAACTTCAACCTTTAAAATTGCATTATTCGACTTCTGTGCTAGTTCCACAGAATATGAAACAATCTTTTCAACCTTCTGTAGGTTTCAAGTCACTAAAGCATCCAGTAAATTCATTTGACTTACCTTCTGTATCTGTGAGTAACTTTTCAAAATGGCCCGGCTCTAAAGTAGTAGGGACAGTCCGGGCGGACAGGTAAGCAAAGACATCACTGAATATTAGTGATATCAGTTGCATTAGATCATATTTCATTTATATATTGTTTTACTCTGTGTTCCTCTAGTACTTTGATTTTTAAGGTACGATAACTCTGCCAGGACATAAATGTAACTGACGGCATCCAAAAAAACACTATTACTTCCCTTTCCGTCTAAACACAAAACTTTGAGAACGCGAACGTTTGAACCGTAAGAAGTACAACACAGAATTCAGGTATGTGTAATTTATCATTTACCATATTGCATCGTTTAAATGAATATGAAACATTACAAATAATTTACCCTATTGCATCGTTTAAATGAATATGAAACATTACTGTGCATTACTTGGGTAAAAGTACAAAAATGAGTCATGCAGGAAACACCAAATACATAACAAATAGTCGCCCGAACAGCAACACAAGGAAACAGCAAATGTACATAACTATAAAAAACAACAAGAGACGCACAAAGACAAAACAAACACACATTAGGGGAAAGATGGAAGCACCGCCTTGGAACGGTCAGTGACAAAAGTCACTGGGGGATTAAACCGGTTTATGGGCGCCCGACCTCACACTTATTCCATCCACACCCTCAAGACAAACAGTGTAAATAAACGTATCCCCTCTCCGACTAATCTACAAAAACCGCGACGGCAAATACAGTGGTAAAGTGCATGTATAACGAAAACATTTAAGTGAACAAACTGTACCCACCTATCGCTAGTGTACTCAATGATTGAGCTGCAAACAGAGTAACTGTAGAAAAGTAATAAAGGGTACGACAAAAACGAAATAGTACAGATATCGGACGTTCTCCTTCCATTTCTGGATTTAAGAGGTCGACTTCATAGAGTACTAAACCTTTCTTGCCGGCATACATGCAAAGAGGCCAGCGTGATTGCCAACTGTAAAAGGGTTGACAACCAAACATGCAGTAGTTTGTAGTACTACAGGATGATATCCCTTTTTAATGAATTTTGTAACATATTTGATGAACAAAGTGAGAAAATGGGTATGTCCAATAATTTTACGAAGTTTGTTAATCACATCACCATAAAATTCAGGATGTGAAACACCGTGTCGCAGAAGCTCCTTGAGATTAGATTGGTACTTGCCAATAAGCAAAAGATTTCGATAGTAAAATTTAGAAAAAGTTTTTCTTAGTGTATGGTATCTATATCCTTGCTTAAGCAGATTTTCAGTTAAAATGAGATTTCGACTAATAAAATCGTCAATAGATGAACAACCTCTAGCAAAAACGAATAAGTTGAGATATATAATCCCCGTAAGATGGAGCACGGGAAATATCCCCGTCAAGATGAGGAAAATTAACAATATTCAAATCAAAATCATCTCTTTTGTCATATATTTTAGAAGAAATCATTCCATTATCAATTTTAAGGTCGAGATCAAGAAACGCTGCATAATTGTCGGACGGGTTATCTTTATTCAATTTGAGTTCTTTAGGATAAATTGTAGGAATCAGAGTATTAAAGAAAGAGTTATCTGAGTTAAAAAATATCATCCAAATATCGACAAGTTTCATTGAAAGCTTTTATTACATATTCTTGTGATTGAGGATTCAAACGCAACATGACATCTCTCTCATAGCAGTACAAAAACAAATCTGCGACAAGTGGTGCACAATTCGTACCCATGGGAATACCAATTACATGACGGTATATAGCATTCCCATAACGTACAATTATGTTATCCAAAAGAAAGGTTAGTGATTCGCAAACTTCTGAGCAAGTCCAATTAGTGTAATATTTCATTTCATTTCATCAGTAAAGAAAGCTTTTTCAGCATCACATGCCAAGAATGATGTTTTTTCCCGAGCAAATACTTTCTGGATTAAGTTAATAAGCTTATCCTTAATTAAAATATGAGGAAAAAATGTGCACAGAGTAGAAAAATCGTAAGTGCTTACAATGGATGCAAGATACCTTTGTTCTTAAGTTTGTTGAAGAGTTCTTAATAGACCAGAAGAGATTTATTCCAGAATTTTCATAAGTCTTATCACAGTAGAACCTTACATGTTCCTTAACCTTCGTTAAACAAGAAGTCAAAAGTATAGACAATTTAGTAGTTGTACATGAACTAGAATTTGCAATGAAACGCGCTTTATATGGTTTTTATGTAGTTTTGGTAACCAATACATTGTAGGAAGTTTATGTTGTGTAATTTTAATATCGGTTCCAAGTTGTTCATACTTTTTGACATGGTATGAAACGATGGTCTTTTCGTCAGTAGCAACTGAAATGTATGACTTCGTATTAATTATTTCCTGCTTCAAGACATCGATATAATGTAATCATCAAATAAAAATCACCTTATTCGATGCCTTATCAGCAGGAACAAAAACGTACTTTGAATGGAAATCCTGTAAACCCTTTTTAAAATGTCTAAAAGAAATTCTAGGTTTAGGTGGAAGAAGGTGTTTATTAGAGCCATAAAAGGAAATGCGTTTATAATTAGTTTGTTCCAACTAGAAAGAGCATTAGACTCAACATGTTCTCTTCGACACCATTTAATACTAAAATGTTGTAAAGCCTCCGCAATCTGAACTCGACAAGAGTTACAATCTATCATGGATGGTATTCTATATTTGGGACCTTTATTCAAAAGAGATCGTAAACATTTATCTTTAATTGTCTCAAATTTACCAATAATCACATGACCAGCCGGAGAATAGCAAAATTCTCATTAGTATTAGAATAAATAAAAAAGTATCCGTACTTTCCATATTATTATCCAAAAACTAAGGACACACACTTTCTCAAAGTTCACAAATGTTGGAGTCTAAAAGCTGTACATTGTATATTTTTACTTAATACTAGGCATTTAAATCAATATTTTACAATTTATACAGCATTATATTAGCATATGTTGATCTAGGAATACGCCGAGATGTTATATGATAAAATTGTAAGTAGATTCTTGCTTTCTCAGCCACCGATGTTGCCAGCACCAATTTCATGATAAAATTGTAAGTAGATTCTTGCGTTCTCAGTCGCCGATGTTGCCAGCACCAATTTTATTATATAATACAATTGTCTGTCCGTACTTGATAATTATCATCATCAGCATTATCAGAATCATACATTATCATTACTACCACTATAACCATCATATCATCAACACTACCATTATCCATCATTATAGATGTTTCTAATATTTACAAGCATCATGACAAGTGTCATTTTGTCATCATCATCGGCGGCGTATAAATAGTGGTGATGTCAGCAACACGGATTCATCATTATCATCGAATTCATTATTTTCATAATCGGCTATTTGCTACAAAATTAATTAATAAAAAATAATTATCATCAAAAACAAAAACAAACATGTCCTTTACAAATTACCAGCAGCATTAGCATCATCCCCATCATAGTCCTCATTATTTTAAGAATGCCACAGAAATGAATACACATAAACGAGGGAAACCCCATAACTACAGTGCAGACGATCTAGAAAAAGTAATCGAAGATGTCCAGGAAAATTCGATGTCAGTAAGAGAGCGTGCAGCCCACTTTGTGGTCTCCAAAACCACCATTGGTCCGGAATGAGAGGCCTCCAAGTATTTCTAATAAAATAGAAAAGATTGTTGACGCCGTGAAAATGGCAGCAAGAAGAGGAATTGGTTTCACCAGGGGGACAAATCTAGCTACAAGCATATTATGCAGTGGAAAAAATCTAGCTACAACAAGCATATTATGCAGAAGAATGAAAATTACATCGACGATACAACTTTCACGGCAGGTAAAAATGGTGGGAAGGGGTGAAGCGGAGGAATCCTGAATTTGTTATTAGAAAACCAGTGAAACTAACAACAACACGTGCAAGAATGGTGAACAGAGAACTTTGATGATTTGAGGACCATAGTGGAAGGGTTAAACATCCAAAATAAGTTTATTATGGAGGTGGTTGCTGAAAAGGGTGAGAAAACGTGTAAGTTCAAAATCTTAACAATATGACGATAATGGCTTGTGTAAATGCTAGAATGCCCCCAATGTTTATCACCAAAGGCGAAACGTAAAGATCTCTTTTGGTTTGATACATCGGCTGCTCCAGTAGGAACGTGTTGGTGTTGGCAGCAGAACGGTTGGATGGACGATGCTATAGGAGAGAGGTGGTTTACAGAGGTACTCCTGGAGTTCTGTGGTGCTGAGAGGCCCAACTGCGCATTCTGGATGGTCATTCATCGCACAAAACTGTCGGTATTCTTATGAAGGCTAGGAAAGATAATATCTGTATACTAGCACTCCCCCTCGTATTGCGCATGTTCTCCAGTCATTAGATAAGGCTGTATTTGGCCAACTGAATCGCACTTACGAGGTTTGTTCAGCATATCTACAGGAAAGCGCTTTACACCAGATAAAAAATAGCCGTTCCCGGCTCGTTTTCGACAGACTTGGGATACAGCTGTCGCTTGTAAAATCATAACCATTGGTTTAAGAGCTTGTGGAATTTATCCATTAGATAGAACTGCCATCCCAGAAAAAATTTTTTAGTCTGAGTGAGCCAGCTGATAAGCCTTTATCTGTTGTACAGTCCCCTACAGGTGATGGCAGTGACTGTCGGCTTACAGTTCCAGTGGCACATGAAAATCAACAAATGCCGGCAGATCCTGGAGATCATGCTGTAGCTGCTGTGTCTGTTGTGAACCAATCCTCGGAGCCATTGCAAGATTACGTGCTTAATGCATTTCGACTGTTAGTGTCAGTACCCTGCTTTTGTATTCTTATATGACTAGTGAAGTGAGTTTAAATGAATCGTTTGAGTATACGCCTAATACTTCTAGTCAGTCTTGTTCAAAATGTCATTGATATTGAAATACAACATGATGTTCTAGTGATCCTTTTCAATTTTTTCAGCTCATATCAGATGGCAGTGTAGTTGTTAATCCTGTATTAGTTGGAAGCGGAGATGACATTGTAATTGAAAACAATACTTCATCCTTGCCCGACTTTCTTCCAGCAACAGTAGAAAACACTAGAAAGGATGCAATCAATGAAACGGATGTTGAAGCATTCTTCATCCAACCAGTTGCAAACTTTCCTACCAAAAAATAAACCAAACAAGGCATATGTCACTCACCAACGACTTCTTACAAGGTGTAATAAACAAGAAACTTAGGGTTCAGAATATAAATATTGAAAAAGAGAAAAAGATACAAAAGGGTCATGATGGCCCTAAATTGCTCATCTGGTTACTATAGACTTATGCATACACTGTATTTCTATGTAAAAATAAGTCAGCTTCAGATTGGGGCCAATATGAAACCAAGGGCCATAATTTTAGGCCTGGAGGTTAAAATTTGAACAATCTTAAAGGAACATTAGATGATGCTTCATATAAATTTCAGGTCTGGGCCTTACAATTTCACATTGGATTTTTAAAGATGTTCCAAAGAAAAATGATAAGCCAGGGGCAGGACCATTTTGGTCCAGGGTTCATAATGTGAACAATCTTGGAAGAAGACCATTAGATGATACTACATAACAAATGTCAAAAGTCTAGGCCTTACAGTTTCGGAGAAGATTTTTAACGATTAACCTATTACAAGAGGGCCAGAATGGCCCTGAAGCGCTCACCATACAATCAGAGGAGAAGATTTTCAAAGTTTTCACTATTTGTTTCTATGGAAAACTGCCCACTCCTTAGGCGGGGCCAATTTTGATCCAAGGGCCATAATTTATATAACTTTTATAGAGGACCTAAACATGATGCTCTATGCAAAATATGAAAGCTGAGAGCCTTCCAGTTTCAGAGAAGAAGATTTTCAAAGATTTCACTATTTGTTTCTATTGAAAACTGCCCACTCCTGGGGCGGGGCCAATTTTGACCCCAGGGTCATAATTTCTATAACTTTTGTAGAGGACCTGAACATGATGTTCTGTGCAAAATATGAAAGCTGAGAGCCTCCCAGTTTCAGAGAAGAAGATTTTCAAAGATTTCACTATTTGTTTCTATTGAAAATGGCCCACCCCTGGGGTGGGGCCAATTTTGACCCCAGGGCCATAATTTATATAACTTTTGTAGAGGATCTGAACATGATGCTATGTGCCAAATATGAAAGCTGAGAACATTCTGGTTTCAGACGAGAAGATTTTCAAAATTTTACTATATGTTTCTATTGAAAACGAGGCACCCCTGGGGCGGGGTCAATTTTGATCCCAGGGCCATAATTTATACAACTTTTGTAGAGGACCTGAACATGATGCTCTGTACCAAATATGAAAGCTGAGAGACTTCCAGTTTCAGAGAAGAAGATATACAAAGATTCCACTATTTGTTTCTTTTGAAAACTGCCCACCCCTGGGGCGGGGCCAATTTTGACCCAAGGGCCATAATTTATATAACTTTTGTAGAGGACCTAAACATGATGCTCTGTGCTAAATATGAAAGCTGAACGCCTTCCAGTTTCAGAGAAGAAGATTTTCAAAGATTTCACTATTTGTTTCTATTGAAAACTGCCCATCCCTGGGGCGGGGCCAATTTTGACCCCAGGGCCATAATTTATATAACTTTTGTAGAGGACCTAAACATGATGCTATGTGCCAAATATGAAAGCTGAGAACCTTTTGGATTCAGAGGAGAAGATTTTCTAAGTTTTACTTTATGTTTCTATTGAAAACAAGGCACCCCTGGGGCGGGCCAATTTTGACCCCAGGGCCATAATTTATATAACTTGCGTAGAGGACCTAAAGATGATACTATGTGCCAAAGATGAAAGCTGAGAACCCTGTAGATTCAGAGGAGAAGATTTTTAAAGGTTCAAATTTTTGACGACTGACGACGCACGACTGACGACGGACGACGCACGCCGACGGACGACGGACATCAGGCAATCACAAAAGCTCACCCTGAGCACTTTGTGCTCTGGTGAGCTAAAAACTGATAAATGGAAAAGTAGTAAAGTCAAGCAGGCAAAGCCATACAAGACGCAACTACCACCAAAAACGCCGATAGACAGATTGACACACACACACACACAAACGCACACTCACACACGAGATGAACACAGAAAACACCAACAGACACACAAGAACCAGAGACAAACACTCCACACATGGACAAAATCACAAGCACAAAGACGCAAGACAAACAAAAGGAAGGGTGACAAAGAGAGTACCGCCTTGGCACGGTCAGTAGCAAAAACACCACTGGGGGTAAAACCGGTTTACGGACGTCATAACCTCACACTTCTCTCAAAGTCACCCTAGCTTTACAAATAGTGTAAATAAAAGTATCCCCACTGGACTTACCCACAGCATAGACGACGGTGAACACAGGACAACATGTAAACCATAGCATAATAACTGTGGCAATACGTCAAATATGTACTCAATGACTTTGCTGAAGTCAGAGCACCTGCATGTAAGCCGTTAAGGGCACAACAGGGAAAAAGTAATACATGAGTCTGGTAAGTAATACATAAGCCATAGTGCGGGGCAATTTTAGGCCCTGCGGTCACAATTTGAACAATCCTGGTAGAAAATCAATAGATTATATTAAAGGTCTAGGCCTTATAGTTTCGGAGAGGAATACGTTTAAAGATTTTCCTATGAAAAACTGATAATGATAAGCCCCGAGGCGGGGCCATTTTTGGCCCTGGGTCATGATTTTAACAACCTTTCTAGAGGACCATTTGATTATGCTACATACTAAATATCAAATGTCTAGGCCTAAAATATTTTCCTATGAAAAACTGATATGCCCTGGGGCGGGGCCGTTTTTGGTCCGGCGATCATAATTTGAAAACGTTTGTAGAGTGCTATTAGATGAGGCTACATACCAAATGTCAAAGGATGTTCTGAGCTCATTACCGAAGTTTGACGAGTACAAGTAATCTGACTTCGAAAATATGACCTCTTGAATGTAACCACTTTCACTGTTTTTGTCATTTTCGAGTCTCACCCAAAATCCTTATAAAATTGATTGAAGACAAACTATGAGCTGGAATTCACTATTCATTTCCAAATTTATACTTAAGGTAATGTCCTAATTCAATAATGTCAATAAAGCAAAAAAAAAAAATCCCAGTCAAATTGGAGGACGTTTCAAATTCTGAAGGGAGGTGATCCCCCGAGAGCAAAAATTGCAACACCAAAAGAGAAAATTGCAGACTCGGTTTTATTGAGTCTGTTTATGAGCAGTAATTGAAAGTGCAACACTGCTCACGCCCCTAGCACCGGCTTAAGCGGTGTTCAATTTTCAGAACAAAAAGTACTGAAATTCATGATCTCGAAGGATCAGACCGTATAACAACACTGAGAATGAAGTACGGGGCGACGTTTTACGGCCGCCACACAAGCACTTAACACCTTCTGTTGTGAAGATTATAAATTCTGAAGGGAGGCGATCCCCTGAGAGCAAACATTGCAACACCAAAAGAGAAAATTGCAGACTCGGTTTAATTGAGTATGTTTATGAACAGTAATTGAAGGTACAACACTGCTCACGCCCCCTAGCAGCGGCTTAAGTAAGAGTTGTTATCAGAATCGTACGTTTTCTAGGAAACCTTGTGCAAACAAAACAATGTGATACATTCTAACTCAAACACAGAAGTTTGAACTATATGAACAAGATAAACACTTATCAAAATTGGAGAAAAGAAAGTAACTATCCTAGTGTATTCCTCTTCTGTAAAACATGTAAGAACATTTGCCGCGTAAATGATGCTGTAAGTTTAGTTTTATAGAATGTTGTTAGAATGAGGCAAAGTATTGCAATTTGTAAATAATGATACCTTATTAAGCTGTCGTATATACAGAATAAATTGTTTTATAAACTACAAACAGTTGTTGTCGTTTGAAAATTCTATTCCGACATAGTTGAACTAGTTTTTAGTTTAAACGTAAATATATGATTGATACAAACATACAAAAACAAATAACCATATATTGAAGTCACACAGATTTTAATCTCTTTAAAATCAAGTTTTCTATACACAATGTCTACTATTGAACAATCTGAATGTGGAAAACTCTGTGTCAGATTATTTTTCCCGTAAGTGATGGCCATAATATCGATAGAACGTAATGTCAGATAGAGAAGCAATAAAATATGCAGTCATAGTTCGCTTCTAAATGTGATCTAGATAATGCATGTTACCAAATGCAAACAGTTTTTACAGATAAACATTGAGCTGATTAAATATTCGGACTAACTAATAGTACTTTTCAAAATTCATATATATATTAGGGATGTTAACGGTTACTGAAACTGTAACCAGTTAATCGTAAATAAAAACCGGTTAACCGAACCGGTTAACCTGACATAAAATACCATTGCCATGTCGACAAGAACGTGTATATCCGATGTTTGTTCAAAACGTGAATGAAAGGCATCAGCTCTTTGAAGAATCTAATAAACAGTGTTGAATACCTTAAATTCGGATCAGACTGCGTCCGTTCTGGATCCAGTGTATGGATCGAGACTACTTTGAAAATCATTGAAATTATGTATACTGACATCGATTACACATAAGTGTACAAAATATTGGGTGGTGTTCTATTAGGCTTTACATTGTATATCCTACTCAATACTGAATTTCAAGGAACGTGTTCTAGTTCCCAAGTTCTACATTTTCCACATGCACGCTGAAATTCGTGTGTTAAAGATTGACAAAGAATATGCATACATCATAGATTTGATAATCACCAGGTCCGAATAAAGCCAGACAGACGAAGTTCAAGAAGATATTTTCAGCATATGACATTTTCGCCACGCCAATAGAGAGCAGGTGCAGAATGTAGCAGACATCGAGATGATATCCCGAGTTGGCATTAGCGTCTCATCTGGATCCAAACCGGATCCAAACCGTGTCTCCGCTGAACCGATAAAATTGTCATTATATTAATTTCAGGTACTGTATCCATATGGATCCATATGATTCATCGTCAAGAGAAAAAAATAACTTTTCGCAAACTGCTTCTACAAACACTGCATCAAAGATGAAAAATGACATAGTATACACCCTGCCCAGATTCTTTTCAGTGTGTACACGGTGGTTGTTTTAATTTTCATTTGTGAACCGCGATCTCTGTTATATTACTATATGTTACTATAGGCCTAACTGATATGGAACATCACTGATTTCTAAACAAGATCGTCTTGATTACAAAAGCGTTAACACATCGTTACGAGTTTTGATTTCAACACATTTTCTACATGTAATTGATAAAAACGCTTAATTAATTGATCGGCGTGTGTGAAGTTACAACTAAATTACCCGAACACCCAAACTCCCCAAACAATATGGTACTTATCATCACAACAATAACACCATTTAATTGGCGACCTACTCAATTGTCCCAATCACTGTCACGGTTCCATGGCAAACACAGCAGACGAGGTATACACGCCCGAGGCGTGTTTATTCGACCAGATGTCAAGGCAGTAAATCGAGCTGTGTCGTTCGCTTCTACCGGAGCAAATATAGTGAACATTATGACCCAACTTTTTTTGTCCAGGTTAACCTTTTGAAGGAAAAGCGTAACCGGTTATTCGTGGTCATAACGGTTAACCGTTAACATCCCTAATATATATATATATATATATATATATATATATATATGTGTGTGTGTGTAACGAACACAGGACTTTAATTCGTTGGAGTATTCCATGTGGACTACAAGGAATATATGGACTTGGCTTACAAGGACTTTTAGGACTATAGTGGATTATATGGACTAGCCATCACTACATAAGCCTTTACTACTCCAGTTGTACGAGTTGGTTATAAAGTCATACTGTTAGAGTGATTTTGGAATTATAACTGATAAATACTACTACGGCTTGTGTTTATTGCCTCCTGAGGTTACATTGGTGGCAGCGATGGGATGCAAATCCAATGAGGATATTGTATTCCGTGAATTTATTCCGTCAAGAGTTTTTCATTAGTGATGGCTGGTATACAACATTGTTTTTCGAGAAGTTGACGAAGTATGTCCAGGCAGCAAGGAGGGAAAAACAACATGATGTCAACGTTGGATTCTCCAGCTGTGTGTTCAACTCCAGCAGAGCATGGAGATAAACCCCAGAGTCCGAGGCCATTTGCCTTATCCAGTGATTCAGGGGTAGATCAGGTGTTTTTTCCAGATGACTTTAACGAACATTCGGTAGGTGGACTCCATTTTTCTCCAATTCTTTAGGAAAGGAAAAAAAGTGTGTTCCTATTGAAATAACTAAGCACTTGAATTGGTGGATTAAGTTTCTGTTGTTCAGGAGTTTCGTTTTCTAGTGACAAGTGTTTTCCAATCCGGTGCAGAACAGTTTCTTCATATACAGGCCAAAGTTTCGGACATTAAGGAATCTCTGGAAGACGTATATTTTCCGTACGTTGTACTAGTGGGTGTTTTTGTAGTGTCCTGCACATTGATTTTCTGTTATGACTATCTTGTAATACCAATATTTAACACTACTGGACCTAGAGACAACGCTTTGTCGTCAGTACCAAAACGGGAAAAACTAACGCCGGCAGTGTTGAAAAGAGTGATACTGTGATTGCATAATCATCATCCCGTAATTTTGTGTGTCGCAGAACCTTTAGTGGGACTGGTCTTGATGCATGGCACGACTTTAGGAGGTACTTCAATAATTTGGACATATTAAACAAATGGTCAAAAGAAGAGTCCAGAAAAACTTTGTTGTGTTCCTTACGCGGACAAGCAGAGGCATATGCTTATTGATTGCCGTCTAGTGTTCAAAGTGACTATGAATCGTTGTTTTTCAAGATGGAACAGAAATTCGGAATCGTGAATATGAAAAATAGCTAGTGCTCCCTCCGAACAACGACACTTTACGGAAACACACAAAAGTGCCGTTGTCGGGAGGGTGTTGTTGTTGGGAGGGAACACTACACAGACGTATTTTGACAGATGGATGGATGCGTTGATGATTTAATATATAAGTAGATAGAAAGACAGATTAACAGACAGACAGACCTGTTTAGAATTCATAACAAAACGTATGCCTATGTCCACGAATCGCAATCCGCAAGTTGAAAAATGGACGTGTGCGATTAGGTTCACCAGGAGTAGAATTGTTCGGAAGAACATGTTCTATTTTATTCACCGTTTCCTTCTGAGAAAACTAGAGGAAAACGGAATAAAAATCATTACGCATTTATTTTCAAAATATCAAGAGTACTGTTGCCGTGAAGAATAGAATTTTTAGATTCTAAATTCAGTTTATGACCGAACTCGATTGAAATTTATTTCTGTCACACGATCTTTTTCTAGAAGTGACAAATCGAACGCGCCTATTGTTATCGTTCTGGAACAAGAGAGAAATAAACGAATTTAACCGGCAATACTTCTTTTACTTTATAAATATAGAAAACGTGTTTCTCAATTGAAATTCAGTATTCTCCTAATCAGTCATACACAACAGCATATAAGTGTCAGCGTGTCATAATGGATTTACACACGAATTGTCGCTCGAGTCACACACCGGATTAGCTATGGTTGACTGAATTATTGCTCGGAGCTAGTAAGGTAACAGGCGGCCGTTAATTACATAAAGATTAGTGTCATTAGGACCAATCTTCTTTTACATGCTTGGTTGCTTTTGTTCAGTGTTCAGAAAATTATGTTGAGCTGAACAACCGTTGAAGGGAGGTAAATTTACATGCCGTTAGCCGTTGTAGAGAGGTATCGTTCGCGGGAAGTAATTTTACTTGGAAATCCTCCGGGGGGAATACACGTTGTCGCTATGGGGAGGGAACCGTTGTTGAGAGGTGACGTTAATAGAGGGAGCACTGTATGTAGCTGACGCTAGATTACGGAGAAAGCAGAAAGTTGAGTCTTACAGAGAATATGGTCAAGCCATTGAAGACTTGTTCAGAAAAGCCTATCCAGACAATGAAGAAATTGTGAATGAGCTGACAGTGACAACGTTTCTAGAGAATTGCAGCGATTCAGCTGATTTTAGACTTGCTGTGAAAATAACTAGGCCAAAGTCATTGCATGATGCAATAACTGCCGCTGTGCAAGAAGAAAGTTTGAGATTGCCAGAACGCGAAAACCACAAAAGTGACTATAAAGGCAGCAAGGTTAAGAAGAAATTCGCATCGCTCAAAACGACAATTTGAATCGAAAATTTCAAGAACTCTTAATCCAGTGGATCATGGTGGAATGACAGAAAAACAGGTAAACTAGGCTCGACCGGATCAAGAGGTCGGAGTACGGTTGAGATGAACAACAACGAAAACCTTTGTGAAAATTCAGTAGCAAATAATTTGAAACCACAAATGAGAGTTTCAGGAAAAGTGTATCATCAGAACATAAACTGGAAGATTGATACAGGTGCCAAAAGAACATTTCTTACATCAAACGTCTATAAAAGTATTGAAAACCGGTACACACCAAGGTTAAAAGCAACAAGGTGGAAGTTTACAACTGCAAACGGAAGTGCTGTTTCTTGTGATGGTGAGACAGTAGTGTTACTCAGTTTTACAGGTATGGGCGTTTACTTTCCTGTGTTCGTCGGACATGTGACTGATAATGTGTTAGGGGAAGATTTCATTCAACGTTTCCAATGCAATTTTGATTTCAAGAATAAGAAGTTTCTGATCAATTCGGACGCAGAACTTAACAACGGTACCATGAAGAAAAGCTTGGCTCAAGTAGTTGCTAGTAACGAGTTGGAGGTTCCGCCAGGTTGTGAAATGTTGGTTCCATCGAATATCAAAGGAAGCAGTAACAACAATTAAGGCATCTAGATTCCAGAGAGTAAATTTGTTGAAAGTCATAAACGTCTAGTAGCAAGAGTGTTAGTGGACTCTTTACAAAATATCTGTGCAAGAGTGATATATCCAGGTAATACTTCGGTGAAATGTTTGCAGGGAACGGTGGTTGCATTGTTTGAACCTGTTTGTCAATTTGATACAGAAGAAGAGCAGACAGTGTGTCGTGTTCAACAGTGAAGAAGTACCAGAACATTTGGCTGCATATGAACATATGCCAGTGGAGTGAAGAATCTTACTTCTGAACAAACAGTAAGGTTTCAGCATCTACTTGGGAAGTCGCAGAACGTGTTTGCAAAACCTGAAGAAGTAGGAAGAACTCATGTAGGTACTCATAAGATTAAGCTGACAGACGAAACTCAAATCAAGGATTCTCCAAGAAAGATTCCTCTGTTCAAACGAAAGGCCATAGATGAACAAATTGAGAATTTAGAGAGAAAAGGTCTGATTGAAAAGTCCGATAGTCCTTGGAGTTCGCAGCTGGTTCTCGTAAAGACGAAAGACGGGACTTTGCATATGTGCGTTGATCACCGTAAACTGAACAACAAAACGGTTAAAGATGCGTATCCTATTCCAGAATGGTTCACGATTTTGGACTGTGATATGGCCTATCACCAAATTCCTCCCGAGGAAAACGACAAAGCCAAAACATCGTTCTCTACTCCAAGAGAAGAGGTGGACTATATCAGTACGTTACAATGCCTTTTAGACTTTGTAATGCTCCAGCGACTTTTCAACGGCTCATTGAGAAAGTGTGTTCTGGATTACAGTGGAAAATTTTAGTGTTGTATCTCGATTACATCGTTGTGTTTAGCCGCACGTTTGATACTCATTTGAAAGATATCAAGACTGTGTTTATGAGGCTTAGAGAAGCAGGTTTGAAACTAAAAGCTAAAAAGTGCAATTTCGTCTGCAAGGAAACCAAGTTTTTAGGCCACATAGTGTCAAAAGAAGGCATCAGACCAGACAACACCAAAATTGAGGCCCTTGAAAATGTACCTATTCCAACGAATGTGACAGAGTTACGCCAATTTCTTGGATTTACTTCCTACTTCAGAAAATTTGTACGGGACTATGCAACAATTGCAAAACATTTATACAGTCTCACAAAGAAGAACGTGCAGTGGGACTGGACAAGTGCATGTGCCCAGTCTTTCAAACATTTGACGGAGAAATTGCCAGCATTTCCTGTATTGGCTTACCCAGATGTAGATGGTGGTCAATTTATCTTAGACTGTGGTGCAAGTGGCTATGCAATTGGCACAGTGCTTTCTCAAGAACAGAGCGGTGTTGAAAGAATGATTGCCTATGGAAGTAGAGCTTTGAACAAGTCCGAACAAAATTATTGTACAACAAGACGGGAAATGTTATCGTTGGTGTATTTTACAAGATATTTCCAAGCGTGTTGGATTGGCAGGAAGTTTCTGATCCGGACAGACCATTCTTCATTACGTTGGATGCAACAATTTAAAGACCCAGATGGACAGGTCCATCGATGGCTTGAACAGTTGAGCAAGTTTATTTACAACATTGAGCACAGAGCTGGCTCGAAACATACAAATGCAGACTTTTTGTCCAGAATTTACAGAGAAAGTTTGGAATGCAGACAATGGTACATGCCATTAGGAACAGAAGTCTGTAAGGAAGCTGAGTTTGACAAAGAAAAAGTGAGAGCCGGTATAAGTGTGCTTTATAAAGAAAGTGACAGTGATACTGAGGCGGCACGGACAAGGACTGTTAAAAAGAAACGTGGTCGAAAGACAAACAAACCAGCCCCGCCTGTGAACATTCCTGAACCTCTGAGTTCCCTCAGTAAAGAAATGTTGGTTGAAACACAGAACCGTGATGAGGACCTTGGTTATATTGTGGGCTTGGTCAAATCTTGTGAAAATAAACCTTCCTGTGCTACAATATCCGGTCGTAGTGCTGAAGTGAAGTTTTAGATAGCAAGATGGGACTTACTCTCGGTGCAAGGTGATCTCTGTATCGAGTGGGAATATTCACACGACAATGTGAAATGGAGAATTTGCATTCCTAGATCAGTAGCTTTGAAAGTTTTATGGTATTTGCACGATGCAAAACCTTCTTGACATTTGGGTCTAAAGCGCACTATGGATAGAGTAAAACTAAGTCCGTTTTATTTGATAAACATGCGTAAATCTGTGGAAGAGTATGTCAAAAGCTGTGGCATATGCACTGAAGCCAACACTCCTACTAGAAGTCACAGGCATTTGTTACAGAAATATGTAGTAGGGGAACGATTCGAAAGAATAGCAATGGATATAGCTGGACCATTTCCTGAGACAGTTCGTGAAAATGCATATGTGTTGGTAATAATGGACTATTTTTCAAAGCTCACAGAAATATTTCCACTTCCAAACATTCAGGCAGAGACGGTGGCGGAGTGCGTTATCAGAAGTTGGGTGAAGAGATATGGATGTCCACGTGACATACATTCAGATCAGGGGAGAACAACGCCTTTACACCCACAATCTTACGGAAATTTTGAGAGAATGAATAGGACAATACAGAACATTTTATCTAAATATGTTGCAGACAATCAGCGTGATTGGGATCTACATTTAGATTACATTGTTCTGGCGTACAACAGTTCAGTTCATGAAAGTACTAGATTCAGTCCCCATCGTATTGTTTACGGAAAACTGCAAATGAATGTTGTCCCGTTCCAGAGAATATTCCAGCATTAGCAGCGAAATATGTGACAGAGTTACAGACAAGATTACAGAATATTCACTCATTTGTGCGCAATAATCTTGGAAAATCAAGTAAGAGACAGAGGAAACACTATGACTGCAGGGTTAAAGTGCATAACTACAAAGTTGGGGATTTATTGATGCGTAACCAGAAAAAAACTATTCCTGGTGTTAAATCAAAAATAGTACGCCATTGGACAGGACCTTGGATTATTACTTCAAAGGTGTGTGATGGTTAGTTTAAAATTCGCCATTCTGAACAGTCTCCTTCAATAATTGTACATGGTGATAATCTGAAAAGGTATTCTGGCAAGCAGACGATTTTCGTGTCCCCAGAAGGCAGTAATACGGCACAAATACAACAGCCGGACATACAGAGTTTTGTATAGGAAAACGATAAATTTAATTGTCGTATTTAGAGAGAAACAATTCGATGTGTGATATAAACAATAAATCATCGTGTTACAGTCATGCAGAACTTTGGAACAACCATTCAAGTAAATTCTTATTTCAAGAAGGAAATCTTTAATTCAATAGGAATCAATTGGATATTCATCCGGCGAAAGTAGGTCAGGGGAACAGTTGGAGTGACCGGCTCAAGCGGAGCATATTACGAGTACATGGGATGCACGTGCAGCAACTGACTACGCCCAAACCGGTGCGCTCCGTGTCATTTCTTCCAGTTTCATTCAGCGAACAAGTTGCGTATTTACAGCGATTTCAGTGGAAAAAACCAACTTAATATGAGTGATAACTGTTTAGGTTTTGATTGTGACACTTATGGAAGAGTGTATTGTAACAAGAGCAATTTGAAGCGACATATCAATGAGCATCACAATTATAATATAGAATATTTTGTGTGCTGTGAGAAACATTGTGCTGGACGTTTCATCAGGAGAACATATCTCCGTGAACACCTGAAGAAGATACACGGCATGAGTGATTCTAGATCCAAACGCAAGGGTTACAATGCTAAACGTGTGCCAGAAAGTACAATCAGTGTACCTTACTATAGTGGTGTGAGTGATGATGAGTCCTGTTTTAATGACAGAGCAAACGCTAGTACAAATTACGCTTTTCAAGAACTTTTGAATTCTCTACAGAGTCATTCTAGTGAAACAGGAAATGCCAATATTCAGAATGAGAAGGACGCACCGACGTCAACTGTTACTTCCTGTCAAAAAGAGACAGTCACAACTTCAGCAGACTGTCATCCTGTGCTCAGTATGGATGACTCATTTAACTTCGATGGATTGGATTACTTTGACGTTCTTGAAAATCAACCAACTCCTAAACAACCAACTGACAATACATATACTTATTCAGCAAACTGTGAATTTCGGCAGCAAAGTCAGACAGTTCAAACTTCAACTATCAGTTCTTGTCCACAAGATACTTCTTCAGCAGATTATCATCCAGTGTTCAGTTTGGATGATCCATTTAATGGTGATTATTCTGATGTGTCGGACAATCAACCTGTATCTGAGATCCCTATTGGAGATAACGCAGAATCTGAGACGAAGGAACAGGAGCAGGTAGCCAGTGAGGAAAACGACAAAGTATCTAGTGAGCATATAGAAACTGAGCATTTCGAGTGATGAGCAAAAGACAATTAAGAAAATATCGTACTGGGACAGCATTTGTCACCCTTTCGTGAGAATGACTCACAGTTAGTATGTCTTTCCTGTCATCGCACAAGCAAAGATTGAAGCGTTATGGTCTATTGTAGAGGGATCGGCCACCAAACACATGCAATATCGTTGGATTGCAGTCTTTTACAAAGTGTTGATAATAGCTGTTTCAAAGCAGGACTTTTACGATAATGTCGTTTACAAACCATCGCAACATTAGTAGGCACGTCTACTTTGATTTATCCTGTGTAAAGGGGGTTAACCCCTTCTATACTTCAGCGCACTCTGCAAGCTTGATGGTGGACCCCTTTCCAGTCACAGGTGTTCGGCACGTGTCCTGGTTTTCAACTCCCCACTACCGCCTCTACTACACCGCCCCTCCGAAAAAAATGATATGAAGAAGTAATCAAAGTACTGATGTACTGATGATGGTTTCAAATTTAAAATTGTATTAAATTTGGTTTTAAAGAATTGAGAGAAAAGAAAACGTTAAATATGGTAGTGAAGAATTAACAATGGCTGATAATAACTGGTGATAATAAAACTAGAAGTAATACAGTTAAACAGTATGAGATATGAGTATGTCGTGGTAAATAAATATGTAGACAAAATATAAACAACAGGATCAGTATTAATTATCTTCCAAATTTAATATAGTTTTACAAATTTATTTGTCTGAAAGTTGTAAATTATTTGTTTATTTTAAACAGATCCATGAATTTTAAAAGCTGAATTAGCATGGTAAACATATTTATTTTGGCAAACAGAATGGACCGTAAGCTGACAGGAGTCTGATCTTGGTCAGCTGTGTTAGCCTAAACTTCACATTGGTTTCATATTAAGGACATATGCTTAGTAACACCAGAAAAAGATGCCTATAGTTTTGGGGTTGAATCAAATCACTATGTCTAGATTTATCTGCCCTTGATACATCCAAAATGTCACAGTTATCTTCCATTGATTCATAAAAATTACCAATAAGTGTTGTCAACACTTTTGATGTCAAGCGATTACTCAAACAGTACTTCACATATTGGTTTCATATTAAGGGAACATGCTCAGTATAACCATAGAAGCAGGCCTATAGTTTTTTAGTTGATTCAGCTCATTATGTCTAGATTTATCTACCCTTGATACATCCAAAATGTCATAAACTTTTGTCAACATTTGATCTGATGTGATAACGCAAAACAGTACTTCACATGTTTGGTTCATATTAAGGGCACATGCTTAGCATTAGGAGAGGAAGACGCCTACAGTTTTTGGGTTGAATGATATCATCATGTCCAGAGTTATCTGCCCTTGATTTATCAAAAATGCCATATTCGACAAAAGATCATTTGCATGGCCCTCTCTGACGAAGTCAGTTTCCTGGTTTAGATAATACCTGCAAAATAAAACAATTTCATAACATATTTATCATTTCTATACTGTAAGTGTACATGTACTATTTAATGTGCTCATAAACTATTTCCTATTACTGCACTTTGTTTGGTTATTGGTCAAATTATTCTAGGGCAGTTATCTCAGAAGTGCCGATGCTAGTAGATTCTTCTGAATAATAATTTTCCAAAAAGGTCGCACCGACGCCATTAGGAACGTGCTAGCCGTACCACTGTTTGAGAGGCCACAAATAGACCTAGATAATGTACCGGTAGTTTGTTCTGTGAGGATGCAAAAGGGCGCAGATATAAAAGGAAGAAAAGGTAGAGCTATTCTTCCAGAAAGCAGTCCTAAGGATCTGATCCTACGGGGCGTGATTGAAATATGCCCAGGAAGTGGATAAGACTGAGCTCATAGGACCTTCTGAGCAGTGGCCCTTCTGGCCGAAAAGAAATAACAGACGCAGGGTATCTGCCTACCGTTGTGGGAGAGATCCTGATCGTGTTGGAGTCTGTAAGGAAATTCAGTCCCACAAAGATGAAATCTTTCGATTCAGTACTAGTTCCAAATGAGACAATACCTCCCAGCTGTAATGGTAGTTAAGAAGAAGAGAATGACTTAGCAGCCAATTGTCGGCGTACTGAATCAGAGTGACACCAATATACTTAAATATATACCCAAAACCAATAGGCCGCTACGATCCCTATTGGTTTGGTGAAATCTATGGGGCTGTAATGAGGCCAAAGGGTAATGTCCGGGACTAGTAAAAGTACCCAAGACAGAAGCGCAATTGGTGTCTGCTGGGTGAATTGGGAGATGAAAATATGCATCCGAGAAATCCATGGCGATGCCCCATTGGTCTGGTTTAATAGCCAGCCGAATGGAAGCGATGGTCTCAATCTCAATCCAGTAGAAAGGTTGATGATTGGTCAAATTGCGCCATTATTCTTTGGAATTTGAAATAGACGGCTGTAAAAGCCCGCCGAATTCTTGTTCAGTACCCTTCCTACTGCCCCTTTTGCGAGAAGCCAGTATCCAGAGACCGGTGTGTTCGCATGATCCGACGACTGATGATTAGGGACCCAGGAAATAGGAGGCTACCGTAACAGAGGGATATGATAGCCTGCCTCTACAATAGAGAGAGACCAAGGATCCTGTGTGATACTGCGCCATGCTGCGACAAAATGAAGTAGTCTTGCGTCCACAAGAATGGAAGGTCGGATAAGAGTGAATGCAGAAAGAGCTAGTTCCTAGAGCTGATGCCTCGAAGGGCCAGATCCCCTACGGTGGGAGCGGGGACAGCTCTTGGCCGTCTGCTCCGAAGTGGGGGAACAGGGACCGGTCTAATGCGGCTTTTGGCCTAACCGCACTGAAGGGGATAATATGGCTCAGTGTTGTTATACCTTCTGATCCTTCGGGATCATGAATTTCAGTACTTCTTGTTCTGAAAATTGAATACCGCTTAAGCCGGTGCTAGGGGGCGTGAGCAGTGTTGCACTTTCAATTACTGTTCATGAACAGACTCAATAAAACCGAGTCTGCAATTTTCTCTTTTTGTGTTGCAATATTTGCTCTCGGGGATCACCCCCTTTCAGAATTTGTTCTTAAGACCATGTTTCTCCTGGGGCTTAAAAAGGCCATTAGAAGGTTTGCACATAGCCATGGGGACTTTGGAGATCTTCCAAGGAGAAGGGCAAGATACCGGAGAACTCATTGGAGAAGTCTTGTCCATCTGTTCCTTCTCTTTAATTTTGCCTCCGAAAATTGACTCGTCCGCAACTCAACCCTGGAGGTGTCTTGCAAGGCAGAGGCGGACTAAAGGCCCAGCTTGTGGGAAATGCGCTTGGTAACTTCAGAGGAAGGAGACTCTGAAGCTAACTCTTCTGATAGAGCAGCAGCTAAAAGGTCTATGTTGGAAGCAACTCCCATTCGCTGTCTCTGGCGCAACTTCTACCGCTAGAGTAGAGACGAGGCCCCAGGGCTTTTGGTATCAAGCAAGGGGATCCGGTCAAATAGCCCAGGGTGACTTGTCAGAAGAGGCTGTAGGCCTGAGAGATGAGGAAGGAGCCATGGATCTCGAACGTTTTGAGCACATGGTCCAACCGACTGTAAGTCTGAAATGGAAATCTTCATCCTGGTCTGCCAGACAAACAGAAGGAATCTCTAGACCGGGGAAAGACTCACGAGACTTGGCGAGATTCTGAAGTTCTCCCTGTTCAGTGTAGCTCAAAGGACAAGAGCGAGCCCTTGTAAGTTTGCTTAGGGGAGCCTAGGGCATATGGAAGGCGAAAACAGTCCTCCCACGCCTTATCAAAAGCAAACGATGACGGCTCAGATTCGTCGACAACTGAAAACTGAGCCTCCTCTAGGTCCGACGCTCCAGTTGTATCCGACTCCCCGAAAATAGGATTGTCCCTATAAGCCATTATTTACAGGATTTCCTGTTCCCCCTCAGACTACACCCTGGTGACTGTCGACGACAGCGTTACCGGGAGAGAAGGTCCTCCTACAGGCTCTGAAAAGGGCTGTGAGTGGCCAAGGAAGAGAACTGTCGCTCACTGAGTCGAACTTACCACATGCCCTGGCCGGTATGGAGGCCAGACGGGTTTTTGTGGGGGGGGGCAAAGCCAGGAGGAGCCCAGGCTGGATAGGGGAATGGGGGCCACCGAGGGGGTTCCAAATACCCTGCTAGTTGGACTGCCAGCAAAGCATGTCCTGCTGGTTACAGACAGTGAGTACCGGCTGGCGAGATCGTCCAGCTTGCGACTCTGAAGAGGAAGAACGATATCGATATAATAAGCAATTTTACTTCGGGGCTGGGGTGGGGATATAAAGCACAGAAACAGACACAATAGTAGTTTGTTTTCAAACTGGGACAATTATGTGCATAGAGAATGTTGTTGTTATTATCTTGTGCAAATTTACTTTGTCATTCATCTTAAAACCATTTTTACCCCGCCAACTTTGTTTGCTATACTGAATCAATACCGTGTATCTACGGAACAAAAATGAATAAATAAATAACCTGACAACATTTATGTGTCATTTGAAAACGTTTTATATGTAAAATGAATACTCATTTGCTGAATAAGGCCATGTTTTTTTTAATTTTAAGCATTTTTTAGATTATCATTAATATTCATGAATATGCAAATGAGCACAAGTGCAGTTTGTTCTCAAACTGCGACAATTTTGAGCATAGAGAACGTTGTTGTAATCATCATAAGCAAATTTACTTTGTCATTTATCTTAAAGGGGATGTCCCTACATTTGACGCGTTTCATAAACACTTAAAATATACAAAACTCATTTGTTTATATGCTGAAAAGTAGTATATCACAAAAATCCCCATCAAATTACCGTTTATAATGACAAAACATCCATGTGTTTGATATTACCGATCCCGGTTTTACTCCCCGATGTTTCAGTTTTATTCGGGTTGAGTTTTAGTTTCGTAACTGTTCGCCCTATTCGCTATTCTCCGACCACTTCCGTGAAAGCTATTACGTAAACAATGGAGGGATCCGGTGATCATCGGCAAAACGCGGAAGAATTTACGAAAAAGGCCGATAATATTGTGTTGTAGAACAAAAATTATCAGTTATTGGTGAAATCGGTTTATTTGTATTACATGGGCATTTTTCGATATAAGTTCAAATTGGGAACCTTCATAATAATGATAGATCATAACAAATACCAAGTTTTATGATATTATTGAAAATATGCGATCATTGTTGGGACCTCCTCTTTAAAAACCACTTATTGACAAATAGCATTTTTTTTTGGGGGGGGGGGTGTCATTCCCCCCCACACTTTCTTTGCCATACCGAAGCAATACTGTGTATCTATGGAACACAAAATGAATAAATAAAATTAATGACCTGAAAGCATTTATGTTTCATTTGAAGCATTGTTACATTTTGTGGGGCGATTTTACCCCGCCAACTTTCTTTGCTATACTAAATCAATACCGTGTATCTACGGAACAAAACATGAATAAATAACTAACCTGACATTTATGTGTCATTTGAAAATGTTTTATATGTAAAATGAATACACATAGCATACTCATTTGCTGCATAAGGCCATGTTTTTTTAATTTTAAGCATTTTTTAGATTATCATTAATATTCATGAATATGCAAATGAGCACAAGTGCAGTTTATTCTCAAACTACGACTATTGTGTGCATAGAGAACGTTGTTGTAATCATCCTAAGCAAATTTACTTTCTTATAATTCTTTAAAAACCACTTATTGACAAATAGCATTTTTTTTTTTTTTTGGGGGGGGGCATTTTTCCCACCCACTTTCTTTGCCATACCGAAGCAATACTGTGTATCTATGGAACACAAAATGAATAAATAAAATTAATGACCTGACAGCATTTATGTGTCATTTGAAACCTTTTAAAATGAACAGGAGGGCCAAGATGGCCCTTAATCGCTCACCTGATTACCATAGATTTAAGATTTTTGCTGGGTAGCCCATGGGTAGGGCCAATATTGACCTTAGGGACAATATTTGAACAATGCTGATAGTGGATCATGAGCAGTTGTTCTGCAGAACAATATTTTCAAAGATTTAGTATATTGATTTTTATCAAGATTGGGCTTAAAATGTGCGAGGGTAATTTTTCTAAGATTTGACCTAGTGATCTACTTTTTATTCTCACCCAACCCATGATCACACTCAACCTTGGTATCACAAGACAAACACTCTGAGCAAGTTTGAGGAAGACTGGGCTAAAAATGTGGTCACTGGAGTGTAAACCTACTTCTTGACCTCACATAACCCACTTTCAAACATGTTCAAGATTTTATTAGGACAAATAATTCTGGCCAATTTTCATGCAGATTTTGCTATAAATGTGACCTCTAGAGTGTTCACAAGGTTTTACTACTATTTGACCTAATGACCTAGTTTTTAAGCCCACATAACCCACTTTCAAACCTGTTTGAGATTTTATCAAGCCAATCATTAAAACTAAGTTTTTAAAGCAATAAATGCATACATTCTGAAAATAGGGGGGATCCTTCGAGGGCAAAAGTAGAAATGCAAAAGGAGAAAAGTGCAGACTCGGTTTGATTGAGTCTGTCCATGAGAAGTAATTAAAAGTGCATCACTACGCACGCCCCTTAGAACCGGCTTAAGCAGTACTCAATTTTCAAAACTAATAACATCAAAATTAATGATCCCGAAGAACCAAAAATATAACAAGAGGGCCATCGACCCTATATCGCTCACATGAGTTACAGTAATATATTGACAATGTTATTTTTTCAGTGGACAAGATTTCTAGCAGATGACAGAAACTTAGTGTACTGCTTTCATTGCTGAATCAACGTGGCAGTTGTGTTTTTGCTACTGGCCGTGCCAAGGCGGTACTCTCTTTGTCATCCTTCCTTTTGTTTGCCTTGCGTCTTTGTGCTTGTGATTTTGTTCATGTGTGGGGCGTTTGTCTCTGGTTCTTGTGTGTCTTTTGGTGTTTTCTGTGTTCATTTCCTGTGTGGTTGTGTGTGTGTGCCATGCTGTCTATCGGTGTTTTGGTGGTGGTTGCGTCTTGTATGTGGCTTTGCCTGCTTGACTTTACTACTTTTCCATTGAACTGGACTCAGATCTAATACCAACTAAACCAACAATACCAAGATCTAAACTGTTTACAACTTATGACAAAATGCCTAAAACTGATCTTTTAGAAATTCAAATGACGTAAAATTATGAAATTATACCTTGATCCAGATAGATAGGCAAATCAAGTGCTAGGCAGTACATAGTGTCAGTTTTTGTGTGAAATGACTAACAAATATATCATAAAAAAATCTTTTAACCCTTTACCTCATATAAACCTGTTTTTACGCATTAGCAAATAGAGTAGACCCAGATCAGACGGTTCCTAGGGTCTGTTTGCTTTTGACACGATATAGATCTGATTCTACAGGTTTTGTTAAAGCAAAAACTTCTCTTTACAGAAATAATGTTTTTACGCATTAAAAATAAGAGTAGACCCAGATCAGACTGCTCCTATAGAACTGTCTGATCAGGGTCTGCTCTGCTTACTTTTGTCAAGATATAAATTTGATTTTACAGTTGGTATCAGAGCTAAAACGTCTCTCTAACGAAATAACGTGTTTTTACGCATTAGCAAAAGAGTAGACTCAGGTCATTTTCTGTCAAAACAAACAGGGAAAGGGTTAATAGGTGTTTAGAAATAATTCTAGCGCTAGGTGTTAATATCTTATAATAAGTCAATTAAAGGGGCCATTAGTTGTTTTAACAATTAACATTAATTTTGATTAACTTAAGACATTATTTGTTTTAAAAATCAAATTAAAATAAGACAATAAATGGCAAGGAGAAAAGTATTTATTAAACACCTAAATGCAATTAATAAAGACTATATTGCATGACTCGCATAATAAAATTTATTAAATTAAATGATCATTATGAAACTAAATACTTTTTTCAAATCACTTAAATTAACTGCAGAAACAAACATAACAATGTACAAAGACCTATGATAACATCTAGCTGTGCAATTCCCTGTGTGACACCACAAATCACCAGCAATACACAGCATGGGGTTAATGGGTCAACATTCCTTTCGAAATGCATTTAATTTTTCGTCTGCAACAATTGTCTGCTTCAATTCTAAAACCTTTATTTCATTTTGTATTGCCAAAATATGGTCAAGATTACAAACAGTTTGGATCCTGATGAGACGTCAAAAATCATGCATTGACCTGGATAGATTTTACTGCCAAGTGCTGTAACCTTTTACCTGTAGTTTCGGATGTGAATAGGTCTATTTAACCCTTAAATTAAATTAATTATAAACTTGTTTTTAATGCGGCTCCTATAGGATGATGGGTCTCTGTTTGCTAATGGAATCTGTTTCTATGCCTTCTTAAACAGCTACACTGATCTACCTTCCAAATTTCATTATAAATAGTTTGTCCATAACTATTCAGGAGGTACTAGAATTTGTAATAAACCTCCAATGCAGCTATCTCCCCTTGTCTCTTAATGACTATGCTGATGAGACAAGGGAGATAACTGAGAGGAAATTGCTAAGGGGAAACAATTTTTGGTCCAGAGGTAATTTTCTTTAACAAACTTGGTACATGTAGTGGTATATTAGGTGATGATTTATGCCAAATATCTTAGATCTAGATTTTGTGGTTTCAGACAAGATTTTAAAGGCTTTCCTATATAAGTCTATGTAAAAATTACAAGCCCCGGGCAGGACTATTTTTGCCCGGGGTCATCATTTGAACAGCATTCGAGATCATGAATTTCAGTACTTCTTGTTCTGAAAATTGAATACCACCGCTTAAGCCGGTGCTAGGGGGGCGTGACCAGTGTTGCACTTTCAATTACTGCTCATGAACAGACTCAATAAAACCGAGTCTGCAATTTTCTCTTTTAGTGTTGTAATTTTTGCTCTCGGGGGATCACCTTTCTTCAGAATTAGTAAAGGACTATTAGATGATGCTATATACCAATTATCAAAGCCCTAGGAATTGTGGTTTCAGAGAAGATTTTTAAAGATTTAAAACAAACACCTTTAAAAGTAGTGGCTCGGGGCCATTTTTTTTCCGGAGGTCATGATTTGAATACACTTAATACAAGACACAATAAGGTTCATTTCTGTGAAATTTGATTGAAATCCTCCAAGTGGTTCAGAGGAGGTAATTTGAAATAAAAGTGAACGGACAGACGGACGGTCACAATAACTCACCTTTAGCCTTTAGCCAAGGTGAGCGAAACCACTGAGAATGAAGTACGGGGCGACTTTGTCATTGAAATGTGGGTATGGTTTTCCATTGAAAGTAGGTATCGGGTTGCCTTGAACGCCGCAACTCATTTACATAACGACCAATCTCCACAAACAATGACTTATATTTCGTTTGGATGGGCTGCCTAAAGACAACCTATCACAAGAATCATTTACCTTTCACAAAATTTGGTACGTTAAATCTCAAGTGGATCTGATCGACACTACAGTGACATGTACAAAAAATGTAACACGGTTGAAACTGACAGATAACCTCCAGCAACCTTACAAATTGGTTTGAATATTATTTTTTTTCTTGGTTTTGTTGCTAATACAGAGCTGTCTGGGTTTGGGGTAGTAATATACATTTCGACGTAGTTGAAAGTGGAATAAGCAGGAGGTTAGGTACCCACAAACCTGGTTTAAGTCCTTGGTAGTCTTAGTTGGTTACTGAACGGTCCAATACAGTATTCTTGCCTTTCCGATGCAGTCTTAATTTGATTCTGATATGGTAAATATTTGTCTCTTTGTGCATTTCGTCACGTTTTATTTAGTGGTTGTGCTGTGTCGTATGTGGTGCTCGGTTCCATGTCATTATGTGTGTGGCGCACCCTGTAGGACTCTTTTCTCATATGTACAGTTTCTTTCTATGGTACAACATAACGATTTATTTGGGTCTGTAAATCCTTTCTTTTCTCGACCGAAATTAAACCACCAATTACTCTGAGGAGACACTGTGATCATAATAATGTGCTTAGATGTTAACAATATTATAGATGGATTAATTATTACCATATAGCGCCTATGATACTTACATAAATATATGTAACGAGACGTATTAACAGTGTGTGTGTGTGTGTGCACGTGTATGTGCGTGCGTGTGTGTGAGTGCGTACGTGCATCTGTGTTTTAACGAATAATTTGCAAAACGGTTTCACCTTATTTTAACACTGTTGTTAACATTGCTATTTTACAGTTCAGTCGGATTTATGCTCGAACAATTGTATAAATAATACGTGTACTGACCCTCAGAACAATCGACTTTGGTGTACGTATGGTTGTACTAACAGTTCTGTGTATGGCGCACAATGTAAAACCCCATGTCCTTCTCCGTGTTTAACCTGCAACCGATTTTTTCAACGAGACCGAGAGTGTTACAGCTGTATAGACGGTCGCTATATTACCACCTCTGACAAAACCTGCCAACTGCAGTGTCCATCAGGATGTACCACATGCTATTCAGCCATAAACTGTACGACATGTGAACCGAACTACTTCAAGGATCAAACATTAAATATCTGTAGTAAGTGTCCGGAAAACTGTGTTAACTGTACATCTGAATCTAGATGTTCTAAATGTAAAACGGGCTATACCGGAAACACCTGTCAGTATTGCATTGACGTGCGTTACAACTGTACGTTCTCCTGCCAAACTAGTTGCAGTGCGTGCAGTTCATACGAATATTGCACGGGTTGCAATGACGGCTACTATAACAATTTCCCAACCGTGACAAACTGCAGTTTAACAGCCCCGCCCTGTCCTTCAACGTGCATAACCTGTATTTCCTCAGCGGAATGTACAACGTGCATTGATGGCTACTACAATACGGCAACAGAAAGAATATGCACAAACAGGTGTCCACATGGCTGTCTTGTCTGTATATCTGAAACGTCATGTATCACTTGTAAACCAAATTTCAAGGGAGAAATGTGTGATGAATGTATCCAAGGAAAATACGGGGAACATTGTGATCAGAATTGTCCAGTTAATTGTGAGTCATGCTCGTCAGCGACTGTGTGTCAGGTCTGTAAAGATGGATTTTATTCCGCTGATTGTAGCCAGGTATGTCCGGCTAATTGTTTATCTTGCACAGATTATACACACTGTTTCATCTGCAAGTCAAACTATAAAGGATCAGCTTGCGAGGATTGTGTGGATGGAAAATATGGACCAGACTGTAATTTAGTTTGCCCCTTAACGTGCTTGAACAAAACATGTTACCGCAACAATGGTGATTGTTTTGAGTGCCAGCAGAACTTTAATGGCAACAAATGCACCGAATGTAAGGCAGGGCAACATGGCAACACATGTGAATTGCAATGTTCCACTGGCTGCCTGAACAACAAATGCGACCGATATACAGCTATATGCACTGACGGATGCACTCCAAATTTTCAAGGTATCAAATGCGACATGTGTGATGATGGCTATTACGGTTTTAATTGTTTGCAACAGTGTCACGGTAACTGTCATACATGTAATAAAGATGACGGTATTTGCACTCAATGCAGGATAAACTTTGTTGGCAATTCATGCGAGTATTGTACATCCGGAAAGTATGGTAAGGCATGTGAAAAGGATTGCTCAGTGAATTGCATTGACATGGTATGTAACGCTATTGACGGTATGTGTGTATCTTGTAAAACAGGCTATTACGGGACAACTTGTGAACAAATATGTTCACGAAACTGTCACAACAAAATTTGTAACCAAGGGAACGGAAGTTGTACTTTTGGATGCGAAACTGGCTTCTCAGGAGATAAATGTTGTTTGCAAAACGCGTTTTGTAAAACTTGCTCCGGTAATGATGAATGCCAAATATGTGTGAAAGGCATGTACGGGGCCTATTGTAACAACTACTGTTTGCACGGCCCAATGTGTGACAAACCGTGCCCATCGGGATGCTTAAACAATAGCAGCCGAGAGAGCAACTGCAACAAAGAGACTGGGCACTGTATTGGTGAATGTATTCCTGGTTACTATGGAGATATGTGTGACAGAACATGCAGTGAACTTTGCCTGAACCAGATCTGCACTAAAAGTGGAGCAGTTTGCGAACTAGGGTGTGTACCTGGACATGAAGGGTCATCCTGCAAAGATGGTGAGATAATATTAAAACTATAACATGATCAGTTCAGAGTATTTCATTTGTTATACCCCCACAACGAAGTTTGGGAGGATATACTGGAATCAGGTTGTCCGTCTGTCCGTCCGTGGACACACTTTTTTTCGGCCTATTTCTACAGTTTTGCTTCAATTTTGTTAAAACTTCATGTATAGCCATATGACCATATAAACCTGTTCATCGCATATTTCCATTATGATCGGACCACTACTTCAGGAGTTATCTCCCCCTTTTAGCCCCTACCAATGTTTTCCGGTGTTCTCAACTTTTATGGAAGTGACTGGATATACCAACTATATATTTAGTACAAAGCTAAATTTAGGTAAATTACAGCTTATGTTCCAATCTCAGTCCGATTGAATAATTATTTCCAGAGTTATTGCCCTTGAATTTTATTTTTCTTCAAATTTTGAATTTTCCAGACTTCTTTTCGGACGTGGTTGGAGATGTGAACTCTATATTTGGCATAAAGCTAAATCAAGATGATTTACAGCTTAATTTCAGCTTAATTCCCAATCTCAGTCTGGTCGAATATTTTTTGCCCTTGTTATGGCCCTTGAACTTTATTTTTTTTTCTCAAATTTTCGACTTTCTGGTTTTTCTTTGGAAGTGGTTTATGTTTGACATAAAGCTAAATCTAGATGAGTTACAGCTAAAGTTTGAATATCGGTCTGGTTGAATAATGTTTGCCAGAGTTATGGTCCTTGAACTTAATGTTTATTTTGAAAAGGTACCTAAGTTTAGAAATTTGGAGTTGACACTTCGCAAAAATAAACAAAGCTGCTTAAACTTATTGGATGACATTGGCAGCAGCCATAACACTTCCATGTATTTAAGTTATCTCCCTTTCTGGACTTGACAATATTTGTTAAAGTTGCTTTATCTATGTTTGTGATTGATCTTGGATTGCATAATACATGTTAGAAGTGATATATTTGAATCAATAAGCATGATGTATAGGTTTTGGTATGAATGTGCAGCACATAAGTGCTTTTCGTTAAAATGTGACATAGTTCAACCGGTTAGGGACCATGGCATTGCTTTCCATGCTCCCGTAACTTATTACACATGTACCGTACTGTGATGTGAGAATGTGAGAAAAATATGTGGGCATAAAACCTCATGAGAGGGTCTTATTTCTCTTATTTCCGAATTATTCTTCATTTTTGCTGAACATCTTGTCATTTTTATTACAAAAATTGGGTTGGGCCATGTATTGTTTTCAAATCTCTTCATGTTTCTGTATGTACATATGTTCAGAATAATAATAGGTGTTCTGACAAGTAGCTAGGTGGGGTATTCGTTAGCCTTTGGCTTATAGTTCTAGTTTTAAGTAAAATGATTATATACTTGTATTATAATGTATTAGATATAGAAATTTATTGTGACATCTCATGCATAACCTCTATTATTATAAACCAATTTACTGATATAAGTGTAAATAGCGATATACACATTCATTGCGAAAACTTGGAATTTTATTCACTAAGTTTTTTCAGTGACAGGGAATGAAGATTCAACAAGCGTCTGGCCGATCGTAGGAACGGTTGTTGGAGTGTTGTTTGGAACCATTATCTTTGTGCTTCTCGTTCTTAATCTCCTACGGTATCACAGGTACAAATGCTTTACTGACAAAGATAATTGTTACAGAGGTTGAGATAAGATGCGTAAATGTAAACATTTTTAAGACTAGCTCCTTTATTTCTTGATCAAATGTATCCTGTGACCACTCTTCGAGACTTCTTATTTGGTATAAAGCTAAATCTAGATGAGTTACAGCTTAAGTTTGATTCTTGGTGTGGTTTAATTGTGCCAGAGTAATGATCTTTTTCGTCTATTTTTCAGTTGTTCGGTCATTTACGGAAATGAGATTTTATTTTGTAATTTTCAAATTATATTTTGTACATCGCTTAATCTAGATGAGGTATCATCAAATCTCATTGCGATTGTTTAAAAATTGCCAGAGTAATGGCCCATGAATTTAAAAAAACATTTCGTTAAAATTTCAATTCAAATTTTTTAAAGTGGTCAGATTTTTACTTTATATTTTGCATAAAGCTAAATCTAGACGAGCTATGAATTTCGGCGTAGTTAAATAATTGAGTTATGATTTTATGAGTCTTGAACTTGCATTTGTGTAAACAGGTGCCTAGGTTTTGAACTGTGGTGTTGACATTTAAAAAAGCCCAAACTGCTTGGTCTTGTTAGTTGACATTGTCTGGGAGCAAGTATACTGTGAATTTTTATACCCTCCACAACGATGTTTTTTATTGGGGGGATACTGGAATCAGGTTGTCAATCTCTGCCTGTCTGTCTGTCCGTCCGTCCGTGGACACAATTTTTTCCGGTCGTCTTCTTCTACAGTTTTGCTTCAATTTTGTTGAAACTTCATGTATAGCCATATGACCATATACACCTGTGCACCGCATATTTCCATTATTACTCCAGGAGTTATCTCCCCCTTTTTGTTCCCTACCAATGTATCCTGAACTTTTATGGAAGTGACTGGAGATATCAGCTCTATATGTAGTACAAAACTAAATCTAGATCAGTTACAGCTTAGGTTCCAATCTTAGTCCGGTGGAATAATTATTTCCAGAGTTATTGCCCTTGAACTTCAATTTTTTCTTCAATTTTGAATTTTCCAGACTATTTTGGAAGTGGTTGGAGATTTTAACTTTATTTTGGCATAAAGCTAAATCTAGATTTACAGCTTAATTCCCAATCTCAGTCTGGTTGAATAATTTTTGCCAGAGTTATGGCCCTTGAACTTATTTTTTTATCAAATTTTCAATGTTCCGGTCTTTCTTTGCAAGTGCTTGGAGATATTAACTTTATATTTGATATAAATCTAAATCTAGATGAGTTGCAGTTTAAGTTCGAATATCGGTCTGGTTGAATAATTTTTGCCAAAGTTATAGTCCTTGAACCTTTTCTGAAAAGGAACCTATTTGTTTAGAACTTTAAAGTTGACATTTCACAAAAATAAACAAAGCTGCTTGAACTTATTGGATGGCATTGTCTGGCAGCAGCCATATCACTTCTTTGAATTTTAACAACAGACTTATCTACCTTTTTACACTTGACAATATTTGGAAAAGTTGCTTTATTTATGTTTGTGATTGATCTTGGATTGGATATTACATGTTTCTTTATTGCTGAACATTTTGTCTTTTTTATTACATAATTTGGGTTTTATAAATCGCTTAATGTTTCTGTATGTACATATGTTCAGATTGATGATAGGTGTTCTGACAAGCAGCCAGGTGTTGGGGGGGGGGTATTCGTTAGCCTGTGGCTTACAGTTCTAGTTAATTTTGGTAGAGCTATCACCTTTTTCAGCGGCTAGCTGTCTATTTTTATTCTTTATCTAGTTTACCACCAATCAAGAACTTTGTTACATGGTAAATTGACCTACGAGTATTTTGCAGTAAAATGTGTTTTCATAAATTAATGCCTATACAGCCTTTTTACAATGCCCCTACACAGAAAACTAAATGTACAAAATTCAGACACAGTAAGCGAATGTGATAAAAATCCTGCGTCATTCTTACGACATAGTAGTTATTTCAACAGCACATTGCTCATGATAATTAGCTATTTCGCAAGTTGAAATTAATCTATTCATTCTGTAGCATCCCCCTCATGGAGAGTATAGGCAGCAAACCATGCAATCGGTCAATATTAACCTAACCACACCAAATGTAAGGCATTCTGTTATACAGACCTTTTCTATAAACTTCTCGGCCCGGGGTCAGGATAATATGACCGGGTGGGGTGCCCTTGCCATGTGCCCGCGGCAGGAGTATTTCAGTGAGGCAGCACTATAACTTGTCTCATGCGGGTACCGTCTGCAAGTAACTGAAACATTGCTCGTCGAACCCAACTAACTTACTCACTCTATAAACTTCGAAGAGTTCAGTCAAAACGATATATAAAACAAGGTCATATTTACACTTTCATTAAGTATGGAAGGTTATCGAAAGTTCTGTTCTTAAAATAGATGATATTGATGGCGACCTGGAAATTCCCCATTAAATGAAAAATAGACGTACACGATGAAGATAATCGAGGTCTCCGAAACACGTTGG
The DNA here is from genome assembly GCA_963576725.1 of Azorinus chamasolen. Classification (NCBI taxonomy): domain Eukaryota; kingdom Metazoa; phylum Mollusca; class Bivalvia; order Cardiida; family Solecurtidae; genus Azorinus; species Azorinus chamasolen. The sequence continues at coordinate 21,044,994 of OY755241.1, read as the reverse complement.
CATATTTAACCCTTTCCCTCATAATTATATACGTGTTTTCACGCATCTGCAAACAGGGCAGACCCAGATCAGACGGCTCCTAGATTAGAGTCTGTTCCGTTTACTAATGGAATTAGAAAGATATATTCATATACTTCGTAACATGGCTACAATGTTCAACTTACATATATCATTATTATTATTATTATACCACATTTATATAGCGCTCTTTTCATACAGGATATGTGCGTTCAAAAGCGCTTCATAAAGATATATTTACTGTACAATAATGCGTAAATTACAGAACATTTAAAATAAAATAAATTTAATACTTATATATAGATAAGAATAATAATAAAATAGAATTTATTTAGGACATTGGTAAATAAGCTAATCTTTCCGTAAGTTTATCTGTCTGTGTCGTATTATGTTCTATTAAAGTGTGTCAACGCACTCAGATTATAAAAAAACAAAACTTGAATGCAACATTCTATGCGCAGTGCCAGTACGTCCCATAATTTTGACCCAGACTCAACAGACTTGGGTACATTCGTTTAACATATAACACTGCACATAAAATATTGCCGGAAAATTGGGTAACAGAACAGATCAATTTGAAGTTCATGCATATAAACTAAGCAATACAAATACACAACTGTTATATACGCGCACTATGCAACCCCTCCAGTCAAACACTATTACACCCGCTATGGCAATGAGGGAGTACACAGCGTATCATATTTTAATAGAGTTGTAATTGGGTATATCCAAAGTTTAATTAGAGAATAAAATGTCTTATTATGGGAACCAAAAAAAGCCCAGCCAAGTAGAGCTAAAGAAGGTATCACGTATACTGTTCCTGCAACATATCCCACCAGCTGCAATGGCAAAGGAATCACATCGGACAAATCGAGACTGACTGAGACACGCGATGCTGCATTAGACCGTACAGGCTAAATTTGCCCGCTGCCCATATATTACACGACCCAGTTCACTGGTAAGCAAAAATACGGAAACTGGGTCAGCTTAACAGGAATCCCTGGCACTGGTTAAGGGCAGGGTAGCAAGTCATGCCAGCAAGACACTCCCAATGTACCAGCGCGGAATTATACCGTAGAGGGGTGCCCTGTTCTACTACGGTGCTCCCTCCGGCATTGGAACTGGAGTTACCAGAGGTACCAAGCATATAGGGATGCCCCGTTTGACAACAGCACTCCCTCGGCCACCGCAACAACTGGACAGCGGAATCCCGCTGACACGACACCCGCACGTTCAACAGCAAGGGGATTCCCTAGAAGTCCATAAAAGTATGGATGAGGTTTTTGTTATTCATTTATCTATTTTCTACATTTGTGGAGCATTATATTTGAAAAAAGGGGTTTAAAAGTCCACAGTCAAAAGGAAGTGGCAGGATCAACACTCTGTGGCCAATGCAGCAATTATGATAACCGACGATTAGCAGGTACGTTTTCTACACTGCCCTTATAATATATGTTGAAGAAATGTGTTTTCAGAGATTTTTTGAAACATGCCAGTGAGCTTGCATCTCTAATTCCTGATGGAAGAGCATTCCAGAGTTCGGGAGCTGCATGCATGAAACTTCTCTCACCGTACTTTACCTTACGACTTTTTGGTACAACCAACGACAAAGAACTACTTGCTGATCTTAATTCTCTGCGGGGCCTGTACACGTCAAGCATGTCGACAATGTACTTGGCGGATTCATTGTGCATGGCCTTATACGTAAGTGTCAAAATTTTGAATTCAAGCCGATGCTGAACCGGAAGCCAGTGAAGTTCTTTCAAAACCGGCGTGATATGATTATATCGAGAAGTCCTTGTTATGATGCGGGCTGCTGTGTTTTGCACTCTTTGAAGCTTCCGCAGTGTTTTGTTTGGAATTCCATGCAGCAATGAGTTGCAGTAGTCTATCTTTGATGTAACCAGAGAGTTCGCCAAAGTCTTGGTAGCAGCAGGCGAGAGATACTTTCTTATATGACCTATTCGTCGGAGCTGTGCATAACTAGACCTGCACACGGAATTGATGTGTGATATCATATCCATTTGTGAATCGAGCCATGCGCCGAGATTCTTTATACACAGAGATGGCTTGATTTTAGAGGGTCCTACTTGCACATGAATCTCTTCAGGTACTTCTGTGTTTTAGTATGAAACAGTATGACCTCGGTTTTGTCAGTGTTGAGCTTCAGCATGTTCTGTTTCGTCTGCGGATATTCATTTAAGAAATGAATGACGTGCTCACGGTGTTCATGAGGTTATGCAACGCATAGCTTTATGAGCAAAGTTAGTGAAGCCCGAAGGGCTTCACTTGAATCTTTGCTCGTAAAGCTATGCGTTGCATAACCTCATGAGCACCGGGAGCACGTCATTTATTTCTTATATTTACATTCCATTGTATTTCTTATATTTCAACGGATTTTTTTACCTGTCACGTAATAATAGCCGCTATCTAGGTCGTTGTAAGGTTCGTTTCTAACGTAGTAGGATCTCTATATATGGTATGAAAAATAGACGTACACGATGAAGATAATCGAGGTCTCCGAAACACGTTGGCATATGTAACCCTTTCCCTCATAATTATATACGTGTTTTCACGCATCTGCAAACAGGGTAGACCCAGATCAGACGGCTCCTAGATTAGGGTCTGTTCCGTTTACTAATGGAATTAGATATATATATTCATATACTTCGTAACATGGCTACAATATTCAACTTACATATATTATTATAACTGTTTCGTCTGCGGATATTCATTTAAGAAATGAATGACGTGCTCACGGCGTTCATGAGGTTATGCAACGCATAGCTTTATGAACAAAGTTAGTGAAGCCCGAAGGGCTTCACGTGAATCTTTGCTCGTAAAGCTATGCGTTGCATAACCTCATGAGCACCGGGAGCACGTCATTTATTTCTTATATTTATATTCCATTGTATTTCTTATATTTCAACGGATTTTTTTACCGGTCACGTAATAATAGCCGCTATCTATGTCGTTGCAAGGTTCGTTTCTAACGTAGTAGGATCTCTATATATGGTATGATATGAAAAATAGTCCCAAACACATATTATAAATATAGAATGAATACATTATTTTAATCAGTAAATCTCCAGCTATGTTTAAAGAAAAGATTATAGAGATATTTCAAACCATATATATTTACGAAATGTTGGTATTAAAGCATCTTCTTGAATGTAGGTCGCGGTGTCGAAGCCAATTTACTCAACGACCATGCTTGATCGCAAGCAGGTCACAACGTTGGATTTCATTCTCGGAATCTTCTTTGTTAACGGTAAGGACATTGACTTATATAAGCTTCACTCATTACCTGATAATATATTTGGATATGCCACGGCTGTTAAAGTTGGCAATAGTATGTATTCAAGCGGTAATTCTCAGTAAGAAGATGCCACATTTCAAATTTTCAGGGCCGCTTGAATGGCAATCCATTTTCTGTTTTACGCTTAAAACTCATGGGGGCTCCAGTAAATGTCTGCTACACTTGATTCACACCCATTGACAACATGCTGTGTTGTATAATCATGTACAAGTTCAATTACAGGATTTTATCCAGATCAAACGGTTCCTGTAGGAGCCGACTGGTCAGGGTCTGATCGTAGTCTTCTCTGTTTGCTTCAGATCTTGTAAATCAGACTTGACATTTTCTGCAATGACCACCACTAAATACATGATTAATGAATATGAATCTAATTAATGGTGATCGACGTCGTCATTTATCGCACTAATATGGTAGACCCAGATCGGACGAAAAATGATACACTAATATAGTAGACCCAAATAACGTGATGATCTAATTAATGTTGACGTCACCATTTGTAGTACTAATATAGTAGACCCAGATAAGACCGCCCATGTAGGAACCGACTGATCAGGGTCTGCCCTGTTTGCTGCTGGTAGTAGATACTTCTTAGTTCTCAGACATACAAGACGAAGCTGTACATTACTAGAGCATTGATTTAGATTTATTTATTTCATTTTATTCGTGCATTGCAAAATAAACATTTGGAGGTCTTCACCACATAAGTACTTAAATAAGGCGTCGTTAATCGCTGACGTTTCAGTAAGTGGAGTGTTTATGTTTATATTGTCACGTATCGATTCCCCATTGATAAATCTTAAAATAGGTCATAACTGGGTCAGTACAGTATTACTCCGCGCTTACACAGCGGAATTCTTGGAAAAGGAGAACCGGCTCAAACCGGTATTGAAATGAACGTTTAATGGAAAATACAACTTTCTTTTTAGAACAAGGTTATATAAGGACGTTGCATTATATGAGGACGCTGCAGGGAGAATGTAAATATTAGGTATTGGCATTTGTTATAAACATAGAACAGGGTTCCCCGCCGGACCAAGTCCTTCGGACGAGACTATAAACCGAGGTCTGAAGTATCAGTGCTTTACACTGGGCATCTAAAAGAACCAGAGAAACTCAGTCGATAATAAGAACAGGGCATCGCGCCCGGGTTCCTCTGTATCCCCTCTCCTCTCTCTGGGGCGTCCAATTAGCCCATAGTGAGCAGAAACGGACGTAAATCAACACAAACAAAATAGAACAGGGAAAGGGTTTAACAGTTGTTTCACAATTCTCCATAAGTCAAACAGACGGTTTCGTCGAAATACCGGTTCATCAAACTGATATAACATAGTGGTTTCGACAAACTGGGTGCAGTATTAATTTGCGGCATTGTCCCCATCCTCTATTACGACCACTTAAAAGAAAGCAAATTGGTCGTAAACGAAAGGCAGGTGGCAGCTCCTAAATGAGCTTTCTGATTACTTTCACATTGCTTTAAGCAGTTGTTTTTACTTTATTACCATTGGCACGCTTCAACTAACAGTTTTGATCACTGTAGGGGGCTTTATCTGGTAGACATGGTACGCTTAAATAACAGAGTTTTCAAGTATTATAGTATGACCGCCCTGGGCTGTATTGTTTGTTTCTTTGGTGTTGACAAATGGAGCTATAGGAACCTGAAATATGAATTATAAGGGATATTATGTGAAAGATATATCATGTTTCCTTAATTTCTCAATTTTACAGCTTAATGCTGTCTCAAAATACATCCTGCAAGAACTTTCAGCATTACTTTGGACCTGCTTTAACCCATCTCTTGCTGAATATTAAAATGCATTTCTCCTTCTTTACCTGTTGTATGATTACATATATCTTCACTGTGCACACGTATTTGGCTGTGCAATCACTGCTGCGGAGTGCACTAGTTGCCCAATCAACTTGTAAATAGTGCAGACCCTGCATGATGAGACAGCTCCTCAATGAGCTGTCTCATCTATGTCTTCACTATTTACAGGTAGCTATATTGACGCAAATAGCAATCGAAGGGTTAACGCATTACTCCATGAATATTCAAGTAAGAAACTAGAACTATCACTAAAGGTGATGAATACCCCCACACGACAGCCTTGATTGCAAATTCAAGTTTTGAACATGTAACAGGACCAAATAACAAAAATACCTAAAGTTCAAATAGAGAAAAGTCTGTAATTCATGCCAAGTATCAAGTGAATCAGGTTGATATTGAAGGAGGAGTTCAAAGTACAAGATTTTGCCTGCCAATTTCAAGGCCAAAGGTCAAGGTAAAGGTGAAATTTGTGTCTTGCACATCTACTACTCTTGAGTAACATTTATGCCAAGTATCAATTAAATCAGGTTGAAAGTGAAGGAGGAGTTCCCCGTACAAGATTTTGCCTGCCAATTTTAAGGCCAAAGGTCAAGGTCACAGAGATTTTAAATTTGTGTCTTGCACATCTACTTCTCCTGAGTAACATTTATGCCAAGTATCAAGTGAATCAGGTTGAAATTGAAGAAGGAGTTCAAAGTACAAGCTTTTGCCTGCAAATTTCAAGACCAATTTCAAGGCCAAAGGTCAAGGTCAAGGTCACAGAGACCTGAAATTTGTGTCTTGCACATCTACTACTCCTGATTAACAATTATGCCAAGTGTCAAGTGAACCGGGTTGAAACTGAAGGAGGAGTTCGCCGTACAAGATTTTGCAGACAGACCGACCGACAGGCTGATTCCAGTATACCACCCTCAAACTCTGTGGGGGTATAATAATGGCATCATGAATATTGATTAGATTGTTATAATAGCTCATTTTGGATATAGGAATGTTTGCCCAAACTCTAGAATCATATCTGTATTATGTGTCTGATCTAGATCTACTCTGTTTGCGTATTTATTGAGAAAGGGGTTAAACTGTCACATGTATTTCTAGATATGCGCAGTGATACATTTGATAACAATTATGTATTGCACATTTTGGAAGGACTTAACTTTTGCTTCCGAGTTATCCCGAAGTTTGAGTTATCCGAGTTAGAGATATATAAGTTCAACAACATGGGGGCATGTCTTGGGTCTAGATGGTATAAAAAGTCCAAAAAAATGATTGGGTCGATTAAGTGTTATATTATATACTACAAGGGGTCTAACTACCGATTCGCAAATTTACCGACCGTTTCGAAAAAAACGCCTGGTTTTGGATAGCCAAGATGGGATAACCACTCATGTTTGGCACGAACGTGAAGCTGGGACATTGTACTTTTCAAATAATGTCACTTTTGATACATTCAGACAAAGCTGTAGCCAGTGCCGACGTGAAATTCCTACAAAATACGCTGATTTTCTTCTTACTCTGACGAGAATTCGAAACATCGATTACCGCTTGCCCACACTTTGTAAAACGGCCATAATCGTGATGCCTCGGGACAAAGCGATAGTGCAATCAATACATCGTTTACCTCTCAAGCTCTCTGCAGACACTGATGAAGATCCGAAATGCAGATGAAATTTCGTGCATTTAGCAGATTTAAAACTCCTGCAGTCCACTACGAGTTACATGACCCGATTCCTTTACAATAATACCCGAGTGCCTGTTTTCTTGCCTACCTTATAAGTGTTAACAAGAACACGGGGCACCATCCCTCGGTCAATCAGGTGCCTTTTTACTGACTACGTAGAAATAGGTCACGTTGTTGCGACCTGTCGTCAGAGTAAGAACAATCATCATATTTGTAGGAATTTCTCGTCGGCACTGGCTACGTACGAACGGCTTAGTCCGAATGTATCAAAAGTTATATTATTTGGAAAGTACAATGTCCCAGCTTTCCGTTCGTACCAAACATGATTGGTTATTCCATCTTGGCTGTCCAAAACCGGGCATTAGTTCGAATCGGTCGTGAAATTTGCGAATCGGTAGTTAGACCCCTTGTATATAATATAACACTAAATCGACCCAATCATTTTGTTTACTTTTTAGACCATCTAGACCCACGAAATACCCCCTATTAGTTCAACTGTACATTTGAATTAACCCGTTCCCTCACATTAACACCCTATTCATGCATTTGCAAACAGAATAGACACAGATAAGACAGGGTCTGTTCTGTTTGCATATGATATAATATATATTCTTGCATAAAACGTGCTGTTGTAGTCCCGATTAACCGTGTATTAACAAGGCAATTCTCGTGCACACGCGCTGTTGTTGCCCGGTTTTAGTTTACGGGGCCAAACGTAAACAATGGTAGCGATCATGTGACCAACCAACTACGTCACTTATTGTACTGTATGGTGCATAATCAATGACGTAACAGACTGTTTTCGACTTTGTAATTTATAGCATTTTTTAGAGGTTTTGGGGCATTTCCTCGTAGTAGATGTATTAAATTATATTCGTTGTAAAAGGTACAATCTATAGTTCGCTTACAGTGACCTACTTTTTACTGCTGTCCTTGAGTTTACGCGATTGAAAACATGTTTGTAATTGGTACAGTAGATCTAGGTATTTAATGTTATAAGTATGTACTCAGTGCGAAATCTATGTCCTATAAGCATTTAATATTAACATCTAGACATATCTAGCTGTCCATTGCGTATTCCGCACTTACATAAATGGCACCTTAAATTGACTGATGAAATGACGTCAAATACAAAACAAAACACTGCCCCGGTAACAGCATAAATCGGGTGAATCTCCAAAGAAGTAGTGTATTGTTTGGGTTGTATTTCAACCGATTGAATGAACACAGGAAAGCAGTTTTTTTTGTTCTATGCAAGAATAGCGTTAATACACGTGTTTTAATACATATGTTTAGCCGTTCGGGCTCGTGACAAATTTGCAAGTTTTTATATTTGTGGAGTTATATGCAACCTCGTTTTGAGACCCCCCAGCAAAGTCGAAATACGTGATCCGCTAATGCTACAAGACCACATGTTGATTTCTGTTCATAATTTGTGTTAATTTATCGAATAAAATTAAGTTTTACTTGATTATGCATTGTTTATCATGCAAACATTTCAACGATATAAAACATGTACTTACTAGACCCGGTAAAATGCACTTAAGGTGTAAACAAAGTTTGTTCATGCTTTGTCAACGGCAGGTAGTTTTTGCATTTCAAGTGAACACTCGTACAAGATATAAAGCTGGTGCGTGCGAATCTGACGCCTGGCAGTCGACATTATGCTGTCGTTATTAACAAAACCATGAGTTACACACCTGACAATCTTTGTAAAAAATCTTTAATAATAAGATAAACAACCATTAAATATACGTATGATAAATTCTCACAAATAGATAATGTTATAATTATTAATAAATAAATAATAATTATTAAAATACCAACAAACTTGTGCCATAATTTATACTAGTTCAAAACTAATTATCGTTCTTACCACCTCATGGTTATAATTGATGATCATTATTACCAGTTTGACGAAACCACAACCAAACTTTAAAACTTTTATTATCAATTTTTAATATCACAGTTGGTCATTAAATCCATTTTTACGACCCGGTAGTTTGACAAAGCCACCGTAATCCACTGGCAATACGCATAGGAAATAAAGAAGAAAGGTTATTTAATCAGAGGCATATTCATATATGCATGCATGTGTCTGTATGCATAGATCTCTGGTTTAATATATTAAAGTAGTGACATTAATAGTATTAATTACTATCCACGAGCACGGCACGGATGCTAAGGGTTGTTGGTTCTGTGTGATATAAATCTACTTACTGAAGGCGTTTGCTACGGCTCTATCACCTTTGACTTCGGATCGTAGAAGAAGGTTGAGGCTGCTAACTTTATATTGTTTTAGAAATAGATTCGGTTAATTATGTCACTAATGATGATGCACACGAGTCACAAGCCTGTGGGTGCGTTGATCAAGGCTGGATAAATACCGTTCTTTAAAACGACATCATTGCAGTGCTGTTGTGATTGTTTTGCATTGCATGTGTATTTTACTAGTGATTTCCTACAAAAATTACTTGAGAAATTTTAATAATTGTTTTCTTTACTCAACGTTCACTTATTCTTTTCGAACATTATAATCGTCTAAAAACAAAATATGCAGGCAGACCAAGGCTTCAACTCATTGCAGTATATTTAAATAGCATCTCCTCCAAATTCACTAACAACAAGATGTGTTTGTGAAACACTATGCCCCCTCGATATGATATTTGACCTCTGACCTTGACATGTCACCCCTCAAAATGTGCGGCTTTATGAGATACATATGCATGCCAAATATTAAGTCTACTGGCTCAACGACCAATGTTAAAGTTGCGTTAAAGTTACAGACAAAAAAACAGACAATTTGACTTATGACCCTGAAGGATGACCTTGACATGTTACCCCTCAAAATGTGCGGCTTAATGAGATACATATGCATGCCAAATATCCAGTCTCTATCTGTACTGGCTCAAAAGTTATGACCAATGTTAAAGTTGCTGACAAACAGACAGACAGGGCAAAACTAATATGCCCCCCATTATCTGACCCGGGGGGGGGGGCATAAAAAGACACACCCAAAAGTTTAGGGAATGTAATAGTAGATCTGCCTTTTGTTTAAGTCATTTCCGTTGCACGCCTGTCTGTTAGTATAATAATAGATATAGTTCCCTGTACTATAAAACCTCCAAATATTGTTTTAATATTACAAACATTTAATACCATTATTATTTTCTCAATGTTATATTTTATGGTCCTTCGGGATCATTAGTTTTGACGTTATTAGTTTTGAAAATTGAATACTGCTTAAGGGTGTATACTGGAATCACCCTGTCCGGCGGTCGGCCCGGCTGTCCTTATTTCAAAATGGATAGCTGGTGTCGCGAACTCCTCTTTCAGTTTTAAAGTAACTGAATTTATATATTTGGTTAAGATAATAACCATGAATGGTACGTGTGCAAGACGCAATTTGCAAGTGTTTACTTCTGTTCATTGCTGAATTACCCCCCCCCCCCCCGAACTTTGAGGTTGTTTTCTTTACTTTTTCCTGAAACATGTAGTGTTGGTGTCGCGAACTCCTCCTTCAATCTGAATGTTATTCTGAATGTTATTAAATTTGATATAAATAAATAGTAGATGTACAAGACGCAATTGTCATGTGTTTAAAGCTATGCATTGCAGAATTATCTCCTCCTGAATTTTTTGGATATTTGTTTCATTTTGGCATGAAACATGGGGAGTTGGTGTCACGAACTCCTTTAATCTGAAAGTTATTCAGTTTATATTTGGTATACATAATTACCACAGATGATAGATGTGCGAGACGCAATATTCATGAGTTTAGCGCTATGCATTGCAGAACTATCACCTCTTGAACTTTGAGTAATTTTGGCATGAAACATAGGGAGTTGATGTCGTGAACTCCTCCTTGAGTTTTCAAGTTATTGAATTTATAGTTGGTATACATAATAACAGCGAATGGTTGAAGTGCAAGACGCAATATTCATGTGTTTACCATTGCAGACTTATCTCCCCTTGAGCTTTGAGTATTTTGCCATTTGGTTTGAAACATTTGGAGCTCGTGGCGCAAACTCCTCCTTCAATTTGAAAGTTATTGAATAGATATTTGACATACATAATAACCACGAATAGACCACGTGTTAAGTGGTAGGCGTTACAGAATCATATCCACTTGAACTTGAGTACTTTTGTCATTTGATCCTGTTACATGGGTAGTTGATGTTACAAACTTGGATTTGCAATCAAGGCTCCCGCATGGGGGTATTCGTCACCTTTAGTAATAGTTCTAGTTTAAACAAAAACTACAAGGGATATTGTCATGAAACTTATAGCGTATGTCTGTGATTTAGTTGTTGAATATTTTATGTATCAGATTATCGTATAAATGTGCAGCAGGTTAGGGTGTTTCATTTAATTATAACAAAGAGTTCAACCGAGAGGGGACTATGTCATTGCTTCCAATGCTCTCTTAACCTTTTGCAAATGACAATATGAATCTGTGTACTTAACAACAGCCGGTGTTAAGTGCTTGTGTGGCAGCTGTAAAAAAGTCCCTCGTGCCTCATTCTTAGTGTTATATTTTCAGGTCCTCTGGGATAATTAGTTTTGGTGTTATTAGTCTGGAAAATTGAATAATGCTTAAGCCGGTGCTAGGGGCGTTAGTAGTGTTGCACTCTTCATTACTACTCATGAATAGACTCAATAAACCCAAGTCTGCATTTTTCTCTTTCCGCATTGCTACTTTGGTTTCGAAGGATCTCCCACTTTCAGAATATTTAATTGACAATGGTTGTTTATTTGCACTACCAACGTAAGACTATGATTCTTAACTCTTGATCAATTTCAGCATTACATATGTACTGGTAAAACAACTTTTTGTGCAAATGCAGGAATACTGAGCATAGTGTTTATGTCTTAATCACCGTAATAAAACGTCCAATGAGGGATCCAATATGTGTAGTGTTGTATGCCCAAATATACCCATGTCTGGTAGTTCTGGGTCTTAACTGTGTGACGTACTGACACTGTGCATAGAATGTTACATTCAAGTTGTTTAGTGATCTAAGTGCATTTACACAATATAATAGAACAATATGTCACAGGCAGTTAAACTTACGGAAAGGATGAAGTTGGTTTAAAATAAATTCTATATTTTATTATTCTTATCTTCAGCAAACCTATTAAGCTAACAGTTAACCCAATAGTCATATAAATGGAATGATTTCCAATCAGTCCATTTATTCTAATTTATGATATTGACGAGCATGGCTTTCCGTCAACTTGTCTGTATCAAATTTGTTAATACAGTTTATGCGGTTCCTTGCAGTTAGTGATTTCATAACTATTGTATATCTTTTGCATATCTTTCATTGACCGGATAGACAATCATGTAGTTCCTTTCGGAGAAATCTATTGTATATCCTTCATTGTCTGGATAGATACTCATGCGGTCGTTCCGATGAGTGATTTCACCCATGTGAAGCACTTTTGAACGCACGTATCCAGTGTGAAAAGAGCGCTATATAAATGTGGTATAATGATAATAATATATAAGTACAAGCGAGCTTTTACGCAAGCGTAAAATTGATGCGTAACATGTCTTTAAGCAGGATAGAAGAAAACGAGGGAGCAATATTGTTTAGTACCTTTAATTAATAGATACATTGGGAAAACATGACTGCAAATTAAATTGAGCAGCAATGTATGAATTAATAGCAGGAACGGGGTAATGTTTTATCCGTGTATGACACCAATAATGCACAGGTTATTACGTCACAGATCAATGTTATTTATTTGCTGAACACACTGACGTAGAAACCATTATCACATTAAGTGATGTTTGCAAGTAAAATTAATTTATGATAAATCACAAATCTTCTAGCACCATACGAAATTCACCACTAATTCCATCAAACACTTCACATAACTAAGTACTGCTAAATAGGCATACAAACTGCCATACTTACAGTCTACATGAAATTATTCGAATAAGTCGACTCAATACTCATTAACTTTTTCACTTATTTTGTCCTCAAATTAAGAACAGGTTAGTAGTATAAGACATACATTTAGGGGATAACTGTTGTGTATCTGAAGATTTGCAGCAGTATATCGGTGGTTTATATGTCGCAAATTTAGTTTTACATGCGACGCGTTAGCGGAGCATGTAAAACGGTTATTTGCGACATATAAACCACCGATATACTGCTGCAAATCTTCAGATACACAACGGTTATCCCTATTCTAATGTAACAGATAAAAAACAAACAACACTTTCAGTTCTATGATATTTTCTGTTCTTCGTGTCATTCAATATGACGTCATAAAAACCGTATCACAGCATTGATCAACACATTACACATACAGAAAATAGTTCCCTCGGAACCTAACATTTGTACTTTATTAAAACAAACCTGGAACTGGTTTTTTCTCTTAACACTCAAATAAAAAATCTTCCTTTGAATAATTTACTATGCTTGTTTTAAAACTACAAATAGGTAAGTCAAATCATGAATTGAGGCACAAATATTTGACCTCGACATTGCTGCTGTGTAAATCAATTTCCATAATAATTGTGCACATGGACAACGGAGTTATTAATTTCAAACTGTTTGCCATATGGAACTGGTGGCATATTTAGGATACTTTGATTGATTGATGTGTTTGATGAGTATGATGAGAGGCCAAGTGGACGTGCAAATGGAACATTTCTGGAGTGAAAATCAACGGACGTGTTTGGATTTTGCAAAGAGACTTGTGGGTGGGGTATATTTTCATCTTGGGACTGCCCTTGCAGAATTAAAGAATACTGCCGTTTTTGATTTTCGGACGAGTCAGCATTATAGCTTCTGACGCTGGCTTCATTTCGATGACCGGAAATTTTCATTATCTCTCTTGTTTCGACACCAGCATGGGCCAAAAGTGTTATTGCGGTCGCACGGACACAGTGATTTGTGTAAACCTTAGACAGACCAGCCTCAACAGAAATGGTTTTCATCATTTCGTTCAGGACACGCTCACCAACAGGTCTGGACGTGTACCATTGCTCTTCATTACTGACTAAACGTTTGGGTTGCTGGAAAAAGTGGTTCGATCCCGGGGCAAGTTTTGACAGGTACAATTTCAATGATTTTACAGGACACGTTTCCTCCTTATTGCTATACATTCTAGGATTAATGCTTGAATCGTTGTCTTTTAAATTGTCTCCTTTGTGATTTTTTGTGGATTCATTGTATGCCATCTGACAATATTCAACATCAGACTCGTCGTGGTGAAAAACAAAAGATGCCTTTGTCAGTGATCTTAGATTTTCCCTACCACGACGAGCGAAATTCAAGGTTATATCAAACCATACCTTTCTTTGTAAAGATTTTGGATTTTCAGAAGAGAGGATGCTAGAGTTTTTTAATGTTTTCATGTCATTTTCTGTGATAGGCTGGTAATGTGTGGTTTTGTCAAGTCCTTCTTTTTTCATTAGTTTCAGCATTGCAGAAAACATTTGATTAGACTTGTGAAAGTCTGGGTTCCCCATCAACGCAAATGGTTTGTTGTGTGGCGGACTTTTCAGATGTCTACTTATGGCTGCTCGGATGCCGACGAAAGTACTTTTCCCGTACGTCTTGCCGTCAGCATTGCGGATCTCTCAACACTTCATCCAGCCGGGCACATGGTAAGCTTTCAAAGTCAGCACTGATATCCCTCTGTGTTAGCCAGTCTGAAATGAATTGTTTGACACCCTATCTTAACCAATTCCCTGTTCTATGTTTATTCTATACCTACTGAATATTCATGGACAAAATAGTCATAATGAAATATGGTAGGTTGAACACCACAGCCATTTTAGAAACTAACAAATTTCATTAGCAAACAGGGTAGACCCTGATCAGACGGCTCCTATAGGAGCCGTCTGATCTGGGTCTTCTCTGTTTGCAAATGAGTGAAAACACGTTTATATGAGGGAAAGGGTTAATGAAAAAATTAAATCCCAACATCAAACTAAACAACCTATCTTAATTTAGCTTGATTTGGGATTTAATTATTGCAGAAAACAAAACAAATTTACTTTCTTCATTTTTTAACATTATTTTATAAATTTATTTTCTTCAAAACTGTTCCGGATTTAAATAATTTGTGTGTTAGGTAAGTATCGCGACTCTTTCTGGTAGACAAAAAGAACAACATTTAATTTCAGATCTAGATCCAGATCATTTTTCAATGACAATATAACATACCGGTACTAGTGGCATGCATCAATATACTATACTATACACTTATATTTTGGGTATAAATCTCACAGCTAGATCTACATGCTTATACAACTTGTATTTACAGGGGACATGTGTCATATACAACCCAGACAGGATAGAGGAAAAGAAACATTTGTCCAATGGCAGTGATCTAGCTTAGAACTACATGTGGAATAAATGGAATCTGGATCAGTTTGTGGGACTTTGTGATTGATATTTCAGCAGAATCGCCAGAATCACATTGAAAGGGGCCATTTAGTGTGTTGAAAAACATAAACATTTTGAAAAAGTTGATTCTCCATTCAACAAGGAGATAAATACATTCAGACCCATTGATTCATTCATTCATTGTGATTATAAGGGTGGAGGGTTTTTTTTTTATAATTTTTTTTCTCATGAACAACATACTTTTAAAGAGAGTCACTCCCCACTTTGTCATCTTTTCTGTGGCCTTGCTCCCACTTTCTGCCAGCAGATGGTCTAGATCTCCCTCGCTGAACTCTGGAAAACGTTTACTCGAAGGGGTTGCTGCTCTCAGAGCAGGCGCTGGTCTGTTATCATCATTTGAGCCAGCTACTTCAGTGGCTGCTGTAGCTGTAGCACAGTTTCCATTGACGTGAAATGGTTCAAAAAGCTCCTTTAACAACACACTGTCATCAAAAACTTCTATTAATTCTACGTCTTCCATTTGTAAATTAAAATTTCCGTAGTTTTCCATGATGTTTACTTTGGTACTACTTTACTACGAATCTGCGAACGAGCGCGTATGAATATTTCGTAGTAAATTTCTAGTGATTCGGTTTCCGACAGTATATTCATTTTTCCGACAGTATATCGGTGGTTTATATGCTTCAAATTTAGTCACGTGGACCAATCAGAATGCGTGTTACAAAAATGTTGCATTAGAATTAAGATTACATGCACAATGGTAACTATGCAAAACGGTCAACAAAACCACGAGTTTTATTAGGTCTAAGCTAAATAACTTTACCAAAGCCAAAATGCAATCAAGGGACTTTTTTATGCACAAATTGGTTTTAACGCAAAAGCACGTAAACTAAGGGTGCTAAGAAAAAATGAGAGAAAAAATAATAATTTTGGCTTCCACCAAGGATCAAACCCACGACCTCACATTTCCTAATCCATCGCTCTAACCCCTACACTACGCTGACTTATACGACTTGGACGTGATTTTAATCACTTATACCTAATTCACTAGCATTCACTGAAATTGCGTCATGGGTCATATTTGCTTTTATAGAAACACAGGAACGCAGTAAATCATGGTCTTTACTGAAACCTCTTTCGCAGCCCAAATTAATTATATTTTATTTTAAATATTCTATATGCATTGAATTTACCCTGTTTTGTACATATAATTTATCTATGTGAAGAGCTTTAAAACGCACATAGCCTGTGTGAAAAGAGCACTATATAAATGTGGTATAATAATAACAATCCAAAGTAAGAATTTAGCAATTGTCTGACAAAACAATTCCACGTAGTGCAAACTAAACTAGCTGCATTACATTAACCTTTATTACATCGTGTTACCGTCATGTAATGACCGGAAAGACAAAATGCCCATTTCAGGTAGTTCCTATGTTACGACCATGGATACAATTTATTAATGTCTACTAATTGCATTTTGAAATCGGTTTAAAAGTGAGTGAGTGTCTAAGTTTTGTATGTTCTTATAGAGTTTGTTTGAAAAGATAGGTATTTCATTTAGCCATGAACAGAAGGTATAAGTCTGACCTATGAGTATGAGTATGGTATGAGACTGGTGTTTGATGTGCTAAAAATACAAACAATTAGCGTGCAACAGTTAAGATCTTGTGTAGACTCTGAATTGAGGTTTACAGTGCAAATTTTTGTGGTGATAAATTCATTTTGTTAACTATAACCTAACTTTGTTTTCAGACTTGACAAGACTAAAGCACTGCAGAAACCACCGAATGAATATGATAGTCTTCAGTTAGCAAGTAAGTTAGCAAGTAAGTTATAAACCAAACAACAACAATAAAGAAAGTGTGCGTGTTCTAAAATTTATATGGTCATACATGTTTGCAGGCTGTACATACATGCCCTGGTGCTACTCTGTACATACACGGCCTGGTGCTACTCTGTACATACACGACCTGTTGCTACTCTGTACATACATGACCTGGTGCTACTCTGTACATACACGGCCTGTTGCTACTCTGTACATACACGGCATGTTACTACTCTGTACATACATGACCTGTTGCTACTCTGTACATACACGCTGTACATACATGACCTGTTACTACTCTGTACATACACGCTGTACATACATGACCTGGTGCTACTCTGTACATACACGGCCTGGTGCTATTCTGTACATACATGAACTGGTGCTACTTTATACATACACGGCCTGTTGCTACTCTGTATATACATGACCTGGTGCTACTCTGTACATACACGGACTGGTGCTACTCTGTACATACATGACCTGTTGCTACTCTGTACATACACGTTGTACATACATGACCTTTTACTACTCTGTACATACACGCTGTACATACACGGCCTGTTGCTACTCTGTACATACACGCTGTACATACATGGCCTGGTGCTACTATGTACATACACGGTCTGTTGCTACTCTATACATACATGATCTGGTGCTACTCTGTACATACATGACCTGTTACTACTCTGTACATTCACGCTGTACACACATGACCTGGTGCTACTATGTACATACACGGTCTGTTGCTACTCTGTACATACACGGCCCGGTGCTACTCTGTACATACACGCTGTACATACACGACCTGTTACTACTCTGTACATATACGGCCTGTTGCTACTCTGTATATACACGGCCTGATGCTACTCTGTACATACATGACCTGGTGCTACTCTGTACATACACGGCCTGTTGCTACTCTGTACATACACGACCTGTTGCTACTATGTACATACACGGCCTGTTGCTACTCTGTACATACATGACCTGGTGCTACTCTGTACATACACGACCTGTTGCTACTCTGTACATACATGACCTGGTGCTACTCTGTACATACACGACCTGTTGCTACGCTGTACATACATGACCTGGTGCTACTCTACATACACATGTTGCTACTCAGTACATACACGGCCTGGTGCTACTCTGTACATACACGGCTTGGTGCTACTCTGTACATACACGCTGTACATACATGACCTGTTGCTACTCTGTACATACACGGCCTGTTGCTACTCTGTAAATACACGGCCTGTTGCTACTCTGTACATACACGGCCTATTGCTACTCTGTACATACATGACCTGGTGCTACTCTGTACATGCATGATCTGGTGCTACTCTACATACACGACATGTTGCTACTCAGTACATACACGGCCTGTTGCTACTCTGTACATACACGTTGTACATACATGACCTGGTGCTACTCTGTACATACACGGTCTGTTGCTACTCTGTACATACACGACCTGGTGCTACTCTGTACATACATGACCTGTTGCTACTCTGTACATACATGACCTGGTGCTACTCTGTACATACACAGCCTGGTGCTACTCTATACATACACGGCCTGGTTCTTCTAATCCGATACATCATTTTGAAAGACAAAATTGAGTAGTAAGACTGATATTTTGTGTTTTGTGTTTCTGTCATATTACTCCTATGAATGGTAAGTTATAAAAATGGTATCTGTTTTCTGTCGATGTTTTAGTAGTAGCTGGTTCTTTTGTATAGATTTTGATGCATGATTTTACTATTTTGTCGCGGATGTTATCAAGAAATACTTCGTAAAATATTTTAATTAATATACGAAGCTTTGAGGTAGTTTGAACTGTGTACATCACACTTAGTATCTCAAACACGGATTAAGAACACTATGTAATGCATTGTCCTTGTGTAATCAAAGGTATACTAAATGTTAACATACAAACATAAAACTCATTTTTGCAGCACAGCAAAATGACAACCAGGCTTATTCACAGGCTGAACCACATCAGAGAACGGACAATGTTTCAGAACATACCTATAATAACCAACAAACCAACAGTACATATGAAAACGTTGTGTAATGTTGAATGAATCCGTATAGTTATGTTCCTTTAGTGATTAGAAAAACTTTAACTGAGTGATCAAGCGGAGATGGTAACATCCAAACATACCATCAACAACAGTAATCATCTCCATAGGTGTTATTTCAAAGACGCGGTGGAATCTCACAAAACATTCGGTTTTGAGTAGTTCCTTCCCGCTCTATAATTCTTGTATATATGTATGAAGTTTGGAATAATCTGGTATAAATGACCCAGGTCTGTTTCTGAAAAGTCGAAGCCAAATTAAGGATCTCAAGTCTTGCCTATCCATGCTCGTGTGCGCTCTGAAACTCATAAATACATTCTTTTGAAGAACGTAGCATATATGCTCATCGCACCAAGACGTGTCGTGCAAAAGAACCACGTCTGTCTCTCCAAAGCCAATGTCAAACTAAGTGGACAACGTATGACTCCCAAAGCTCATGTAGTTCACATTGTAACTATGGTATGTATGCATGGATGTTGAAATAACCCAGCACAAATGTTCACAGCATAAAGGCGATGGGTGCATACATGATCTCTCAAAGGTAAAAGACACAGGTATAGGCCAAAGGGCATGGCTTTCCTTCAAGGTTAAATTTTCTAGTACATGTATCCTTTACGTAATCTAGGAATACAAAGTTGCTTCGAAAGTATATAGTCTGAGTACTAGTTTAGGGTCATTGTGACCTAGAACTTTGACATCGATATAAGAAAACTATTCAGATTATTCACAGCCCCGTATGGATTCTGTCCTACACCTCATTATCAACTCCTCGTGGGCATGTGTAAGTTTAAAGTGTCAGTTCTGGATTTCTAATGAGTATCAGCAAGAGAGGATGCTACCTGGGTACGAACTAGTATATTTTATTAGAACAGTATCTTGTCTACATCGCTGGCCAAACATATTTTAAATCTCTGTAGACATATGACATGGGTGTTTTGTTCATTCTCTGATAATGTTTTATACATGAAATGTATGACAAACCTACCCTCATCGTTGCACAGACGACACTATCTGCATACAATAAGAGTAGAAAGAATTAAAATAATGAGATTTAGACTCTTATACACTATTTAGATTGATTGCATTTGCATACGATTTGTACATTGATCTTTTCAAGAAGAGTATTCATGATAGAAACACATTTGGCAGCTTAATGCAGGTCTAGAGTAATGTTGAAGTCCTATAGGAGTTTTCAGCATTACTTGAGATCTGCATTAAGCTGTGAACTTTAGATCTGCATTAAACTATGAACTGTGAAAATTGTCCACATGACACACAGGATAAAACAAACTTCTGATATCTCAAACTAATTTGTTTAGTCCATTGAAGTTCGAGATATCGAAGTTTAACTGTAAAGTGTCTGATGTTTGTACTGTATCATTAAGTAAGTGCATGCATTGCTATTTCAGATATTATAGAATCCAATCTAAGCTATTCTATCAGCAGAGTCGACCGTAATCAGATGATTCCTAGAGGAGTCGCTTGATGTGGTTAAACTCTGAGGAAATAAAGTGGGTATCTTATGTATTAACCCTTAGCCTGTCACATATTTTTATCATTCTACCCTCTTTGAATATTAATTAGGCAAGCCTTTACAAAATATACAAGGATATATTGAAATAATTTCCTAGGCAAAAGGATAGAGCATGGAGGCAAGGATTTTTCATGGCAAATAGCGTAGACCAAGGTGAGAGAGCACCTATAGGAGCTCTCTTATCTGTGTCTACACTGTTTGCAAATGCAACAATAGTTGTGACTGGCAGGCTATGTGTTAATATTGCCATCATGAGAGAGCACCTATAGGAGCTCTCTTTTCTGTGTCTACACTGTTTGCAAATGCAACAATAGTTGTGACTGGCAGGCTATGTGTTAATATTGCCATCAAGAAGAATAAATGTCAGATAGCTTTCTACTAAGTAGTGTAACATAGTGTTGCATAGACCATGCAACAAATAAAGGCTTTCAAATACTAACATCTCCATTGCTCCACCTAATCATAACCCATTTGCTCCCAGTGGATTCTTCCATGCTTATATATTGGACTATTCTATCGTTTATCAAAGGGATGTCTGGTCTAAATTTGCATTTTTTGTTTTGTTTTACATTGAAGTCCTATCAGCAAACAGTGTAGACTCCGATCAGACGTCGCATTATCCGGCGTCTGATCAATCTACACTGTTTGCATACGTCCCATATATCGGATCGTAGGAACAAATGGGTTAAGTTGTGACCACTATTAAGAATCGTCTCGACAAGACGATCCTAAAGAGTAGTCATAACATTGGGATTGGTTGAAAAAGTTATTCTTGAAAATATTGTTATTAGCGCATACCTCTGTATAATCAAACATACATACATACATAGATATAGTCATAGACACGGTTACCTTAAATATTCGTACATCCAGTCCCCCTATATATCACCTTGCAAAGATGAATTACCCTTTACACCACCAATACTTATGTGAGAAATAATGACATCATCAATATTAATTTGCTATATTTGTATACTATGAATAATTATTTTTTAATTACAGAAACTGCAGAACAATGTCCTTATTATTCCTTAAGCAAACAGAGCAGGCCTAGATCAGACACATCCTACTTATAGAAGACATCTGATCAAGGCCTGCTCTGTTTGCAAAATTTGGAAAAGGCGTTGTTTTGGAGGAAAATGTCATTTTGGTACTATTTTGATACCCTTGTACGATTTTGATATCTTTATATTTGACTCATAGTTTCGAATGCTAATTTGGGAGCAATTTGATTTGGGTCTTCATTATTTGCCTATATTTAAATGCCCATAAGATAAATGGGGTATTCAAATACTAAAATTTACATTTCTCCACCGAATCGTACACCACTCTTTATTGTAGTTTTTTCGATACAATTCTAAGGAGTTATCAGGGCACGGTGTTTGGTGGAGAAATAAAGGAGCTATTTTTAAACAGGAATTAAGTTTAATATCGTATCTAAGCAAGCTGGAGTAGCTTAAACTGTAGTGGAACAACTACCAGTATTTCATTTTTAATCAAGCATCACAGGATATCATTGATATGATGGTTCTAAACAGAATTAATATTTGAGTATTAATGTATTTCAGTAGTTTTATATCGTATAAATGTATTTGTGTACATTATAACTTGTTTCAAGGGGTCACCAAAAAGAGGTCGAGGTCTAAACACATGTCTGTAAGGCATGTGGTAGCTTAATGAAGGACAGAAGTAATGCAGAAAACTCCTTTTCGTCCTTCTAATAGCAATCAGCTGATTTTATCACACCTATGTTAAATAAATGAATAACCCAGATCAAAGTTCCCTGATGCTGGGTCAATGCTTATAAAGCTTTTTAGTTGAGTCCGAGTGTGTTCTCAAGGTTTTGCTTGGTCAGATTTGAGCCAAAGGCCAAAAGCATGGATACTGATCTATATTGTTTGTCCGACGCTCTGATTATAGTTTTGAAAACAAAAATATGAAAGAATTAGATTTTGAGCTTTCCATAGTTGATGAACCCAGGGTTTCATATTGCTTAAGTGCAGTCTGCTTTAGGAACCAGTGTTTCATTTAGTCTGAATGATTGGATTGTAATCTCTTTCACGTAAACATCAGCGTAAGAGGTTGGGAGAGAGACAGTTGCGATACACGAAATAACATTTGCGTATGCTTTGAACGGATGTTCTATCGCCGTCTTAAGCTCAGTGCACTCCAGACCGTCCGGATGGCAAATCACGATAGATATAGTCTAATAATTCTGCTTTAGTTTGTTGTCTCACGACAGCAACTTTAATAGTAAGTCAACTTACGCCATCTTGCAAGTGTCTGATAAGTACTGAGCGAAGTCTGTGTTTGTATTTCACCTAGCCTAATACATTTGTAGTTAATTCATTCTATTTCGGTTTTTCTCCACTATGTATTGTTCAAATTCTAAATTTGTCATAGTCACCAATAGTTAACATTTAGTATTTAGTATCTCATTTCTTTACAGGTTTTATTAACGCCCTCAATAAAATCTACCGAACTTTCTCTGGCGTTTCTGCTTCATAGCCCCGGTTTACACTTGTATTGAAAAAGTTATTCAGTAGTTTTAGTTACTTTGTAGACAATGTTACCCTCAGAACGGACGTATTATGTCGTGTCGCTTTCCGTCGGTATGTCCGTCCGTCCGTATGTGACACTGAGAACATAAGATATTTCGTGTTTTTCTTTTTCTACGTAATTACTTTGAACAAAAGATTAGTCATATCATATTCAATTCGTGAGAACGTCATTCTGTCCGCCCGTGAACTTTTGCTTGTCCGCAAAATTGCTCTAGACACTCACGAATTATATCCCTATACTTTATGAATTTCCGTGAACCGTTGCTTGTCCGCTCTCTAACTCAAACAAACGTAACCCAATCCTTTTTCAAATTTGGTCAGCATGTATATAACCATAATGTCTCAGTCAAGTTAGACAGATTGCCCCTGACACTCTAGGATAATCTCCCCTTATTTTATGATTTTCGAACTTTTTCAACCTGATATAGAGTAATGGCCTCCCAACTTCCAGATATATGACGGGCTTATTTTGTGATATTTGGCACTTATTATGTAAGCCACGATCTCACTGTCATCGGCAAACAGATCGGACCCAGATGAGATGCCGAGAACCTCAGTCGGTATCTCAAATGGTTGAATTAACCGGAATGAACTTATCTTTAAATATAATCGTACTTAAGCTTGACGCTTTGCGCCATGAATATTTTTGTAAGAAATAATGACATCACAAATATTAGTGAAGTGAATATTTATAGTGGGAATATTTTGCAAAAAGTAATGTTCGTTAAATTGGAGCCAAATGATAGAAAAAGCCATACTACAGTAGAAACTGTCTTAAGCGGCCATCAGAAAGAGGTCTACTTATGGAGGGCAGGTGGTAGCTAAATGCTGGTCAAAAGTAATGCAGTAAAAAGTACAGTAACATGCGACCACATAAAAGAGGTATAACTATGGGTGCTAGATTAATGCAGGACAAAAGTAATGCAGAAAAAGTACAGTAACATCCCGATAATGCGACCGTCTAAAAGAGGTATAACTCTGGGTGCTAGATTAATGCAGGACAAATGTAATGCAGAAAGCTCCTTGAGGAGCTTTCTGCATTACTCTTGTCCTGCATTAAGCAACATCCTGCTTATAAAGACAGACACCCATGTTTATTCATTAAGTGGTCGCATTAGAGGGGTTCTACTGTAATACTTCTGCTCCACATTAAACATCCAACTGCTTTTTAAGATCCATACTGTACGGGACACGAGTCACTAATGTTTTTTTTGCAAGCAATGTAGATCCAGATGAGAGGGCTCCTAGAGGAGCCTTCTCATCAGTATCTGCACTGTTTGTCATTGTAGACTTTTCTTTAAAAACATCCCTACATATTCACAATAAGCTTGAACTGTTTGGATTTTGGAATAGTCCATTTGAACATTCAGCGTAGTAAGGGTTGAGAACCATATGTTCAATAATTGAACGGCCGCTTAGGACAGGTGTGCTGAATACGAGAATATACCTTATACTGGATGCTTTGTTAGTGCCATTCCATATACAAACATGTCCAAAACGTATGTCTTACCCCGTATGCTTCAAAATGAACCAATTATTATATGTACTGGCGTTGTAGAAAATAAATAGTACGGACCCTGATTAAATGGATCATTCGGTGCCGTTTGATATGTGTCTGCACTATTTGCCAAAGTTGTCTGTCGGAATACTTAGGGTAATAAGGATAAGTAGTAGATATATAAATCGATTATCATATTTTGTCACCCAAAACATATGTACAAGCTGAGAAGACATATCAGGTTGCAAATTTACCTGTTCAAAAGTCATATACTCGTTTTATGCCTGCTGCACTTCTTGTATGGCACAATAAAGAAGCGATGATCTGGGTCAGAATTGTATAAACTAATGTGGTGACTTATTAGGATCTCATTCTACACAATTTGATATCATTCTACTACTCTTCAGCGGCCGCTCGAACGGGTTATGGTTCTAGTAATTAACAAGTTTGCTGTTAAACATTCACACTAGAAATAAATACATCTTTAATATCTATTACCTAATGTTTTATAATGGCAATTAACCCTTAACTCAATTAATGTTAATTATATTATTTTTAACGGCTTATAAACACTGCTCGAGGGTTTGGACACGGCAAAAACTGTAGAATTATATTTAAATTACTTCATAAGCAAACAGAGCAGACCCTGATCAGACAGCTCATACAGGAGCCGTCTGATCTAGGTATACACTGTTAGCAACTTAGCAAAGCCATAGAAGGGCGTATTTATAGAGTAAAGGATAAATACTGGTTTTTGTTTAGCATGAACAGAAATGTAGAATCTGATCAGACGACACCTTTTGGGAACTACCCGATCTAGGTATACGCTGTTTGCAAGTATGTATTTGTAAAAAGGCATGTTTATCAGGTACAGAGCTAATTACAGATGGGGCGTTTCCGTTAATGGAACAAATTACATTACTTTGTGCACAGGACACACCGACCTATCGCAAGCCAGCTGGGGGGACTTCCTCACGTGAAATTTCCAAATGATCAAACCGGGATTCAAACCACAGTGGAGAGAGGCTAAGACTATAACCACTCGGCAACGGAGGTCCCGACATTGGTGTAACCAATAGGGTAGACCCAGATCAAACAGTTCCATCAGGATCTGTACTTTTTGTACAAGTTTAGTTGAACAGTAAATCCCCGCTAATGCGACCACTTAATGAATAAACATGGGTGCCTTTAGGAGCTTTCTGCATTACTTTTGTCATGCATTAAGCTACCACCTGCATATAGCAGCACGCAGAATTATACCTATTTTAGGTGGTCGCATTAGCGGAGCTTTACTGTATATTAAGGATGATTATGTCACGGCTACACAGTTTGCTGAAACACTGAAGATATCCCTTAACCTTTTACACCCAAAGCAGACTTCAGTTGCCAAACTTATTGTCCGTTACAATATTATTTCCTGGTCTGTGACCATTAGAAAACAACCTGAGTGTTAAACAGTTCATGTCCTTATATAAAAATTATCACAAAAGTGCAACTGGTATGTTTAATTATTTTCTCAATCAAGACGTTTTTGCAGACAGGGTAGACCAATATCAGATTGTTCATAATAATATATCTGACCCTATAGTTCCAGCCATAGGCAAAACGTTAAACGTTCGTCTGTTATTATAAAGCTCAGCTGATTAATATTCAGGATGCTAATATATCTTTCATAATACTTGACTGAATACACTATGGCTAAGAAAGGTGCACACGCGCGCGCATGCAAACACACACATACGCACGCGCGCGTCTGGTCAGGGTTAATTTTCTGATATACGATTATATCGAAAATTCTAAAAATCTTGAATTTGAATGGTATTTAGTTATGGAGCGGTATTTGGGTCAAAATTATAGTTCTCAGAAGCTACACGCCTTATTTTACATGCCTCATTCTATATTCTTCATTCTATATTCTTAATTCTTATCGCTAAATGTTTCAACTCAAATTATTACGAAACTAACTCACCAAGTACTAGCTCTACTTGACCTGTCTCATTCTATATTCTTAATTCTTATCGCAAAACGCTAAATGTTTCAACTCAAATTATTACGAAACTAACTCACCAAATACTAGCTCTACTTGATCTCAATCCACCAAATACTATATCTTTACTTGATCTCAGAAGCTAACCGCCTTATTCTACATGCCTCATTCTAAATTCTTAATTCGTATCGCTAAATGTTTCAACTCAAATTATTACGAAACTTACTCACAAAATACTTAAGTAACTAGCTCTACTTGATGACAACGTTAAAAGGTATATTTAGTAATTGTAGAAAATCATTGTTAATCATTGAAAGTCATTGTAAGCAAAGGTGCTCGACGCATGCTTGGACTCTCACCCATGGACCCCCCCCCCCCCCACCCCTCAAAAAACAAACAAAAAACCAAAACAACAACAACAAAGAAACAACAACAACAACAACAAAAACAAAACAAAAAACAAACAAACAAATTGTGATCGAAGTATGTTAAACTAGCCTCAAACTATCTATTTGAGACCTTTAACCACTCCGAAAAACACGACCCGGAAAAGATTTCCTATCGGGTCTATATATGTATTGAAAGGTACCTAACTACGACAGATCAGCGAAAAATGGAGAAAATGAAGAAAAAGAAAGATTGCTAAAGCGGTTTCGTCCCCTGAATAAAAATACATGTAAGTGCAATATATGTGACGTCATGTGGGCGTGCAGTGACGTCATCGACTTTTACAACATAAAATAATAAATTCTGAAGGGTGGTGATCTAATTTAATCATTTTTTCTAGACAAATAGTTGAGACAAAGGTGAGCAAATGTGTTAAATTTGATGTTTATATTTAATTATGCCTTTTTCGTCCTTCTGTTTTCCTCCTTTTGGCTGAACCAAACTTGCATCCCAGTGGGGTCAGTACACATGCACTATACCTCACAAAATACAGCGTCGACGTGGAAAATTTTATGCTAGTAGGAAGTGACTGTATTTCGTGACGTTGCATGATAAATACACGTTCATAAGCAATAGTAATTCAAACACGGTGGTAAATGTACGTCTTTCTCTGTTGCCATGACGAAGTAGATCTACAGCAATCTTTTATCGTTACGACGAATATGTGTCTTAAGGTGTCGAAATAAGGGCATTTTACTCTACATATAAACAGAGGTGTCAAACCCAGTATTTTAGCAAAAAACATTTGGGCGTTTCGAGAAAGATAACACGCTAACATGTGGTTTGTTTATATAGAATCTATGCTTTTTGTATGAATGAATTGGTGATAACGAATTGTATCTGTAACCCTTTCCCTCATATGACCGACTTTTGACTCCTGCGAACAGAGCAGACCCATATCAGACGGCTCCTATAGGAGCCGTTTGACCTGGGTCTACTCTGTTTGATCATGAAACAATGTAGATCTGATTCTAATGTTTCGACCACTTGTTCGTGATGCCATGATAAAATACATCTAGGATCTAGATCTAATTCATATTCTAACATTCATGATTTTTACATGAATAGATGGAGGAAAGTGTCAACCTTTACCATACTATGAGTGAATCCAAGATAAATTTTGCATGCAGTTTGGATCTAGATCAGACACCGGGTGGTTCAGTGCGGCATCAGTATCCAAGCTGAATGGCACCCGAGTGCATATAGTGAAGAAATAATATCAAATGTCTGATCGGGGTCTGCTCTGTTTGCTTATGAAATGATTAGATCTGATTCTACAGTTTCTGCCATGGCTAAAAGTCGACGTGTTCACATCAGGCATTTTAAACACGATTCTAATTTATTTTCATGACGTCATTATTTCCTATATGAATATTCAATATATAGGTACAGGGTTAATCGGAGAGCTATCACTGGTGCTTGATTGCCTGTATACAGTTTGTGCACAGTAGCAGATCTCTACAAATAATTATAATTCTGAGTTTAAAATTAATGCAGGACGAAAGTCATAAACAGCAGCCTTCTAATCAGGATCTACCCGTCTAAACCGGACGTTAAATTCAGTATAAATATCAGTCTTGGAGACAGGTATCAGTTTAAGGCAGGGTGAAATTCATGCAGAAAGCTCCTCTAGGAGCCGTCTGCATGAGAGGGTTTACTGGCCTATCAGGTAAAGGGTTAACTTCCATCTTTCAAGTCTGAATTTTCACAGTGGAACATCAGTTTTTAACTATAGAGTCCACGCAGTGTGAAAGGCTTACACCTGCTAGAACTTTTTGAATGACAGACTGCATATCCTGATCAGAATGCTCCTTTAGGAGTCCTCTGATATGGATCGACACTGCATGTATAAGTCCAATGTAATAAGCTCGCGTGGATGTATGTATTATCCCTTCCCCTCAAATAACCGCCTTTTAGGCCTGTGCAAACATAGTAGACCCAGATCAGACGGCTCCTAAGGAAGCCGTCTGACCAGGGTCCAATTTGTTTGCTTATGGAAATATAACAGTGCTGATTCTACAGTTTCTATCCATTACCAATCAAGAGTGTGGTTGTGAAACACTTATACCCCCGACCTTTGACCCTGAAGGATGACATTGACCTTTTACCCATGGACCAGGGAGTTGAACGCGACATATCGTCTTTTTGTGGTGAACATTTGTGACAGGTTATTTTGAAATCAATTCACAGAAAAAAGTTACAGAAGGGACCCGAAATTTGGGACGGACGGATGGACGGACAGACAGACAGGCGGATGGAATGACAGACGGAAGGACGGACACTGCGATTACTATATGCCCGCCGTTGGGGGACATAAAAAAAATCATGTGTCCATATATCATTGTTAAAAATCAGCTAATACATATTCATGGTAGCATTATTTTTTACATGAATATTCAACAGGGAAGGATTAAACTTCAATATTAATAATTTGAGTTGAAGCATTTACCATTTACCGATTTGCAGTTCAGACTTTAGAAATACAGTCATGAAGTATTAAGCGTTAATAACTAACATTCCAAAAGAAATAAATGTGTCGCTGCCGTGATTTGAACCGCCAACCATCAATACCAAAACTGTTAACTGCCAGCAGCTTTACCCACTCGGCCACGGCCGCATATTGTCTGCTTTGGGGGAATTTTACTTATACATAAATCTAAATTTAGACCTGTCGAATCGAGGATGGCACCCTATAACAAAATAAACGCTGAATATTCTGTACATAACAATGATTTTCTACAATCTTACTAATATCGTTTAACGTTGTCATCGCGTAGTGTATCTAGAGCTAGTATTTGGTGAGTTAGTTTCGTAATCATTTGAGTTGAAACATTTAGCGTTTAGCGATAAGAATGAAGAATATAGAATGAAGAATATAGAATGAATATAGAATGAAGATTATAGAATGAAGAATATAAAATGAGGCATGTAGAATAAGGCGGCTAGATTCTTAGATTGCGAATGAAATATAAGATTTTTGAAAAACGGAAAAGACAATTAAAATATCGTAACTAAATATAAGTCATTACGACAGATCAGAGCTTGCGTAGATGGGTATTTCTTAGTGTGATCTCCGTTACTGGTCATCTTGCATACGATGCTTATCTTTTTACATCGGTATATACATGTAGTTTAAATATTATCGGCATCATGGTGTTGTCGCAGGTGGCTTAGTTTTAATTTTAGTTTTAATTCAGTTTACGGTCAGTTTGCAAGCGGAATGGATCCTGATGAAACGCTGAGACTCACGGCGTTGGATCTGGACCCAGTCCGCTCGAATTAATCGTGAGTTAATCTTGATTTAATCTGGATCCCGTTTGCTGATACCTCGCTAATTGTGTGTAGGTAATTGGTACATGTTTACAGTTAAGCCTCTCTAAACTGAAGTTTCGGATTGGTATCGATTTTCAATCGTTACAGCAAACGGCGTCTTAGTTCGGGGTGGCAGTCGTGCAAAAGGCTCTGAAAGGAGATTTTTGAACGGCTTTCTCCTTAAACAGACCAGCGTGGATTGTTCTTTAGAAGGGGTTTATTTGTAGTGCATTAACCCTTCGCTTGCTATTCACGTCAATATACCTACCTGCACGTCAATATACCTACCTGTAGATAGTGGAGACCCAGATGAGACAGCCCCTGCAGGAGCTGTCTCATCAGGGTCTGCACTATTTACAAGTTGATTGTGCTACCAGTGCACTCCACAACAGTGATTGCACAGCGAAATACTTGTACACAGTGAAGATATATGTAATTATACAACAGGGCATGGGTAAAGAAGGAAAAATGTATTTTAAATTTCAGGAAGATAAGGGTTAACACGAATATAACATTTGTTATATTTAACTGAAATATTTATGCTTTATATATGTATGATAGCAAACGTTTTAGGAAATAATATATATGTAATATGACGTTAGGAACTAGCTGATAAAGTTCCCAATCGTTTTCTCGAAGTATCACTTGATCTGAGTGTAGATACTGGCGATGGATCGTTTTATAAATAGTTGCATCTGAATCATTTCTTAATGCAAATATCCAGGGTCATTCACCTATTCGGAGTACTATGTTTCGATATTACAAATTGTTTCTGTGTTATGGATGAGTTTTCTCATGAACAACTCGCCAGTAACACAGAAATAATTAAAAGCCTAGGTCTATTCCTTTCAGATACGTGATCAATCTCAGTGTGACGTCACTATACATAACGTCACGAATATGGTCTAGTTTATTACATAGATCTATACGTTTGTTCTTGTTTCTTAACCTTTACCCTGCTGTTCACGGCCTGATTCTAACTCACAAACAGCTTGGATCCAGATGAGATGACGTTTAACTCAGCATCTTTAGGGACCTATGCTATTTGACACCCAATCTATGGTTACTCGAATTGTTGGTCCAGACATCGCTCCAGATCGGAATGTGAGTAGCTCTAGAACCTACTCTACCACAACCCAGGGTAGGGGGTAATGTGTTTTATCGAGTTGACCGTTTATTATGGTTACTAGACAGTTGGGATCTGTCAGCCTAATGAGTAAATCAGCTAGCGTGTGGGGAAGTCCAAATAGTTTACTTAACGTGTACATTATATATGTCATGTATATATCGATATATTTACTATGGATGTCATTTATGTAACGGGCTTTTACTTTTATTTGATAAATGTCTATCGACACTAAGGATGCATTAAACAGTCGAACTGTCATTTGCAAACAGTGATACCTCATATAAGAGGACTTCCCCTGGAGGCCACTTTTCAGGTTACATACTGCCTGTCATTATACTTAAAGTAGTTCATTTATGAATAGACTATTGACTCTTCAGTTGAACAGTGATGGGTATTTCCATTTTCAGCATTGAAAGGGTTCATGCTTGGGTAGTTAGCTAGATGCGAGTCTTATTTATACTTGAATGCACATAGAGGGTAGTGTACGGAAACTGTGGCCGTTGTAGTCTAAGAGGGGAATTCTTGTAAACCTCAACAGGCTGGATGGAACCGGATGTGACACCGAGTGACTCGGAGTCTCATCAGGACCCAAACGGTTGGTTTCTGTAAACGTGTTTTTGTAAAAGATTGAATGACGTATTGCTATTAGAGCGGGGAGGTTATGTAATACTAGTAACATGCAGTTTTGACTGACCCGCCCAACCCCTCATACACATGCACCTTTATATGTGTTCTAAATATGTGTTCTAAATTGGTGTGCCATTATATAGTAGGAATAGTCTTCGGTATAACTTTGAGTTTGAGTTGTTCTTTACCATATTTATGTGTTGATTATAATGTTAACTCGTTCCCCTAACACAACTGCGTTTTCACTCATTTGCTAGCAGACTAAAGCCTGATCAGATTGCTCCTATGCGGGCCTTCTGATCAGGGTCTGTTCTGTTAGCTCTCGACGTATAGATATCTTCCTACTGTTTGTCAAAGTAAACATTTTCTTTGTAACTTTTGCCTTAAGTTGTGCGCAACTGCTTCGACACTCAACTGCCGTTCCTAAAAAAAGGCTGTTATATGCGCTTTTTATCAGTCTGTACTCGTACTGTGAAATTGTCAATCTGCGGGGAGGACTCTCGCATAGGGCAACTCTTTTGGGTTTCGATTTGTATTTAACGTTGATTTAACCTTTCTAGTTGTTATTTGGCACTTTATATTCATTTTCTTCTGGAAAGTATTGACATATGCTTACTTTTAAAGCGTAACACAACCACTTACAAATTGGATTTTTTCTTTATATACTTATTTTTTATTTGGTTATGCGTTTGATTAATATATGTTTTCTTTCTGTTTTTCTTTTCGAAATGTTTTTTGAAACGAATTGACGCACATATTTGGAGGATTGGATTCAGTGACAGAAGTATGCATCCAGTTGTTAGTATTTTCGTCTTAGTGTTGGCAATTGTGAAATACATGTATCTGCAATTTTCGGTGACATGATTAATCGTGGATCAGGGGCGGATCCAGGAATTGTTGTTAGAGGGGGCGTAAACTGAAATATATGCTGGGGGCCTGGTTGGTCCAGGGCAAAGCCTTGGTAGGGGTTCTGGGGGGGGGGGGGCGAAGCCCCCCTGAAGCTCCTGGATTTTAGTGATTTTGAATACTTAGACAAGCACTCCTCGAGCATGCCGAGTATTATTATGTGCTTACATCAGAGTAACGTGCTAAAATGCATGGCATTTTATAAACAGTATAGGTCTATGGATTTAGCCAGAAGATATGCTTTAATGAAGCCCGCGCCGAAGCAGGAGGGAGGTGGAGAGCACGAGAGGGACACATCCCCTGCAACTCTGGACTTGTCGGCTCAGAACAACATTATCTTTTAAAATGTAGTTTCTTCGATTATGAGAGTCAAAAGTTAACACGACTATGTAATATGTCAATGTGTATTGTTTCGAGAGACTCTTGTCAAATCGAAATATGCAAGTGCTCAAACCACTTACTATTTTCATAAGATGTATTCTAATGAATTTTGAGAAAGGTCTTGGTGCTATTAAAACTGTACATCAGGCATTGATTAAATGTTATATTCACCTCTTGTTTAGTAATTCAAGAGCATTAGTCGAATAGTTACTTACAACTTACTTAGTACAAATTGCGAAGTGTTCAGATCTGACACATACGGCAAATTAAAAATGAGCATAGGAGAATTATAAAGCATAAATGCCCCTTTTTACACCCTTCGAATATTGAACTTTCTTAGAAAAGCTATATTTATGTACTCTGTAAGTAACTAACCTGGCCGTTAAGTCCAATCGTTATATATATATCCGGCAAAACGAATAACGAATCGCAGGCTTATAGTGTAATCACACCTTTTGGAATAGAAACGCCCGTATCGTACCGAGTTTGTAATTTCACTTGTTCATGCAGTCATACTCGGTTTTTTGACGGCAACCAATTAAGGACTCAATAGCATTCTTTTCAATTCCATTCGTAAAGATCATGCACGTATCTTACGGTACTACGTTTACTGTATGTTAACTGTACTTACAGTGGAACCTGTCTTAAACGACTTGAGCTCAGAAGTCACGGAAAGCAGGCGATTGTTTGGTGCGGGCGGAAGTATTGCGGAGGACCACTCCCTGAGCTTTCTGCATTGCTTTTGACCTGTATTAAGCTGTCTCCTGCCCTACAGACCCGTAATTAGAGGGTCGCTTAAGACAGGTTCTACTGTTTATGAGAGAGCACTCACAGATTACACCATTTATGTTATATTTTAGATATATGTAACATAAATTAGGCTCATTTCAGTCTTGAGTGAAGATATGTTACAACGATAAATATTTGGTTGAAATAAAGCCACTGCTAACAACGTACACGATACACCATCTTTGAGAAAACATGTTTTTCCAACTACAAATATTCTACTTAACCACAGGTATGTTATTGATAGTAGGAAAATTGACAGACTATACTGTACGAATGTGTTTGCTTTTTTCGAAGGCTTTGTCATCTTTATTTTATAAGTTAAATGATGCCTTACGCTATGATATATGTAAGATCCCCACATGCACTCTAAAGCATAGATTAAATGTGCCTAAGATTACTCTAAAGCATAGATTAAATGTGCCTAAGATTATTGAATTAAGTCAAGCTCTGTCCATGAAGTATATTACCCATCTCTTGAGTTAAAACGGGCATTGCCAAATATATTTACTACATCTACCAGATAATTGTTACTATCGGAAGCTTTGTATTTAGATAAAACTATTATTGCATATCTCATGTTTTACTTCTGTAACTGAGATGAATAAAAAGATATGTTCTGTTCTGTTCCTTCTCGTCCGGCGGTGTCGTGTGTGTAGTGGTTTCTGGTGATGTTTTGATGGAATTTCACTCATCAAATTTTGACCATTTTAAGACATTTGTTTAGTAATTGGAGTAAGATACTGACCAAGCTGAAGTAGTTTTCATTGAATTTAAGTGCGTGTGTGGCGGCCGTAAAAGTACTTCATTCTCAGTGTTGTTATATGTTCTGGTGCTTCGGGATTGTAAGCTTTTAAGTTATTAGTTTTGGAAAAGTGAATACTGCTTAAGCCGATGCTATGGGGCGTGAGTAGTATTGCACTTCTAATTATTACTCATGAAAAGGCTCACTAAAACCGAGTCTGCAATTTTCTCTTTTCACATTGCTACTTTTGCTTTCGAATGATCTCCCACTTTCAGTATTTATTCATTATAACAACACTGAGAAACAGAATATGACACCCACTATCAGTCTTACGGTCACCTAAAACCCTGTATTTATTAAATTTGATTTTCAATTACACTTAAATGTCAGACAGTGTTAAGTAACAGCATCCTACGAGGATATCTTGTCACATAGAGGTTTATAATCTCATTGATATCTATGCCAATATCCTTATGTATTCATGAGCATTAATGCATGTGCATTAAATCTATCTTCATTCATTGCCGACCTGGATTGGGAAAGCAAATTGTTTTTGATATGCTTTAATGCGGAGTTGGCTGCATCCATCTTCAAATTGTTGGCATAAAAATCAGCGAAAACACAATCAATGTGCAAAAAGAGGGATAGGCTACGTTTGAATTGCGAAATTCGACGTGAGTAGCGGGATGAGATTTTAAACCAACTGTGCATATTAGCGCAAATACCATCAGTGAAAAATGATTGATATATTTATATGTGAACTGCGCGCTTGGCGCGCAGAAAAAAAACCTTTTGCATTTTTCTATGCTACAAAAATGGATTTCAAGGCACAAACATAATTTTACTTCGGCGATTTTTTTTTTTTGGGGGGGGGGGGGGCGTACGCCGGGTCCGCCCCCGCCTGGATGTGGATCCAAATTATCTGCCAGCGCTAAGACATATTGCGGGTATTACCGTTTCTCGATGTTAATTACCCTAACTGTTATCACTTATATTATAAATTACGATTTATATATGAGGCGTGCCATGACAAAACCTGTAATAGTGACATCGCCTACGAAATGACGTTGTGGCCGATTAAAGTTGACGTCATTATTTTTACACATTTTCCCACGCTGAAAGACGGCAGTATCATAAGAATTACTATGCTAGTAGTTTGGAAGTTCAGCTGTATTTTGGTGAGTTAGAAAAGTTGTTAAATGCGAGCCTTGGCGAGCATTTAACTACTTTTCTGACGAGCCAAAATACAGCTGAACTTCCAAACTACTAGCATAGTAATTCTTTTATCATGCAACTCCCAAGAAAAAAGGAGAAAATGAAGAAAAAGAAAGATTGCTAAAGCGGTTTCTTCCCCTGAATGAAAATACATGCAAGTACGTATTAAGTGACGTCATGTTGGCATGCAGTGACGTCATCGACTTTTCCAACATAAACAAACTTGATTTAATCCTTTTATATGGACAAACAGTTGAGACAAAGGTGAGCAAATATGTTAATTTGATGTTTATGTTTAATAATGCCTTTTTCCTCCTTCTGTTTTCCTCCTATTGACTGAACAAAACTTGCATTCCAGTGGGGTCAGTACAGTTGCACTATACCTCACAAAATACAGCGTCGACGTGGAAAATATTATGCTAGTAGGAAGTGACTGTATTTCGTGACGTTGCATGATAAAATACATTGTTTTCGTTTAAAATCGCAAGCTTTCAAATGAAAACAAATGGATAGTGACTTAGAGGTAAGCTATTTATATTCCTATATTTATACATATCTATATAAAATGGATGTAGTATGTTGAAAACGCATTAAAGGACACATTGTTTGTTTGCGACGTGTTCTGGTTTAACATTATGCCGGGTATTGGAAATGTTTTGTGTTGGAAATGTTTCATTCATCTAGTTGAATCTGCATTACATACAGTAAATGAAACGCGTATTCGATAATTAGTTCTAGATCAACCCGATTTGCCTTCAAAGATGTAGAGTATCTAGATCTAATAATTATATTGCTTCATTTTTCATTGATGGGTTACAAGAACATGCATGCATGCGATCTAGATCTAATTCAGACAGTAGATCTAGATCTACTGAAACACAATAACAAATTTAATATATGTAGATCTATATGAATTTGATAAATATATTATCAGTAAAAAATATCTGGGGTTGGGGGTAGATCTAGCACAGCTGTGACGGTTAGACTTTATGTATCACTTTTTAGTCTGATGAAACGTAGATGTCCGCATAGCGCAGTCGGTAGCGAGGACGGTATATAGTAGTGTGCGAATGTGTGGGTCCCGAGTTCGATCCCACCCGTCGTTACTTTTTTTTTTTTTACATACATCATAATTTTATGCCCCATACACATTTTCTATTTTTCATTGTGTTATTTGCGAAGTTAATTTCGATTATTGTGACAAATCACATTGTCGGAGTGTCCACTTAACTGGAAATTAAGTTCAATTTGTTTTAAATACATTTAGTATTAAACGCGCTATTAAGAAAGCTAAAATAAACTTAATTTCAAGATAGTGGAGAGTTCCACAAAATGATTTGTCACAGTAATCAAAATGCTAGGTCTATGAACTTTTCATTTTAAGTCGATACCTGTTTTTTTCTGCAGGAACTAGAGAGCCTGTTCTCTGAGCACTTTGGAAGAACCCCTCTGAACACGCCATACGCTTCCCAGGAAGAAGAACCGTTACAGGACGAATGGGACAACGATGAAACGGAAGATTTTGATAGACGGACATTACAGTCGGTTGTAGAAAACCGAATTACTGATTTTCTAGATGATATTGAATCTGATCATTATAATAATCATGAAACTGTTGATGAAAATGAACATGGTGACGAGGATATGTTTAAGATTAAACAATTTGTTAGAGACGAGTGTGGATGTGCCAATATTTGCTCAGGGGAAACTGACACAGAGGCGTCATTGAACCATATTCTCTCCATCAGGGAAATGACGAAAGAGGAAAAAAATATGTATATTATGGGGTCATTGGGCATGGCTGGTGAAACAGAAAAAACAAAGAGAGGAAAGAAAAGGCAGCGGCAACGGGTTGTGTATAAATATAGTGGGGCGACCGTCTGCAGAAATACATTCATGCTTGTGTTTGACATTGGAAGATGTGCTTTAGAGATCCTGGTAACCCACGTGAAAAAGGAGGGAGCTGTACCACGCAAGCACGGCAACACTGGCAAACGACCAAAGCATGCTCTAATTTATGATGACATAAAGAGGGTTGTTGACTATTTACAAAACTTTGAAGATACCTATGGCCTGCCACAACCTGCTGCTCCCCGGGGTCGGGACAACCTGCCGTCTGTTTATCTAAAAAGTGCGACAACAAAGCTCAGTCTGCACAAAGAATATGCACAAATATGTGAGGAAGCGTCTGTCAGAGCCGTGAAGCGTTCATGTTTTAATGAAATATGGGGAAATTGCCTTCCACACATTAAAATCGCATCCCCTCGCGAAGATGTGTGTGCAACGTGTGATAAACACAGAAAGAATATTCAGTCTGCCGTGGACGAACAGGAGAAGATTGGTGCGGCAGATATGTTTAAAAACCATGTACTAATGGCCCAGAAAGAAAGGGAACTTTATAATACATGCATCCGAATGGCAAAAGACACTAACGACCTATGTCCACAGGCACGATTTAATCATTATACCTTTGACTATTCTCAAAATGTGTCCGTGCCGCACTTTTCCAGACAGATGGGACCAGTTTATTTTGCTTCACTGCGTAAGGTGCAAATTTTCGGAGTAAGGATTGACGGTCATCCAAAGCAGCTCAATTTCCTGAGCGACGAGCACGAGACCATGCGCCTTAGTCACAATAAAGTGACAATTCTTTTTGCACTGTTGTTACAAGGTCATAACTTTGTTGTATTTTGTTAAAACTGACTTCTTTATATTTCAGGAGTTGCAGAAGTTGTTACTCTCAAATGACTAAAAGGTTTTTAAGACCTAACTTTTTTTTTGCCGAAGACTTGCAAATGACTTAAAAGTGACCAAATTCAATCGTTACGGTGTTTCACTTGCATTTTCGCCTTTTAGCATGTATGTTTTTTAATTAATGCATTAATGTTTCGTGTTCACACTAAAATTCTTCATTAATTCCCCTTTCTTTTGCAGGTTGTTTCATCAGAATATCTTTGTTATTGACAGAGATATGACTATTTTGCTGGTCCCACCACTTGTTACGGATTTTACAGCTATTGGGAAAAGAAACACAGTCCTATAAAATATCTATTAAAAAATGTTGTCCTGATTGAGCTTTGGTGCTTCATAACATCTATATTTACCCCTTGGATGAAATAAAAACATAACTTTCATGTATGTAGTCAGTAATTTTTTTTATAGGTTTACTGAAATGAGAACCCGAAAATGCACAAAATTTTGTCCCATCCGTAGACGGGGGTTTTACAGGATATAACAAAAGGGTGGGAATATGTTGTTTACTTTCCTTGTGTACCTTCACCTGTAGACCTATAATAAATCTTGTTTCAAGAAGAGTACAATCTCTGAACTTTTTTATGTGTGTAAATGTGCTAATGTCCCATCTGTAGACGCCTGTCCCATCCGTAGACACATCTTTTTAATGACTTAAACCTCACTTAAATGAAGTATAATCAGGTTTCATTGCACTATTTGTGGTAATTATGGTCTGTGCAAGCCAAAAAATGCATACTTACTAAATCTTTATGGCCAAAAATATTTTTTTATATATATATATGCATGTGAAATATGCTAAAATAAATATCAGGTGCCTTTATTGTAAAATGTTATGCTTTTAAAAGTTTTAATACACCTTAAATGCTTGTAATCCCCCCTTTGTACTTTATTTACTAAGAAATATTTAATATAGGTCAGTAACAGACCAAAAACTCAAAAATATGGGCAGCTTTTTACAATAAGCAGGTGTCTACGGATGGGACATCTAAAGCGTAACTTTACATATATAAACAATTTCTCTTTCCAGAACTGATATACTCTGACAATTGAACAAATATGGATTTAAGGAGAAGGAAAGAGGCTGAAAAAGAGCCTGATAAAGAAGAGAAAACTGACAATGTAAGTGCTAAGGCACTAAGAATGAGGAGATATAGAGAGAAACTGAAAACTGAACGGCGAGAAAAATATGAAGAGATTAAGCGAAAGGACGCTGAAAGGAACAAAAAGAACAGACAGATTGAAAAATCCAAAACAAGTGACACTAGAGCTATTAATACGCAAAGAAAAGTGTGGAGAGAGAAGAAAAGTAAACAGCGAGCCAAAACGAAAACCTCTGAGAACAGTGATTCAAGTCAGAAAACAAAGGAAACGCCATCAGTTGTGAGAAAAACAAGGGTAATAAAATCCCGTAACGGTAAATTCATGATTGAGCAAAGGAAAGCTGAAGTAAAAAGAGTACAAAACTGGAGACTTAGAGTTAAATTAAGAAATTACACACCTACAAGTAGTGCTAACACCACATATAATGAAGAAGACAGTTGTGAAAATGAGACAGAGATTGAAAATATGCTAGAGAATCCAACGACTCCCGAGGTACATGTAGAACCCGATAATGTTGAAAATGCAAACAATGAAAACTTAAACAGTGGTAAAAGTTCTGATAATGTCAAAGATGGTTATAGTCAAAGTGCAAGTGTATCAAAAGGAAACATGGAGAATGAAAAAGCATTCAACTCTAGGAGTTCTGAGTACAGAGCTATAAGAAAAGCAGCAGCAAGCATGCCTAACACACCAAAAAGGAAATCAAAAATAATTGAAAGGCTATGTGAATCACCAAGAACAAGAACACACCTTGAGAAGAAAGGTGTTCTTCTTACTAAAGAGGCAAGAAGAAAGCTCAATATGGGTTTATCAGTAATGTCAACAATTAAGAAAAACATAACTAAAATTAGAGAAAACACAGATCGCAACAAAAAAGTAAAAAAACAAGCATACAAGAATGTTGTACAAAGTGTATTAGACACTAAGGTTGCAAAACACCATAAATTTGGATGTGCCATATCATCATACTTGAAAGTCAGAAAACCAAGAGGCAGTGAAAATGATCAAGAGTGGTGGGAAAAGGGGTCTAGAAAATCAAGAAAGGATCGTCTATCACCAGATACAGTTAGGAAAGTTGAGGAATTTTATCTGTCATTAGAGGTATCCAGAGAGGTCCCAAACAAGAAGGATGTCAAGACTGTCAGTGGGGAATCGGTCCAAACACACATTATGACAATGACATTAGCAGACGCCCATGTGTTGTTCACCAAAAAGTATCCGGACTTGAAAATAGGGCTTACATCTTTCAAGAAACTTAAACCAGTTAATATTAAAAAGGTATCTGAAACATCGCACAAATCATGCCTTTGTCAAACCTGCTGCAACCTGGCTCTTAAGATCGACGCGCTAAACAAATATGCAGACTGCAATGAAAACTTGAAAATGAAGCTTAAGGGACTGAATAAAGATAAACTAGCAGATATAAGCATGTGCGAGTATGACACACCATATCCACAGAAGAATTGTTTGGACAGGACATGTAAAAGTTGTGGTCCACAAAAGCTAACAGAATTCCTTGAACTTGAAACGATGACAGGTTCTATTGATTGGTTTCATTGGGAGGTCATTCAGGTGAAGAATGATGATGAGTCAACGAAGAGAGTTACATCTTGTGTACCGAAGAACACGAGCATTGAAGATTTCACTAAAGAAGTAGAAAACGACCTTAAAAAGTACCCGTCACACATCTTCCGAGCCGAATGGCAACATTGTCAATTGATCAATCGCATAAACAATCTGAGTGAAGGAGAAGTGATCATGTTGATGGACTATAGTGAAAACTACCGATGTCGTTTTCAAAACGAATCGCAAAATGTATATTTCGACCAACGCCAGGTAACTGTACATCCATTCATGCTGTACTACACACAACAAGTGGACGATTCTGATGATACTGAAGATAAATGCAACCAAACTCTTGTGAAACATCCTATCATAGCAATCAGCAATGACGTGAAACATGACGCATTTGCCGTAAAGGTCTTTGAGAAGAAAGTGATTGAGGTACTAAAGGAGGAGAGCGTAGAAGTGTCATCCGTAATCAAATTTTCAGATGGGGCCGCATGCCAGTACGAGGGAAAAAACACTTTTGCACATCTTTCTAAAGACTCAATTAGTACAACTCACAATTACTTTGAAACTTCCCACGGTAAATCCCCATGTGACGGTCTTGGAGCTGTGGTTAAAAACACATGTTTTAGGGCTGTAGTTTCAGGCAAAGCTGTAATTGGAGATGCTGAATCAGCCTACCAATTTTGTAAATCAAGGCTTGACCATCGTGCTAAAGTTGTGAAAAAGAATTCGGAGACGTACATTTCAAGACGAAATATCATATACATCTGTAACCAGGGGTTGAAACGAATGATAATAAAACGTCTGCCGGTTCCAATAAATTTATATTCAGAACAAAACAGCCAGGCTATGGCACGCTAAATGAACTTATAATATTACGAATAGAATAAAGTAGCTGTGAGCAGCAATCCTATATGTATCTAATAAGATATACTGTCAAGGTGCTTACACCTTGACTATATGACAAAGAGTGCCGGGTTCGTATAATTATCTAGTGACGAAGCTGTTTAAGCGGGAAGAAGGGTGGATGGGAAGGTTCTATAATTAGGTGCTCGTGCAAAGTGACCACTCGCTCACCAAACCAGTTATACAACTCATTCATTCATTCATCAAGCATACTATGGAATGTACGGCGAATACACGTAAACCGGATATGACGTACTATGGCAAAATACCACTATAACATCGATGTACATGTACAACGAAACCTGGTCAACATACTCCCCCTCTTGAAGAAAATGTCTCCTGGCATTTCACTATTATAAACCAGTATAAAATACCAGACTACCAGCCACATGTACTACATATTAATATTAAACAAATGATGAAATGATTCATAGATTCCAAAGTCACTTGCACTTCCATATTTAAATGAAACCAGCTATTTTTCTTAAAATAAAACAATAGTATGGACAATGGAGTATCGGCTAGGAAGAACATGAATTCATATAATTATGGGAAAACAATGAAGTAGTTATAAAAGCAAATCCACTTCAGTATATTAATAACTGAAATAATAGACACGTATGAAACTATTATGAAAGTTTGATATCTAAAGATATCATTTGGATATCGGTCCAAGATATCAAAATGTATACTGAAAAACAGATATACATGTACATATAAACAGTTCTGGCACCAGTATAACATACTGATACATAAGCCAGTGCATCCTGTTGACAGGAAAAGTATAAATAGTATCAAATAGGTAACTGTGCTGCAGCTACACAAAGAATTCAACGTCTTGCACTATCTGGACTGGTGTAACCCACTGACCGTAGCGTTCTGGTGGCCTCCTGGTCCGAGAAGGACGAGAAAGAGGAATGCTTGCTGGAGAAGCAGAAGGAATGTCTGTTGTAACAACAGGCTGCGGGACTTGTGGTGTGGGGCAGCCCACCACTGAACTTCCAAGACCGGTCTGGTCCCTACTATATAGTATAGTAGACTCTGTGCGAGATGGAGAACTGAAAAAGTTCAAACCAAGGCTCGAACCAGGGACCC
Source organism: Azorinus chamasolen (assembly GCA_963576725.1). Classification (NCBI taxonomy): domain Eukaryota; kingdom Metazoa; phylum Mollusca; class Bivalvia; order Cardiida; family Solecurtidae; genus Azorinus; species Azorinus chamasolen. The sequence goes on along the minus strand of OY755241.1, from coordinate 21,001,311 downwards.
GGTCAGAAGAAGGATTAGGAGGTATAGAAGGGGTAGCATGGTCAGTGGTATTGGAGGGCAAGAAAATAGAACTCCTGATGTCAGATCCGGATCTCCTCTGGGGAATGATGTATCTTGGGATAGAATCATCCGAAGAGTCCGAAGAATCTGTACCGCTATCAGAGCTGAGTCTGATCCTTGACCTGGTTGGTACTCGCTGTGGTTTGGAGACTTTGGGTTGGGTCACAGGTTCAAACGGGTCTGGAGTAGGAGGCAGCACACTGAATTGCAGAAGCATATTCCTATGCAGCTTCCTAACTGGGCCTTGGCCATCCTCCCGCTGAACCTCAAACACTGGCAAATCAGGATTAGGGACCCTCAACACTCGGTAAGGAGATTCCTCCCACCGGTCCGCTAATTTGTGTTTGCCCTGGAACCCAACTGCCCGGACAAGCACTCTATCACCGACCTCCAGCTTCGCTGCAGTGACCTTGCGGTCATAAAGGGCTTTTCCCTTCTCTGCATTACGAGCAGCCTCTTGGGTAGCCTTATCATAAGCGTACCGCAAGCGCTGACGAAGCCTGTTTACATATGTCGGCTTGTCCGTGCTGCCATCCCTGGGACCTGTGCCCATAAGGATGTCCACAGCTAGTTTGGGATGCCATCCAAACATCAGGTAGTGCGGAGAGAAACCGGTGGCTTCACTCCGAGTGGCATTGTAGGCCTGCACCAAAGGACCTACAAAAGAACTCCAGTCGGCTTTCTGGTCTGCTTCGAGCGTTCCCAGCATTTTAAGAAGAGACTGGTTGAAGCGCTCACAGGATCCATTGCCCATGGGGTGATAAGGCGTAGTGTGAGACTTTGTAGTGCCGGCAATCTTACAAAGCTCCTTTATCACCTTGCTCTCAAAGTTTCTCCCCTGATCGCTATGAAGACGGTCAGGAAAAGAATAAAACTTAATAAAGTTCTCATAGAGAGCTTTAGCCGTGGTCTGGGCGGTCTGATTCCTGCAAGGAATGGCCTGAGCATACCTAGTAAAGTGGTCGGTAATGACCAAGATATGCTCATAACCACCCCGTGACTTCTCTAAAGAGAGAAAGTCCATACAGACGAGCTCCATGGGCCTGGAAGTGGTTATTGGGACCATCTCAGCCAACTGCAATGGGGTCTTTCTGCGAATGCAGCGCCCACAGTGTTCTACCTTGGCATTTACCCCTTTCTCAAGGCCAGGCCAGTAGAACCTTTGCCTAGCAAGCCAAAGGGTCTTTTCTTTGCCAGGGTGTCCAATATCATCGTGAACACCCTTCAGGGCTGTAGCCCGGAAAGACTCTGGGAGGACCAACTGTTTGACTGGTTCACCATTCAGCGACGTGGTTCTGTAGAGAATGTCATCGTCGAGAGAAAGACGATTCCATTCTCTCAGGAGTTTCTGGACTTCAGGTAACTCCTTCCCAATACTTCTCCCTCTGGGGCGAGAACCACGTTGCAAAAAGGAAATAACCCTAGCGATAGCTTTGTCCTGACTATGCTCAATTTTCCAGTCGACTTTGAGACTTGTATGCTGACCCATACCCTCCCCGGCCGAAGGAGAATGAACGGTAGCAATGGTGTCAGCTAAAGGTATGTTAGCAGTGACAGCCTGGCAGATAGCCTCAATGACATCTGGAAAGACTTGCGGCTTTCTAGATAGGCCATCAGCATCGGCATTAAGCTTGCCTGGTCTGTAAGAGATGGTAAAATGGTAATTAGCTAAAGCAGCTACCCATCTATGACCAGTGGCATCAAGCTTAGCCGACGTCAAGACATAAGTGGGTTATTGTCAGTAACTACACTGAAAGTATTACCGCAAAGGTAATCATGAAATTTTTCAGTGACGGCCCACTTTAAAGCTAGAAATTCCAACTTATGAGCTGGATATTTCTTCTCGCTAGGTCTGAGTCCTCGACTTGCGTAAGCGACTACCCGCTCTACGCCATCCTGCACCTGATACAAAACTGCACCCAACCCAGTGCCACTGCTATCAGTATGCAGAATGAAAGGCAGAGAGTAGTCTGCATAGGCTAGAACTGGGGCAGAGGTGAGCTCCTCGATAACAGTATCGAAAGCTAGCTGTTCAGTTTTACCCCAAGTCCACACTGTGGGACGCTTAGGCTTTTTGGATTTGGGTTTCCTACCCGAAGTACAGTGACCTTTCAGAAGAGAGTTCAAAGGTTCCACGATGGTAGCATAGCGAGAAATAAAGCGCCTGTAATATCCCGCAAAGCCAGGAAATTGGCGCAATTCCTTAACATTCGTAGGAACTGGCCAGGACTTGATAGAAGAAACCTTCTCGGGATCAGTATGGATCCCGTCCTTGGAAACAACATGTCCAAGATAGGTCACTGACTCCATAAAAAGCTCACACTTAGAAGGTTTAAGCTTGAGGCCATGTACAGCAAGCCTATGAAAAACTGACTCAAGACGTTCAATATGATCGTCGAAAGTTTTCGAAAAGATGAGAATGTCATCTAAGAAGACAAGACAGTCTCGAAGATGCAAATCGCCCATGCAACGCTCGGTAAGCCTCTGAAATGTGGCTGGTGCGTTAGTTAAACCGAAACCGAGGCGATTCCATTCATAAAAACCAAGATTGCCTACACTAAAGGCTGTCTTAGCTTTATCCTCCTCCTCTACTTCAACATTCCAATAGCCGGAGCGAAGATCAAGCTTGCTGTACATTGAAGAGCCAACAAGACAATCAGTAATGTCGTCAAAACGCGGAAGCATGTAAGCATCCCTCCTTGTTTTTGAGTTCAGCAGTCTCCAATCGATACAAAATCTGAGACTACCGTCCTTTTTCCTGACAAGGACGACATTACTCGACCAGGGGCTCTCAGATTCCCTGATGACATCAGCTTCAAGCATCTCCTTGATATGCTGTTTTACCTCCTCATAAAGACCAGGAGGTATCTTCCGATATGGTTGCTTAAAGGGCTTAGGATCCTCCAGCACTATCTTATGTTTAAGAAGTCCTGTGCAACCAATATCGGTGGGTCCAGTGGAAAAAACATGTTTCCACTTACCAAGAACTTGGTGAACTCTGAGTAACTGCTCAGGAGTAAGACTCTCAGTGTTAATTTTAACACCCAAATCAGAAGAGGTGGTATTAGTCTGGGGGGTGGGAAGAGAAGAAGCCAAGTTGTCAACTACAGAGACTTCTGACAGTTGACAGATCCTATTTCTAGGATTGAGGGTGATAGGTTTCGCCGTGATGTTACAAACACGAACAGAAAACTTACAGTATGACCCTGTGCGCTGAACATCAATAACCCTAGGGCAAACCAAATATCCTGGGTTCCCATCAGGGGTATTCTCAGTGACAAGTTGAGAAATATCAGGGTCAATATCACGTGCAATACAGTTCAGGGAAGCTGTTTCATACGGCTTCAGCGTAGTGCTGACTTTCCCAGAGAACTTGGCATTAAAAGTAACAGATTGCAAAGATGCAAAAGCTATCTGCCACTCCTCAGACATATCTGGCTTCAGATCAGAATCTCTAAATAGACGAATGACATTGGTACCAATGATAACAGGGGTAGCACCACTGAATTTGTTGTCCGGAATTACAAGGACAGGTACATGAAAACTGGTTGAGTGTCCCTGTACTTTGAGAGTACATTCAATATATCCAGAATAATCTAAACGTGAACCATCAGCGGTTGAAAGAGAAAGTCCGAAATCACCAAGAGGTAAAATTTCAGAACAAATAGACTTGGCTGCAGACTCGGATATGGTAGAAACCATAGCACCAGAATCTATCAATGCCTCAAAAGGCTTGTCATTCAAAAGAATGCATGACTTGTTGGAACTTCCAACCAAACGATCAAGCAAGTGGCCTGTGTCTTCACCAGCCTCTGTCCGGCCCCCAACAGAGACGGTTAAGCTTTTGGCTGGGACCTGTAGTAATTGCCCCTGCCACGGTTAAAACCACGGCCTGACTGACCTCGACCACGCCCTCTACCATTATAAGGTCGGGACTGGTAGGACTGAAAGTTACCTGAACCTTGTGATGAGGCAGTCTGAGAACCAGGGGTCTGTAACTGGTCAAGCTTTTCTAACACCTTATCCAGCTTGGAGTCAAACTGACTCTGTAGCCTGGACTCCACTTGAGATACTTGCAGATTGAGTCTCTGCTCCAAGTCGTTAAATCGACTTTCCAAAGAAAAGGACTGGTCTGACATGACCGCATTGGCTTGAGCCTTCAACTTGCCCGAAGATTGAGTGGGCGTAACAGACCGAGAGAGAGAGATTTCCTTCTCGACCTGACGGATTTCCCTAAGTAGGGTGTTATAATCCGTAAGCGTGTCATACTTATGACGAGTCTGCGCCTTAATGTTGTCTGAAGAAAGGGACACCCAAAATTTATGCCTTAAAAGGTCGTCCTTAGAGGCAGAGGTTAGCAGACCTTTGTCTATAGCAGACTGTAGAATGGTCTCTAACCTGCAACCAAAAGAAGTAACTGACTCCTCCGGCTTCTGGTAAGCATTAAAAAACTCCTGCATAATCATATTTTGAGTGGAAACGTCTCCAAACATGGCATCTAATTTGTCCAATATATCAGAAGCAGAAGCAGATTCACCTAAAGGGATCATAATCTTCCTAGCCGTACCCTTTAAGGACCTACGCATGGCCAAAAGAATTACATGGTCAGTAACATCTGGGTCACTCTGGAGGCACCTTACCTCGTACCTCCACTCAGAATAAACACAGTCGCCTTTCTGCAATGGTTCATCTCCTGAAAATGAGGGTAATTTTGGGACATAAGGGGAGATATGCAACAAATGACCGGTATAAAGGACAAAAACTGCAACAAATGACCGGTATAAAGGACCCTGTAAAACAAACAATCACTCCAAGTACACTCACACACAAATTCACTGTGTAGGGCTGGTTAGAAAGAATTTAATGAGGGTGGGGTACAAGTTATACAAATTTTAAACCAGGTTCTAACTAAGATCTATATTATTCAAGAGCTAGAATCTATACCCAGTATATCTTTCAATATCTATCTGTATATCTATATATAGTCTAGATCACAAGATCTACTTCATGTAAATATTACCTTACATGTTATACCACACATATAACAAAATATATGCAATACGTATACCCAGACAGATAGGCCAAAAACACGGTCAAATCATTCAATTAATATAATACATGTCAAATATACACAAGCCAATACACAAATTGTAAGAACCTCTGGCCAGCACAAGTACTGTCAATTCAATAGCACATGAACAGTAAACTATCGAGTGTCACTCAAAATCAAAGCAAACGCAGTAAACCTAATCCAAAACAAAAGTAAACGCTTCCGAAAAATGAAATAGATATTAAACTAAATGCTCAAAATCAGCGAAAATAAACAAAAACTTACGAAAACAGAAAATTCCTCGGGTTTCCGGAAGTCAGAAACAGCTGTGAAGCCGCTTCCGGTTTACCGAACCCAAAACGAGGCTTCAATGAAATTCCAGTAAAACTAAAATTGACACTCGATAAGAAGACGGAACGCTATCTGCACGGGCTAGATATTACTAAAATATACTAGTCAACACATAGCCACCGACTGCCGGGCAAATAAACAACAAAATCACGAAATTGAAAAATTGACACGTGACCTCACTGAAGTATTGTGAAAATGGGTCACAACACCCCAGTAAGACCGACTTGTCTCTAAATACAAAATGACAGTACTGGACAAAGGCACTTACCTTAAATATCACAAATATCCATCCAAATAACTATACACAATATTAAAACTCACAATTAAAACTATCACAGTCTTCCTTCCGCCGCTGACTCCAAAACACGTGTGTCCACACAAAACATACACAAAAACACAAGTTGTGACGTCACGTCACGTGACTCTTCCACTAAAACGATGCCTGCTAGGACTCTCCGCGGAAAAGAGTTCCTAAGGTCCGCGCGACTAGTGCACTATTCACCAAAAAAAAACACACACAAATATATATAGATAACTATATATATAAATAACACTCGCGAGTGGCCACAAAACTGCTCCTCACGGTGTAAACGTTGGCTGGGTCGACCCTATATTAATGTGCTGGTCCTGCGCTGGGTAACACAGCGCGCGTCCTCTGCCGCCGGACCCTCAGGTTGCCACGCCCAGCTGTCTGTCTAAAATCCTGCCGGGATCGCCAATTGTAACCAGGGGTTGAAACGAATGATAATAAAACGTCTGCCGGTTCCAATAAATTTATATTCAGAACAAAACAGCCAGGCTATGGCACGCTAAATGAACTTATAATATTACGAATAGAATAAAGTGGCTGTGAGCAGCAATCCTATATGTATCTAATAAGATATACTGTCAAGGTGCTTACACCTTGACTATATGACAAAGAGTGCCGGGTTCGTATAATTATCTAGTGACGAAGCTGTTTAAGCGGGAAGAAGGGTGGATGGGAAGGTTCTATAATTAGGTGCTCGTGCAAAGTGACCACTCGCTCACCAAACCAGTTATACAACTCATTCATTCATTCATCAAGCATACTATGGAATGTACGGCGAATACACGTAAACCGGATATGACGTACCATGGCAAAATACCACTATAACATCCATGTACATGTACAACGAAACCTGGTCAACACATCGATAGTCACGAAATATACCGAGAAGAAACAGGGGTCAAAACTGTGCCTGGAACGAGGTCATTGCACTCTGTTCAGAATGCAGGTGTACCATTTTCATTGAAGACACGGAACCTGTCTTGCTTCTGTGCGGGTTGTCTCGAGGATGAACATGACCAGTGTATCAACAAGGACTACATGGAACCATGGAAGAGCATCCAGCAGAAGTATGACGTGTCTACAAGTACTGCAATACCAGGTATTTAAAATAGGATAAATGCTACATGTATTAGTAATTAGAAACCTAAATTAGAGCTTTCCATTTTTCTAACTAACACAATTTTAAATGCCTTATTCTTTGCTACATTATACCGGTATTTAATATACATATATATAATATACTGACTTTCTTTAATGTATTAACCTAAGTGTATAAATAGATATTCATCTGCATGTTGTTAAGTGTAGTTACTATTTACAACCTACCCATTATATATTGTGTAACTTAAAAATCATTGCATGCATTTATTAACCTTCTGTAGCTTTGTGTCTAAACAACTTCACCCTGTTAGTAGCTTTCCATCTTTATATATATGCTTAACACTAACTTCTAATCTGCTCTTTCTTTCTGCTTTTCCCTTGTGTTTAAACATGTACATGCATATTTAGATAAGGATAGTTCCCTTGAAAAGTCTGGTGGTGGTGATCATTTATCCAGCATGCCTAGTAGCAGTAGCAGTAGCACAATGCCTACCAGTAGAAGGTGATAAAATACTACTTGAAAACAGTATCCATAAAAATATAAAATGATTGATTTAAAATAATTTCTAAATATTTACAAATTTTAATATATAGTATATCAAATCTACATCATCAGTATATGCACAAACAATCAGTTTACATGTTAGAACAGACCAACATGTTGACAGATTTTGAAATAATTTTTGATTCAAATTAAACAATTGTCATTAAAGTTTAGGCTATTTCTAGTTTAAAGAATGTGTAAATCATTCATGTAGCTCAATTATTCTCATTCGTAAAATGTGAAAAATTCCAGGGGTAGAGTCAAGAAACAACAACTACCAGCAGACGACCCGAAGCTTAATGGAGAAAATAATGATAGGTACATATTATTAAATAATTAAAGACCTGGTCTTTAAATGAAATATTTTTATATACACGTTCTCTGGAAGCCACATTCTGCAACTATTATATAGAAGTGTTTGATGCAAAGGGTCTAAAATGAATATATATGTAATTCAATAACAGTAGCAAACTTACTAACCTTTTGAGCCGAGAGTGTCAGGGCAAGTTGCTAGGTGTTGGTACAGGCGCACTGTCCCAAGCTTAAAAACCTAAACCCCCAGTCACGTCCAATATAAGTTAGTAAGCCATGCAAGTTGTTAGTAATTACATTGTAAAAAGCATATTGTTAGTTGTTAATTGTATAAAAGCATAAAGCGTACCTATGTTTCCGTTCCAGTGTGGAAGTCAGTGTTGCCGTTGGTGATTTTGTCATGGTCGAGATTTGCTCCAAGAGATCGAAGGCTACATTTGTTGCTGAGGTAAGTTAAATACTAAAAAAATGATAAACTATACCTGTCTGATATTATATTGATATAAAACCTATGTTGAAATTAAGAAAAAGATATATATATATGTCTGAAGATCACTTATTTCTTTTAAGTGCTTGTTTACAGGTTGTGGACGTTGATGATGAAGATGTACATCTGAACTTTATGAAGCGCGATCAAAATGGAACATATAAATGGCCTGAAAGGCAGGATGTGTCTTGGGAGAAGACCAGTAACATTATGAAAATTCTTCCAAAGCCAAAACTGTCTAACAGTAGTACCAATGATAGGCATAGCTAAATCTTTAAAGAAATTTAACTATGTGACAATTGTGTGTGGAATGAATTAGTGTTAGTGACAGGCAGAACTATATTGGTAATGAAATTTAACCATGTGACGATTTTGTGCGGAATGAATTAGTGTTAGTGACAGGCAGAACTATATTGGTAATGAAATTTAACCATGTGACGTCTTTGTGTGGAATGAATTAGTATTAGTGACAGGCAGAACTATATCGGTTATGAAATTTAACCATGTGACAATTTTGTATGGAATGAATTAGTGTTATTGACAGGCAGAACTATATCGGTAATGAAATTTAACCATGTGACAATTTTGTGTGGAATGAATTGTGGAATGAATTAGTGTTAGTGACAAGCAGAACTATATCGGTAATGAAATTTAACCATGTGACAATTTTGTGTGGATTGAATTATTGTTAGTGACAGGCAGAACTATATCGGTAATGAAATTTAATAATGTGACGATTTTGTGTGGAATGAATTAGTGTTAGTGACAGACAGAACTATATCGGTAATGAAATTTAATTATGTGACGATTTTGTGTGGAATGAATTAGTGTTAGTGACAGACAGAACTATATCGGTAATGAAATTTAACTATGTGACAATTTTGTGTGGAATGAATTAGTGATATTGAAAGGCAGAACTATATCGGTAATGAAATTTAACCCTGTGACAATTTTGTGTGGAATGAATTAGTTCTAGTGTCAGGCAGAACTATATCGGTGATGAAATTTAATTATGTGACCATTTTGTGTGGAATGAATTAGTTCTAGTGTCAGGCAGAACTATATCGGTAATGAAATTTAGCTATAACGGTAATGAAATTTAACTATGTGACAATTGTGTGTGGAGTAACCAATAATGTCCCATCCGTAGACAGTGCTTTATTTACAGTTAAGATGTGTTTTGCAATTGTTTAATGCTGTATTATTTAGATTAAGATTAAGTAGTTTCTTATTTAGGTAATACTTAATGGTATTACTTACAATAAGTGAATACGTTTTCTTTTTTTTTCAAGTTCGAAGTGTTCATTCATTGTTGTTACCAGTTTATCGTATTTCCTTGTTCATTTTATTGTTAATTGTGTAAGAGCAACAAAGTAATACTTAGTATATTATTAGTAGAAGAAAACATAATTAAACTCACAGAGATAATGAGGCAAAATAGGCTGTAGGTTCGTATATGTAATCATCAATACTTCTACATTCCTGATGTCCCATCCGTAGACGTTTGCACAATGTATTTTAAGACTAGTTTCAAAGTTATTTAGATAAGGAATGTCAGTTAGAAAACTTTTATTGTCTTATTTATACATATGTTAACTCAAAATTCACAACTTGACAGTAAGATAGTGTAATTTTATTTAAAGTATAATTTCAAATGTGAAGAAAAATATGTCATATGTTTCTCCTAAATGTTGCTCAGATAGTTCTTTATAGTTAAATTAAACATTGTTTGATGATCTATATTTGCTTTAGTTGTAATTAGAACATAGCAGAAAGCAAACTGTTAGCTGTGTGTAATGAATAAGTCTTGGCAATGATTGTACCCATTTTGTCCCATCCGTAGACACACACTGGTACATTTAAAGTCGCTTGTGGTTATCACAACTTGACAAGATATACATAAAAGTAAGGTACCAAAATCTTCGAAAATGGCAGTTCGTTAAAGAAAACTTAGTTTTAAACATATCATGTGTGTTTGCTAAAACTTAGAGCAATTGATAGCTGTCCAAAATGAGAAAAATAACCACCTTTTTTATCATATTTGTAAAATACATCAATATCAGAGCAACTACATGAAAAAATCGAGTTGGTACTGGTTACACCACCATTCAGTCCTGTCATTTTGAGGACCTGTGCTGTGGATTTAAGGTGTAAATCAATCTATAATTCAGATGTTTCTGAACACCCTCAAATTATGGATTTTTGCACAATATATACAATTCAAAGTCAGTTCAAAAAAATACCGAAGCTGATACATGATGAACAAAGCATGATTTTTTTGCCCGAATGACCCTACTATGTGATAGAAATACTATTATGGCTACAAAAGTACATTTATTTTTGACCCCTTGTGGAACACTTTTTGTCACTTTATTGTGACTAAGGCGATGGGGATTGACGGCACACAGACGCACGGTCCAAATGCTGTCATCTCAATGTTGGACTACGTGATGAATACTCACGCTGCTGATGAGCCAGCCATATCCCTCCACGCCGACAACTGCCCAGGTAATGTCTCTGTCTTGAATCTTTGAAGCTTTTAATCCATGTTAAACTTCCAAAAACTCAAACCACGCTCAACATATCCAATAAGATGGTTTTGTACATGATTATTGATGTTATTTACATAATGTAAATATAATAAACATTTATATTACGCAAGATGTAATTATAATCGTCAAACACTAAACGCTAGAAAGTACGGTAATATTTCATAAGGCTGACCAATGAACATTTGGGGTTTGCTGATGCGAGATTAAAAGGTGTATTTATTTAGATAATGACGATTGTAATTCACCTAACGTTTTCAGATTTAGGCATACACTGTATATACATGTTTTAATCTTTAAAGTCACTTGTCACTTATGAAAGAAATTATCATCGCACATTAGAACTAACGGTCATTTCACTCATACAATAAGACTGATTAAACGAGTCCCAGCTGCAATATACATACTGTACTATACGAGATGTATATATACTATTATATATGATAATTACAGGCCAGAACAAGAACCGTTACATGCTTGGTTACCTGCAGTGGCGTGTGATGACAGGAAAACAAGAGTCTGTGGAATACCTTATGCAGGTTCCGGGCCATGCCAAATGTCTAGTCGACAGTGGGTTTGGACATTTGAAGAAACTCTATAGGTAAATAGAGTTATACAATTGAAATTATTATACGATCTGATGTACGAGGATCCCAACTTGAAGTTGTGATCGTATTACAATAGTTTGGATGTACAATGTAACAACTTTGCTGATAGCGGACCTGATCTTGATACACTACATATTTGCATTAGTCCCGACTTCTAGAAAGTATTCATGAGAAATCTCAAAATGTGCACTGCGAATAAACAGAAGTATCAATAACAACGCTGAAATGTGACTTTCAATTATTATTACAGGCGCTCTAACGTAGAAACAATTGATCAGCTGGAAGATGTGGTGCAGAAGTCTTCTGCTACCAACGAAGCCATCCGGTACCCGGCATGGGAGTGGAGAGACTGGAAGAGTTACCTCGCACCACTGTTTAGGCAAATGCCTGGAATTAGGTAATACCTTCAGATGGCATTTTAAATGACATTAACAGTATATGACTCAAAATGTTTTGATCGTTATTTGAATTGGTGGAACTTGATCAACTTTAAAACTGCTCAAAATCACCCCTAAAAGGTTCTCATACATTGGGAAAGCTATTATTTCCCATTTCGGTAGAATTGCTTACAAACAGTACTTACATGTAGTGTATAAACTTACCATTGTCATTTTTCGTCGTTTATATTGTAGCTTTCAATAAATTCCGAGCAGTAGTATATACAGGCATATTCGGCACCTTGTAATACATAACGTTTTCTCCTTCATATTTACAGCAAGTTCCAGTGCTTCCGCATACGACGGGAAGAGAGAGGCATGGTAACAGTGCGTACCGGGTCTGACCAACCCGAGGTTAAAATCCGGAATGCGGTGCACAATGAAATCCCTGCCACTTTGCCCATTACCATAGGGCCAGGTGGTTCCAGTCTTACGAGACAACACTATCTTTACAAAGTTGTCCGTCCATACCTGAGTGCCGCCAACCAGGACGTCACTAGTCCAATACCGAGACAGTGATTTTAAACGAATTTAAACACTCTAAATAAAACCATTCTTTTGATCTGTATAAATGTGTAGTTGTAACTACTGCCATATTTTATGTTTACTAGAGGCGAATAAGATCGGAAATTTATTCATATAAGACGACGTGCAAACGATGTCAACTTGACGTTGACGTCATAAAATAAAGCAAATTTTCGCAAAACACCTACATCATTCAAATGGCTGGAAAACATATTTAAAGACGTCAAATGACCATAAAAATAATAAAAATCGATTGCCTAGACATCAGTTTGTCAGAAAATGATAAAAACCCAAAATCGAAAATTTTGTCACTATTACAGGTTTTGTCATAGCACGCCCCATATATATTCTGTAAAGGCAAACATGGATAAACCACACGAAATTAGCTGTAAGATAGCCCTACGCGTCAACCATTATTGGAAATCAACATCCGTTGGCCTCATACGACTGCAAAATGCTTGCTTTGCTCTTAATGTTCTTATCTGTTTCATATTATTTACCATAATAGTGCTATGGGTGTTGATTCTGATTATAATTTCTGGCGATGTCCACCCTAACCCCGGTCCTTCTTTTGTATCGTTCATGTCTGATACAAATTCCTCCTCATTTTCTAGTAAAGTAGATACTATAGATCCTACTAAGCATTTATCTTTCGTACATTACAATGTGCAAAGCATTTATCATAAACTTGACATTTTGAGTACTGAATTACAAGTTTTTGATATTCTTGGCTTCTCTGAAACCTGGTTGGACTCTTCAGTTTTAACCAACGATCTGATGATTGAATCCTATTCAATTCCGGAGCGTAAAGATCGAGTTGGTGATAGTCACGGAGGCCTCCTATTATATAATAAAGACTTAGTGCATTATACAAGAAGAAAAGATCTTGAACCCTTGGGAATTGAATGTATTTGGATCGAAATTTTCCTCAAAACCAAAAGTATACTTGTTGGTCTTTTTTACAGGCCACCTAACATTAATCGAAACTATGATAGTATCATCGAAGACTCCTTTCATCTTGCTTTTGATACTGGTTGTACAGATATTATAATTACCGGTGACTTTAATTATAACTTAGCAAATGAATATTCTCACAGGACAATAAGCTCCTTGTGTACCCAGTTTACCTTAGTACAATGTATAGATGAACCGACCCATTTTACAGAAAACTCCTCCTCTATCATCGACATCATTCTGGTAAATAACAGCGACAGTTTAATTTTATCCGGCGTTGGTGACCCTTTTCTAGACCAAATGTTCGTTATCATTGGCATCTTAAATTTCAAAGTACATAAGACTAAGTCATTTAAAAGACGCATATGGAATTACAATACTGGGCGATATGATCAGCTGAGGGAAATGGCCAACCAGTCAGACTGAAAATCAATGAATGACTCGGATATTAATACGCATGCAATTAACATTAGCGAACACATAATGAGCATTACCAAACAATGTGTTTTTAATAAAACAGTTACTATAAAATCAAATGAGCCCTGTTGGATCACCTCTGAGGTACATTAGAAAACGTAAACGCGCCTACAAACAAGCTAAACGTACCAAACAATATTCGCCACTGGCAAAACTTTAGGAAAGTTAGAAACGAAACTACATCCATGATAAGAAAGTGCAAATTGGAAAACCAACAGAAATTAGTGAGGGAAATAAATACTGGTAATCGCTCTTCCAAATCCTGGTGGAATACCCTCAAACAGTTTATTTGCCCTCGTCGTAAAGAGAGCATACCTCCACTAAAGTCTGGAAATCAAGTGATAATGAGTGACATTGATAAAGCTAACCATCTGAACGACATCTTTGAGGAACAGTCGCATATAGACGACTCGCACACGTCTCTTCAACAATTATTAGCTCCGGATTTTAGTCTTTCTTCTATTGTAATTACATCACAAGAGGTGGAGGAGATATTGCAATCCCTTGATATTGCAACAGGGATAGCTGTCGGCCCTGATGAAATCAGTAATCGTGTTTTAAAGGAAATGGCTAGTGAAATATCTCGACCTCTTAGTGAATTGTTCAATCAGACCCTCACATATTCTAAAGTTCCTAATTGTTGGAAAGAGGCTCATGTTTGTCCAATCTTTAAGGCAGGCGATCCCTCGATCGCTTCAAACTACAGGCCTGTCTCTCTACTAAGCTCTATTGTAAAGGTTTTTGAAAAAAAATCTGTTTAGACATCTTTACAATTTCTTTCGTGCCAACAATGTCATCTCAGACGTCCAATCAGGCTTCACCCCTGGTGATTCTACCACCAATCAACTTGCCTATCTGTACAATACCTTTTCGAAGGCTGTTGATTCTGGGCTAGAGGTTAGGGTTATCTTTTGCGATATCAGCAAAGCATTTGATAGAGTCTGGCATAAAGGTTTATTGGGAAAAACTCAAGGCTGCAGGAGTTTCAGGTGGTCTGTTGGATTGGTTTTCCAGCTATCTTACTGGAAGAAAACAGCGTGTAATTTTACCTGGTACCTTCTCTGACTGGAAATACACCAAAGCTGGTAAGGATATATTCTAGGTCCATTGTTATTTCTTGTTTTTATAAATGACATTGTTAACGACATTGGCTGTAACATTCGTTTGTTTGCTGACGACACTAGCTTGTTTATTGTAGGTCACAATCCCATACATATGGCAACAAACATCAATAATGATATACTAAAAGTTACCTCATGGGCAGAGAAATGGCTAGTTAAATTCAATCCTAAAAAGACAGAGTCGTTAATCATCTCGAGAAAAAATGTCTCGAAATGTTCACCCATCTGTATATATGCAAGACCAGCAAATTCCTGAAGTAGATTCACATAAGCACCTTGGCGTTCATCTCTCACGTGATAGATCATGGCAGTGTCATATCGAATATATTGCTACTAGGGTATGGGCAAGAATAAATGTCATGCGAAAGCTTAAATTCACTTTGGACAGATCTTCCCTTGAAACAATCTACATATCTTTCATTAGACCTATTTTAGAATACGGTGATACAATATTTGATAACTGCAATGCCAGAGAATCTAACAGTTTGGAAAAAAATCAATATGAGGCTGCCCGGATAGTAACTGGGACAACTAAATTGGTTTCTATTGATAAATTATTGCATGAAGTTGGATGGGAACGCCTTTCAACCAGACGTAAAAAGCACAGACTTATTCTCTTTTATAAAATGGTGTCTCATTTAACTCCACAATACCTCAGGGAACTGGTACCTGGAGTGGTTGGAAGTGGTTCTCGATATAATTTAAGAAACGCTGGGGATATTCAATCTCTTCCCTGTCGCACAACCCATTATAGTAACTCTTTCCTCCTTGCAACTATACAGGAATGGAACAATCTCCCCGAAAATGCAAAGCAATCTTCTACTCTATATGCATTCAAAAAGTATTTGAATAGCAATCTGCAATCTGTTCCAAAACATTTTTATTACGGTGTCAGAAATCAGCAGCTCATGCACACAAGGCTTCGTACAAACTGCAGTTCCTTGAACTATGACCTCTTCTTAAAGAACATATCTGACACTGCCTTGTGTACTTGTGGCCTTGTTGAGAACGCATCGCACTTCTTCCTAAGCTGCTGCAAATATACCAACCAAAGGAAACAACTTTTTGATGATGTTGCCAGATTCACTACTCCGTCCCTTTCTGTCTTTCTGTTTGGTAACCCTCTTTGAAATTATGATACAACGTCCCTTTCTGTCTTTCTGTTTGGTAACCCTCTTTGAAATTATGATACAAACATCATTATAGTTGAAGCCGTACATCGGTTTATCCAATCCTCAGAACGATTCTAATAAACTCGGTAACGCTCATCTTCTCTCGAATACCGGTATGCTTTTTCTGCTCAGGATCCTAGAGCTCTCCACATAAAATTATGTGTGTCAACTATCGTTTCTTTTTTACCTATTTATTTTTTCTTTTTTCTTCAAATTTATCTTTCTCTAAAACATTTTTGTGTTAGCTGATATATTCGGCTGAACTAATTTAGTTTTTCAGTGTAATTAACATAGTTCAATAACTTGCAGTCATTTCTGCAAAAAGCGAGTGTAGTTTTTTACGGTGTTGGGAGAGAAACACAACAAGCAGTCTTGCTTTCGTTTCCATCCTTTTCTTTTCCTTTGTGTTATCATTACAATATTCATGTAAATATTTATAAATAAAATATGTTTAAACCAATTAAAATAGAAGTTTAAATATATAAATTGTATTTAACAACATCGAAATGAGTATCTAAATTAACAACTAGCACGTAGATAACAGTATTCGCTTAGTAAAATCATAACTATAATTTTGACCCAAATACCGCTCAATATTTAGTAGAAATAGTCCTTTGATTACCATATTGAGAATTAATCATGACTACCATGCAGTTTGCACACACTGATTAATCTTCAGTTGAAAACATTAAAACTATTATGGCTCTCTTATCTTTATTTTCCGGAGATGGTTGTGACGATTTCATCTCTATCTAGTGCTATGGAACGCCTTTGCTGCCTCATTACACTTGTATTTTTACTATCATGTACATCCTCCATTATGTTATGTGCGTTGTTCAATATATAAGGTGCATTCTCCATATCATTATGTGCACACTTGATTGTTTCATGTGTAGTTACCAATATATCCAGTAATTTGTCCATTATTTTATGTTCACTGGCAATTGTATTATGTGTATTCTCCATTTCCTTATGTGCAAACCTTATTGTGCTATGTGTAGTTACCATTATGTCCTGTCCTTTGTCCATTATATTATATGCACTGGCAATTGTGTCAGGTGCTTTCTCCATTTCTTTATATGAAAACGTCATTATGTCATGTGTATTTGCCATTATTTCCGGTCCTTTGTTCATTATTTTATGTGTACACTGCATTATGTTATGTTCAATAACAATTATGTTAGGTGCACTTTTCATTTCATTATGTGTAAACTTCTTTATGTTATGTGTAGTTAACATTATGTCCTGTCCTTTGTTAATTTTGTAGGTGCTTTCTCCATTTCTTTATGAACCAACTTCATTGTGTTATGTGTAGTTACCAATATATCCAGTCCCTTGTCCATTACCTTATGGACACACTTTATTGTGTTATGCGCATTGACAACTGTGTCAGATGCATTCTGCATTTCTTTATATGAAATCTTTATTATGTTATGTGTAGTTACCATTATACCCGGTTCTACATTTCGTTATGTCGATACTTCTTTACGTTGTGTCCACCGTCATTATGCCAAACATCGTTATTATGACGGGATATTATGTTCGCGTAACTTTTTATTGTAACACCTAACGAGTGACGTAATAGGGCGAATCGCCGTGACGTCACGCGCACCTGTTATCTTAGCCGAGAAAAGCTTGGTGGGCAAAAAGACTGACAGCTGATTAGATACGATAACGTAGCTCTATTCCTAAATAGAGCTACGATTCGCTAGCATCTCTACAATTGCGCAAAATCTAAAGTGCTTGTAAACCAGTACGAGTCTCCAAACAGTTAATGTATTCCTTTAAAACTTATTATTTATCAATAAAAATCAGATTTTATCAGCCTACGCTATCTTATAACTTCTCTGCGGTCGATTAAAAATGTTTGCAATACCGGCCGACTTTTATTTTGATTTTGGACGCCATGACAGATCTCGCGAGATCTCGTTTTGCCATATAAGGAAACTTTACTACGGGTCGGCCATGTTGTTTAGATTGACGATGGTTGCTCGTTTTACTACGATTTCCATATATGGAAGCTATTTGCATATAAGGTCACCACCCGGAGCATGGGTATTTTTTTTCAAAATGGCCGACCATCTCTCGGAAACGTCGTCCGCTTAGAGTGGTAAAACTTTAATCGGAAATTACATGATTTTCAAGAAAGGTAACATAATTTTGTTAGCCAAGCGTGTTCAAAAAATCGTTTTAAATCGAAACATTGATTTATTTTTACATTTGTTGTGAAAATAAAAGCGTTAAACCGCCGCGTGTGATTCACATTCGGCTTGCGCCACAGTAGAGATGCTAGCATGTCGTAGCTGTAAACTGGACGCTAGTCATTATCAGTCTTACAGCTACGATATCGCATCTAATATGCTGATATGTAAACAATAACAGAAACATTGACAGCACTTTGAAAACTTCTGTTAAAATTAATAAAAAACGATTATGGTGCAATCGTTGATGATAATTACATCGATAGTACATGTAAAAACATAAACATGAACCGAAAATTGATTCTGGAAGATGAATTTACACGAAACAAACATCTTTATTTGGAGTCGGTTGTACAACAAATAACACGACAGATCTACAATAAACTATTTGCCGGCTATGTAACAAAAATAACAACAGTTTAACATGACAACCTGTGGAATTGAAAAGATATAAGCTTTTCAAAGCATGGGTAATGCAGAGTACAAAATTATAATCAGAAAAAGTTAAATATTGGTAAAATACACAAACCCTTTCCCTGCTCAGTATTCATGTAAGAATTAATGATATCATGACTATTTATAAGCTAATGTTTCTAATGACATTTGTAGACAGGATTGTTCTGTTGGTAGAAACTGTAGAGTCGGACCTATTACAGTTTCATAAATAAACAGAGCAGCCCCAGTATGATCTGGGTCTACGCTGTTTGCAAGTACACGAACACACGTTTATATTAGAGAAAGGGTTACATCTTTGAATTATTAAATTTTAAGGTGGAATGACCCATCATTGTTTAACTGTAGATCCCATTCATTATGTAATAAGACTTAAATTTGCTATATGATTTTGAATAATAAACAGTGAAGATCCTGGTCAGAGGGTTGCTTGTTTAGCTAAATATATTGTCTGGGTCTACATTTTGCAAATGTCAGTACTTTTATTCACCGTATTCAAAGATTTTAACAATACACACTATTTGTTTTAAATACTAAAAATGATTTGTGTTAGACAGTTGGAGACTATATTATTACATTACTTACTCAGCCGAAATATTGCTAATGTACTTACTACTAGTAGACCTAGGAAAACAGTGACGATCAAAGGTGCCAGATGGTCAGTAAATCCCCTAATTTCTCAGCAGGGGACAAGGGTCAGCGATCACGGAATAGCCATTTATCACACACTATCTTATCAACAAAGTTATTAACTATTACGTAACAGGAATGCTTCTATTGTGACAACTACCAAACTATGTGCCAATTGTCTAAAGTTATGATTTGTTAAACAGCTTCCCGAACAATAGAAGATAACTATGTTTTGACTAAGATCTATGGCTAAGCATAATTATATCCCAATGATTTAGATACATGTATATTGAAAAAGGAAGTTTATTGTGAAATATAGTTCTAAAGATAATATAGATTGATATGATCTAGATCTATTCTAAAATACTTTTACTAGATCTGCTACGGTGCTGTACAGTAGCCAGAAAGACATTTTACAACACACGAATGAACGACATGAGACTGTATAACTTAATATCTAGATATTATTGAAATAAAACGAGAATTAAAATTTTAAATACTGTTGATCTAAATTATTCGACATATCAGGCATGTCCAACAAATATATAAGAATGTCTCCCGTTTCATAGAAAGGCCAGATCAAGGGATCGGGGTTTTTTGTTTGTTTTTTTGTTTCTTCAAAGTTCAGCTGGTAGTTTACAGGGCCGATTTATTCAAGTTTCTTGTTGTATCTATCCTCAGAAACTAAAACATACTTGTCATTATAGTCAGAGGATACAGTCGTTAACATAGTCGTTAAATGATGTGTAGGCTAACTGTTGCCAAGCCTTTACATAGAGATACATAGGTCGTTATTGGTGTATTTGCCCACCAGATAACTGCGCATGCGCGAAATCGACGGGTTGTTTACAACCAGAGATTCGCCCTATTTTCAGTGCACATAACATAATGACGTATACACATTACAAAATGGACACACGACCGGAAATAATGGTAAATACACATAACATTATGAAGTTTGCACAGACTTAAATGGTGAGTGCACCTAGCGCAATTGTCAGAACACATAACATAACAAACTGTATACATATCATAATGGACAAAGGACTTGATATATTGGAAATTAGACATAGCATAATAAAGTTTACACATAAAGAAATGGTGAATGCACCTAACACAATTATCAGTGCACATAACATGATAGAATGTAAACATAACATAATGGACCAATGACTTGACACAATGGTAACTGCACATAATATAATGAAGTGTACACATAAAGAAATGGGGAATGCACCCAACACAATTCTCAGTGCACAAAACATGATAAAGTGTACGCATAACAAGGCTGACGGACGTTTCGCTACCCATACCTTTTCGCTACAGTCATTTCGCTACCCACCGGGAAGTCATTTCGCTACCCTGACCATTTCGCTACCTGTACGTTTCGCTACCTATCGGTTTTAATAGTAAAACAATATTGTTGCAGCGGTGTCTAGTGATTTGAGAGTCAACTTTATTAACATATAATGCCTATTTATATTCAGATACCAAAAAAGAGTTATAGAAATATTGAAACACATGTATGTAAAGTTTTAATACTGTAATAACTGTAAAAGTAAACACTTATAAAACTTAAAAAACAAACTTTTTTTTAAAATTAAAACGTGTATCATTATCGGTGTCCCTTCGAGGTATAATGCTGATTGATTTAAGGCACCCACTGCTTACGTATTTCCACGTGTCAATGTTGTCCACTCCGAGATCAAAATTACCGCCCGTAAGCCGATTAGATTTGTGTATCGGTATGTGACACTGATTAAATTAACATGGACACGTGCTACATGCATTTTTGCTATATGCATTTTTGCTCTTTTTCCATTGATAGAAAATATGACACATGCATAACGATCAAATGAAAAACTATACTTACAATTTACTTTTATTTTAACCCTTTCCTTCATATTTATAAATGTGTTTTCACTCATTTGCAAACAGAGCTGATTAGACTGCTCCTTTATAGGAGCGGCCAGCCGTCTGATCAGCGTCTGCTCTGTTAGCTAATTTAATTTCTGATGCTTTACTTTAAAAAATGGCTACAATGTTCCACCTTCCATATTTCATTATATCAATTTTGTCCTATAATATTAATTAAGTGGGTATTATTGAAAGTTGAAATAAACATAGACAAGGGAAAGGGTTAAGGTCGGTTAACACTTTGCCTGCTATAGATCGAGGTGTTCTCGATAAATAACTGTTTGCTATGCTGCTACAGTAGTTATAATTGGTTAACGTATATTTTTAAATCTGTTAAACTAATATATCGTCCAAATCAATGAAATATGTAAATAATTATATTCAATTGGGTGACAGGGTTAGTGCAGGGTAGCGAAATGACTTCCCGTAAGGGTGCGAAATGACTGTAGCGAAATGGTCAGGGTAGCGAAATGGCCAGGGTAGCGAAACGCTGTGTAGCGGAATGTCCGTAAACCGCATAACAAAATGGACAAACGACCGGACATAATTGTCAGTGCACATAACATGATAATATGTACGCATAACAAAATGGACAAATGGCCGGACATAATGGTAACTACACATAACACAATGATGTTCGCACATAAGATGGAACATGCACATATCGCAATTGTCAGTGCATATAACATAATAAAGTGTACACATACCATTATGGGAAAAGGACCGGACATAATGGTAACTACACATAACACAATGAAGTTTGCACATAAAGAAATGGAGAATCCACTTGATACAATTGTCAGTGAACATAACATAACAGACAAAGAACTGGATATATTGGTAACTGCACATGACACAATAAAGTATGCACAAAGTGAAATGGAGAATGCACTTAACATATTGAAGCATGCACATAACATATTGGAGGATATGCATGATAGTAAAAATACAAGTGTAATGAGGCAGCAAAGGCGTTCCATATAGTGCTACCATTCAAAGGTGAGCAATATAGGGGTATCATGGCCCTCTTAGTTTGAGATTGAGTGAGGAGTTAAGCTTTACAGCACTGCGACACTGAATAGGTCATATAGCGCCGATGAATGATGAGACAACATGATGATTAGGGATGATATCAGGAAGATGATTTCGGCTAATTTCATTCGTTGCAAAGGTGTCCGATGCATGCTTGGACTCACAAATGGAACCCCACCTACCCCCGAAAAAATGTGATCGAAGTATGTAAAACTAGCCTAAAACTATCTATTTGAACCTTAAACCACTCTGAAAAACAAGAAAAAAAAGGACCCGGATTTTTTTCCCTATCGGGTCTATATAATGATGTATTGAAAGGTACGTACCTAACTACGTCATTTCAACGGCGGCAAAATTCAACAGTCATGTTTTTCAGTCTTGCAGCAAAGCCAATTCAACACCGATTTCAGTCATTTTGGTCTTGATCCCGTTCGAAATTCCACATACTAGACGGCACAATTAGTGGTTTCCTGAAATATTGCTCCGTCTTGTCGCTGCAAGACCGCGAATTTAAAAAAATACGCTAGAGCGAAACGATGTGACTCCCGCCTGGATGCATAGACGTTTATAGGGGGTCTGTATTCGTTAATCTCTTCAACAAAAAACGCGAATTATGGTGAAACACTATCGAAAAACATTAAACTCACCGCAATCAGTCTGCTACGAGGCGCCAGTTTTCTTTCTACAACTTTAATTTTGAACGGATGCGACCGTTTTGCTGTGACCCGGCTCATAAACTATTAGATATGCAAATTGACTACTACCTCCGGGCCGCAGCGAAATGGCCATCTCCGTTCAAAACGAAACATCTCCGTTCAAAACGATAGTAGGAGAAAGAAAACTGGCGTCTCGTAGCAGACTGGAAATAGCCAATATCGTTTTAACTGCGGTGAGTTGAATATTGCATATACTTCTATGCATCCTGGCGGGAGTCACATCGTTTCGCTCTAGCGTCTTTTCGAATTCATGGTCTTGCAGCGACAAGACGGAGCACTATTTGAGGAAAGCATTAACTGCTTAGCATATGGAATTTGGAACGGATTAAGGCCAAAATTATTGAAATCGGTGTTGAATTGGCTTTGCTGTAAGACTTTGAAAAACATTACTGTTGTATTTTCCACCGCTGATCTGACGTAGTAAGGTACCTTTCAATACATATATAGACCCGAAAAGAAATTTTTTCCGGGTCGTGTATTTCTTGTTTTTCGGAGTGGTTTAGGGTTCAAATAGATAGTTTAAGGCTAGTTGAACACACTTCGTTCGATGACAATTTGTTTTTGAAAAAGGGGGTAAGGGTGTCTTTGGGTGAGCCCAGGCATGTGTCGGGCACCTTTGATTCGTTGCAAAGCAGTGCATGTGATCAAAACCACCAGTCCTTTTTTAAGGTTTTGGGGAAGTGTGGCGGGGCCTTTAGACTGGGGAATTTTGCAACATAACTGGGCCTTTTGGGGAAAAAGTGTACACTTATATCTTCTATAAAGTATTGTAAGTTTCAGTAATTTATAAATCACAGTGACATATAAGTAACTAGTTAACTGTTTGGTTTAAAAGAGTTCAACACAATTACTATTTCTCTTCGTCTTGTCAGGTTAAACACAATGTCATTCACAATACAATGTCCCTTTCCTTTTCTTTAAAAATGTTGATAATTGAATCAATGTCTGACTGTAACATGCTTTTTTGTCACTACAGCCAATTCTGATAAGTGCATCAAGTTTAAGTTGTCCTAAAGTACTTCGTGCTGGGATACAAATGGAATTCATCAGGCTGAAAAGCCTTTCAACACAGGCTGTTGATGATGGAAGAAGAACACTCAAGTCCAACAGATACTGCATTGCAGGATAGGAGGCCTGCAGAACTTCGTCATCCCTGAACATAGCAGTAACAAGATCATCTCCCCCTCGTTGTCTGTAAACAACAATAAAACCCATTAACCTTTTACAATACTACAGACAGTTGCTTGAAATAGACTGAAAATTAAAGCAGAATGCTCCTTTGGGAGCCTTCTGTTTTGTTCCCAGCTTGATTCAAGCAAACAACTCATAACATAATATAGGAAATATTTCTTATGCTGCACATAATCATTCATAACTGTATAAAGTGTATTAATCCATTTCTTCACTCAAGAATACAGTAAACTAAAAGGGTGATATTTATTGTTTAATTCAAATTTGAATTAATATGTATTGTAAATGAACAATTGTGGAAAATGGTTTGTGTTTTGTGTTTTACTTAAATAATTTAATATGAACTTAAAAAAACAACTCTTTGGTAATCAGGCTGCTGAGTTTGGAATATTAATTACACCATAATACAATGTAGATCTATATTGAACAGTGTTATTTAGTAAAATGTTGAAAACAATATGCACCACTAAGTGTATTTGTTGCCTGTTAATGATTCTCAACCCATCACTGTCAGTCCGGCATACAGGCTTGTCAATTGAAAGGAAACTGCCACAAAAACCTGAAAATTTGTGAATAAACAACAATGAATAACAAACTCATTCATTGAAACAGGAAAGAAACAATAAACAGAAAACTATCAAAAACAGTAACGACTTACTAACACTTTCCCCAGTAATGTTTATTTTCACACTCCTCCTTGTTATCTTATGTTAGATTTTCACAGGTCAGCTCTGATCTAAAATACGCTATAATAGGCACAGTGCAGACCCACATCTGACAGCCTTCAGAGAGTTATCTGATCTGGGTTTACACAAAGACACTTTGCAAAAGGAACAGAACTGTGTATTTAATGGGGAAAGGGTTAATATAACTTGAGAACTGAAACATAATTGTGATAAAAGTTTAAATTACTTGTAAATACACATCTGGTGTTTAAACCCCTTGAATTCGGCCCTGAACTGTGCCTCAGAGAAAATTGGTTCTGCCAGGTTACGATGGCCCATAAAGGTGTCTTCCCTAGGACGCCCATAGTGAAGCGAAAGGTTGTCTATCTCGTCCTGCAGAAGTCATGGTAACAAAGCTTTGCATTGATATTTATGATCACTGATGTCCGGTATTATTTAAAAATCATCACTAAAGTGAGTCACATATTATTTCAAAATCAAACTAAAACAGTCAGCAGTTGCTTTATATCAAGGCTGAATCAAATGGCTGGTCTTAACATTTAAAATAGTTTATCTAACGTGTAACTTGTATAATGAAAACAATTGAGCAACAAGCAAAATAAACATTTTATTAGGATTGCATTCTGATTTTTTAATAATAATTTTAGTACTTACTTTCCCATACTCTTTGATCTCAACCATTGTGTTGGGTACATTTGCCATATTAAAGACAGAGAATGACTTCAACACTGGAGGGCAGAAGAATGCATCAGTGACCTCATTTATCAAGGCCAGTGTGACTGGCTTTGCCATTTCTTCAATAACCTGCCTTTGTGTCATCATAGGAGGTCCTCTGAAAATATGTTGAGAACTGTTTTTTAATTTTAATATACTTTTGAAAATTAAAATTTAATGATCATATTTATAAATCGTGGTATGTTTAACATGGTCCATCTGTTCATGTTGTTTGTGTCATTCAAGAGTACATATGTTTCATTTTGATACATGGTTTTGAAAAATTATTTGAATAAAATATTTTCCAAATTTAAATTACTGATTAAATGAATGCTCAGAAACCTTCAAAACTAAAATCACTAACCTCACACGCATAGCAAGAGCAGATCTGTCATCAATGATTTCAAAAAGCCTATCCATCTTGGCCAGGTGCAGGTCAGGGTCGAGATGATCAAATCTATCAACAAGATGATGCAGTTCATCAGTCAGTTCCTGTAGAATAGAACAGAATAAGATGCATAATTAATTCAAACTTGTGTTTTAAAATTATACTAGAAATAATTTTTATAAGCAGTTCATCATCACAAGTACATTAATTGTGTCATGCATACTTAATACAGTAACAATGTTTTCAAAACTGGTTCAGTGTGGCAAATATTTGGATCCTGATGAGATGCCACATCAGGCGGCATGATCTTATCCGGATCCGACCTGTCTGCAAAGGAAATCAAGGTTTTGCTGTTATCATGCAAGCATTTGATTATATAAAAATAAAATAAAAATCATGAACGATCACCACATTTCATCTGCATGTCCGAGAACACATTCTGCCCTTGCAGGTAATCGCTGAATGTGATAACTGGTTTCAAGATGTCACACAATATGAGGATCATAGCAACTGTCGATTTGTCAAGAAGTTGACGACGCAGCCCGAAAACTTCTGGCTCGTCACTCAAGCAAGCATCAAGCGAATCAATTACCTAAATAAAAAAATCATGTAAAAATGAATACCATTGAAAGATAATTTGACGAAGACCTATAGATTAAATGAATATATTTCTTACAGCCCCAAAAATTAAGCAGATGCATTTATAATTGTAAGTCTTAATACTAAGCTATTATCATTAAGTTAACCCTTTCCCTGTTCTGTATTTAGGCCAAATTTCAACACCGACTGAATATTCATTAACAAAATAGTTTTAATGAAATATGGAAGGTGGAACATTGTAGACATTTTAGAAAGCAAGGAAAAAGATCTATCAAATTCTATAAGCAAACAGAGCAGACCCTGATCAGACAACTCCTCTAGGAGCCGTCTGATCTGGGTCTACTCTGTTTGCAAATGCGTGAAAACACGTTTATATGCTGGAAAGGGTTAAGGAAATTCAGTCGTTCATGTAAACTTTAGCCAAAAAATGAAGTACCCATACCTGTTCAAACCTGTCAACCAGTCGTATGCAAGATCTTCCATGTGATAACCAACGTGTGGTGGCTGCCCTGATAAATTTCAGTTTGACAAGACCATATGACTCCTGTATGGCTTGAAATACAGCATACTTTTTGGGATAGTAATGAAAAAGTTTCCAAATAGAAAGCAGGAGACTGTCAACATTTTCAATTGATGGAAAGTCTTTAATCAAATGTTTCATGCAGAAAGCAAGTTTGTGATTTCTACAGTTTATATAGATTTGATGTGGAACAACATGTCTAAACCGTCGCTGAAGACCTTTGTTTTCCCCCGACATTGTATTACAACCATCAAATGCTACAAACACAGCCTTTTTAATGTCAATGCCTTTCCTAATAAGAAACTGTTCTAAGGCATGCATAAGACTTCCTGCATCTTGACGTGGTACTTCAATTATCCCCATGAATTTTTCTTCCATGACTCAATTAGGTGCTTTAACTTTTATTAAAACAGCAAATTGTTCACGGTGGTTTTCATCTGAACTTTCATCAGCCATAAGGGTGTAAGCATTTGCAGCTCGAACTTGTTCAAGCGTTTCTTTTTCTAAGTACCTATCAATACAGGATACGATTTCCGAGACAGATGTGTACTTCCTTCGTGGATTTTTTTCCAAATACTTCTGTATATCCACATTGCCTACAGATGCCATGTGGTCAATAAAACCCTCAACACTGTCTAGAGCCCATTTCTTCCTAATAATGTAGTAAACTGAGGGAATAAGTACTGAAAAATATTTACGATTCTAGTGATTTCCGTTTCACTCTGTTTCTCAGCAGCACTTCTGAGCATGGATAACACTGATCATTGAGAGATGTCACCTAAACTATTTGCAGCTGATTGTTTTTGAAGACAATTTTCATGCACAACAGAGAGTTCATGTTTGTTCAGTTTTCTAGATGGATGGCTGCCAAGTGATCTGACGCCTGTTACAAATGGAGTTTTACTACTAATTGATGCTCCAAAAAATTCACAAACTTTACATTTATAAGCCGCATAAGCAGTAGAATAGTAGAGCCATTGGTGACGAGATTCATACTTAGCTGATGTAAATAATCTTGCATCTGGTACTGGAACATTATCCCAATCGTCGTCACTAGAACAACTAGATCTACCACTTTCCTCATCACTAGTAACATCCGCGCACGGCCCCGATGGTCCAAAATTTACGGTTGCACTGTCGTTCGAAATTTTTGCCCGGGAGCTGGACTGACTCATCACAGCTTGTTTGAACATTAAGTCAATTTTGAAAGATCCCTTTCCGTCATTTTTTTTAATTTTTTTTACATAGCAACGACTATTATGGGACATTTTCGTAACGTTGTTTATAGAAAACACGTTTCATGCCCCGACGACGCTTGACTTTTCAGTATCAAATCAATAAGCGTCTAGCGATGATGACTCACATTCGGAACTACGCCAATTTCCCTACTATCGGAATATCTCGCATATACAGAAGTTACGTATACGAATCTCGGTGCATGTTTAAGTTGTTTGGACAAATAATTCGGAACATCGGCCTTCAAAAATACGACATGAGGTTGGGGAATTTTTACCAGATTTTGGGGAAAAAAGTATGATTTGGCTTGGGGCCGAATATCGGCCCCAAAAATGGCATAAAAAAAGGGCTGACCACCGACCTGCCTTCCTTTTAGTTCTTGGCTGAGGGGATAATTTCCGTCAAATAAACAGAAACATCCCCTGTAGTGACAATAAGGCCCCAGAACCAAGGCAAGGTAGGAAGGTCTCTGGGGTCTAGTTTGAGATATCAACACGGTTTAAACATTGTTAAGTTGTCATCAGGCGACTGTTCCTAGCACAATGTCATTCAATGTCAGGATTTCCGGATTTGGAGAAGATATTAAAAACGTTTTCTATATAGTTACGGTATATAAGGAAATCTAGTCCCGCGCTTTTTGAGACGATTTTAACAATTTTGAAAAGGGTCACAAGGCGACAATTCCTACCACATGCCATTTCAATTGGACCACAAGTTTTTTGAGAAGATTTTTAAAGGTTTTCTATATAGTTGGACTGAAATTGACACTTCGTTTATTAAATTCCCTGCCAATGAGAACTACGATGTCAACTCCAAATCAGGGTCCATGCTTATAAAGATTTTAGTTGAGTCTGTGTTCGTTCTCAAGTTTTGATTGGTCAGATTTGAGCCAAGGCTCAAATCTGACCAATCAAAACCTTGAGAACTCAAATCTGACCAATCAAAACCTTGAAAACGAACTCAGACTCAACTAACACGTTTTATAAGCATGGACCCCGGTATAATTTCATATTGCAGAATCAAATTACGATTAATGATTATATTTAAACACTAAAATCGATGTAATTATCCATGTTTCATCAAACTTTACACCATAATAAAATTCTACTTTACATAATTAGGAACCAAAATCCTTGGTCCGACAAATGCCCGCTGCTGGTTTCTGTATCACAATTACACACGGAACCAGTAAGATGAAAGATGTTAGAGTAAATCGATTCGGGTGGAGATGGAATAAGTGTCAGGTTGGGTGCCCCTAAACCGGTTGTCTTTTGTCACTGACCGTTCAAAGGCGGTACTTCCCCTATCGTTTTGTTTATGTTGTTTTTGTACGTCTCTGTGTTTTGATAGTTATGTGCATTTGCTGTATTTTCTTGTTGTTTTACTGTTCGAGTGGCTGTTTGTGTGCATGTCTCATATCTATTGCAAATACCTGTAAAAATATGAATAATGTTTAGATTATTAATTTCAGAATAAGTATAAACTTCACACATTTCTATTTTATGTTATAATATATCTACATACATAAGGGGGCAAATGTCCTCCCGCAACATACTACGTAGTTGGCAAAAGTCCATTCATCAAAAACAACCACGGGGGAAAATATTCGCCTATCGAGAAATTGGGCAAACGCCCGGGATTAACATCGTAGAACCATTTAATTCAGTCAGACGCATTTCCCACAGCAGGATACGCTACTGTATCATCAGTAAAACGTTTAGTGCAAATGCTGACCAAAAGTTTTACTGAATCATCATCAAAAAAGTAAAATGACACGCAAATTCGCTGAATTTATATCCCCCGCTATACAAGTGCTGGCCTCAGGGTTATTTACATTTTTCACAAAGAGCCATAACTCAAAACTATTCAAACCATGAACAACTTTTATATTCAGTTTTGGTATTTAGTTGCAGTTATCACAGTAAAAAGTGAGCAAAATTTCTTTCTGTTTTAGCTGCTGAAAAACCTTGTTTTAGCTGCTGAAAAACCCCTCAGTGGTAATGAAAATAGATCTTGCAATTGCTGAGCTTAAACCGAGGAGCAGTTCTATTTATGTGTGTGAGTCTGTTGTAACCGCTGAATCACTTGGTTTTGAGTAATATTTGATTGCTGACATTCTGATTACTGTCATAAGTGGTTACATGTAACAACTCAAACGCGTTAGCATTCGAGAAACTATGTGAAAGCTCTTGTTCAGACAGGTCGTTCATAAAACTAGTACTGTTTAACCCTCTAGTGCCCCATGTAGCATATATGCTACATATTTTTATAAAACCTTATAAAATTACTGATTTTTTTTACAATAGAGACTTTCGGTACTTTGATTCATGTTAACCGGCTATTTTGTGTCCATTTGGGTATGATGTAACATTACTTGGTTATTATGACGTCATAGATGACATCATCACAAAATGGCTACCTTCATGATCAGCAACAATTTGAAGGGCAAATTGA
This sequence comes from Azorinus chamasolen, assembly GCA_963576725.1. NCBI lineage: Eukaryota > Metazoa > Mollusca > Bivalvia > Cardiida > Solecurtidae > Azorinus > Azorinus chamasolen. The sequence continues at coordinate 20,970,515 of OY755241.1, read as the reverse complement.
AGGAGTCAACATATATCATGAAAAGGTAAATTCCCTTCACTTCAATGTGTAAGCAATAAAAAGAAGTTTCAATTTCCCCATATGTATGTTTGTTCTACCCAAACTCACAAAGGCATTTGTAAAAATGTACTGTTTTTATCAGTGTTGCATATATGCTACATCGGGCATTTATTTACATGTATCATATATGCTACATTGGGAATATAAGAAAAATGCCTCAATTGTCTATACTGTTTGAATTACCTAAATATAAAACGTGTTAATAAATTCTAGAAAAGTATTCTTAGTGCACAAACTTGTAACTAATATCAATTTAAAGAGTTCAAAATACTTGAAATTCAGTGCTATGTGAAATTATTAAAAATACATGAGTGTTTTTATGTGTCATATCCGATACATTGGGCATCAATGCATGCTAGACACAGATGCATATGCCATACTATTTGTGATTATATGGTGGAGTTACAATATGTCTTGTTACATACTGGTTGAGTCATGTTAGATATAGGCATACAGTAGAGCTTGTTCAGGGAGCTCATTCTGGAGACTCTCTGATATGGGACTACGCTGTTTGTACAAAACAAGTCTGTGTATCATCGAAAATAATTCTATTTGTAATAAAATGCTTACATACTTCCAGAATGTCGACGCAACGTCTAGCTGCCCGACATGTGAGAGATCTCATCAAGGCAACTCAGAATGATGATAGCGACTTTGATGACATATATGAAAGTTCTGGAGACGAGTTCAAAATCACAAAATCAGACCAAGAATATCTAAGTGATTCAAGTGATGATGACCAACCACTTTCAAAAATTAAATCGAAATTCAAAACTTCACATTCTAATACTCAAATTCAGTCCGAAAGCAGTGCAAATTCAAGTTTGAATTTATGTTCAGTAAGTAGTGATGATGAAGACGTTCCATTCTACATCTGAAGAAACGATTACATCAATCTCAATATTGTGTAGAGCAATGCGCAGATGAAAATCATGTAACTGAGGTCGATCTTAAAAATATTGAGGATCAAGATTTGGCAGAGGTGTTTCAAAATGCCTTGAATCACGACAATATATATATTACGATTGGGTAAAACAGCAATTTCAGTCGCCGAATACAGAGTATATAGGTGTTCGTGAAGAAGCCGCTCCAAAACAAGAACTTAAAGGAAGTCTATCAAGCTGCCAATATACGATTGCCGCCAGGTTGCAATAGGGCACTTCCCTAGATAGATAGATTTATTTGTGTATATATATATGTGTGTCATCAATACAATTACTGTCATACAATTTGACATAACAGTTATCGACTTCTTGTTATTTATATAAAAAAGACATGTTATACATACACAGGATAACCCGTAAAGTTTTTCAACTTATTTCCAACGGGGTCCTGTATGGGATCTGAAGCGTCAGAGGTGTAAAAACAGCGGATGTGACGCATTTTCATTCATTAAATGTGTCAAGTGTGGTTTACATCTGTGCTTGAACAAAGAGAGAAATTGCTTCACAGCATTTCACATCTAAACTCACTGGGGTGGGCGAGGATACTCTGTCATAGCGAGAAATGGGGTTTATGGGATCCACACATATATGTCATAGAGGATATCAATTTCAGTGATACAGTATGTCACAATGGGAAAAAGATTTTATGCCACAGCATAAATGCTGTAACATAAAATCTTATTTCAACTGTGACACAATGTGCGGATCCCATAAAAAGAATTTGCCATTGTGACAGACTTCCCCACCAGTCAAACTAGATCAAAAGAGACAAATATATGGGCGTGGTACAGCTTGGCTAAGTTATGTTAGTAATTTAATGCCCTAGTTCTTGTTTAGAAATAAAATTGTTAGCGTTTTCCTTTATGTCGCGCTGCTGCTCTCAACTCAAATGAGTTGAATAACTACGAATCGATTATTCAGATTTATGACCAGATGCGCGCATTATGTGCCTTGCTTCGAAATCATGTCTATCATCACACTCTTTAAGAATTTTGTTATTGATGTTGCCCTCAATGTAAATTGTCGAACGTCCAGCTTCTCACGATAAACTTGGCACCATTTCTGACAAAATATTTTTCCTAAAGGTGCACCAAAGTAACAAATATCACTTGTTTCTTCAAATGCTTTCAAAAGTCTTTGCCACAATCCGTCAATAGTTGGACTGTTTCGACAGGTACTGAAGACCGCATGGAGTGTTAATGTTAAACGGGGCACACGTATCATTTAACTTTTCTAGTTCACCGTCAGAAATTACAGGTTTATGGTCAACAGTGCCATGTCACTTTAAATGCTGATTTTTCAAATTAATGTTATATGCATTTAAAAGATTCTTTGAAATTCAGCACTTTAGACTGTCCATGGACTTTGTCTTCAGTTCCTCTCCATTTTTCTGACGAACAGAGGCATAAAATACTGCAGCTGGTTGTTCAGTTCGGCGGGGTTTTCCACACTTCCACTTAGTTCCATGTCATTTGAGCGAAGAAACTCTTAAACAAATTCATCCCGTGTTTCACTACGAGTTCTTTCTCTAGATCGAGTCTTCAAATCTTTCTCGTTACGGTGGAAAGCAGTTTGTTGCTTGACATTGTTGTCGGAAATGCAACTGGAACTACCACTAAAGCTGATGAATACCCCCACTAGCACATTTGACAAAGAGATGGGGGTTATAGAAATAAAGCTAAGGGAGATAATTCATTCATGCACGAAGCGACAAATCAAAACCTTTATCTCAGGTGCAGAACTTCAGACGGGATTCAATAGTACTCAAATTCCATGAAGCGTAACAAAATTTAAACCTGATCTGCAACTAATTATAATAAAGCAACATACTGAATATCACTACAATATCTGCTACAGTTTAGAAAAAAACTCCAGAAAACATGAAATTTCCTAAAAGTTTCTAAGTCAAAATGCTGTAATCCATTAAAATCATCAATGTAGTTTAACAAGATTCAAGCTTGATCTGTAACTCATTATTATAAAGCTACATACCAAATATCATATCAACATCTGCAAGGGCTTAGAAAAAACTGAAAACCTTAATTTCCGGAAAAAATCTAAGTACAATCACTGTATTTCCGTGAAAAATCAATGAATCTATAACTAATTATAATAAAGCCAAATACGAAATATCACTTCAATATCTGTAAAGGCTTAGGAAAAAAACTCCGGAAAACCTGAATTTCCGGAATATTTCTAAGTAAAATCACTATTTACTAAAACATCAATGAAGCGTAGCGAAATTCAAACTTGATCTGTAACTATAATCAATGAAACGTAACGAGATTCAAACTTGATCTGTTACTCATTATTGTAAACCCAAATACCAAATATCACTTCAATATCTGTAAAGGTTTAGACCCCCAAGAAAACTCAGAATTTGAGAAAAAACAAAGGACAACAACTCCAAAAATACTGAAGACAGAGTAATGTACCTTGTATACTGCACTTGCGGTCAATGTGATCTATCTGTATATGAAGTTTGAAGTCAATAGCTTTTAAACTTTGGAAGTTGTGATCCAGACAAGCCGGACGGACGAAAAACTGGACGGACATGGTGACTCCAATATACCCCCCCCCCCCACACACACACAAAACAACTTCGTTTGTGGGGGTATAAAATTGATACTACGCATGCGCGAATTATACAATATCACTTTCGATCATTCTGTGACAATGGTCGCGGGAGATAGTATTTTTCTTCCCGCGGGACCTGACAGTATTTCTATACCACGGTGGCCTATGGGAAATGAACATTGTAAATGAAATTGAGGTATAACAACAGTAAATATGGTCCAATCAGGTCAGATTCGGTGATACATGATGCCCAGCACTTTCCGATATCGAAATACGTCTGAAAGCAAGAAACTGACACAATGTCAAAATGTCCCACGAACTCAAATCGACAAGAAAACGCATGGAGATGGAAAAATGCTATTATGTTAACTCAGTTAAGCAACAAGTATTTCCTCACATTGATGGTTACCGTCACCAACGTGAACCTATGAGTCACTTATATTTTTAATCGTTGTAATTGCACCAGGGTCATAACTCCGGATTGCAGTATTTCTGTAATTACGTTTTCCCTTCATATAAACGCCTTTTCGCAAGCAGAGTAGATCAGTTATTATATGAACCGTTTTATTAGGGTCCACTGTTTTCTATTGACAAATATATCTGAGTCTACAAAGCAAAATATATCCTTGAACAGTTTATATCAAATCTATAGGTATTAACATTCATGATGCCATATTTTTTGATGTGGATTTTGTTAAACCCTTATACACTATTTCTCTATACTGTCAGATGAGACCATTTAATAATTGGAATATATTTGGTTAAGAAAAAAACATTGATTTTCTGTGTAGCGAAACAAGTACACCCACCGAGTGTGAACATATTGCAACACACTGCATGTTTGGTTATTGACTCCTTTACAGTCGGAAGCTATGCTTCCCTCTTTGCTTGCACAACGGCAGGCCGAAGGTAGTACTCTTCGAATGTATACTCTTAAACCAAGAAACGGGATGAGCTTACCAGACTTATGTATTACCTTTTCTCTGTCGTGCCCTTAACGACTTCCCTGCAGTTGGTCCCGACTTCAGCTAGTCACCGAGTACATATTTGACGTACTTTCACAATTGTCTTCATGCTTTGTTGTACATTTTGTCCTGTGTTTACCGTCTACTATGTTGTGGGGAAGTCTGGCGGCGATACCTTTATTTACACTATTTGTTAAGCTATGGTTACTTTGAGATAAGTGTGAGGTTAGGGCGTCCGTGAACCGGTTTAAACCCCAAGTTGTGCGTTTGCCACTTACCGTTCCCTCTTGGTCACCCTTGTTTTGTGTTTGGGGTCTGTGTATTTGTGCTTGTTCATGTTTGTAATTTTCGCCTCGTGTGTTTGTGTGCGTGCGCGCGCGCGCGTGTGTGTGTTGCTTTCTTTCCGTCAATGTATTGCTGGTGGTTGCGTTTTGTGAGTCTTTCCCTGCTTGACTTTGTCAATATACTACTTTGTCATGGATAAATGACATTGACAAATCTACTAGCGAGAGCAAAACCAAGACATTGAACGTCAAGATAAATTCGAGAGGATGATACGACTGCAAGTAAGTTTATTGAATTAGAGGACGATTCTGAGAACGTGGACGTTTCTGTGCCCTATGCAAGAAAATACAGTAACTTATCAAATATGAGACTGTACTCCTAACTGTATCACAATGTATCAATACAAGGTTATCGTACACTTTATTATGTATTTGGCCCGTTAATCGCTCCAGAACAATAAGGAAAACCCTTTTGTGATTGGCATTGGTATTCATGGTCTTGGTACGCATCCGACTAGAACATTGGAGGGCCATTGTCATTCTAAGGTTCACCTTAAAGATATAAGGAATATAGATGCTGCTGCCAGTAATGACGTGTTGTCAGCCAGTATGTTCCATGCAAGTACTTGACAATGTACTTGTTATACCTTCTGATCCTTCGAGATCATGAATTTCAGTACTTCATGTTCTGAAAATTGAATACCGCTTAAGCCGGTGCTAGGGGGCGTGATCAGTATTGCACTTTCAATTACTGCTCATGAATAGACATAATAAAACCGAGTCTGCAATTGTCTCTTTTTGTGTTGCAATCTTTGCTTTCGGGGATCACCTCCCTTCAGAATTTATTTAGAAGATTGTGTTTGTAATTCAGCAATAATAGGCCCTAAATCGTGTGTCCTTTTACATGGACCATATGGCAGAAATAGGTGGAATGCTGAAGCCCTTGTTAACTTCACGAGACGTAACTCAAAGTTGAATTACACATCGTCCCAATCAGTGTCCAACTAATAAATGAAGTAGTTGAGAAGAAACTGAAAACTACAGATTAGATTAATAAAAACTACTGGCGTATTAATCAAGTGACGTTGCAAACTGAAAGCAGGAAAGCGGTCTATTGTAGAACACTCTCTAGGTATAATAGATGTACAACGAACTGGTGCATATCCTCCTTGTGAAAGGGATATATTTTGGAAAAGCTGCCTGTTTTGGAGTTGATGACTGTAATGTGATGGGCGGTGACAAGAAAGGTAAAGACTATAGCACTCTTTTGATAGAACAATTTTAAAAAGCAGTGTTAAATATGAATTAATGGCGTTATAAATGTATAATATAGCGATTGCATATACCAACTATGTTTTAACCCTTTTTTTCCCTGATGAAATATTTATGTAAGAAATAACGACATTTATATTTATTAGCTGAATTGTTACTTTGTAAATCTATCAGGGACATTTTTGCTTTGTCAAAAAGTGTAGAATCAAATCTATATAATGCCAAAAGCAAACATACGTCTACTGTTTGCTAATGCGTGCAAAGGTGATTATATGAGGGAAAAGGTTAAATGAGGTAGTACAGTGTCATAATTTACCATGTGTTCCCATCTGATTAATGTCTAACTACAACATGGTTCGCAGAGTCTTAAAAAGGCCCTGAATTTCGAAGCTTGTCCCTAAACGGCCCTATGTTCCATTTAAAACCCTTAAAGGCCCTAAATCTAACTTGTTTGGCCCTAATATTCGCTTCGCCAAGCCCTAAATCTTGTCTTGTCGGCGTGAAAACGGAAGAAGACCAAATGTATATACGGTTTAGTGCTCCTGTACAGAGTTGTCGTTCATTGCATTACGTTGGTATTGCAACGGACGACAACTCTGCATGGAGTTCGCTGCAGTTTTAGGATTTATCAACGCGATTTATAGAACAGTTGTATGCTATGGAAACTTTCGAAGGCTCCCATACGGATTGAGAATTCTCTTGTACAGACGGTAAACGAAAATATGGGGAAATGTGTGTTTAATCCAAGGTGGACTCCGACATACAGTTGGATTGTGAAACATGAGGACAAATATAAAGCAAAATGTAAAATGTGTGAGAGGTCAATCGATCTCGGGAAGATGGGCGAAGGGGCTTTACTCTCGTATGAAAAAAGTGAGCGGCCCAGGAATTTTAGCGTCAAGCGATGTGATGCCGCGCAATCAAGCATGGAACTGTTTACTCTTCCAGCCCACCCCTCCTGAATCTACGAGTTCCACGGCGAATCCCTCCAGCAGTGAGCTTGAAAAAATTGTATCTAAAACGGATGTTTTGAACGCAGATGTTCTATATGGAACATTCAAACTGCTGTTAACAACTCGTACAAATCGAACGAAACGGTAGGGAATCTTTTCAAAGCTTTGTTTCAAGATAGCAAGATAGCAGAGAAGTTTTCATGTTGGGAGCGTAAGATAGCATACTTTACAGTGTTTGACAGTTGCCGAGTATCTTAAATGTAAAAGTAGTAAAGTCAAGCAGGCAAAGCCACATGCAAGACGCAATCACCACCAAAACACCGATAGACAGCATCACACACACACACACACACACACACACACACACGAAATGAACAAAGAAAACACCAAAAGAGACACAAGAACCAGGGACAAACGTTCCACACAATGAACAAACCACAAGCACAAAGACGCAAGGCAAATAAAAGGAAGGGTGACAAAGAGAGTACAAAACATTAATTGTAAAAGACATAAAAGGATATTTTGTGATACTGTTTGATGAGTTTGAATAAACAATCTCAAGCCAAACAAATGGATTTCCATGTTAGGTACTGGACGAGTGACAAGGTAATAACCCGTTATCTGGGCTCCGTGTTTATGGGACATGGCAAGGCTTCTGACGTTGGAACATTTTCTGAAAGGAATAAATGACCTACGTCCTGTCATCAAAAAAATATTGCAGGTGTTAATGGATGGTCCTAGTGTAAACTGGAATTATTTTGATATGTTGAAGAAACAAGTGTCAGAAGATCACGGTGTGATACTGATTAACATTGGATCTTGTGGACTGCATATAGTACATAATGCCGTCAAAACAGGAGCTGTTTCATCGACATGGGAAATCTAACTCAAACATTATTTAACATTATCCCTTAAGTGATTCAAGCTGTAATAAATGCCAACAATCATATATCAATTTTACCTCTGTAGATGAAGCATTGAGAGGACTTTCAGTTGGGGATGTTGTATTCTTATCAGAGGCATTTGTTCCACTGCTGTTGGACTCTGAATTACGCAGAGATCTCTGAAAGAAATGTAATACATTAAGAGAAGGCAAAATGAGTTTTTTGAGTTATTCTGGTTTTAACCCTTTACTCCATAAATACGCCTTTATGAAAAGAGTAGACCAAGATCTGACGGTTCCTTAAGAAGCCGCATGATCTGGATATGCTCTGTTTGTTTACGATATAATATAGATATGTCTAGTTTCTGCAATGATCAGCAATTCCTGTGTCTATATGCTACTGTAACAATTTAATCTTATTAATCTTCATGACGTCATTAATTCTTGCATGAATACAAATACCCCCCCAAAATTGTACCCTGTGACCTTGAACCCATGGACTAGGGAGTTGACACATCATCTTATCTTTGTGTCGTGAACATTTGTGCCATGTTACTTTGAAATGCATTCACATAAACCAGTAATTTTACTCTGTTACCTTGACCTTTGACATATGGACCATGGAGCTAAACACGACACAACGTCTTTGGTGAACATCTGTGACAAGTTAAATTGAAATCCATTGATAGATAAAGAAGTTACAGACTGGACACGACATTTGTGACAAAGTAATTGTACCCTGTGATCTTGACCTTTGACCCATGGACCAGGGAGTTGAAAGCGACACATCATCTTTGTCTGGTGAGCATTTGTGCCAAATTATATTGAAATCCATTGATATATAAGTTAAGACTGGACACGAAATTTGTGACAAAGTAATTCTACCCTGTGACTTTGACCCATGGACCTAGGAGTTGAAAGCGACACATCGTTTTTGTGTGGTGAACATTTGAGCCAAGTTATATTGCAATCCATTGATAGATAAAGAAGTTACAGGCCGGACACGCACTTTGTTACAAAGTAATTGTACCCTGTGACCTTGACTTTTGACCCATGAACCTGGGAGTTGAACGCGACACATCGTCTTTGTGTGGTGAACATTTGTTCCAGGATATTTTGAAATCCATTCACAGATAAAGAAGTTATACAAGGAACACTAAATTTGGGACACACGGAAAAACAGACGATGGACAAGTGATCCCTAAGTGACACACTGCCTCTCGGTAAGTGACACAAAAATACTGTATCACTTCTTGTGACAGATCAAAATGTCTATATATATATATATACTACCTGTATAGTATGAAATGAAACAAGGGCATATTGTATTAATATGCAAGACATGAGTCCCCCACCGGAGTGAAAAAAAAATCCACTCTCCCCACCCGACCTACCCATAGTGTAGTTGACCATTGTATATATATGACCACCAGAATGGTATTAGTACCTACTTTCATACATTGAATCCGTAAATAAAAAGTTATGGTCCCGAAAAGAAAATATGAAAATAGGGAGTAACTTCATAAATATTGATGCTAGAGTTATTGCCCTTATGCATGACACTACACCTCATCATGCATGTTCGATATGAGAAGTTTCAAATCAATTGAACCATTACATAAAGAGTTATTAACTGGACAAGAAATTATGAAAAGGGGAATAACTCCAAAATATATAAATGCTAGAGTTATGGCCCTTGTGAATGACATTACCCCTCATCATGCTTGTTCCATATGTGAAGTTTCAAACCAATTGAACCAGTAGATAAAAGAGTTATTGTCCGAACAAAAAAATATGTAAAAGGGGAATAACTCCAAAAATATTGATGCTAGAGTTATGGCCCTTGCGCATGACACTATTCCTCATCATGCTTTTTCAATCTGTGAAGTTATAATGAATTTGGCATAACTTAGTAGGAGATATGGCCAGGACAACAAGCGTGACAGACGGAATTGAGCAAACCAGGTAACACAGGTAAGCGGTGGGGGACTAATAACCACAGTGTAAATGTCTCTAGAAAGAGTCCTGGCTACTGCTGGCACAATCTTTTTGTGTAGCTCCATCCTTTTGTGTTTCTTTTGCAGGGAGAGATTCAGATGTTGCATCCAAATATTCCTGTTCCTGATCATCAGTACCAAAAACTGACTGTAGCATCTCCTGTGATGAGTTTAATTTCATCTCAACTCCTGTGCTTTCTTTTCTTTTTTCACAATTTTTTCCTGCAGATGTTTTAGTTGTTCCTTTTGTTTATAAGATGCCTGTGCGAATGCAGAGTTTGCTTTTCTCAGGTTTCTGTTTGATTCATGCAACTCTTGTGCAGCTTTGTCTATGTCAAACGTCAACTGCAAACTTTCTATCATGGCTTGGTCTAGTGTCATTCTGCCACTCTTTAATCTGGCAAATATGCCACTGATCTTCAGACTAGAACTATGTATGTGGTGAAGAGGATCCATCACTTGTGTTTTAATGCTGCAAAATTAAGTAGAGCGATGTTCCATTGTCATTGGAAAAATGTGCGGCAGCAAAATCCATTAAAATAGAAATTTCGTATGTTTCACAAAATGCAAGCCACGATTATTCATAATATCACAATCATGATTTGATAGTGCCTTTAGATATGTGTAATAAAGGATATTTATCATAATAATCTGCATTGTGGGAGTGCCAAAACTGAGTGCCTTAAATCGTGGAAATGCACTAGTAACCAATTGTAGCGCCCATTTAAGCGTTAGCATGTGCGTCGTCCGTAGTATTACTACTGTTTGTAAAGAATGGCTGAAATGGCTGTAAGATAAGGCCTGGTTCAATCTATGTCATTTTAAGGATTATGCGATAAAAAGAATCTTACATGAGTGTTCATTACAAATTGTTTTCATGAAACTCGTTTGCCATTATGAATATGTCGCATGCTAAAGCTAGTGTCATATTATTATAGTAAACTCATTTCATAAATCGAATTTGTAATGAACACTTATATAAGATCCTCTATAAATGTTTATGGTGATTGAAGAAAGAGAAACATGGAAGGAGGGAGGGTGTGGGTGTTTGTTTATTTATTTATCATAAATCAAAAAGTTACAGCCAACCTTATATTTGCAGAATTTTGTAAAGTACAAGGGCCATAACTGTGTTACAACAAATTGAATGACCTCAAATGAACTCTGCTTCAGATTTGGTTGAATAAAACATTTGCGTGAAGTTTCATTAGTATCCTTTTAATATTTTTCCTAGAAAACAAACAAACCAAAGTTGAAAGTTTCGAACGCACACAAAGTTCAACGGCCACAACTTTAAAATAAAATGACATCTAAAAATCCGCAATATATGTGCAAATTCATATTCAGGTAATGTCATATAAAATATTGAAGACAATATCATTTTATATCAATATTAAGTTACAGCCTTCCTCATATTTGTACTTCTTTTAAGTGCAAGTGCCATACCTCCATAACAACAAATCAAACAAGAGATGTTTGTAAAACATGTATATCCTCTAGACCCCCTGACCTTTGACCTCAAGGGCTGTAGGGGTCATCTAGTGGTCATGACCAATCACCATAGCAAGTTTGAAGATCCCAAGCCAAACCATTGAGCAGTTATTGATCGGAAAACCTTTCACCTGTCACGGTTATGGTGACCTTAATCGTTGACCTAGTGACATCGAAAACAATAGGGTCACAAAGTGGTCATGATCACCCATCACAACAAGTTTGAAGACCCTAAGCCAAACCCTTGAGCAATTATTGATTGAAAACAATTTCACAAATTAACGTCATAGTGACCTTTGACCTAGTGACTCTTCATAAACAATTGGGGTCATCTAGTGGTCATGACCAACCACCACAGTAAATTTGAAGATTCTACACAAAGCAATTTATTAGTTATTGATTGGAAAGTTTTATCTAATGACAGACAGACCGACCGACCGGCATGTGCAAAGCAATTTACCCCCTTTTTTCAAAATAGGGGTATAAAAAAGTAAAAGGGGGCAATAACTCCAATATTAGTGAAGCCAGAGTTAAGGACCTTGTTCATGACACTTCCTATCATCATTCTCTTTCCGTGAAGGAAGTTTAAATCCAATGACATGAGCCATATAGGAGTTATCGCCCTGACAAAAAAGTGTGAAAAAATGTACAAGAGGCAATAACTCCAATATTAGTGAAGCCAGAGTTATGGACATTGTGCATCACACTTCCTCTAATCATGCACTTTCAATGAAGTTTTCACCAAATAGTTTTCCGAGAAAACAGCCGAAAGTGACGAACGGACGGACAGGGCCACCCCAATATACGACCACCGTTTTTAGGTGGGTGTATAAAAATTGAAGTAAATATCATTAAAAATGAAAAAGTTACGGCCATCCTCATATTTGGATATATTTGCATTATTATTATTATTATTAGGTGGGTGTACAAAAATTGAAGTACATATCATTTAAAATGAAAAAGTTACGGCCATGCTTGCATATATTTGCATTAATTTTAAGTGTAAGGGCCATAACTCCGAACCAACGCATCAAAAGAATCATAGAATCGACTCAGCTTCAGACCTTGATGCAATAAACATTTTTGTGAAGTTTCATTAATATCTGTCAAATAGTTTTCCAAAACAAAACAGCGGACAAACAATTTGCATTATTTTTTAAGTGCAAGGGCGATAACTCCAAAACGAAAAATCAAATGAACCTCAGAATCAAGTCAGCTTCAGATCTTGATACATTAAACATTCGCATCGAGTTTCAATAATATCTATCAAATAGTTTTCCCCAAAAAATAGCAGACACACTGTTTGCATATATTTGCAGTATTTTTAAAATGCAAGGGCCATAACTCTGAAATGAAAAATCAAATGAACCTCAGAATCAACTCATCATTTGAATTTTTTATGGACCAAAAAACATTAATACCAGAATTTTCATATATTTTATCACAGAAGCGTTTTACATGTTCTTTGATCGTAGTAAGATAGGACGTCAAAAGTATAGAGTTAGCAATAAAACGCGCCTTATAAGGGTTTTAACGTAGTTTCGGAATCCAGTACAAAGTAGAAAGTTTATGTTGTTTTATGTTAGGACCAGACTTAAAACTAGAGGTTTTTGTCAAAAAAACGGATGTCTCCCCTCTAATAAAAACAATATGTAAAGGGAAATCACTAAAAATGTTATGGTCTTGATGAATGATACTTCCCCTCATTTTGCGTTTTTCACACTACATTTTTCAAGAAGAAAATGATAACAGCTAATAACTCCAAAAATACTGATACCAGATTTATGGCCCTTGTGCATGACACTTACTTTCATCATGCTCTTTCCAGAAATAAAATGTCATTCCAATAGCATCAGTCGAACAGGCGTTATTGAACGGCCAAAAAATGTAACAAAGGGCAATAACTCCAAAAGAATTGAAGCCAGAATTATGGTCCTTGTTCATGACACTTTCTCTCATCATGCTCTTTCCATGTATGAAGTTTCAATACGATGGCAAGAGCCATGTAGGAGTTATCGTCCGAACAAGAAAGAATTAAACAAATGTACAAGGGGCAATAACTCTAAATTTATTGAAGCTCGAGTTAAGGATCTTATGCATGACACTTTCTCTTATCATGATCGTTCCATGTATGAAGTTTCACTCCAATGGCATGTGTCACATAGGAGTAATCATCCGGACAAAAAATTGTGATTTTTTTTACAAAGGGCAATAACTCCAATATTAGTGAAGCCAGAGTTATGGACCTTGTGTATGACACTTCGTTATGATCTTTCCATATATGAAGTTTCAATCCAATGGCATGAGCCATATAGAAGTTATCGTCCGGACAAAAAAGTATTTTTTTTTTACAAAGGGCAATAACTCCTATATTAGTGAAGCCAGAGTTATGGACCTTGGTCATGACACTTCCTCTCATTATGCTCTTTCCATATATGAAGTTTCAATCAACTGGCATCAGGCATATTGAAGTTATTGTCCGGACAAAAAATTATGATATTTTTTACAAAGGGCAATAACTCCAATATTAGTGAAGCCAGAATTATGGACCTTGTGCATGACACTTCCTCTCGTCATGATCTTTCCATATATGAAGTTTCAATCCAATGGCATGAACCATATAGGAGTTATCGTCCGGACAAAAAAGTGTGATTTTTTTTTACAAAGGGCAATAACTCCAATATTAGTGAAGCCAGAGTTATGGACCTAGTGCATGACACTTCCTCTCATTATGCTCTTTCCATATATGAAGTTTCAATCAACTGGCATCAGGCATATTGAAGTTATCGTCCGGACAAAAAGTGTGACAGACAGACAGACAGACAGACAACTCTCACGAAAACAATATGTCTCCCCCATATAAATATGGGGGGAGACATAATTATTGCACATTTTACCTGTTCCGAGACTTTATCTTTTTCAGGTGTTTGAACTGTAATATAAGTTTTTGAATCAGTTAGCTCCTTCTTTAAAACATCAACATAATACAATATTCAAATAATGATTACATTGTTTGATGCCTTGTCAGCAGGAACAAGAACATAATCTGAATGAAAATTAGAAATGTTTTTCTTCAAGTAGCGAAATTTAACTCTAGGTCGAGATGGTAATTTGATTTGTAAAAAGTTGTACGCGTATCAATAATATCGAAAGGGCATTAACATCAGCATGTTCTCGTCGACACCATTTGATACAGAATTCTAGAATAGCTTCCGCAATATGAGTTCGACAAGCGTCAAAATCAATAAGGGAAGGTAATCTATATTTAGGTCCTTTAGTTAGGAGGGTCATGAGACGTTTATCCTTAATGATATAAAAATTACCAGTAATGACATGACCAACTGGTTTATAGCAAAAACTAGAAATGCTACAATCTCAAGAAATAGGGGTATTAACATCAATATTTAAGTCAGAGACAATTTTATTGTAGTTAAAAATAACATTTTAATAGGTTTATTATATTTATAACAGATGATAGGTGATTCAGAGTTGATGAAATATTTGGGAATAGTATCGATTACATTCTTATCACGAAATATACTTTGAATATCAATAAAATCGATACCTTTATTTAGGAACTGAAGTTTCAGAAAATGTCTTTTATGTTCAGATTCTTTATCAATACGTGGACGAAGAACATGCTGTGTGTAACTTTGTATAACTGAGGCAGTATTAATTAACGGATCTGTACGCATATAGATTTTATCAGCCTCTTCGTCTATAGACTTAAGACAGGAAAAGGGTAAAGACGATAAACAAGATAACATAGAATGTTTACCAGTTTGTTTTAGAATGGTATGTTAATCATGAATAGACATATTACGACGTAACTTACGCTTAATATTACCATTTCTACGTCTGCCATGTGATCTACTTTTACGTTTTCGAATAGAAAATATAGAGAAAATACCGATACTTGGATCTTTAGAAATGTTGCCGCTTTGGAAAATGTTATCATTAAGGCCTAAAGGCAAAGGTGTCTGTGATAAAATGAGCTTTAGATTTTAAACTACCATAGTTTTAGAATCACAATAAATTTGTTCTACTGGTTGAACCGAAACATATTTGAAAGAATGTCCTGTATGACGGAAATGCTGGTAAAGAAAATTGCGTACTTTTTTGATCCGGCAATGGTTACTGTGTTCACGAAACCTAGTTTTTAAAGAACGTCATGTCGGACCTACATATTGAATGCCACAACCTGGCGCATTTCATGTAAGAACATATATAATATTAGATGAGATTCAGTCTAAATCAGAATTAATCTTCACACTAAACACTCTACCATTAACAAGAGATTTAATTGTTGATCTGGTAGAAATGAAATTGCAACACATACACCTCTTACTATTGCACGATTTTCGCCAAAAATTAGTCTTGCCATCTGGATTAATGAGAATCATTATTTCATCCGAAAAGATCACTTTCTTCCAATTGTCATTAAGAGTCCAGTGCATTTTACCTCTACACCAAGCCATCTGTTTCTTCCTGCTGTCCTTACGGATTCCAATCTATTTCCCCACAGTTCGCCTTGTGTACCACAAAATCTGCGGTGCACTGTCCTTGTAGATACTGGTAACGGTGCCGATTTATTAAAGGTACCAGTAATATTCGTCAAACTCAATTTCTGTTGCTGTTTGTGATTCAAGAGAGAGATATGTCACTCCGACCTGATACAAAACAAGGCCTTCCACTTCGAGGCCTATTTTTACGATGCCATATCTTTCCCGTGCTTCGCCATCTTTATACAATGCAGAGTGACATCACAATTTTACGACAATGACGTCATATTTACCATGCAATTGAGTCTAAAATACCAAAAACCCCGTCACCGAGTACATTCTGGAAGAATCGAGGTCAAAACATAAGACAAATCAATACACAAACAACAAAGCCACATGTCAACACAGTGACGCCATTAAAAAAAACTTGACTCACTTATGGCATGAGGCTGTATAAGGAGTGCTATAAGTAAGAGTAGCACGTTGTTTGTGGCATAAATTTACTTTGTTTCTCGGTAGTAAAGTTCGGGCTTTAGTAACGTTTACAAACACAAAAAGTACAGGTCACTCCCTTTCCGGTTTGTTCTTTGAAGCGAAACAAGGTAAAAAATGTTCCGCTCTTTTATACTCTTCTCAATGGAGGCGTCCCCGATGCTGTGCTTTACACGATTGAAGATGATGGCCAGATTAAAGTGTGCGCGGCATGTTTGGCCTCAGGAGTTCTCGAATCAGCATGGCATTTTTATTACATTCATCGCATTGATAAGCACACATATTCATAATTTTCTTACGTGTCCTGCAACTCGCGCATCTTCATTTGTGTATGGAAATTTAGTAAAGTCAAGCAGGCAAGCCACATACAAGACGCAACCATCACCAAAACACCGATAGACAGCATGACGCACATACACTCACCCAACCATACACCCAAACGCCCACTCACACACGGGATAAACACAGAAAACACCAACAGACACAAGAACCAGAGACAAACACCCCACACATGAACAAAGTCACAAAGACGAAAGGCAAACAAAAGGAAGGGTGACAAAGAGAGTACCGCCTTGGCACGGTTAGTAGCAAAAACACCACTGGGGGTTTAAACCGGTTTACAGACGTCCTAACCTCACACTTCTCTCAGTGACCCTAGCTTTACAGATAATGTAAATAAGGGTATCCCCGCCGGACTTACCCACAACATAGACGACGGTGAACACAGGACAACATGAAAAAATAGCATAATAACTGTGACAATCACCTGCAGGTAAGCCGTTAAGGACACGACAGGTAGAAGTAATACATGAGTCTGTTATTGCATAATTATCTATATCGATGAAACTTTCACGAGGATTGCAATCCTTGTAGACTTCCTTGGAAATTACGACGTGGGGTCGTTCACGCATATCGGTGCTATAATATTTGTAATTACATACAAAATTGGTATATAATATTTAACAACTTTACAAGATATGACCAGAATTTATCCATTTAAAGACGGCATGTAACCATTGCTGCGGGGAGATAAATAAATAGTAGACACGTGACAAGCTGTTAGGATTACGTCCCGGGTGACGTCATATACAATATACAACGTCAATAGTTTTGTTCTCAACTTGTTTTTTCTGCATTACGTATAGCTCATCATCATGAGGAGTTACATGTATGATTATGACAGTGTATGGTGTTGTTTATGTTTCATTACTACAGTTTGTCTTGGCGACGTATATATACCAACACGTTTGTCCAAACCCAATATTCTACATTGCCTATGTATAGGTTGCATACAACTATATTAAATTTAGAGTCTACCACATTTATTCGTCTAGTGGATAAAATATGTTATAACCAATGTAATTAAAATACATAATTTTCATGGGAGTAGGCATTTCTTGCCTCATTTCACACCTTTCGTGACACTTGTTTCATTTCGTTACATGATCATCAGACGTTCTTCAAGACAAGAAGGCCAAGATGGCCCTTAATCGCTCATCTGATAACCATAGATTTAAGATTTTCGCCGGGTAGCCCATGGGTAGGGCCAATATTGACCTTATGGACAATATTTGAACAATGTTGATAGTGGATCATGAGCAGTATTTCTGCAGAACAAGATTTTCAAAGATTTAGTAAATTGATTTTATGAAGATTGGGCTTAAAATGTGCCCTCTAGAGTATTTTTTCTAAGATCTGACCTAGTGACCTATTTTTTTTATTCCCACCCAACCCATGATCACACTCAACCTTGGTATCACGAAGACAAACACTCTCAGCAAGTTTTAGGAAGACTGGGCTAAAATGTAGCCACTGGAGTGTAAGCTAGATTTTTCTAAAATATGACCCAGCGACCTACTTTTTCACCTCACATAACCAACTTCCAAACATGTCCAAGATTTTATATGGACAATCATTCTAGTCAATTTTCATGAAGATTTGGCTATAAATGTGACCTCTAGAGTATTCACAAGGTTTTACTACTATTTGAACTAGTGACCTAGTTTTTAACCCCACATAACCCACTTTCAAACCTGTTTGAGAATTTATCAAGCTTATCATTATGACTAAGTTTTATGAAGATTGGATAAAAAATGTGACCACTAGAGTGTTCACAAGGTTTTTCTACTGTTTGACCTAGTGACCTAGTTTTTAACCCCACTTCACCCACTTTCAAACAGGTCCGAGATTTTATCAAGGCATGAATTCTTACCAAGTTTCATGAAGATAAGACTAAAATTTTAACCACTAGAATGTTCACAAGGTTTTTCTACTGTTTGACTTAGTGACCTAGTTTTTAACCCCACTTTCAAAATCATCCGAGATTTAATCAAGACATGAATTCTGACCAGGTTTCATGAAGATTGAACTAAAATTGTGACCTCTAGGGTGTTCACAAGGTTTTTCTACTGTTTGACTTAGTGACGTAGTTTTTTACCACACTTAACCTACTTTTCAAACTCCTCCGAGATTTTATCAAGACAATCATTTTGACCAAGTTTCCTGAAAATTGGGCTAAAAATATGACTTCTAGAGGGTTCACAAGGTTTTCCTACTATTTGACCTAATGTCCTAGTTTTTAACCCAACTTGACCCACTTTCGAACTCGTCCGAGATTTTATCAAGACATTCATTCTGACAAAGTTTCATGAAGATTGGACTACAATTGTGACCACTAGAGTGTTCACAAGCAAATTGTTGACGACGGACGCCGGACATTCAAGTCTCCCAAAAGCTCACCCTGAGCATAGGTGGCTCCGAAAGAGCATGTCGGGCCTATAGTCCAACAGCCAGACAACCAGGCCCTACAGCAGGAGATCCAGTTCCCATCGCCTCTGCAACCCGATCCTCTACCTGTGGTTAATGTCGCCCAACCGCAAGCACAGCCAGTGCAGTTATTGGTCCCGCAAGAAGAGACGCAGCCTATTCAAGCTCCTCACCTAGGAATATAGGTAGTATTATTCTGCCTGATCTTATTGGGCAGCCTGCTCAATTGATTAGTGTCGGTGCAGCGTTAGGAATAGGGGTCATCCAAAATACCCGTGACAAAATAGCACAAGGACAGTTCCCCGAGTCCGCGCCGCACATCGTTCAGGGGCCTACACTCACCTTAGTCTAGAGGGCTTACTGGCAATGGCCCCGGCAAATGTTAAGAAACTTTCTAATATTGAAGACTGGTCCGATGCTTTTCTGATAGATATTTAGTCTTTACATAACTGCACGATCAACCAAAGCACTATTAAAATGTTTCTGTTGTTCGCCTTGCAGCTAAGCGACACAGGGGCTTGGGTTGGCTCAGTTATGCTTCTCAATTTAGGCGCCCATAAACCGGTTTAACCCCCCAGTGACTTTTGTCACTGACCGTTCCAATGTGGTACTTCCATCTTCCTCCTATTATATGTTTGTTTTGTCTTTGTACGTCTCTTTCTTTTCTAGTTATTTGCTGTTTCCTTGTGTTGCTGTTCGGGCGAGTGTTTGTTCTGTATGTGGTGTTTCCTGCATGACTCATTTTTGTACTTTTAGGCTGGCAGCCAGCCCGACAACAATCTCATTTTCTACCATTGACCAAGAACTTTGGCCGTTGTGTATTGGGCCAAGCATAAGTTTTTCCGGCAGTTATAGGATTTTTTTTATTTCAACCAGTCGTCTTGTTACTGATCTATGTGTCAGTATCGACATGTCTGTATTAAATTTTCAGAACAAGAAGTACTGAAATTCATTATCTCGAAGGTATAACAACAGAGAATGAAGTACGGGGCGACGTTTTACGGCCGCCACACAAGCACCTGCTGTTGTGAAGATTATAAATTCTGAAGGGTGACGCCATTAGAACTCTAATGACGTCCAAATACTGGCTAACGACTTCGAAATTGGTTTCAAAATAGAATATTCTGGCCCTAGATCTACTTTTGAATGTCGGAACCTCAAATCGGCCTTCGATGATAAATCCGAATTGAGAGCAAACATAGACAGAAATATCATTAGGCAGAATGACCGGCCCCTTCCCTGTGCCACCATATCCAAATTTGCATGTCTCCCCAGTGGGCTGGTACCAAAATCAGATGGCAGTTGGCGTTTGCTAACTCACCTTTCCTACCCCCACATCACTTGTATAAATAATTGCATAGATCCGAAATTTTGTTCAGTGCAGTACACATCATTTGTTAAAGTTACTAGCGTAGTTTACGGTCTGGGCCGTTCAACTTTAATTGCTAAGCGTGACTTGAAGTCTGCATACAGGTTACTCTCAATCACCGCCAACGATTTTCCATTGCTGGGTATCAAAATCGAAAACGATGACTTTGTTGATAAATGCTTACCTATGGGTCTAAGCCTATGTGCCTTTTTTCCTTGAACGTTTTCCTCGTTTTCCTTTTGGCTCGTTGCAAAACGTGCAAAGGTAATACTTACTGGACGATTTTTTCTCCTCCAGAACTAGGTGTCAAACTTGCTGAGGAAACATTAGTCAATCCAATTACTATCATGGTGTTTTTGGGGCTTAAACTAGAAAAACAAAATGTCGGGCCCCATAACATAACCGAATTAGAGTGTTAAACAATTTCTCGATCAGAAGGAAGGTTTCCTGCAAGAGTTACAGTCGAGCTTTTCTTCGTCGTTTTTACGCCGCAATGACGCCTTTGAAAAGACCCCACCATCTTCTCTGCTTGCTAAATCTGTTTCTTTGCTTTTTAAAATGTTCCTCCTTCGATATTTCATTATAACTATTTTATCCATGAATATTCATTAGGTATTAAAGTTTTGAATAAACAGAACAGGGAAAGGGTTAAATTTTCTTAATTAAGGAATGATCCCAATTTGCTAACGATATAAAGTATAGCCCAATGGGTGCTATTCCCCGATTATTTATATAGGGACTTAACCTAGTCCGTTTTGCGCACGGTGTAGTCCTTTTTGCGCACGGGATTATCATGCGTTATTTGAACCTAGTACTTTTGTTCACCGTTGCGACTGTAATTTATTTCATTTCCTAAGCACGGTTATTGATATATTCTTTGGTTTGCGTAATTAATTTGAATTTACATGATTCCTATATGATAAATCCTAATCGAATATCGCGGAATAGAAGTATCTTTGAAAAATGGACTTCCATACAAGATGTAATTGGTTCATGTTCTAAGTGGCTAATACGTATATGGAGATTTTTTGGACCATTAATCTGAAACAATTCGACATGCTTATTCTTTGCGTTTTGGTATATGTGAATGGTTAAAACCCCGAGCTTTTCTTTGAATGGGCAGACTTAATTGGACTAGCTAGGGACAGAGACGCTGAAAGGCATTTTAGGCAGTTGTTTGTGTATTTTGAGGCACGGAGATATTCCATGTCACTTTATGCATGGCATGTGTTAAATAACCCGTTATGAATATCCCAATGGATCGGTTAGACACTATGTACATTCGTCTAATCCTTAAAAGAAACACAGGTAAGCTGATGTCTATTACTCAAGTGTCATCCAAGCCCAGGACAACGGATCTTTAATTGCGATGTTGATGCACATGGTAGCTACACTAATGTAATCGACGTGTTGATGAACACAATACGGGTGTCCCTCTATCACTTTCCAGTATAAATAAAGTTTCCTTCTACCTTATGTTCGTTTAAAACAACTTAATCTTCAGACGGCATCATCTTTTTACATACCATGTCTTTCTATTAATAAATGTTTTTTCATTGGACCAACAGTTGTACTTTCACCTTTAAAATCTGTTATCCAAAATGGTTCTTCTATTCGTAAACGGTCCTTATACAAGCGACACAGAGTGTATCCGATTATCAATTGTGCTTTGCTAAGAGGTGCATATGTTGTAGTAACATTTCTTGTAATTCCACTATAAAATCCATAGTCAATGGTAGACTCAGACGTTGATTGTACTACTACTAACGTTATTTATGTTTTAACTTGAAACGCACCTAGTTGTGGTATAAAGTACGTAGGACAAACAGGACGTGATTTGAAGACTAGATTTCGTTAGCATGCATATCAGTTTTGAAATCGTAAACTAAATGTTTTTTTTATACCAATACTTTCGGAAATCTGGCTATTCTTTTAAAGATGTTTTAGTACAAATTGTTGAGCATAAAACTTATGATAAGGATGCTACTAGTAGCTTTAAATCGAAAGCTAGATTTATATCTGTGAATTAAATTGGATAAAAAAATTGCAAACACCTGTTCCTTTAGGATTGAGTGATAATATTTACCAGACTGGAAATATTTCAAAAGAACCTGATCTAGATATTTCTTCAATATTTTCTATAAGAAAACGCAAATCTCGATCACATGGCATTCGCAACAAGAGAAGCAACGAATAGAGAAAGTGCATAGACTTAGAAAAGAGAAAGAGGAGGAGAGAAGCAACGAAAAGAGATCGAGGAAAGACCTAGAAAAGAAAGAAGGAGAAGCAACGAAAAGAGAAAGAGGAGAGACTTAGAAAAGAGAAAGGAGGAGAAGCAACGAAAAGAGAAAGAGGAGAGACGTAGGATAGAGAAAGAGAGACTTAGAATAGAGAGAGGAGAGAAAAAAGAGAAAGGAGGGAAAGGTAGAGGAGAATAGAAGACAGGAGACAGGAGGAGAAAGTGAGAAAAGAAGAAAAATGAAGAGAAAAGACTTACAAATGAGGAACTGAAATTGAAAGAAATGATGGACGGTCAGGTCAAGAAAAAGTGGAGCTAGACATAGGTGGGAAAACATTTATCACATCAAGAAATACACTTCTAAGCTCCACAGGTATAATACAAAAACTAGGCAAAAATATAAATAACAAATTATTCATTGATAGAAACGCTGAATATTTTTCAATAATAATAGAGTATATGAGAAGTAAGAAAAACAAAGAATCAAAACCATCATTTTTACTGCCAAATTCAATAAAATCACTGAAATGCCTATTAAGAGAACCAAGTACTATACGAAATTCAGAATTTAGAAAAAGGTACAAAGAAAATTGAGATATTCAGGATTTAGAAAAAGGTACAAAGAAAATTGAGATATTATCAGAAATGTGAGAAAAAAGATGATAGAGTTAAAAGGACACAACTGTAATAAATTAAGTATATGAAACCTTCATGTTAAGAAATTCAAGCATGTATAGTTCTTGAACTCATGCCTATAATATACCTTTGTATTGGTATTAGTCAGATACAGATCTATATAACAGACTTAGCATTTTCACCATTCATCCAGATTTGGTATTCTGAAATATACAAATATGATAATACAAATTAGTGTAGTAATCTGAAAAATGCTTGAATTGTATCAAAATTGATTATGTGCATACATGTTTGTATGTATAGCCAAATGATTTCAATAAGGACGGTCTTATAGGTAACATGTGTTTCCTTGAGACACTAATTATTCAAATCAGATACTCTGACAGTAATTGTATAAATAGTATTATTGTTACCAACTTACCATATTGCATTAGGCAGTACCATTATTTTATTCATGATATTTAAAGGTTAACTTAAGAAAATGTTCTGTGAACATAAATTTGATGAGTGAATTTATAAGTATGTTCATATTACACTGAGAAATGTGCAGAGTTTTTACAAGGTGTCCGAAGTTGACGAAATAGGAGTACTATGTGATACATGACGTGTATCATATATACTCAAAATACTGATTCTAATAAGGTACTCTTCACTCAAGTGACACTTATTATCAGTTGTATTTAATATGCATCTACAACAATCAAAATTGATGACATTTGAAATTCATGCCGAAAATGGCACAAATCTTAGTCTTGAAAGAACACTGTTGTTGTATTTGAAATATTTAAGGAATTCATTATAATGTTGAATGTATAGTAAATTATTGTGCAAAATGGTCGAAGATATATTTATGATAGTTGCACGCATTCTAATATGCTATAAGGTTATTCAAAGTGAATTTTATCTTTTTGTTAAAAAAAATTCTCTTAAAGTATGAACTTGTTAAGCAAATGCACATGGAAGACTGGTTTACAGTGAATTTAAAGTTTGTCAAAGATTGTTAATCTAATTCGTAGTGCCATTTAATAACTGATATCGGCTGACTTCATTCTTGAATGGCATAAGGATTTTCTTGCCAATATTGGGAAGGCAGACTACATGTTTTGAAAGTAAAATGTTGTAAAGTGACAAGTTAATGTTTATATGAGAAATTAAGGTAATTCCGCTGAATTATCCCTATTGTGTTAAACAATAGTGAAAATAGATTTTAAATATATTTTCACATGTTGATTACTTTAACTGAAGTATGAATGATGAACCGGCTAAATGAAAACTGTTTATAATTGAACGTAAATCTAAGACACGCTTTGCATTTTAAGCATACAATTTAGGTATACGTTTTGTTAATTTATAAAGATGTATGCATACGATTTATGTGATTCATGTTCATTATGCATAGATTCAGGAAATGTATAGACCAACAAGTATTAATAAGATATTAATGTGTGCAGTATATGTACAAATAACATGTATATTGTTGGTCATACATTAATTACATATCGTAATATTTTATGAAGTATTGTATGAATGTACTATTTGCATGGGTGAAATGATATGCGAATAATGTTTATTTATTTCAATTTCATTAAATATTGCCAGTTATTTCAGAAAGTACATACATAGATATAGAACTACAACTACTTCAGCAAACTCTGTTCATTTCACAGAGTATCTATCTGTACAGAGATATATACAAACATATATGTGTATGTCTCTGAATCTGTATAAAGAAAACAGAATAGAAATCGGATAAAAATATTGTTACATCATTTCGAAACACAGTTTTTCTTAAAACATTTAAGAGGGAAAGGGGTTATGCTATGATCCTTTAGAACCTTCATTGTACGTTGTTTCCAAATGTACTCGTTTAATTGAAATCGGTAGACAATGGTGAGACTACTTACAAGCGTCTGTCTGATCATAACTACAAGGCTGTCGCCAAGTATTTCAACGTTTTCGTCGCCCCGTACTTCATTCTCAGTGTTATACCTTCTGACCCTTCGAGATCATGAATTTCAGTACTTCTTGTTCTAAAAATTGAATACCGCTTAAGCCGGTGCTAGGGGCGTGAGCAGTGTTGCACTTTCAATTACTGCTCATGAACAGACTCAATAAAACCGAGGCTGCAATTTCTTTTTTTGTGTTGCAATATTTGCTCTCAAGGGATCACAATCCTTCAGAATTTATTAAATATATTTCAAATCATCTTATAGAGTGAAGTCTCACGAATCCACCGATACCTATATTAGCCTATGACTCGCTATATTTATCGAGTTATCTTTGATGAAATATTATGGCGCGTTCATTCAGGAGTCGATCTGCGTATTAATAATTTGATGACGTCATAATCATTGTATAAAAAGCCAGCGTCTCATCTGCGGCCTCAGAAGGAAACTGACATTTGCGGCGGAGAAATGGAGAGACAGGTGAGAACGACTGAATGAAATGCACAGATCTGGTCACATATTCATACTAATTAATCATTCTATATCCATAGGATCAAAGATCTAATATACCCAGATCTGGGAACACACTGAAATGAAGGAATATTTGAATATTTTAGTATAGACCCAGATCTGGGAACACATTGAAATAGAATGAATATATAAATATTAATAGATTTAATTAATACTTTAACATATCCTGACATTGTGATATATTTATTAAACATTAATTTGTCTGAATTAAAGCTCAGATCCGGGCTGCTATAAATAATAAATATAAACTGGCAGATATC
Source organism: Azorinus chamasolen (assembly GCA_963576725.1). Classification (NCBI taxonomy): domain Eukaryota; kingdom Metazoa; phylum Mollusca; class Bivalvia; order Cardiida; family Solecurtidae; genus Azorinus; species Azorinus chamasolen. The sequence continues at coordinate 20,944,348 of OY755241.1, read as the reverse complement.
TCTCTGTCGTGCTAACAAGAACCCAAACATTGTTTTCTATGTTGTCCTGGCGGTTTAACATAACATCCTGACAAGTTACAACCCCTAGGGTCGCAACAATATGCTTTCCGAAAGGAATACAAAAATAATGCAACAGGCCAATTTGTTACTGTACATACCAATACGATAGAAGGTGCGTGTAAACACGCTAAAACCATTTAGAAAAATGGTAGGTACCAATGTCAAATAATGGGAAGGTCATCTGGGACAGATCATGTGGCGGAGTGAAGGCAATCCAGTGAAACCTTCAGACGTGTCCGTGAGGTATATTCTCTTGACCAACCACCACAGTACCACTTTTTGAATCTGGCCTGGCTTCACGCAGGACGAACATGTGCATCCAGCATGCACAAATCAGGAGGAATGCTCTGACAATCATCTAAACACAGAAGGGACTGAGCGACTGACACAAAGTCAAAGGTTGCAGTCTGGACCAAATCAACATCAGTTTGCCAGTAGTCTCTTGAAAGTGATCCATTAGCAAATTTACTTAATTGCTGAAAGTTCGTGTGGCAACGTTGAAAATGCACATGTCAAAGATGGCGCTCACCAAGCAGTCAATAGTCAGTTGGGACCGGGAATTAGTCACGCTTCAAAGACAAATCCATCCAAAAGGAAAACTCTTGGATAACGATAAAAAGTTAACACAGAACAGAATTAATGTCTGCCATCCACCTGGATTTACAGCACTTCAAGATAAACGGCGTGTACCTTTGCCAAAGAAATCTAATCCTTATTCAAGGACCAACATCAATTGGGACTGGTCATCAGACGATGACTTGTAAACTAACACAAATTAACTTAAATATGTGCAACATCTTCGTTACTTTCATCGGGCCAAAATATTGGAATAAAGTAGTATTTTTGTAATCAATGTAGGACTGCCTAGTGGAAATGAGAACATGAGGTCAGTTATACTTGTATTTTAAATTCACATTTCAATTACCGTTTTTTATTAGTTTCAGTCAGCGTGCATTTTACCGCCAATCTCTCAAACCTATTCAGCCGAATTATATCGAATGATAACGAAACATTCCGTCAGTTGAAGTTTAATCATTTGGAATGTGTCCGGGCTAATCGAAGAAAACAGGTATTCCGAATATTACATTATCAGAATATTTCATGCACAATATTTGTGATAAGTGGTGGAGTGTTAAAAGAATAACTCCCGCGGGGGCTATCAAGGATATTGCCAAATGTACCTTTTCATTATTTAAACGTATTTTTGTAATTTGTACTAAATTCTGAAGGGTACTGATCCCCCGAAAGCAATAATTGCAACAAAAAGAGAAAATTGCAGGTTTTATTGAGTCTGTTCATGAGCAGTAATTGAATGTGCAACACTGCTCACGCCCCCTAGCACCGGCTTAAGCGGTATTCATTTTTCAGAATAAGAAGTACTGAAATTCATGATCTCGAAGGATCAGTAGTCGAGTGCTTATCGCTATGCGAATTATTGTACAATGTATGTTTATCATTGTATTTATGTATTAATTTGTGTGTATTCTTATTATTGTTATTTCAGATGGTCATTATATGATTACTATGATCTGGGATTAAATCAGATATATGACAGCTCCTCAATGTGGCTGCTCGATACATTCCCAAACTCCACAAATATACAGTCAAACCCCGACAATGGCGCCCTTAAATTGAGGACACACAATTGTAAGCATCAAGAGGTGACATTTGAGTACTGACTGCACAGTACACTATATTTCTGTCGTGTGTATCATTTACACTGAAATATTTTGAGCTCTGGAGAGGTTTTGAACCCCGATAATCGGTATTGAATCGTATGGAATCCTGGACGGGCCCCAATGGACATATGGATCCAAACCGCTAAATGTGCACATACTATTTAAAGGAAATCGCGAAAGAAGAACGTTTACCACATATACGCACATAGACATGGATATAGCCGAAATCGAGGATTGTTGTGTGTATACACAATGAATGTGTTTTGTGTTGTGTTTTATATTGTTTTAATGGATTATCTTAGTGATCGGTGAAATAGGATGATATAGTGTTTATAGGATATATATATACTGTATGTGTTATCATTTTGTATGGAATAAGAAATTGCTGCATTTCCCCAAAATATTTCAAATACATGTACTATATGAGGTTTATAAATGCAAGTTCCATGTGTTTGATTGATTGTACATAGACTATTACAGAATTGGTGTGTGAATTTGCATTTATACAGGCCTTTGTAACATCTTTCTAAGGACATAGTTATCTGTGTTCAGAAATAGAAAAGTAGTAAAATCAAGCAGGCAAAGCCACATACAAGACAACCACCACAAAAACACCGATAGATAGCATCACAAACACACACACGACATGAACACAGAAAACACGAACAGACACACAAGAACTAAAGACAAACACTCCACACATGAACAAAATCACAAGCACAAAGACGTAAGGCAAACAAAAGGAAGGTTGACAAACAGTACCGCCTTGGCACGGTCAGTAGCAAAGACACCAAGAGGTTTAAACCGGCTTACGGACGTCCTAACCTCACACCTCTCTCAAAGTAACCCTAGCTTTACAAATAGTGTAAATAAAGGTATTCCCGCCGGACTTACCCACAACATAGAAGACATGTAAAACAGCATAACTGACAATCCGTCAAATATGTACTCAATGACTGCTGAAATCAGAGCACCTGCAGGGACGACAGGGAAAAGGTAATACATGAGTCTGGTAAGCTTATCCCGTATCCCATCATAGAGTATTACCCTCGGTCTGTCATCGCGCAAGCAAAGAAGGAAGCGTAGCTACCGACTGTAAAAGGGTCAATAACCAAGCATGCAGTGCGTTGCAATATAATGTGATCATAGCCTTTCTTCTTTAAGGGTTTGATGTGTTGGTGGTGATTGCGTCTTGTATGTGACTTTCTGCTGTAGGTGTGTATGAATATAAATTGCTATGCTTTCTGTAGCTGTTTTGGTAATGTTGGCGTTTTGTGTGTGACTTTTCCTGCTTGACTTTACTGCTTTTTCATTTAATGCGTTTATTTACCCCCCAGTGGTGTTTTTGCTGCTGACCGTGCCAAGGCGGTACACTTTTTGTCACCCTTCCTTTTGTTTGCCTTGCGTCTTTGTGCTTGTGGTTTGTTCATGTGTGGAACGTTTGTCCCTGGTTCTTGTGTGTCTTTTGGTGTTTTCTGTGTTCATTTCGTGTGTGTGTGTGTGTGTGTGCGTTTGGGTGTGTGGTTGTGTGTGTGTGTCATGCTCTTTATCGGTGTTTTTGTGGTGGTTGCGTTTTGCATTTGGCTTTGCCTGCTTGACTTTACTACTTTTCCATTTATAAACAAATCATGAAAATGGATATGACCCCGAATTTTCCTTAGTGTGTAGATAGCAACCCCATAAAAGTCTGGTGGAGAAATGCATTGTTGCAGTAATGTCCGTAGATTGCAATTATATTTACTAATGCGTGGTAAATTTCGAAAAATAAAGTTTAGAAAACATTTTCCGAAGTTTGTGATATCTGTAACCTTGCATAAGAAGTTGATCAGTTATAACTGAATTACAACTCTTAAAATCATCAAGCAAAGAACAGGCTCGGGCAGCCCGAATTGAGAAATATAATACAAAGTTGTTATTATTGTAGTCTATCAGAGTTGCCATTTACACTGTATACACTGTATATGACTCGTTAGACCCGTATTAGTATGTCCATTGTTATACTGCCTTACTTGAGTTTTGATTTTTTTTCTGAGGAAATTTTGTTAGTAACTGATTTTGGAATTTTTCAAACTTTATCCGTCCTTTTTATCGAGAGAGCCGAGAATGCTATTGTAATGACCGATACGTGTACCCCGTTTGTACAGGTAAATCTCTATAGCGCAGTAGGTAGCGAGTTGGTTGAGTAAACCAAGGTTCGCACCCTTGCTGGAAGCTAATTATTTTTCATTTTGTTTTCAACATGGGCTTTTTTTCTTCTCGTTGCATAGATACACAAGGTTTTCTAATGGTCATATTTTTCTTTTGGTTATATTTTGACAAGGATTCTCAAATTGTGTGTTTAATTTAATCTAGTCGCAAGTCATTACGTATTTTCTATCACTGATGACCATTTGTATGCATGCTTTAGCTAAAGTGTGTAACCATTACTAATAATGTCCCAGGTACACAATGTAGACTTCGACGTATAGTTGAGAGTTGTCCCTTCAGTTGTGTAAATAGAATATATCTGTAACCACACAGTTGTCACCAGTTTTACAAGTGTTGTAAAATGGAATTTTATGCACACAATAACTGAGTATATTTATCGATAATTCTGTTCTCATTTTATTAAAATTATCGATAAAGCTATACTGCTACAATGTAAATGAACATTACTGGTGTAAAATGATATTTGCGTATACGGCGTGATAGGTCTGTAGTGTGATAGATTCGCGTACAGAAGGTCTTCGGTTCGATTCTCAGACTAGCCTCTCGTGATTTTTTTCTCGTGCAGTTTATTTTTTTCTTGTCTACTGTTTCTTCAACAAGACAGCAATTACAGTTTATGTGAAAGTAAAAGGAATATTTCAAGAATACGGATGGGAAGAAGTATTTATATCGTGCAGTGTTATAAATGTCTTTGTGGTTGAAGTAATATAGTGAATGTATACATACGTATTTCTCTATACCCGAGGTTGGTCTGATCCAGTCGGAAACGAGTTTCCAACAGAAACAGACCAAACGAGCGTATAGAAACCCCGGGCTTTAAACAAAACCCAATGCTTGATTTTTCTTTTCGCTGAAATACGCACTAAAACCATGTAAATTAACGAGTTTTGTGGAGAACTACATGTACTTTACACTGCGTAATATGATCTAATAGCAAAAAACTGCAGCATAAAAGCGTGACACCAAATGACGTTATTTGTTACGACAGCCACAAACGTTACGTTTTGGTGTAAAATATAAATGAGTGTATATAAACTGAAAATGGGCGATCCTTCGAAAGCAAAAGTAGAAATGCAAAAAGAGAAAATTGCAGACTCGGTTTTATTGAGTCTGTTCATGAGTAGTAATTAAAAGTGCAACACTACTCAACAACGTCTTCGGTTATTTAAATAGGCTTTTAAAATGTCAATATTATAAATAGCATTTCATATTCATGCTAATGACTTATATTAATTTTAATTTATAAGGTTGTAAGGTTGTTGGCTAAAGATATGTTGGTATGATTCTAATCGCGCGTATGAATACACTTGATAAGGGGTGTTCCAGATAAGCATTTCTAGTACTGCAATTTTTAGTATCTCAGCTTATCTAGCACGTCTGAGAATCGAGAATAATAGAATCAAGTATGCGTTTTGTTAAAGACGGGGGTTTCTATACCAGAGGTTGGTCTGTTCCAGTCGGAAACGAGCTTTAGCGAATAGATCAACGGAGGGTATAGAACCCCCGGCTTTAACAAAACCCATGCTTGATTACTTTTTCTCGCTGAAATACGAGTAAACTTACGAATTTTGTGAAGTACTGCTTTACATTGCGTAATACGACTTCCATATCTAATAGCAACAGACTGCAGCAAAACTTTAGGCGTGATAAAATGACGTAATTTGTTATGACAACCACAAACGTTACGTTTTGGAGTAAAATATAAATGACTGATTGACTACAAATCAACGTCTTCGGTTAATTAAATAGGCTTTTAAAGTATATATAAGTATATGATAAATAGAATTTCATATTCGTGCTAATTACTTTAGTAATTTCAATTCATAAGGTTGTTGTCTATAGAAATTTTGGTAAGAATTCCTTCCCTTGTATTGATTTTACCCAATCGCGCGTATGAATGCACTAGTCACGGGGTGTTCCAGATAAGGATTTCTAGTACGATTATTTTCAGTAACTCGGCTTATCTAGCACGGCTGAGAAGCGAGAAATATCAGTCAGGTTTGATTTTTGAAGGATTATAACAGGGTAACATACATAATACAGGCAATTTGGTTCTCAAGCGATATGTTGCACCTATCAAAACAGATGCAGCTGGTGGTTCCGGGGCTGCATGCTACCTGGGCGGTCAATGGTGCTTTTTTCGATGGCCCAATGCTTGGGCAGAACATCCTGTATTGCGGTATGTCTTTCCTCGAATTGATCCCTATTCTTTTAGTTGTTCATCTCTGGGAAGAACACTTGCACAACAAGAAAGTTAACATGCTTATAATGAGGCTTCGGTCCAAGTACTGAACAAGCAATCCACCAAATCCAAGCGGTTGATGCACCTTATCCGCCCACTCGTTTTAATCTGCATGCAGCGCGTCATTGTTTTTCGAGCAGTTCATGTTCCTTGCAAGCAAAATACAAGTGCAGATTCAATTTCTCGTCAGCAGTGGTCCCGCTTTCGGCGTGCAGCTCCAGAAGCGGACCCAGAATCTCTCCCTATCCCACCAGAGTTCCTATCAGTGATCTGCAGGCTGAGCCTGGACGATTAACTAACGCTTCTTAAGCGCCAAACACTAACAAGAGGGCCATGAGGCCCTGAAGCGCTCACCTGAGATACCCTAGGGACGGGGCCATCATTTGTACAACCTTGGTAGAGAACCACAAGGCAAAGCAGTATGCCATTAATTAAAGGTCTAAGCCTTATGGTTTCAGAGAAAAATGATATAGTTTTCCCATTAAAAACTGATAAGCCAGGGCCAAGTTTCGCCCAGAGGTCATGGTCGAAGTTGAACAATCTTGGCAGAAGACCACAAGCCAAAGCTACATGCCAAATATCAAAGGTCTAGGCCTTACAGTTTCAGAAGAAGATTTTTAAAGATTTTCATATGAAAAACTGATAAGCCCTTGGGCGGGGCCATGTTTTGCCCGTGGTCATAATTTGAACAATTTTTGTAGAGGACCATTAGATCATGCTACATACCAACTATCAAAGGTCTAGGCCTTACAGTTTCAGAGAAGAAGAATGTTAAAGAGTTTCCTATGAAAAACTGATAAGCCCTTGGGCGGGGCCATTTTTGGCCTGGGGGTCATAATTTGAACAATTTTTGTAGAGGACCATCAGATCATGCTACATGCCAAATATCCAAGGTCTAGGCCTAACAGTTTCAGAGAAGAAGATTTTTAAAGATTTTCTATGAAAAACTGATAAGCCATTGGGCGGGGCCATTTTTGGCCTGGGGGTCATAATTTGAACAATCTTCGTAGAGGACCATTAGATCATGCTACATGCCAAATATCAAAGGTCTAGGCCTTACAGTTTCAGAGAAGAAGGTTTTTAAAAAAATTCAAATGAAAAACTGATAAGCCCTTGGGCGGGGCCATTTTTGGCCCGGGGGGTCATAATTTGAACAATCTTTGTAGAGGACCATAAGATCATGCTACATGCCAAATATCAAAGGTCTATGCCTTACAGTTTCAGAGAAGAAGATTTTTAAAAAATTGCCTATGAAAAACTGATAAGCCCCGGGGCGGGGCCATTTTTGGCCCGGGGGTCATAATTTGAACAATTTTTGTAGAGGACCATAAGATCATGCTACATACCAACTATCAAAGGTCTAGGCCTTACTGTTTCAGAAGAAGATTTTTAAAGATTTTCCTATGAAAAACTGATAAGCCCTTGGGCGGGGCCATTTTTGGCCCAGGGGTCATAATTTGAACAATTTTTGTAGAGGACCATTAGATCATGCAACATACCAAATATCAAAGGTCTAGGCCTTACAGTTTCAGAGAAGAAGATTTTTTAAAATTTTCCTATGAAAAACTGATAAGCCCTTGGGCGGGGCCATTTTTGGCCCGGGGGTCATAATGTGAACAACATTTCGTTCCCCCTAGCCACTGATGCTTCTGACAAAATTTGGTTAAAATCGGGTCAACAGTTTCATCAGAGATGTCGTTTGAAAATGTGGACGGACGCCGGACAAATAGCGGTCACAATAGCTCATCCTGAGCCTTTGGCTCAGGTGAGCTAAAAAGGCGTATGCTACTGGTCTGTCCAAGGTAAGATATTTCCGGCAAGCTAATTGGTTGCCCGACCATACAGGAAATTGTTTCATTTCCTTTCCGTCACTTCACATGTTCAGCTATCATACAGCAGAGCTGCACCTAGCCACGATCAGTTTCCAGTGCAAAATGCAGACCATGTAAGATCCAACCAAGCACTTTCTAGTAACAAAAGCCCTCACCGGTCTAAAACTAAGAGTCAAGAAATCAAAGGCCTAAATGGCCATAATGGCGTTCGGATCCGAACGCCATAAAAACGGGTCCGTCTTCCTATAACGGTCAACCTTCTCCAGGACATACTGTCTATGCTTCCATCAGTGTGCCGAGACACTTATGAATCTCTCATGTACACTTCCGCTTTCACATTAGCATTGTTTGGTTTCTTTAGGGTGGGGGAAATTACCAGGTCCAGCGAGTCGTACCAACACTAACCTATACAAAGTATTAAGCATTCAGGATATGCAGTGGGCCCAGAATGGGATTGTGTTACTTCGTTTTTTTTTAAAGCTAACCAGACGGGCAAGCGGGCGACAATACGTTTAATGAAGCAATCTTACCATACGATTCGTCCGATTCGAGCACTAACAGCATACATATCAGCAAGACCATCTGTACCGGGCCCCCTATCTTGTCATTTCAACGACCAACCCCTTACACGGTTTAATTTTTCAGCCATTCTTATAAAAGCCCTCAGTGTCTTAGATCCACAATGACAGCAGGGTGTTAAGTGCTTGTGTGGCGGCCGTAAAAAGTCGCCCCGTACTTCATTCGCAGTGTTGTTATATATTCTGGTCCTTCGGGATCATTAGTTTTCATGTTATTAGTTTTGAAAATGGAAAACTGCTTAAGCCGGTGCTAGGGGCGCGAGTAGTGTTGCACTTTTAATTACTACTCATGAACAGACTCAATAAAACCGAGTCTGCAATTTTCTCTTTTTGCATTTCTACTTTTGCTTTCGAGGGATCACCCATTTTCAGAATATATGTACTTCACAACAGCAGGTGTTAAGTGCTTGTGTGGCGGCCGTACAAAGTTGCCCCGTTCTTCATTCTCAGTATCTTCTGGTACTTCGGGATCATTAGTTTCCATGTTATTAGTTTTGAAAAATGAATACTGCGTAAGCCGGTGCCAGGGGGCGTGAGTTGTGTTGCATTTTTAATTACTCAAGAATATTTGACAATTATTTGTCTCATGGTTTTCGTCTGGGTGCTGCAACCAAGGCCTCCGAATTGGGCTGGTCTGCGGATATAATAAAAGAACTCGCGAGACGCATAAAATGTATTATGTTCTACAGCTTAATCTTTTACGTTTTCTTCACCCCAGATACCTTCCTACTTTGCCGTGGTTCTGGGGCTTAATTGTCACAGGTGATGTTTTTGTTTATTTGACGGAGATTATCCCCTCTGCCTAGAATTAAAAGGAAGGCAGGTCAGTGGTGTTGATCCCATGCACTGCTCTGCGGGAATGAGATTAGCCAAAATCATCTTTTTGACATTATCCCTCATCATCATGCCATCTCATCATTCATTGGCGCTGTATGACCTATTCATTGTCGCAGTGCCGTAAAACCCAACTCACTCACTCTTCACCGCAGGTTGCCACTTATTTCGTTTATACCTGTTCAATTCATTTTTAAATGCATATCATAGCCTTAAGTAATCACCTGTGATGTGATGGACGACAGGTATCTGACTGTTGTCAAAGTCATTCAAGGTATACATCAGGTGGGCTAATCGGGTCATCATTAGTCAAATATGCATTCCTGACCGCACGGCGACACCCCAACGTTAGAGGACTAGGGCTGAAGGCATGTTTGTGGTTGCAGGAGTACAGTGGCATGAATCCGCGAAAGTCTCAGCGGAAGTTAGTAACATTACTAAAAGTGGAGGACATCCTAGACTTCGCATTATTGCGCAAAGACGGCAACTACTTAGGCCGCACTCCCTTTAAAATTTTAAAAGATTAGTCACCCTTTTCACCTTCATTAAACAAAATATGCATTGAACCATAATAATTTGGTCTGAAATCCTTCCAAGAGATTGGGGGAAGGAGAACAGGCCAGTCCTCTGCTAGAAAGCGTTTGAACACTTTTGCGGTCAAGCTGGTAAAGCAACAAGGGGTTTTTACCTTCGTCACAGGAATTTGCCATTTGCTAGTGATCATTGGGCTGCTGAAAGCAGCCCACAATTATACGGCTTTGAATTTTGACCATGCGTTTCTGCGTTCCTGTGTTTCTATAAAAGTCAATCTTTTTTAATAACTATCGGTTACTGTGAGACAAGCTTTTTATGCCCCCATTGACGATAGCATACTGTTTTTGCCCTGTCTGTCTGTCTGTTTGTCCGTTTGTCTGTTTGTCTTGTTTGTTTGTCAGCAACTTTAACATTGGTCATAACTTTTGAGCCAGTATAGATAGAGACTTGATATTTGGCATACATATGTATCTCATAAAGCCGCACATTTTGAGGGGTGCCGTGTCAAGGTCAAGGTCATCCTTCAAGGTCAGAGGTCAAATATATGGGTCAAATCGCCAACTTTAACATTGGCCATAACTTTTGGACCAGTAGAGATAGAGACTTGATATTTGGCATGCTTGTGTATCTCATGAGGCTGCACATTTTGAGGGGTGACATGTCAAGGTCAAGGTTATCCTTCAAGGTCAGAGGTCAAATATATGAGGGGGCATAGTGTTTCACAAACACATCTTGTATTTATATACATTCATTTATTTTACTTATTTTGATTCATACATTTTTTGTTAGCGGGGACAAATATTTTTGTCGAGGTTATTTGCTTCTTATCTGCCATTGAAAATGCCAGTGTATTAGGTATAAATCATTTAAAAGCACGCACCACTTGTAGCAGTCAGCGTAGTCGAGGGGTTATAACGGTGGCCTAGGAAATGTGAGGTCGCGGGTTCGATCCTCGGCGGAAGCATAATTTTTTTTCTCTCATTTTTTTTGTTAGCACCCTTAGTTTACGTGCTTTTGGTTTAAAAACAATTCTGTACACACATATTGTAAAAGTATAAGTCCTTTGTTTGAATTTTGTCTTTGGTAAAGTTATTTAGCTGAGACCTTTTACTCGTGGTTTTGTTGACCGTTTTGAATATTTCACAATTGTGCATGAATACCATTGATCTGTATTTACTTCGTGGTAATGTGTATTATTGGTGTCATACACAGGTATTATGCATCATGGCTCCTTAAAACATTCCCTCGTTTCTGCTGTTAATTTATACATTACAGTCATGTTTTTTCAATGTATCTGTTAATTTAAACTACTAAACAATATTGCTCCCTCTTTTTCTTCTATCCTGCTTAAAGACGTTAAGCAGCCATTTTACGCTTGCGTAAAAGCTTGCTTGTTATATTGAGGATTGCGTGCATTTGACGAATATGTGTAACCAACAGTTTGTTGAAAACAACAAGAGGGCCAATATCACAGGGGTCTGAAGTGTGCCTTGACCCCAAAATTGCTCACCTGTGTGAAAAAAAATCCATTCTGGGTCGAAGTCATTGATTTCATATATATACATAAGAAAAGGGGTCGCCATATCCACGGTCTCATTTTGACACGCCTCAAACAAACCCCGATTTTATCGTCAATAATTGACCTAGCAAGCAAAGCTATGTACCAATCAATAGCATATACATTTTTCGTTCCAAAAATGTATTGGTTTCCAAGGCACTAAGCTCCGATTTAGATGCAGAACTTATCAAAGTCGAAAATTTGACCAAAAAACGCTACTAGGACACGATGTTGCAACCGGCTATTTACATTGGATACAAGTGCAAAATACGACTGACACGCGATATGCATGCAAAAAAAACCCATGTGAAACAATTCTATGATGTGTTTGGGAACACCTACCGTGAAGATTTAAAAAGCTTACCGAAATTCATACAAGTTGTCGACTATTTGTTTTTCTCCCAACATGTATCCTCCGGCGGCAGCCATGTTTTGAAAAGAGTGGTAGTGAATAGATTCTAAATACAGACCTCCGATTTCGGAAGCCAGCGCCAATCGTCAAATCAGAGGCTGTATATTCAAAACTGTTCACTACCACCACAAACTAAGTTTCATGAAGATTGGACAAAAACTATGACCACAAGGTTTTTCTACTGTTTGACCTAGTGACCTAGTTTTTTACCCCACTTGACCCACTTTCGAACTCGTTCGAGATTTTATCAAGACATTCATTCTGACTAAGTTTCATGAAGATTGGACTAAAATTGTGACCACTAGTGTTCACAAGGTTTTTCTACTGTTTGACCTAGTGACCTAGCTTTCAACCCCACTTGACTCACTTTCGAACTCGTCCGCGATTTTATCAGGACATTCATTCTTAACAAGTTTCATGAAGATTGGACTAAAATTGTGACCATTAGTCTTCACAAGGTTTTTCTACTGTTTGACCTAGTGACCTAGTTTTTTACCACACGTAACCCACTTTTCAAACTCATCCGAGATTTTATCAAGGCAATCATTATGACCAAGTTTCATGAAAATTGTGCTAAAAATGTGACCTAGAGGGTTCACAAGGTTTTTCTACTATTTGACCTAGTGACCTAGTTTTTAACCCTTCTTGACCCACATTCGAACTCGTCCGAGATTTTATCCGGACATTCATTCTGACCAAATTTCATGAAGATTGGACTAATATTGTGACCACTAGAATGTTCACAAGCAAATTGTTCACGACGGAAGCCGGACATTCAAGTCTCCCAAAAGCTCACCCTGAGCTCAATCAAACCGAGTCTGCAATTTTCTCTTTTTGCGTTGCAATTTTTGCTTTCGAGGGATCACTATCCTTCAGAATTTATATCATTTTCTACGTGGCGACCATCCATGGTTTACTGTGTAATTAGAAAGACATTCAGGTAGGGGCGTGAACCTGGTTTTAGGCCTTTCTGCCGCTTTTGGGCGGTGGGAGATGCGAATGCCGGTCAATGGACCTTATTCATTTTTCTCCCCATCTGCCCATCAGCTGCGGCCAAACTACTGCCATTAAAGACTTCTATGCTATGCTTTTAGTAAAACCAGTTGTTGCTTTCCTATTTGAAGCACCATGTGAATTATAGACTATATTAAAGTTTAGTTGAAACGGGATTTATATAGGGACAAAATAAATTATTGTTTAGTAACATATTTAACAAACAGGTTCACGCCCATATCCGCCATTGTTGGGACTTTAACTAGGATTCATTTCCATACATTTTAATAAATTAGTTTTAATTTATTAAAATGTATGGAAATGAATCCTAGTTTGTGTACAATCTTCTTCCTATGATAAGGTGTAAGGGAAAGAATAGATCGCGTGTGGAGGAACTACACGTTCCCTCTTACACAATTAGATTGGGTGGGGGGGGGGGCGGAAAAGGAAAATTTCGAGTGTTCCTTTTCTAATTGTCTCCAAATAGCAGAAGTTCTAAGGCGAGTTTTGTAGACCCGTAAAATGAAAAAAAGATTTATGTGAAATAAAACAAGAGGGCCATGAGGTCCTGAAGCGCTCACCAGAGGTAACCCCAGGGGCGGGCCATTTTTGACCAAAAGAAATCATGCGTACACCCTTGGTAGAGAACCACAAGGTAAAGCAATATGCCGTTAATTAAAGGTCTAAGCCTTACGGTTTCAGAGAAAAATAATAAAACAAGATTTTCCAAACTGATAAGCCCTTGGGCGGGGCAATTTTTGGCCAAGTGGCTATAATTTGAACAATATTTGTTGAGGACCATAAGATCTTGCTACATACTAAACATCAAAGGTCTAGGCCTTACAGTTTCAGTAGATTTTTAAATATTTTCCAAACTGATAAGCCCTCGGGCGGGGCCATTTTTGGCACAGTGGCTATAATTTGAACAATCTTTGTAGAGGACCATAAGATCATGCTACATAATAAACATCAAATGTCTAGGCCTTAAAGTTTGAGAGAAGAAGATTTTTAAAGAGATTCCTATAATAAAACAGATAAGCCCTTGGGCGGAGCCATTTTTGGCCCGGGGTCATAATTTCAACAATCTTTGTAGAGGACCATAAGATCATGCTACATACCAAATATCAAAGGTCTAGGCCTTACAGTTTGAGAGAAGATTTTTAAAGATTTGGCTATGAAAAACTAATAAGCCCTAGGGTGGGGCCATTTTTGGCCCGGGGTCATAATTTGAACAACTTTAGTAGAGGACCATAAGATCATGCTACATATCAAAGGTCTAGGCCTTACAGTTTCAGAGAAAAAGATTTTTAAAGATTTTCCAATGAAAAACTGATAAGCCAAGGGGCGGGGCCATTTTTTGCCCGGGGTCATAATTTGAACAAGCTTTGTAGAGGAACATAAGATCATGCTACATACCAAATATCAATGGTCTAGGACATATGGTTTCAGAGAAGATTTTTAAAGATTTTCATATATTACCATATATGGAAAAAATGACCACGCCCTCTGGCGGCCATGATTTTTGCCGGATCAAAATTCTTTTAACAACTTTTAAAGTCTTATCAACTGAGAAATATTTTGGTGAAAACTGTATTCAAATCGGACAAGTCATTCTGGAGAAGAAGATTTTTCTAGATATTGCGTACAGTTGCCATGGCAACAAGACCGATGGCCCGCCCACTATCTTTTAACAACTTTTGAAGCACATACCCTCAGTATGTATCTGACCAAGTTTGGTTACAATTGGGCTGTCGGTTTCAGAGAAGAAGTCGTTTGAAATTGTTGACAGACAGACAGACGGACGCCGGACACAGTGGTATCACAATAGCTCACCTTGAGCACTTTGTAGACAGACGGACGCCGGACACAGGGGTATCACAATAGCTCACCTTGAGCACTTTGTGCTCTGGTGAGCTAAAAACCCAACAGCATACACTTGAATGCACTACTAAAGAGACTATACATGTATTACTGTTTATGCATTATACTTTAAAATTAATAATAAACTAAAACTGATTAAAAGCTCAGATACTTCTGTCACGATGCATATTCGATTTGCACTAGCACGAGAAACTAGATGTAGACCGCCGAGCTGTAGATGAGTTTTAGATGCGGGATTTAAGCTGTTTCCTTTTGTAGTTTTTGGCTTTTAGCACACCTGAGTATACTCAGTTGAGAATTTGTGATCGACCATTGCCCGGTGTCCGTCCGTTCACCCGTACATTCGTTTGTCAGCCCGTCCTTTAAACGGCATCGCCTTCGAATTCACAATGCAGAATGTAACTACATAAATGGTCTTTAGTATAATGGTCTATCAAACCGATAAATAATTTGGATCCATGTTGAAACCTGGCTGTCATGGAAACCAAAATAAATCTTTAAACAAACCGATGGTCAGACCTAACGATATTTGAAAGAAATTGTCTTCTATTGACATTCTATATTAATTGCTAAACTCATGTCGATATCTCAAAATATATAAGGACTGGTCATGACTAGATTTTCTATTCTGTTTTTAATACAGAACACCTTTAACAATTTTCTTCTCCTAAATTAGTGTTCCAGTTTGAATGGAATTTGGTAGAAATAGTCTCTTTGCGACCTTTTATTAACATTGCTAAAACCATGCAGATACCTGAAAAATTTGTCGCCTGGTGCGGGGTTAAATTGCATTAGATAATACATTTTTCTCTAAAACCGGTGGTCGAATCTGAATAGAAATTGGTAGAAATAAGTCCTCTATTGTCCCTCTTTCAGAACAGTCAAATTTAAAGGGTATTGGTAGAAATAGTATTCTGGGATTTTTTTTGACAACCATGCATTTAAATATAATCTTCGGCTCAGTTTATGTCTATCTGTTGTTCAATTCGCAGGTTAGCTATATATGGTCAACGTGACACTCTTGTTTTAAATCATATTTGACAGATATCGGAATAAACTAATTTATTATTGAGTTTACAGTGAATTATATTAAATTGGTGTTAAGATATTGTGGCATTGTTGTCAAACAGGGAATCTCTGTACATAATGGTACCTCGGGTGTCCTGTTTGCATTGCTACCCTGCCTCAACTAGCGCCAGAATTCCTATTAAGCTATCCTACGTTCCTTATTTTGGCCTACCGTCGAACTGGGTCATTCAATGTATGGACAGTGGACAGGTCAAATATGTAAGGTTCTAGGCAAAATCGTGTCTGTATATGTGCCATTTAATCTGGTATATTTTTCCTTTGCCATTTAGCTTGTGGGTATGTTTTAGGAACAATATACGGGTTATCCTTTTAGGTCTACTTTGATTAAACTCTTCGGGTTCCCGTAATAAGACTATAACTCCCTAATTAATTTAGGTAAGGAAGTTTCCTTGACTATACCCCCATTGCACGTCCGTAGGGAGGAATGTATCGGAAACAGGTTATCGTGTATGTACACCCTCGTTGTCATCGGGGTCGAATAGCGTTTTTCTGGAGAGAGTTGGAGAGTTGAAATTACACATTGAACTAAACTTTTGAACGCATATATCCTCGTTGGTCCTTTGCCTGGCTTCATTTGAGATAACAGGTGGTTTGAAATAACGTACGTTTGGTGGAGAAATGCCAGGTTCTATGTCTAGTCTAATGAACCTTAACTGAATAGTGATGTTTTACACACCTATATATCGCAAGTCACATTGTTATATGCCCGAAAGTAAATTCGGTCGTATCATGGTATGGCGCTTGTCAGTCTGTCCCACCGTCCGCGCTAATAATACCTGTTTATGTGACTAAATTACATGAGAACAAAAGAACTGTTCTCATCGGTTTTATGTGGCTTATTTTCAGTTTGTGTGGCTTGAACAAAAGAATAGTCACATACACTCAAGTCCGTTAGAATGCCCGTCTGACAGCCACATCTTTGTCCGCTCAATAACTTAAAAAACTATTGGGTGTGCAGTCTTCATACCTAGTAGGTTGGTCATGACCTGTAGATGAGACCCCTATTGATTTTGAGGTCAGTCGGTAAAATGTCAAGGTCACAGTCAAATGTTTTGAGATAACAGCATGAGTGAAGCAATTTGGATAGAAGGTCACTAGAAGACTATTCCTTTCAAACATACTGGTTTTAGACAAAAAGATATTTAAAGATTTAAATTTTAGATTTTAATTTGTCAGACCATGATTACACAGTTTGATTACATTCTGCCTTGTTCATTTACAAGGCATTTGGAGGTGCCGTTTAAAGCACGGATGAACTAAAAGATGAATAGACGGGCACTGGAAGGGCATTGGATCAGAAAAAACTCATCTGAGCATACTTAGGTGTGCAAAGATCGGGAAACTACAAAACAAAATGGTTAAATCCCGGCTTTAAACATTCATTTTCATATGCAATATATATATAAATATATATATATATATATATATAGTGTCTTGTGCTAGAGCAAATCGCATGTGCATCGTGACACAGAAGTGTCATGCAGGAAATGCCACATACGGTTTCAGTTCATTGTTAATAATATAAAGTATAATGTATTAATAATATATATTACTGTATATTGTTTTTGTTAGTGATGGATTCAATCGATATGCTGCTACTTATTTATCTTATACATGTATTAACTTTTTTTAAAAGTTATATTAAATGAACACAAAATACGATAGGCACAGGGTCCACAGAGCTTAGCGCTTGATGTTAACAGAACTACCGTTTTTACGTACACCATGTGATCTCGCTTTACGGTTTATGTTTGAGCAAATGTTTGGGTCTTTAGAAATATTACCAGTTTGATAGATGTTGGCATTTAGGTCTAATGGAAAAGGTATTTGTAAGTTTTGAATCCATTTGAGTTCGGCAGTATATCAAGCTTTATATTTGAAGCTGTTTTTAGATTTATTATCATAACATTGTACCGGTTCTCACCGTGCAAGAACGTCGAGCACAGACAGATATATATGAATGTTTCCTCAAAACCGTCTGTCTTATGATTATGATTAAATAAACTGAAAACTTATACTGATTTAAGATGATTAGACAAACAATAATCATACTGATTTAAGACGATTAGACAACCAATAATCACAATGTATCAAACTAATCAACAGTATTTACAGCTATCGCTAAGCTCAGACCAAGCTATAAGCCTCAAGGAAGCTCTCTGGTAGACCTACATACTTAGATAGCATTCGTAGACCTATCTAGCTACACAGCTCTCGTGAGCTGGCTCTTCCTCAGATAGACCTATCTACCCAGATATATCTAGTAGACCTACCTACCTAAACATCTACATGTAGTAGAATAACATAGACCTCAATTAACCAGCCTGTACGCAGCCTAATAATTCTCACTTTCTGAACCCAATTCAGAACTGAAATTGCCTCACTGATGCTTATTCACAATACTCGACGAGTCAGTCTCTTTGAAGCTCCAGTCTACCAACTCTTGTAGCATACAGTTCTAGACTAGTCTTACAAGACTAGGAGGCTCTCTGAATCAGCTTGTAAACCTGAACCTAATCAAGGTAGGATTCTAGACTTTATGTAATCTTTGCTTTATAACTACGGCACGGCTAATAGCCTGATTCAAACTCCACCAATAAAGCGGGGCTTCCTCGGTAGAGAATGAAATTCGCTAAAGCCTAAATGTAACTAAAAGTCCCAGTTGTTTAATACACAAAGAGGGAGCTCAGCTCGACCGCATCCGCTGATCTGCTTGTCTAGTAAAACGTCGCTTTTTATATGCTTATTGCCACGCCAACTTACGGATTTTCCGAAGCGACGCCCAGCTGGCTTCCGACTACTGACGATGGACCACGGACTTTGCCGATTCATCTTACTCTATATTCAATGAGCGTCTGGTGATAGCAACATTATAATTGTAAGAATAACATAATTTGAACTAATAAACGACAGACCGGGTAGCGGATCATCAAAGACAAAAAAAATGATTCATTTGAAAGTCATATGTTTATGATTTAGATGATGATAGCTGAATGCTGACGTATCGGTCAATAGTACCTTTAACTCCATGAATAGGCCTTTGAACTCCTTTACAGTGTAGATCCAGATTAGACGACTGCTATAGGAGCCAATTGGTATGCATGATATAAACTGGCCCTAACAAGCATTAGAAAGGTAAATACTAACTAAATGAATTAAAGGTCTTTCGTCTGTTTTGAGGAACACATGTCCCAGCGAAATAAGGGGAAGCAACTACGTAAAACTTTTAGCAAAGCTATATCTACTGCTCATTTTCGCCACAACATGTTCAACTGGCTGAACTCCAACATCTTTAAAGGTCCTGATTTTATGAAAATTTTCGTTTAGAATTGTGTTAACTTTATTATTACGGCACTGATAAATATGTTCACTTTATTATTACGGCACTGATAAATATGTTCACTAAAATTTTGTTTTTAATGAATGTCCATATGTACTGGGTTGCGTCCAGTTTGGCAAATGTAATGGATGCCACAAAGGGGTGCGCTCGCCGTTAGAACGTACGCAAATCACATGAGATATTTTACAGTCAATGTATTTTTTTATGCTAACACTTCTTCCATTAACTGTATATTTAATGGTTGAACTGCAAATGCCTACAGCACATACACCTCTTAGCATTGTACTTAATATTAAAATTGTTGGATACATTTTACGTCTTCTGTGCAACATCCGTTTATTTTGAAAGTATTAACTATGTACAGTGTTATGTTGAATTGGTTTATTCAAAGGAGAAATTATCACTTTTGGGTCATAATGAAAACTGTTATTCATAGAAACAGAAGATAGATGAAAATATTGTGCAGAGTGAAAGTTTATTGGCTTTAAACACATAAATCCTGAAAGGGGTGATCCCCGAGAGCAAAAATTGCAACACAAAAAGAGAAAATCGCAGACTCGGTTTTATTGAGTCAAGAAGTACTGAAATTCATGATCTCGAAGGATCAGAAGTTGAAATGATCTAAACTTATCGCAGACTGCATTTTTGAAAGTTGTTATTTAATTGTAGGTACTCTTAAACTTGGATACAGGATGAGCTTACCAGACTCATGTATTACTTTTTCCCTGTCGTGCCCTTAACGGCTTACCTGCAGGTGGTCTGCTTTCACCAAAGTCATTGAGTACATATTTGACGGAATGTCAGTTATTATGCTATGTTTTACATATTGTCCTGTTTTCACCGTCGTCTATGTTGTGGGTAAGTCCAGCGGGGATACCTTTATTTACACTATATATAAAGCTAGGGTGACTTTGAGAGAAGTGTGAGGTTATGACGTCCGTAAACTGGTTTAAACCCCCAGTGGTATTTGTGCTACTGACCGTGCCAAGGCGGTACACTCTTTGTCACCACCCTTCCTTTTGTTTGCCTTGCGTCTTTGTGCTTGTGATTTTGTTCATGTGTGGAGTATTTGTCTCTGGTTCCCGTGTTCATCTCGTGTGTGAGTGTGCGTTTGGGCATGTTGATGTGTGTCATGCTGTCTATCGGTGTTTTGGTGGTGGTTGCGTCATGTATGTGGTGTTGCCTGCTTGACTTTACTACTTTTCCATTCATGACTGTAGTAGTAGTAGAGGGGGCACCATACTGTGTTCAACCGATACATGGGTATCCAGATGGAGTGAGCCAGTCCGGCTCTACGGCACTGCGGCTTCGGCTCTACGAAGTAAATATGACAAATATCCAGATGAAATCGGCAAAAAGGTCCAAGGCGGTACTCTTGCCTTCAGCCTATGGTCAGCTTTGTTATTTAATATGCTTAATGTTTTTTGTCTTGATATGCGTCCCGTTATATTGTGTCTTGTGACTGTGCCGTTTCTTATTTGATGGTGTTTGGTGCGGCTTGTTTTCGTATGTGGATCTCCCTGTTTGACTTTTTTTCCATATTTATGGCACTGCGCCCGTAAAAAGGTCACATAACAGCAACATTTAGATGGAAAGAATGAGAAAGTTGATCCGACTCTTAACTTGAATTTATGATAATTTATCAAAATATCGGGGTAAACATTTCTCGATTAATACAACCAATTAGGGATCGTCACAATGAAGTAAAACGAATTATGAACGCTAGAGTCTATATTTGTAGTGTTTATACATTTTTTTTCTGTCGAGGTTCATATCTCATTGTGACGGTCCCCTGTGATGAAACTTATTTTATTTAGCAGTTTCAATGGGACTTCATTTTCTATTCGCAACACTCCTACATGTTTTTAGGCAATTCACTTAATAATGCAAAACATATCACTTTGTGAAATATATAGTGTATGTAGGTTGATTGCTCTAGCCCATTTCCCAAAAGGTATGAGGTATCAACATGAAACTTCATAGTTTAGTACATAGATCTTATTTGGGGAAGGCCCCTACTTATGTACCATAAATTTTGAAATTATGGTCCGTTGTCGTTTTCATTATTAACCGGGTTTTATACGGAAAATCCGGTTATTGAATTGGTGATGTACGGCGGGCGGGCGGCTGCCAATTTTGTAAGCGCAACTCCAGAAACTATTGAAGGGATTCTCATAAAACCTTGCGTGAAGCAAGGGAAAATATGTAGATGTGCATTTTGTCGTGGGGGTCCTTCTGCAATTTTCCTGGGAGTTAGGCCCCTTTGAACTTAGAAATCACTAAGTAGTTTGACCCTATCCTTATAAGCGCAGCTCCTCTTAAACTGTCCAACAGAAATTCATAAAACCTTGTACATCTAGCAAGAACACAATATGTAGATGTGCATATTGTCGGGGAATTTTCCTTCTGCAATTTTTTTGGGAGTTATGCCCCTACCTTATAAATCACTAGGTTTTTTTTACCCTTTCGTTGTAAGTGCAACTCCTCTCAAACTGCTCACCAGAATTTCAAAAACCGTTGTATGTAGCATAGACACAATACGTGTAGATGTGCATATTGACGGATATTGTTCCGGGATATATGCCCCTTTGAATTTAGAAATCACCCGGTAATAGTGTAGGAAAACCCGGTTTCGTGTCGTGTCGATATTTCTTGTTTTAATTAAGCTGGAACAGCACCAAAACAGACGAGCGTCTATTTACTTAAAATGAGACCATTGGACGAAACGTATAGATCGAACGTCATTTTGCAGTTAACAGAGGGTACGTTACAAAGGCATAGACAGACCCCGTGTAGAGAAAAATACCGTCCTGTGCTTTTGGCGCCACAAAAAAGACTTTCTGTCTAAAAACAAATGGACAGTCCTTTATTTTGGGCCAAGATGGGTTCTTATAGAAGGTTTGGACAAGATAGTGCAGAAAAAGAGAAACGTTCTCAAATGCAGCGACACGTGTTCTCTTGCTCACAGTATTGAACCTCAGGAGACCCTAAGTATTCAACCAAATAAGTTTCTACTTACCAATGTTCGACTGCAAGGCCTGATTTTCAGTTAAATCTTCAAGCTTCTTGTAGCACTGCCGGACCAATATGGCGCCTAGAATCTTCTGATATCCCGCCGAAATCGCCAGACTCCTCCGCAATAGCTACTTCCGGTCGAGGGGTTCTCGAGATATTAAGTAAGGTATGACACGCCTGAGGACGAATGCATTCAGCCACTACACTCCTCTCCACTTTATTTAAGCAGCCCCGTACCTCCTTGGTCCATGTCCAGCTTGATCTGTGCAGGGTCTGCTAGATTTCATACCCTGGGTGCTAAACTAGGGCAGTTAAGTGCTAAACTAGGGCAGTCGTTTAACTGACTCCAGCCTATCCTACACCAAGATGCACCAACTTGGCCTACTACACCACTCTGTCGTCTACACCATAAGCGGTTGCCTGTCCAGGTACAGACGTCGCGCATTCTGCAGGGTGACACTGAGAACATCTTTCCAGTCCTCCTGGCGTACGTCTACCACCACTGCAGCCACCTGTCCTATGTTTGCAGGTGAAGACCTATTCATGGGGCTGAAGCTAAAGTAGGGTGCATCTGTTTCCAGCAGCAACCTACCCGGTGCCATCCTACGCAGAAACTCATAAGTGGCTGCGTTCACCTCCTCCGCCAGCTTGGTCAGTGTAGCCAAAATGTGTTGGGAAAGCAGTCCAACCAACGGTTGGTTCATCAGTTGAACAGACCCAACAAAGCAATTACAGTGGATCAGCCGGTTAGGACCCACTTCAGGCACACTGCGTAACAGGTAGAGTAAGGTCAGCCATGCCTGATCAGCTGGCTGTCCTGCTTGTCCACGACAGTGTAAAACTAGGATATGGTCCGCACCCAAGTACTTCAGCTGACGCTCTAAGCGTTAAAGCTGACTCACCCAGGTGGACTCATCCTCCGTGAGATATTAGCCCACTTCGCCAAACGCTACGACCTCCTTCATCGACAGAAGGCTCTTGAAGGCCTTCCAGAATTCTGGTTTTTCAACCTTCTTTCCGGGATGCCACACAATAGCCGGCACTACCCCTTGGCCCGTCCGATTTCGGATTTCATTTGGCGAAGGGTAACTCTCAGGGTCACAAAATACCCCTACAACATTATTCACCACCAACCTATATTCCTGTGGTGGTGACTACTCCAAGGATGGCCTTCAGGGATCGTTCCTGAAGACCAAACTTCTCCATAGTCCTGTCCAGGTGACAGTGACTGCCAAACCCCTCGGGTTTTGAGGGCAAACACAACTTCTCGGCAGAAGGCTCGAACAAGCTCTTCAATTGTTCCTGTTTATCACTAGGAAACAGTGACACTAGGGCAAGAAGTCTCTTCCAGTGAAGCAGAGACTCTACCCCATTGCCGACTGGCCTCTACAGAATTTCCCTTTGGGATTGGGTCCTGCCTTTGTTCCAGCAGTTCCCTCATCCCAGTGTCCAACTGTCTATCCGGGCTTTCTGAATAGCACACACTTTCAGCCATGCTAACTAGGTCCTTCACTAACTAGACCCACTAGCATCCTTTGCAGGAAAGTTAGCGCCGTCAGTCTGCGGCTCGCTACTTCCTTACCATTAAAGGCTGGGTGAAACAGCAAGGGGAGATGAGTGAGAAACGAATGTTCCTCGTCCAACCCTTAACTGCACCCTTCCATCAAACGAGACACTGCAGTCCTTTTTTCGGCCTACCTTGCCCCCTACCCCTTTGCAGCTCTAGGCCCAGATACCCTGACCTGGTACCTTGGACGGTCCTCCCTCCTAAATTCCGGGTGGCCCAGATACCCTGACCTGGTACCTTGGACGGTCCTCCCTCCTAAATTCCGGGTGGCCCCCATGATTTCTCTCGTGAAGAGTGAGATGTCCTAGGATCCCTCGTCTAACATCATGTCCCACAAACTTAGTTCCCGCGGGGTACTGGTGATATTGCTAGTCCTTACTCTACGTCTTTGATCTTGCTGACGTCGATTCTATGGGAGCTTGGATTCTCACATGATCCTCCTGACGAGATCTATGCCGAGGACGTTCCTCCCGCGTCGGATAGATTCTCTCTGGTTTACGAGATCCCTCTGCCGTGGGTTTTGCCTGTTTTTCGGCAGCTCTCTCTGGCTTGTGAGAGACCTCGTTTGGCGGTTTAGCCGGTGCTGCCTTTGTTACGAGACACGGGCTCACTAGCGTCACCCGTGGTGGTGTTTTCACCATCTCCGCCCACTCTTTTTGGCTGAAGAAGCTGATCGACAGCTGCTGCATCAACTTCCATGTCCTCCTTTTCACCCTCCCCACTGGGACTACGCAACAGTTTGTCCTCATCCAAGGCATCCAACAACTCAAGGTGTTCCCCTGATCGCTGAATGGATGGACTAGTCGGATGTCGGCACACAAACCAGTTGGAGATTTTGCCTCTGCCTTTGGTTTGCGGATCTCGCACAGCCACTTGTGCTCCTGGAAGTTGAGCGTTAGCAACTTCTCTGCAATGCTTTCAACCAAGTATTTTGCTTGGTCTTTCTGGCTACTTTTACTTGTCCAAGTAAAAGTTCCTCTGCCATGTCCCTATGATTGGTAGGGTGCAGAGACACCAATTCGGCAGCTCATCTGTTCGAATAAGCTTGCCCGCCTGTGTTTGGGTTTTAGCCTGTTCGGCATATTTTACCAACTTCTTTACGGCTTCTTCCATGACCCTGAAATGACAGATAAGAATTAATTTCTCCTAGCCCTGGTCTTGCACTCTCCGCATTTAAACCTAACTATATCGAGGGCATCTGTTGGTGTGACATTCACACATGCACCGTGGTACCATTCCGAGTAAAAGTCACATTGGATCATAAACCTGCCTTGCCACTGATTAAGACAAAAGCAATAGACCCTGTCATCACCTCGCATTGTATGCTCAGATCCAGGATTACTCTTCCAGTGTTTGATCCACTGTGGGAGTTCCTGGTCTTTGCATGGTTTAATGCGGTCATGGTTAACCACAAAAACTGCGTTTCTAATCTGAATCCTGAAAAGAAAAGACGACAACTTGGAGAAGATTACTGCTGGCCCCTTCCAAGGTGGGCACAGCTTCTTACACTTTCAGGACAGCTGTATCCAGAAGGTATACCGCATCGCCTACCTCGTAGTTCCTTTCCAACAATCTCAGATCATAATCTCGTTTCATACGTCGAGTGGTCGTTTGTAACCTCTGACGTGCAGTCTCATGCGCCTTCTGCATTTCAGTAGCTAACTTACCAGCATACGCTTCTTGACTAGTAAACTTACCTGTCGCTTGAGGGAACATCAAGTGAGCTGGTGTATTGACCTCCCGACCGAGCATCAGCCTGTTAGCCGAATACCCGGTCCGGACCCCCGTGGATGGAAGCCCCGGCCCCCTGACTGTCCAATACACTGGCCGCAGCTACTCGGGCCTTCAGACAGCGCATTGTTGGCCGATGGCACATCGTCGAGACAATCATCCACCAATGGTAAAGGAAACACATTCTTAGTGGTAACAGAGTTTAAGGCGCGATAATCTATGCACCACCTAACTGTTCCATCCCGTTTACGGATGAGAACAGGTGCTGATGCCCAGTCTGATGTAGACTTTTGAATCACACCTGCTTTCAGCATCTTCTCCAGGTGAACGTCCTCTTCCCCGCAAAGCAAGCAGGAGTTCGTCTCATGCGTTGCTTTATGGGCCTAGCATCTCCAGTATCAATTGTTTGTTGAATTGTACTGAAACCTCCCAGGTCGATTTCGTTTTTGGCGAAAATGTCCTGGTTTTCTACTAGGAGTTGTTCACTCTGTTCTTTATCTAAGTGTTTGCATGATTCAACAAACACTGATTGGAGATGTTCTGGAACTTGATCACACTGAGGATCGGTTAACCTCGATGTGGGGTTGTTGGTCTCTTCGACATGCCTAACAAGTATAGATTTCCCAGAATTTGCCGGTTCGGCAGAACCTGGGGCCTCATCCTGAAAATATTCATCTACGGGATAAGTCCTACCTATTTCCATACCCTTGGCTACAAGCCTATATCTGTCACTTGGGTTGACGACACACATTACAGGCATTTCATCTCCTTCCCTAACCACTCTAGGAATCAGAAGCTTGCCCCTATACTTACCACTAGGTTCTACTACATAATCAGCAAGGGTTCTGTCCATCTTGCACTGTATTTGTGCTACAGAGTTAGGGGAATCACTCTTCTCATAGCCGCATTGACCCGTGCCACCTGTGGGTCGCTGATGCTTGCATCGCCATCTAATGCTCATGCCATCAAAGTACAGGAAACCTTTAGCCAAGTCCAATATGGCCTTGCCTACACCGTGTAGTACATCAAAACATAACATATCACGTTCTATGGGGCTACATACACATTTTCTGTGTACCATTTCGAACCAATCCTAATATTGATAGGACCAGCTACGAAACCAGACATACCCATATCTCTACCTGCAGCCAAAAGCTTCACAGTTCTAAGCTTACTGTGCCTATTTCTGAGCGAGTTGTACACGCGATGTGAAATAATTGTTACCTGTGCTGCAGTGTCAACGACAGCTTTGACCGATTTATCCCCTACTTGCACACCAATGGCATACTGGGAGATCGATCTCATCTGACACACAAGTACCTCCTCTGGTTCCGCTTTACCGCCCTTAACATGTTCTGCAAGGGAAGCAACTTGCTGTTGTGGTACCTGTTGGTTTTCAGTAGAAAATTGTTCATTGTCAACCGAAACTTCACCTTTTTGGCCTATGAATTTCTGGGTCCAGGGCCGGCCGCCTTCCCTGACCCTTGACCTTTTACCTGTGGGTTGCCATACCTTAGATTAGGACACTCTCTTTTAAAATGCCCTACTTCCCCATAGAAGTAACACGCCTTCGATGAAGGTCTAAACCGTGGTTTAGGTTGATGACAACCACTGTCTACCTTCTCTCTAATTGTTTTCCGGAGACTGTGCTCCAGATCCTGCAGAGCTTGCATAAAGTCAGGAGTAGAAGCCTGTTTGGCCGCTTCCGACTTTACCTGGTTCACCCGTTGATAAGGGTCGTCGAAGCCTGGTTTACGGCTCATCCCCTTCGACTTACCAAACATTGCAGAATGCACCTGCTGGTACTTTCGTACCAGCTGAATTGCAGACTGCACACTCTTTGGGCTCTGCGTACATACATGATGGCCAGCATTCCTTGACAGGGGGTAACGTTTATTTTCAAATCATTTTCATTTTGACAGACATCGTTGTGCATGTTGTGGAGTTGTCTGGAGGGGGGATTTTATTTACATTTTGACTTTGGTGAAATTGGGATAAGGACGAGGTTGGGTACCCGTAAACCAGGTTTAAGTCCCCCAGTAGCCCTTCTTTTTGGCTGCTGACCGTTCCAAGGCGGCACTCCTGCTTTCAGCCTACGGTCAATTTTGCTGTTTAATTTGCTCAATGTTTAATGTGTTTCGTCTTGATATGCGTCCTGTTATGTTTTGTCTTGTGGCTTTACCTTTTTTTGTTAGATGGTGTTTGGTGCGTTGTCATTTCGTGTGTGGCTCTCCCTGTTTGACTATTTTTCCATATTTACTGCCTGTTCGGCCGTAAACTTCTCTGGTAACCCCTTATATGCCCTACCCGACAGGGTTAGGACACGGTCTCCCAAGTCCTCTAAAGACTCGCCTGTGTTTTGGGTGGCCTGTTGAAATCTTGCCTGTGCTGTTGCTGGCACCATTTGCTCCCTTAACCGATCTTCCAGTTTCTGCAGCAAACTACTGTAAGTTAGCTGTTCGCTACCATCAGTAATTACTGCATAGTAATCTAGAGCCTTACCTTTCAGACTCCAACACAGGCAGTTGAGGCAGTCCTCTTTTGTCCATCCACATGTCGTTGCATAACGGATAACGGATGAACTGCAACTTGAAAGCCTTCCAGTTGCCCTTTCCATCATAGGTCAGCTGCTTTGGGATAGTAGCAAGCAGTTCTTTTTCCTGCTACCGTTTGCTGGTGCTGGTAAACCAAATGGACTCCTATAACTGATAGTAGGTGCTGGCAGTTGAGACACCATACCAGTAGTTCTTACTGGCGACTCCACCCTTACATGCTTGGGCGAGGATCTGACAAAGGAACTAGGTTGTGGGTTAAATCTACTTACCGGTGTGGAAGTGAACACTGGTTGTGGTATGTGTACCGCCGGTGTGTCCGGAAGCACCTCGGCTACAGTGTCAACAAACTCCTCGTCCGACGTCTCAGAAGTAGTGACTGGCTTACT
The DNA here is from genome assembly GCA_963576725.1 of Azorinus chamasolen. Taxonomy (NCBI): domain Eukaryota; kingdom Metazoa; phylum Mollusca; class Bivalvia; order Cardiida; family Solecurtidae; genus Azorinus; species Azorinus chamasolen. The sequence goes on along the minus strand of OY755241.1, from coordinate 20,915,854 downwards.
TACCTTTGGGTTGCTGTGCTTGGGTACATCAGGGAGCAGATCAAACACTGAATTGAGGTCTGCTCTCTGTTGACGAAGACGCCTACTTTTCAACTTACCCTGAGACCATGGCTCTCGTTTAACAGCCACAGGTTAAGGCATGGAGGGTAGCCATTTTTTGGCTGATGTATACAGGTTGCTAAACCAACCTGCCACCGCATTCACTGCATCAGCTGTCCGATTAGCAGCTGGTACTTCTTCCTCCTCCGACGACGAATCTGTTTCCAATTCGACCTGGCAGTTGTCATTTTGTGAAAAATCGACCAACTGTAATTCTTCCTCAGAAAATAAACGCCATGATATCGTGCTTAAGATATCAGGCGTAATATTCCCTGAGCTGCGCCTCACTACTACAATGGCATTAGCCAGTTAACGGCCAATGCCAGGAATGGCTGTCAGCTCTCCCGCTGAAGCAAAGTTTATTGCGACAGCGTTAATTGCTGCGTCAGGTGCCTGTGCGTTGACTGCTTCAGCCATTTTTACTTTTGATGCCCCCAAAGCTAGGCTTTGGCGGCATATAGTGATCGCACCGTGCGTGTGTGGGTGGGTGTGTGTACATTTTGTCCGGAGTATATTTTCCTTTGTCACATCAGCTACGGATACCAAAATTGGTGTGTGAGTTCATCTTGGGATGGGGGAGTGTCGCGTACCATTTTCATGTCACTGTGACCTTGACCTTGACCTTTGACCTTGATTTTACAAAAAGCTTAGCATATCTCCTTTACCTTACCAGCTACAGATTCCAAATTTGCTGTGTGAGTTCATCTTGGGATGGCGGAGTATCGCGTACCATTTCCAGGTCACTGTGACCTTGACCTTTGACCTTGATTTTAAAAAAAGCTTATGCCTTACCAGCTACAAAAAGCTTGTCCGGAGTATATCTCCTATACCTTACCAGCTAAGGATTCCAAATTCGGTGTGTGAGTTCATCTTGGGATGGAGGAGTGTCGCGTACCATTTTCAGATCACTGTGACCTTGACCATGACCTTTGACCAATTTTACAAAAAGCTTGTCCGGAGCATATCTCCTTTACCTTACCAGCTACAGATTCCAAATTTGCTGTGTGAGTTCATCTTGGGATGGCGGAGTGTCGCGTACCATTTCAAGGTCACTATGACCTTGACCTTTGACCTCGATTTTAAAAACCGCTTATACCTTACCAGCTACAAAAAGCTTGTCCGGAGTATATCTCCTATTCCTTACCAGCTAAGGATTCCAAATTTGGTGTGTGAGTTCATCTTGGGATGGAGGAGTGTCGCGTACCATTTTCAGATCACTGTGACCTTGACCATGACCTTTGACCGATTTTACAAAAAGCTTGTCCGGAGCATATCTCCTTTACCTTACCAGCTACAGATTCCAAATTTGGTGTGTGAGTTCATCTTGGGATGGCGGAGTGTCATGTACCATTTCCAGGTCACTATGACCTTAACCTTGACCTTGACCTTGACCAATTTTACAAAAAGCTTGTCCAGAGCATATCTCCTATACCTTACCAGATACGGATTCCAAATTTGGTGTGTGAGATCACCTTAAGATGGCGGAGTGTCGCGTACCATTTTCAGGTCACTGTGACCTTGACCTTGACCTTCGACCTCGATTTTACAAAAAAGGTTGTCCAGAGAATATCTCCTATACCTTACCAGCTACGGATTCCAAATTTAATGTGTGAGTTTATCTTGGGATGACGGTGTGTCGCGTACCATTTTCAGGTCACTGTGACCTTGACCTTTGACCTAGATTTTACACAAAGCTTGTCCGGAGCATTTTTCCTATACCTTACCAGCTACGGATTCCAAATTTGATTTGTGAGTTCATCTTGGGATGGCGGAGAGTCGTGTACTATTTTCAGATCACTGACCTTGACCTTGACCTTTGACCTCAATTTTACAGTCCGGAGCATATCTCCTATATCTTACCAGATACAAAAAGCTTGTCCAGAGCATATCTCCTATACCTTAAACGTTGACAATCAACCCAGGGTCCTTTTTAACGTTGAGAATGACTTAGGGTCCTTTTTAACTAAGTTTTGACTCTTGGCTCTTTTCTTAGCTATCATAATCGTCAAAGGTTCTGTTTCTAATGTTAAGAACTGACTCCTGTGCCATTTTTAACAACATCAAAATTTCATGTTACACCTGTATTACATTGTATTGTTTTTCCGCCAAAATGCATTTCGGTGTCAAACACTTTGGGGGCATTTGTCACCCGTGACGACTCTCTTGTTAAATTCAGAAATAATCAAAAGCATTATATACCAAAGTTACATTCCAAACACAACTAAGGCAACACTCGTGGGAGTTATCGATAATAATTAATACTATCAATAACAAAATTTATTGATGCTATGATGCTATAAGAAATATCGGTTAAATTTCTCGCAGCGTAATCAATGTAAAAACCGTTGGTACTTGCAGTCGACGGCAAGTATTTCAAGTCAAAATACTGCAAAACCAACGTGCAAAATACCGTATCTGTTCGAAAGGTAGTATTTGCACAAAGGTCCTTCGGTTATGGACTACTTATTTAAAATAACACTGAACAGGTTCGAGTACAATGGCAATTTTGGCCAAAAACAATTTCAAACCCGACGTAGCGTTCAGTCAAATAAACCCGAAATGAATTCGATCCGGAACTGCTGCCACCAATATCGAACCTCAGGAGACCCTAAGTATTCAACCAAATAAGTTTCTACTTATCGATGTTAGACTGCAAGGCCTGATTTTCAGATAGATCTTCAAGCTTCTTGTAGCACTGCTGGACCAATATGGCGCCTGGAATCTTCTGAGTTCCCGCCGAAATCGCCAGACTCCTCCGCAAGAGCTACTTCCGGTCGACGGGTTCTCGAGATATTAAGTAAGGTACGACGCGTCTGAGGACGAATGCATTCAGCTACTACACTAGCATGAAATCCTAATACGACGGTGTAAGCAAACGAAATATTAGGAAGATTTTGAACACATGTCAAAGTTATGGGTGTCTGAGGCTAAATTTACAATATCCATTGAAGCCGGGAGGGCCAACAGTGATGTGGTCAAAGTGCTGAAGCAGATGTTCACTGAACACGGTGGCCAGACATAGTTTAGTGCGACAAATGAACTGAGTTCAAGGGAGCTGTTGAGCGCATTTTAAAGACAAAAGTTGATTCACGACAAACCTTACCATCCTCAAAGTCAGGGGTGAATAGAACGCACGAACCAGATCATAGGACAAGATAGAGGTACAAAAGATAAAGGTTAAACTGGATGCAGTTGGTCTGCAGATATTCAGGCCCTGTCAATATGTATCAATATGCAACCAAAAGAGGTTTAGGGCTACCAAACGCCATTCAGCGTGATGCCGAATCAACAGACCAAGGGAGATAACTACAGAATGTAAATGCAGTTTACCGAAAACAATTCGCTGTCCTTAGATATATACACATTAACGTTTGTAGATATTTTGCCGCGAGCGGCGCGCATTGGTTCTAATTCTATGCGGGATCTGTGAGAAATATTCGTTAATCGCGCGTACTAGAATAGACACTGATTAACTGTCTACAAATGGCATACCAATAAATTCCTTGTATTGATATTCGTTTTGGAATAAGAGCTCAACTGCAATTCGCCAGAGCTGTGTACCAGACTGGTATATTCAATGTCTTATCCGGTCCTTAATCGATTCAAGTTGGCAATTTCCGTTCCAATGTGGATTCTTCAAAATGTGTATGTGTTTATTTCCAGCAAATCAATGATCCTTCGATTGTATACTTTCGTGGTCTTCTTGTATAAAATAATACTTTGTTCGATGTTTTACGATTTATGTTTCTACAGAACTGATAGGATCGTTCCTTTCGTTCTTTTCCTCTTCTATAGTTCTACTAGTCATATCCTCAACAGACAGCCACTGCGTGATTACGCTTTCGTCTGGTTTTCGAAAGGTTACTTTATATCTTGAAAACGCTTTGCCTCTTTTTACAACCTTTCCCTTTACAACATACCTTTTGTGAGACACTCTCTTGTCAAATCGGTATCGTAAAAGCACCCGTGGTCTTTTTCATATATGGAGGAACACTCACTATTTTGCAACCTGTATGTGAATTATCTCCGGCTGCATCGTTCGGAAGCACTCCTTGCTAAGGTCCAAACTTCATCGGCTGTGTTTTCATTTAACCCATAAATGTTCCGAAACGTGTAAGCACAAGCGATAAAATCAGCGAAGGGAATGCTATTATGTAGTTTGATACGTCAGAACATTCTACTGCTTCGAAAATGCCTAAGAAGAGAATTACATATTTCTTTTCAAATTCAGAGACATTTCCAAGCAAGAATAAGCAATCACATCTGCAATTGACACTGTGTGCTTGTTAGCTTAACCCTTCTCTTGCTTAATTTTATAATACACATCTCCTGTTGTATAATTACATATATCTTCACTGTGTACAAGTATTTCGCTGTATAATCACTGCTGTGGGGTGCACTGGTTGCACAATCAACTTATAAATAGTGCAGACCCTGATAAGACAGCTACTGCAGGAGCTGTCTCATCTTGGTCTGCACTATTTACAGATAGGTATATTGACGTTAATAGCAAGCGAATGGTTAAGAAAATATTGCTGTGGAAAAGTACGAATCTCTTTAAGAGCTGTTAGAAAAAGAGGGTTGTGAAAATGTTAAAAAATGAATGTAGCAGCCAATGCTACATATAGATCAAGAAGTATTGCTGAAGAAAATGTCCCGGCTATACCATACAATGATGGCTGATATTCTTAATGATTGAAATCATCACATTGTATTGCAATCATGACAGATGAGAGCACGGACATTGCAGCAACTGGGAAACCTATAGTGTATGTAAGACGTAAACTAAAACTTAGTAAAGTCTCACTTTCCTGGAAATTTATATATTTGTGAGAAAGATGCAACAACAATTGCAACCAAACTGACAATAATTCTAAGTGATATGCGTGTCCCTATGCATAACATTCTGTTTTGGTTCTGGTGGGGCCAGTGTGATAACAGGTTAAAAATGGTGTGGCGGCTCAACTGAGAAAATTATCACCATTCCCCATAAACATTAGTTGTGTTGCACATCGTTTAGCTCTGTATAAGCCAAGCAGCTTCCAAAATAGACAGCATGCAACATTTCAAAAGCACTCTGACATCATTGTACTACTACTTCAAGGGTTCTTTGGTAAGAAGTAGCAGACTTGCAAATGTACAAGACATGTTCTGTACAGTCAGCTGTTTCAGTACACATATTACACTACCTTCAGCTTTGAGCATGTGTGTACGGTCAGCTCAAAATAAGAACTTATTCTGCGTGTTCCTGGTTGAAAAAAACATCCTTAACTCATTATGTCCCATATTTACTTTCAATTGCAATTGTACAGTCAGCTGTTTCAGTACACTGATTACACTACCATCAGCTTTGAGCATGTGTGTACGGTCAGCTCAAAATAAGAACTTGCTCTGTGTGTTCCTGGTTGAAAAAAGGGTCATTAACTCATTATGTCCCATATTTACTTTCATTTGAAAACATCTTGGAACCATGTGTATAACGGAGTTGTAGTTGGTATATATATAAAGGACTAAGAGTATTGCGATTCAACATTTCGATAAAATCACGTCGAACTGAAAGTATAAACATAAACACAGTGTGAATATAGATTTAAGGTTGAATATCTATAACCATTCAATTATATAACACAATCTCAGACATTACATAGCTACACAAAAAACACTGATACAATATGATATCAACGTTTCCGAAACATGGATGTCCCGAGTACTATGCATATGAGTATCAACGCAACAAACACGGCGCTTACACGTTTAAAATATAAACTTGGCAATAAACATTCTTTTCATATTGCAAATATATATAATAATCACACTCGAAATTGATATAAATACCTCTTTGGGGACTTTCACGCAGAAGAATGCAGCCAATTAACACATTCGCCAGACTAACATGCGGTCGCAGACTGGTACCAAAATCGAGGAGGGAACCACCATGTTTCACCCCCATCGAGCTTCGTCCTCTTAATATCGCAGTCACAATATGATACCCCGAGTAACTCGTCAGATTCAAGAAGTATGTTGTCGTTCAGGACGCATAAGAAGGAACGATAAATAAAACCCGGCAACAACTGTTTAGATAAACGTTCTTTAGTCTCAATGGGTTGACATATTTTGGTTAAATATTCTAGAAGACAATGAGCTAATGATGTCATTATGAAGTAAAGAAGCCTAACTTGTTGATGTTTTGATTTTAATACAAATAGGCCTGTTTCATAATCGATTTCCATTTCATTTCATTTTGTACAGCTAGGCAACCTTTTGCCTACTAAGTACCTTGCATGCTTTTTTTTTTTTTTTTTTAAAAACCCAGCTTGGATCCAGATAAGACTCCGAGTAACTCGATGTCTCATCAGGATCCAAGCTGTTAGACACTCTGTCAATAGTATCGCAAAGCTTGAACAAATCGGAAGCCAGTGAAAACGGACAGATCGGAGTTTAAGTAGAGTTTCGTGGCAGGCTGAGAGGTCATACGGTATGTAGTGTAGTCAACATAAATGCATTCAAGAATGTCTCCGAAAATTGCATGAACGGATCCAGCAGTGTTTCAAATGAGTTCGAAGAGTTTAGTCTAGCAGCCGTGGTCCGTCAGTTTCAAATGTCTAGTGTTGTTTTAATTTGTAGACATGCACTTCTTCTGTGTGTAGGTCAACTTTTTTAAGGGGTTGGGGAACCAATCCACTACAGGAGGACCGGACACCACACCAATCTTTAGATCCGCGTATGTCAATCCCAACTATCTCTGCAGCATCAGGTCTGCTTACGTTACGCCACTCATTAAATCAACACGTTTATTTTGTTTTGAGTAGGATGATTGAACAATGTGTCGCAACCTTCATAATTAGAGGCAGCGTTTTCCTTCTTTAGCTGTGTCGAACATTTTTGTTTGCAATAACGGGATATAAGTAAGATAAGTTCTGCTAGGTACTGCAAACTTTATAGATGGCAATACAGAGTCAATTTGCTTTCACCACACTGTCCTTTATTTTTATATTCCTGGCATAAACCGGAGAAATTTGCCTTTGAAGTTTCAAGAACCGCTTGATAGTGTCTGCATACCGCAATATTCCTGTATCGTCCAGCGAGTACCACACGACAACGTCAAGAAATAGCACATATACAATATTTGCCAAACCTGCCGTCTGCAACCAATTTGTTGAATTAAATATACCGGTAGCTTTCTAAATGTCCGAACTCTTTCAGATTCTCTAAAACCATTGGCAACACATTGATTAATGTTTCTATCGTATCGCTGTCCCTTATTGCTTCTCCTTGACATTCTTTTTCCGAATCCGAGTAGTTTGCCAGTGGATCATGGAACGAAATTTGTGCAACGATGTATCCAAATCGTCCTCTTCTTCAGCTTAATCGATATCGTTATTTTCTTCTGTAGGTTTGAATTACAGTATTTTGCAACACTTAAAAAGTTTCCCTTAGCAATTTCCTCACAGTTATTTCCCTTGTCTCATCAGATAGCCATTAAGGGACAATGGGAGATAATTGCACTTATAACTATTCATCATGAATATGGAAGGTGGATCAGTGTAGCCGTCTTAGAAGGCATAGAAACAGATCTATCAGATTCCATGAACAAACAGAGCAGACCCTGATCCTATAGAAGCCATCATATCTGTGTCTACTCTGTTTGCAGATGCATGAAAACAAATTTATATGAGGGAAAATAAGAGTTAAATACAGAAACTACAGCACTGGACAGCGAGTGCTCTTAGAGCAACTGTTAATCTCTCCAGGCCATTGCTACTCTTAACTCTTTGCACGTTAGTGGCAAAGCTGTGATGACCTATGCAAACAGTTTGGATCCAGATGAGATGCCACATAATGCCGCGTCTCATCAGGATCCAAACTGCCATCTTGACCATATTTTTGCAAAAAAAATGATAGAAAGTTTATTTTAAGAATTGAAGCAGACGACAATTGTTGCAGATGAAAAATTACTTAGCAAAGTGCATTTTGAAAGGAATGTTGACCCATTAACCTTGTGGCGACTTTTGGTGCCAAACTGGGAATTTTACAGCTGGATGTCATCATATGATGTTTTTTCTGCAGTTAATTTATGTGATTTGAAAAAAAAATTAATATCATTATGGTCATTTATTTTAATAAAGTTTATTATGCGAGGCATGTAATATAGTCTTTATTAATTGCATTTAGTTGGAGTTTATGTGTTTAATAAAGACTTTTCTTGCTATTAATTGTATTTATTTTAATTTGATTTTGAAAACAAATAATGTCTTAAGTTAATCAAAATTATTGTCATTTAATAATTAATGTTACTCAAAAAATGAGTAACTCTTCTCAATTTCAATTGTTATAAAAATAATGACCCGTTTAATTGACTGATTATCAGATATTCATACCTATAGCTGGAGATTTTTCTAAACACCTATTAACCCTTTCCCAGTTTGCTTTGACAAAAACTGATCTGGGTCTACTCTGTTTGGTAATGAGTAAAAACATGTTATTTCCATGAAGAGAAGTTTTAGCTTTGATAAGAACTAAAATCAAATATATATCTTGTCAAAAGCAAACAGAGCAGACCCTGATCAGACAGCTTCTTTAGGAGCTGTCTGATCTGGGTCTACTCTTATTTTTAATCCTTAAAAACACATTTCTATAAAGAGTTTTTGCTTTGACAAAAACTGTAGAATCAGATCTATATTGTGTCAAAAGCAGACCCTGATCAGGCGGCTTCTATAGGAGCTGATCTGTGTCTACTCTGTTTGCTAATCCGTAAAACAGGATTATATGAGTGAGGGAAAGGGTTAAAATATTTTTAAAGATGGATATTGTGTATAGGGGTTGGGGTGGGGGTTCACATATAAAAGGAGCTTTGAAATGCTCTTTCAAAGAGGTATGTAATGTCTGCTTCAGATTTGTTGCATTTGAATTTCTAAAAGATCAGTTTTAAGCATTTTGCCCTAAGTTGTAAACAATTTAGATCTTGGTCAGACAGTTACTTGGTATTAGATCTGAATCCAGACTGTGTGTCAATCTTAGTTCAAGCTGATTCATCAGTGAAAGGGTGAAAGCAGTGTCATCTGCTAGAAATGTTGTCTAACATTGCCAATGTTACTGTAACTCAGGTGAGCGATATAGGGCCAAAGGCCCTCTTGTTAAATGATTTATTCCTTATATGCTTTTCAAAATGCGTCAAACAGTTTGGATCTTTGTGAAATGCCACTTGTCCAGTGTTCTATTCTCCTCAGTAATGCAGTTGTCCAGCAATAAGCTGTAGATATGTTATAGACGCTATAGAACCAATTCTAACAACAATGGTAAAATAAACACAATGAAGATAATATTCCAAAAAGGCAATTAAGATAAACAGAAATACTTAATTAGCTCTTGTCTAATATTTCGATCACCACGGGCCTTTATCAAAGATTATCATATCAAAGTACACGTCACAATTCTTATACATGCATTGAGCCATATAAATGAAAGAATAATCAGATAATTCTCCTTGATTTTATGGCTGAATGCATGTACCAAAAATAAAAGGTAAAGGTCCGTTGTGGTCGAAATATTATATAAGAGCTATTTAGATGAATAATCTACCACCTAATCTGTTCCACTATTGCCAGTGTTAATATAGATACATAGGTAACGTGCATAGGTAACGTGCATCACCGGCACAGTATGCCTAAAACAAAACCTACACCGCGGTGGGATTCTTTCAGTCAGTCATCTGTGCAGTATGCAAGATTGTGGTACCACCTCATTAGAAGTACAAAGAACGTGTGGTAAACTATGTGCGGAGTCGTGGTCAATGTAGTCCGTGTGGAAGTAACTATTATACATTAACAAATATGTATGTATTGTAGGCTAAAGAACATTCTTGTAATGTTTAATGCTGAAATAAAATGTATTGTATTGTATTGCATTAATACATTAGGCGACATGAAAAGACAACACACAAGTGCACAATAGTTCGAGCCTAAGCAGGGCAAAAGCAATGGTGCAAATACACTGAAGAAAAGTGAAAATGCAACAAACGTGTCTTGGCAAAATTCTCAAACGTAAATTTTGATAACCAAAAGACCGTGAAACATTTCATATATTTCACGTTTGCTTTGTCCTGCCATAGTTTTTATACGCCCGTTTGAAAAAAACGGGACGTATTATGGAATGGCGCTGTCTGTCTGTAACATCTTTAACACAAGTCCTGCCTGGTAGATCCTTCTCAAATTTCACTACAATGTTCATCTTGACATTCTACAGTAGCCTGTCTAGTCCGGGTATGTATATCCAAGGTCAGGGTCACACAATTGGACTAGCATTTGCGTTTAGCAAATATGTTAAATATATTTCTGTCTATAACATCTCTAACTCTAGTTCTGCTTGGTGGATCTGTCTCAAATTTTACCAAAACGTTTATCTGGACATGATACAGTAACATAGGTGTCCCCCGCGTATTTCCAATGTCAATGTCGCACAATTGGACTTAGAATTTGCGTTAAGCAAATATGTTAACCTCAATTTATGGTGAACACACTTTTGTAAGTCCACGTATTTGCATAACCCTTTGAGATAAAGCTTTGAAACTTTGATCACTTGTTCACCATCACAAACTTCATCTGTAGACAAGAGTACATACTTCATCTGTAGACAAGAGTACATAACTCTGTCAAGCATTGTGTCCATCTGTCTGTAAAACCTTTTACTCAGATTCTGCGTGGTGGATCCTTCTCAAATTACACCACAATGTTTAAACTTGACAGGGATACCTTTATTTACAATATTTGTAAAGCTAGGGTGACTTTGAGAGAAGTGTGAGGTTAGGACGTGCGTAAACCGGTTTAAACCCCCAGTGGTGTTTTTGCTACTGACCGTGCCAAGGCGGTACATTTTGTCACCCTTCCTTTTGTTTTCCTTGCGTCTTTGTGCTTGTGATTTGTTCATGTGTGGAACGTTTGTCCCTGGTTGTGTGTCTTTTGGTGTTTTCTGTGTTCATTTCGCGTGTGTGTGTGTGTGTGATGCTGTCTATCGGTGTTTTGGTGGTGGTTGCGTCTTGCATGTGGCCTTGCCTGCTTGACTTTACTTCTTTTCCATGCTAAAGTAGCCTAGGTGTGTGAAAAAGATCTCGACGGGCGTATATTATGCCCACTGGCACTTTCGTTATTTTGTGCAATCAACCGTGAAAGGCTACGTCAGACTTATGGGTCGTTAGGAAAATGAGTCTCAAGTCCAAGTAGGATAGTAATATCAACATATATTTGTTTCGAAAATACATAGCAGAGGAACAGAATGCGTGCATGTCTAAAATGGTCATTTTCTTATTTCTCAACCAAACCTCATGTTGCGACCATTCGTTCGAATCGTCTCGATGTGACAATTAAAACATGGTTACACCGTAAGGTTTGAATGAGAAATAAAGAAGTGGAAAGTTATGGTAATTTGAGTACGCTTGCTATAAAACTAAAGCTTTGTATAATTAAAGTAATTACAAACACGTAATTAGTATTTTGTACTGATCTATTTTCAGTCTCAAAGGAGGCCTCGGATCTGGATTATATCGGAGATGAAACAAACATGCCCGATATGGAAGAAACAGTCGTTTTGACATAAGCCTGTGATTCTGTAGTAATCTGTACCTGCCAAAAAAACAGAAGATTTGGATGAAACTGTTCTCAGCAATAGGTTGGATACAGACAGCACTGATGATTCCAGTCCAACGTCAAACTTCTCAGATTCTTGCAGTGTTAGTTCATTGACAGACCTTGATAGTTCTAGTGATAAAGATGATGACTTGTTTAATCACTAGGAATCTTTAACTTACGATAAGGAAGCTGGAAAAGCTTTAGCAGAACCAAATGGTAGAGTTTTGTTTTGTTTTCTAAGAAACAATTTACCAGCAACAGTGTGTATAAATATTCTTTCAATTTTCAAAAGGTGTTTCCTTCATGATCTTGGTCTCCAACAAACAACATACGAGACTTGTGGAGATCTATAGGTTCTGACTTTGCTCAAGAAATTCATTATTGTGAAACATGTGGAGAACTGTTTCCTGATGATCCTCGTATTTTACTGTGTGAGAAAACTGGTTGTAATTGAATAAGATATATAGAACAGCATACTGTTGGGGAAACCAAGAGCAAGTTTTGTACTTACAAATGTTAAGGAACAGCTGGTGAATCTTTTTCAAGCTCCAGTTTTGTCATGCGTTAATCTTAGAAGTATTGTCATTATCACTAGTTACATGTACTTCTGATTTTTATTTTTTAAAAAAAGAAAAGAAAACGGATGTTAAGGAACATGAATCTGTGATTTGGGGACATTTTGTGAGCAGGAAAAAGTATGAAATCAAAACAGCACCTTAACACTTTCCCTGTTACATATTCCTTTAAGACATCATGAATATTAATTAGATTATTTTGTATAATGGCACATAAATAGAGGACATTTCTGTTTAGGCAGAAATTGTAGAATCAGATTTAAGTTATACCATAAGCAAACAGAGCAGACATTGATTAGACGGCTCCTCGGGAGTCGTCTGATCTAGGTTTACTCTGTTTGCAAATGTGTGAAAATGAGTTTATTTTAGGGAAAGGGTTATTACTTACTCTGTTCTGTATCAATGCATAGCTCGATCCACTCTGAATGTTCAATTAACATCAATTTTGATCACCACACTGATAGTTTTAATTCCCTCAGCTGTTGAGAAAGTCTTTAACCTCTGATATAGTGTGAGCAAAACAAATAGTTCTTGATCAGACAGCTCCTACCGGAGCTATCTGATCAGAGACTGCATTGCTACCAAGTGCTTAAAACATGTTGTGAAGGAAAGGTTTAATCGATGTAGTGCCGTTTAAGATACAAGGCAGGTGTCGCTACCTATCTTGTACAGCACAACATATTTGAACTACTATGTTAAGTGCAGTTATTTGACATCAGTGACGGCTAATTCTTGCTGCTTCTGTTCTTGTAGAACAGCACACTTTGTTGCATCTGTGATTAACCATTCGTTTGCTGTCAATTTTACCTGAATTTTAATGCATGTCTTCTTTTCCCATGCCCTGTGGTATAACTACATATATCTTCACTGTCTACATTTTTATGTCTATATTGTTTTTGCCCTGTCTGTCTGTTTGTCTGTTTGTTTGTCAGCAACTTTAACATTGGTCATAACTTTTGAGCCAGTACAGATAGAGATTTGGTATGCATATGTATCTCATAAAGCCGCACATTTTGAGGGGTGACATGTCAAGGTCAAGGTCATCCTTCAAGGTCAGAGGTCAAATATATGGGTGAAATCACCGAATTTAACATTGGCCATAACTTTTGGACCAGTAGAGGTAGAGACCTGATATTTAGCATGCTTGTGTATCTCATGAAGCTGCACATTTTGAGGGGTGACATGTCAAGGTCAAGGTCATCTTTAGGGTCAAAGGTCAAATTGTCTGTTTTTTGTCTGTAACTTTAACGCGACTATAACATTGGTCATAACTTTGGAGTCAGTACAGATAGAGACTAGATATTTGGCATGCATATGTATCTCATAAAGCCGCACATTTTGAGGGGTGACATGTCAAGGTCAAGGTCATCCTTCAAGGTCAGAGGTCAAATATATGGGTCAAATCACCGACTTTAACATTGGCCATAACTTTTTGTCCAGTAGAGATAGAGACTTGATATTTGGCATGCGTGTGTATCTCATGAACCTGCACATTTTGAGGGGTGAAATGTCAAGGTCAAGGTAATACGTCAGGGTCAAATGTCAAATTGTCCGTTTCTTTGTCTGTAACTTTAACATTGGTCATGACTTTTGAGCCAGTACAGCTAGTGACTTGATATTTGGCACGCATATGTATCTCATTAAGCAGCACATTTTGAGGGTTGACATGTCAAGGTCAAGGTCATCTTTAAAGGTCAGAGGTCAAACACATGGGTCAAATCACCGACTTTAACATTGGTCATAACTTTTGAACCAGTACAGATAGAGACTTGATATGTGGCATGATTGTGTATCTCATGAAGCTGCACAGTGTGAGGGGTGAAATGTCAAGGTCATTCTTCAGGGTCAAAGGTCACCAACTTCAAATTGGCCCTAACTTTTGAACCAATAGAGATAAAGTCTTAATATTTGGTATACATGTGTATCTCATGAAGCTGCACATTTTAGGGGGTGACATTTCAAAGTCAAGGTCATCTTTCAGGGTCAAAGGTCACCGACTTTAACATTGGCCATAACTTTTGAACCAGTAGAGATACAGACTTGATAGTTGGTATACGTGTGTTTCTCATTTTGCTGCACAGTTTGAGGGGTAACATGTCAAGGTCAAGGTCATCCTTCATGGTCAAAGGTCACACACTTTAACATTGGCCATAATTTTTGAACCAAAAGAGATACAGACTTGATATGTGGTATGCATGAAGCTGCACAGTTTGAGTGGTGACATGGCAAGATCAAGGTCATCCTTTAGGGTCAAATATCATATCGAGGGGGCATAGTGTTTCACAAACACATCTTGTTTTCTCTGTGCAATCACTGCTGTGGAGTGCACTGGTTGCACAATCAATTTGTAAATAGTGCAGACCCTGATGAGACAGCTCCTGCAGGAGCTTGGTCTTCACTATTTACAGGTAGGTATATTGACATGAATAGCAAGCGAAGGACTAGACCGAAGTGTTTATCTTGTGCTTTCCTTGACATGTGCACATGTCTTTGAAATGTTACTAATAACTTGTCGATGTTATACTAACATCAGAATAATTCAATATTCAATTTAAAAGTCTAAAATGTAACACATATTAACATAACTCAAGAACAACTTGTCCTGTCTGCTGATACTTGTTTTAAAGTTGGCTGATGAAATTAAGCATTTTTGCTCATGGACAAATTGCACTATGTCTTGGATTGAAGAAGACCAAATGTCGTGGTTATTCTTTGCACGTTTTCCTTAAAATTGCACGATAAGCGGGCATGTTGGCTAAATGTTCACTATATTGGATACCATTTGATACACTACATGAAATTACTTGGGCCTCTTTGGGGCTGGAGCTGCTTTCCGTTTGAAGACTAATTACATGGTTACAAAAATTGTTCAGGTTACAAAGCAGGTAATGAAGTTAAGGCAGGCCAAGTCTCTACCAAGAAATAATCCGCAACTTAAGTCAAGAATAAAAGCTTGGACAAGATTAAAGGAAGCTCAAAACTGTCAGATTACTAGGGCCATTTCAGTAGTTAATGATGATGAATTTACTCAAGCTGAGCTAAACACTTTGCATGTTGAAAATGTGTTCCATCACAGAAAGGCGTTCAGAGTCTATAGGAATGGAAAGCGTAGCTATTCTAAAGGCTACAATAGGATGATTAAGAAGAATTGTTACAGTTTTGACAACGTCAAGTGAAGTTGTTTCTGTTCAGTATTACATTTTGAATCCAGACATAATGGAGGAGTGTGCTGTAACCCCACCGGTGATTATAACAATGATGTAGTACAGAATGCAGGTAAACATATTCTGCCTGTGGCAACTCGATTTCAGTAGGAAGACGCGTTTCCCTTCCATAGGCAAAGCAATTTGGAGTTTGCTTTGCCGCACCATGCTCAGCCGTTCTGTAGGCAAAACGCACGTATGGCATATTTGTGTCCCAGGCATTGCTGTTGTCACTGTCATAGTGAACCAGCATGCTCGAAAGAGTACGGTTAAATCTTTCCGTCTGTCCACTCGTGTATGGTATGGAGATGCAACATTGTGCTTAATTCCCATTTTCTTGCCAAGTAAGTCATTTACATGTAGTTCATTATAGAATTCATTCTCGCCCTTGATGCGTTATCAATTCATCGGTAAACCCATACGTACACTCTGAATGAAAAAGTTCAAAACTGTCTCTGAACTCTTACTTAGTATTGCATGCGCATACACCCACTTCCTCAGATATTCAGTAATCGCAAGGATGTACTTTTTACCTGAAACAGATGAGATTATATAATAACGAATATAGCTCGCGTTATATCTGCTGTTTCAAATAATAAACCACATATTTCCTCTCTTAGATTAATATATCTAATGCTCTCCAGGCATCACTAGAATTTGATTTACTGTTCTGAAACCAATCATTACATATCATTTTAAAGGGAATCGGTGTCATCTAGCTCTCATGTTTAACCCCATATAATCATGACGCATACCCCGAGACGATATATCCCGTGTCAAAACCATTTGACGCAACCATTACATATCGAGCCGGTACCGTCCTCCGGGTTAGTTTAGTTTCAAGCATATATGTCGATGTTATATTTAAATCCTCCTCAAATATGGAAACATAGTCAAACAGGGAGAGCCACACACGAAATGACACTCCACACTATAAACTAGCTCATCACTTCACTTCAAATTTCGGAACACGTTACACATAGAATATATAGGAGCCATTATAAATATAGAAACATGACATCGTGTGATAATTTCATCACACTAGTGGCATGTATTCTAGTAATTCAAGGCATTATCACTTTGTCATGTACCTACATAATGTGTAGGACTCAATAAATACAATATCTATTCCTGTGCATTTTAATACAGAGTAGACACTGATCAGACGGAGTCCTAAAGGAACTGTCTAACCAGAGTCTGCTCTTCTTATGCCCCCGTCTTTAGACGACAGGGACATTAAGTTTTACCCTTGTCTGTACATGTACGTCCGTCCGTCCTGTCAAATTTTCGGCAAAGATTTCTTTGCTTGTGTATGCAGGAATGATTTGATATTTAGTCTGAAGTATAATCATAGTAAGTTGTACCGTGTCTCCCCTTTTCAGGTCTGTCATTTGTCTATTTCCTGTTTGCCGGCATGATTGAAATTTAGTGATTGTTTAATAACAAAAAGAAAATCGTCAAAGATTTCTTTGCTTGTATAAGCTGAAATTATTTGATATTTTGTCTGAAGTATAATCATTGTCAAATGTACGGTGTCTCTTCTTTTCAGGTATGTCGTTTATCTACTTCCTGTTTACTGACGCTTTGATTGAATGTTGATGATTGTTTAACGACAAAAAATGTCGTCAAAGATTTCTTCCCTTCTCTAACATGGAATGGTTTGATATTTGGTCTGAAGCTTAATCATAGGAGTTGTACATTGTCTTCCCTTTTCAGGTATGTCGTTCGTCTACTTCCTGTTTGCCGACACTTTAATTTTGTTGGTTGTTTAATGTCAGACAAATAACGTTCAAGTATATTTTTGCTTGTGAATGCAGGAATGATTTGATATTTGTTTGAAGCATAATCATAGTCAGTTGTACCTTGTCTTCCCTTTTCAGGTCTGTCGTTTATTTACTTTTCCGACACTTTGACATGTGGTGATTGTTTATGCAGCTTGTGTATGTTGGAATGATTTGAACTGAAGCATAATCATTTCTTTGATGAGAGTTGAAAGTCACCATGATTTACTGCGGGGTTAGTTTTCATCTAAATGTGTGACAAAAAATCCAACTAGTATCTAATTTATTTACTGCATTGTAATATATTTTCCCCAGCGGTCACATATTTTTGATGGAAATTCAAAACGACCATGATTCACTGCGATACTTCACTCCAGATTTACCATCCAGAAAAAACAATGCAGCTGCAATATTTTTCGCTGTGCCCACTCTTAACCTCACGTATGCCAAAGAACTGTTTGATGTGTTGTCAGCATTATGCAGGTCATTTGCTGTCCAGTATTAAGTGCTCCAATACCTTCTTCACTCTAAGCAATTTACGGCACCAAGTTACTCGGCGTCCAGACTATTAGCAAAGGTTGTTATAAATGCTAACAACTATTTAGCAAAAAGCAGCTGGAACAAAACTCATACCTGTTTAGAGGAACAGTTGATTATATTTCAGAAGTCAGTTGGTCGTCTTTGGTCAAAACTTTGTATGTCATTGAATAATCAAAATTACTAAATAATAATGTTGCTCTGTTGTATCTCCTACCCTGCTTAAACATGTTTTACGCAGCCATGTTAGGCTTGCGTAAAACCTCGCTTGTAGTCGAAACTAGAAAACTGGCTCAGTCAGAGAGGGCCCTGTAGATGATCAGTTGTTGAATATGGCATTCTTGATAAAACAAGGGCAGATAACTCTGTACATGGTGATTTCATTCAACCCAAAAACTATAGGTGTCTTCCTCTCGTAATACTAAGCATATTGTAGCATCCGCGATGCACTCATGTACGTCGACTTCTGACCCCAAAGACAGAGGATGAAATACACTGCATCGTGTTGTCATTCCAGTTTGACTTGCTGAAATGCACTCGATTTTAGGACCCAGTACGTGAGATGATACAGCATAATGTCCGCCATCTTGGTTGCTACAGTGATGCATTGTGGGTTGTTTACTATAAATATAACGTTCAAAGCAGACAGAATTACCATAGCTATGCCAAAAAGAAAGGCTCAAGATATCTATTTCCATATGGTACATATTCATTTGGGGATTTTGTTGGCGAATTTCCTTGACCAATGTAGTTTGTAATATTTCCAAACAGTATAATGTAGTTCTTCATATGTAACCGGCGGCTGAATGTTTTCACGCGCGTTACCTAGCATTTCCAACCACCAACCAGTATTTGACTGTTCTACCACTTGATCAGCCCGTCAAAACTTGACGGTTTCCAGTCAGTTTTGACGGGGACGAATCACGTGACCTTTTCCAACCTTCTTTTTGTCAGTTTCCTACCACTTTTTGACGGGAAATCTGAGCGCGAGTATAAAAGAGCCGGATTTTTGGCTGGAAATCAGAGTTGAGGGAGTTGAGCTTGAGAGAGCATGGGGTCAAGAACTACGCTAGCCTGTTTCAAAAATCTACATTCTAATGGTGCGCATTTTAAGACATACGAATAGAACATAGATGAAAGCATTTAATTTCATGGCAGAAGTTCGACCGATCTATAGAATAAATGCAGATCTTGGCATTTTACAGGCTTAAAGCTTTATTAGAATTACGCGGCTTTGCAACTTATATATAAAATATTTTGGTTGCTGACGTTGTGCTGTAGCTACCGATCCACCACCTAGATTTATATCATGAAGACTGACATTGACATAAGCATATCGATTGGATCTTGATCCAGTGATAAATTCGCTTGTAACAAGAGCTATTTGCAAGAGGTTTGCCGTGTGTGGTGTTTACTAGGCCCATAGATCATAGTATGAGTTGTTTGAGATTATTTCGTATGTATCTATTTGTGGAAGAATCTACAGATTCCGAATAATAATCACCAGTATATTTTAAATTGATATCGTCTTGGTTTATTTATATTAAGACGGTGCAGGTAACTGGTGTCTTCGAAAATAAAGATGACACTTGCATCAATCCAACAGAGACTCATCAAATCTGTAGATGACGGACAAACACCAGGTTGCTCTAAAGATTCTACTCAGAGCATAAACCCTACCAAACAAAAAAACTGGTTGGGGTTGTGTGACTCTAGCGGAATGGCATGTCATCAGAAGCAAGATTCAGATTTAGGTTTTGTCATTCAATGGAAAAGTAGTAAAGTCAAGCAGGCAAAGCCACATGCAAGACGCAACCACTACCAAAACACCGATAGACAGCATGACACACACACACAGCCACACACCCAAACGCACACACACGCACGAAATGAACACAGAAAACACCAAAAGACACACAAGAACCAGGGACAAACGTTCCACAACATGAACAAACCACAAGCACAAAGACGCAAGGCAAACAAAAGGAAGGGTGACAAAGAGAGTACCGCCTTGGCACGGTCAGCAGCAAAAACACCACTGGGGGTTTAGACCGGTTTACGGACGTCCTAACCTCACACCTCTCTCAAAGTCACCCTAGCTTTACAAATATTGTAAATAAAGGTATCCCCGCTGGACTTACCCACAACATAGACGACGGTGAACACAGGACAAACATAGCATAATAACTGTGACAATCCGTCAAATATGTACTCAATGACTGCTGAAGTCAGAGCACCTGCAGGTAAGCCGTTAAGGG
The DNA here is from genome assembly GCA_963576725.1 of Azorinus chamasolen. NCBI lineage: Eukaryota > Metazoa > Mollusca > Bivalvia > Cardiida > Solecurtidae > Azorinus > Azorinus chamasolen. The sequence continues at coordinate 20,895,780 of OY755241.1, read as the reverse complement.
CACGACAGGGAAAAAGTAATACATGAGTCTGGTAAGCTCCTCCTGTATCCAAGTTTAAGAGTATACCATCATAGAGTACTACCCTCGGCCTGTCATCGCGCAAGCAAAGAGGGAAGCGTAGCTACCGACTGCAAAAGGGTCGATAACCAAACATGCAGTGTGTTGCAATATAATAGGATCATAACCTTTCTTTTTAAATGTTTTAACGCGTTTTTAAACAAATCATGAAAATGGATATGATCCCGAATTTTCCTAAGTTTGTAGATAACATCCCCATAAAATTCTGGTTGATAAATGCCTTGTCGCAGTAACGTCCGTAGATTGCAATTATATTTACTAATGAGAGGTAAATTTCGAAAATAAAATTTCGAAAAGGTTTTCCGAAGTTTGTGATATCTGTAACCTTGCTTCAGAAGTTTATCAGTTATAACTAAATTACGTCTGTTAAAATCTTCAAGCAAAGAATAGGCTCGGGCAAACCTAATAAGTTGAGAAATATAAACACCATAAGATGTAGAACGTGGCACATCCCCATCTAGAAAAGGATAATGAACAATTTTAAAATTAAAATCTTCATAGACGCCATAGACGCTGGCGAAAAACCGAGAAATGAGGAGCTGTCAACTAAAAGCCCGGCTGTGAGACATTACAAGATGCATTGGGACTTACTAAGGTTAGACCATGGCGTCATTTATAAGGTCTGTCAAAGCGCAAATAGTATACAGTCTACACAGCAACTGCTTATTCCAAAGGAATTTCGAGAACAGGTCATGTTTCAAATGCATGACTCGGTCACCGCTGGTCACATGGGAGTGAAAAAGACCAAGGCCAGAATCGCACAGCATTATTACTGGTATAATATGCGCGAGGACATATCTCTCTATGTGAGGGAATGTGACATTTGCGCCGCAGATAAGAAGGCACCCAAGCTACCAAGAGCTCCATTGGGAAGGGTTGGTGCAGGTGCTCCATGGGACGTGTTAGCAGTAGACTATACAGGCCCTTTCCCAGTAACAAGCAGAGGTAAAAGGTACATACTGGTCCTTACAGACTGTGTCTAGATGGGGAACACCACTCTATCCACAGTGACCGAGGGACGACCTTCGAGAGTAAATTGTTTAATGAGCTCTGCAAAACTCTACAAGTTAAGAGAACTAGAATCAGTGCGCGACATCCGCAAGGGAACGGTCAAGTAGAGAGGTTCAACAGAACACTGTTGAAGATGATAAGGGCCTACCTTGCTGGTGAACAAGAAGAATGGGATCAGCATCTAGGTATACTGACAGGTGCATATAGGTCAACACCGACTGAAGCCACCCGAATTACACCAAATTTGATGACGATCTGTAGGAAAATTCGTCTGTCTGCAGATCTGATTTTCAGTCATGAAAATGCACTGCCCGAAGCAACAACAGTAAATCCATGTAGCTATGTTAAGCTATTGAAAGATAAGATGTACCAGGCTCATGAGGTAGCCAGAAAGCATTTGGCAAGTAATGCTAAGAGAAGCAAAGAGATATATGATATGAGAATGTCTTTTCACAGGTACCAGACCGGAGATATAGTATGGTGTCTTCATGAGGCCAGAAGAGTAGGCGTGATGCCGAAATTGGAGAAGACCTACGATGGCCCATACGTTATCAAGGAGAGAAGGTCTGAAGTAAATTTTGTACTGCAACTGGATTCAGATGGAAAGGAGAAGCTTGTCCATCACAACAAGCTAAAACCGTATGAAGGACGGCATCCACCAAGATGGGTGTCTAAGGCATCTAAGAAGTTCTGTTCCGACCCAGTTGTGACGTCTCACTAAGAACAGTGACGACGTGATAAGACATTTTATACATAGTACTGTACCAATCATTTAGGTGGAAGTGTGATAATTATTTTGTTATGTGAATAGTTATAGCTGAACTTTCGAAACTGTATTAAGAACGTATATTTGTGCATAACTGTATAACGGGTGTGGACATTTAAGCATATAATTATATATAAGGGAGCAACGATGAGTGATATTATTAGATATATGTGTGCTATAACGGTTGACCTGTGTACGAACATATAAACGTGATAACAAGATGCTGTAGGTTTTGTTATGTATGACATGTACAAACTTTGTAAACACACGGCAAACATAGGTCGCTGTAGATGGCAGTGAACGAACGCTTTTATCAGAAAAATAAACAACATCAGCGGTCAAAGGAAGCATAGATATATTCCAGGATGTAAATTAAGAATTGCTCCTTGATTTTATACTTTCAGGCTTCCAGTTCACTGTCAAACTTTAGAAATTGTGGGCGAGCATACAGATGTAAGCGATGTAATACAGTCCTACGAAAGGGAAGGATGGTTGGTCATGTTCTGAAGCACCGTGTACCTATATACCGAGTGTCGTTCTATTGTACACTATGTCGTTTTGGGTGTCAGGACAGCCAAACACTACTAGATCACCTTCAAAAGTACAGGCGACATGTAGATGCCGAAACAAAGCTCGTGACAGTGCCTAATTATGCAGATGCTGAAAAGGGCCGAAGACCCATACGTAGTCAGTGACCAGGACATGACTATGCTCAGCAAGGAAGAATCTCAGCAGTGGTGGCAGTCTCGGCGGCAACCCTCCTTTCAGGAAGAAGATCCCTTTGAGGAGGAGGATGGAGTGATTGTTGTTCACGCGGGCAAGATCTATCCCACTAGTAAACACCCTGTTCAATACCACCATAGGCAATGGCTGCCCAGTGATGGGATCACCCATTAGACAACAGGCAATTCAGCCACTCTGTATAGCGCCGCAGGTGACACTCCTGCAACAACAATCAGAGGCTATAAATCAGCTGTTGGAAGTGTCAACAGACAACCACCCGACTGTATTTACTGAGTCTACAGCAAAGCCCGAAAGACCATTGCACGCCACAACTCTAGGAACATCAAATGGTCTATTGAACACGCCAGTCATCAATGTCCGTTCCCTTTCAGGACCTACCCAGACTCCATGCCAGAACGAAAACACACTTTTGAACCAGGATACCACAGACCCCCTTTTCAAGGAGACCTGCAGTGGTCAGCCAGAACAAGAAGGCCTGAATCAACCAAGCCAGAAAAAGGCAAGATTAGACTCAAACAACAATGAAACTTCAGACAGCAACCATTTAAATAACGCTTTAACCGAGATGACCAAGGCCATAAGCAGATGGTTGTTGAGGCATTGGATGCCAATACTAGAGCTATCCGATGCCAAGACAGAACTCTGGAGAGGGCAGTGACTGAGCTAGGAAGGATCGAGAGAAAGCTTAACCAAATGGAAAAAACTATTCAGTCATCCAGAGCAACCCAGGCCAAGCAAGCTGAACACGCAGAATCCCTCCATTAAAAGCCAAAACTTAAGAGCGTGGTCAAGAAGACATAACTTACAGGCACATTGTACTGTAATCACCGCTTCCAAACACCGGCACCTCCAGATCATACAGTTAACTAATCCAACCAGTAGGACATTTAAATAGCAAAATACAAGGACATTCCTTATTGCCATATGCTATGAACTTTCTAATTAGGTCAACATGATTAACAGTCTCAGTTATAATGAAAATTTCAGTACATTTTATAATAATTTTAAGTAAACAAATAAGTAAGATAATAGCTCTTTCCATATGATCTACATTGGAAACAGTTATTTACCTACATGATAAATTGTGTTAGGTTTCACTATAATTCAGTATTAACTGATGACAAGGTTGACACTTTTACTCGTGTAATGTGCAATCTGAAAATGAAAGCATTTAGTGATATCACAAAGGACATAGTGACTGGACCCAACATCAACTATCTTTATATTAACAATAGGGTACACTATGAGACTGTAGTGATATCGTGAAGTACGCAGTGACTGAAACCAATATCTACGGACGCAATGTTAACACTGATGTTACTATCCGTACCATAAACATTACACATATATCCAGTGATAGACACTATTTTGGGAAGATTGACATTCCAGCATTGTGATACAATATTCAAATATTTATGATGCATAGTTTTGACGCTACTTTAACTCATTATATTAAGTATGGTGTAAAGCCATGCTTATTTTCATTTCTGAATAGCACGGTGTCAACTCGAAAAATTTTGTATTAAATACAGCCACTAAATTGAAGGTTATTTGACACATGGATGCACTTGATATTCAAAAATAATGAGTATCACAATCTTAATTAGCCTGTAACCATGACACTTTTGCAACTACTCAGGTTAAATTTGCTTTGAGAGGTAATTTTACAGAGACGTTTTACTGTAATAGCTTGTTTGATTAATGTTCTGTGATATTGCAGATAGGGAATTTATCCTATACTTTTCAGTGTCTATAGGATTAGGAGCCGAGGACAATGGCATTTTACCTCTTGAAAATTTGTTCATAAAGTTAACCATGCCAATGCATTACGTCTTGACACATTACTTTATTGGAAGCCAGACAGAGGCGGCAACTTTCACATTTACTTGTTGAGCATTCTTGTTATAAAGCAAGCTTGTTTAAATTTTAAAGATTGTTATTATAGTTAAAAGTTACAAGGTTACAGGTACAAAAATCTTTGATTTGTGATAAATACTTTGCATGTGGTATCGTAAAAGATACAGCTGAACAGCTAAACTTTATTGTTATAAGTACCATTCTTTATGTTTAGAATTGTAGGCAGCGGGAGCTTTGCCTATCACAAAGTCGTCGACTTCTGACCCCAGAGACAGAGGATGAAATACACTGCATCGTGTTGTCATTCCAGTTTGACTTGCTAGAAAGCTGTATATTTTCTCACTTGACTTGTCACATGCATGTTTTAATCCTCATATTTATTTGTTTAGCTGAAATGCACTCGATTTTAGGACCTAGTACGTGAGATGCTACAGCATAATGTCCGCCATCTTGGTTGCTACAGTGATGCATTGTGGGTTGTTTACTATAGAAATAACGCTCAAAGCAGACAGAATTATCATAGCTGTTCCAAAAAGAAAGGCTCAATATATCTATTTCCCTATGGTACATATTTATTTTGGGATTTTGTTGGCGAATTTCCTTGACCAAAGTAGTTTGTAATATTTCCAAACAGTATAATGTAGTTCTTCATGTGTAACCGGCGGCTGAATGTTTTCACGCGCGTTACCTAACATTTCCAACCACCAACCAGTATTTGACTGTTCTACCACTTGATCAGCCCGTCAAAACTTGACGGTTTCCAGTCAGTTTTGACGGGGACGAATCACGTGACCTTTTCCAACCTTCTTTTTGTCAGTTTCCTACCACTTTTTGACGGGGAATCTAGGCGCGAGTATAAAAGAGCCGGATTTTTGGCGGGAAATCAGAGTGTAGGGAGTTGAGCTTGAGAGAGCATGGGGTCAAGAACTACGCTAGCCTGTTTCAGAAATCTACATTCTAATGGTGCGCATTTTAAGGCATACGAATAGAACATAGATGAAAGCATTTAATTTCATGGCAGAAGTTCGACCGATCTATAGAATAAATGCAGATCTTGGCATTTTACAGGTTTAAAGCTTTATTAGAATTACGCGGTTTTGCAACTTATTTATAAAATATTTTGGTCGCTGACGTTGTGCTGTAGCTACCGATCCACCACCTAGATTTATATCATGAAGACTGACATTGACATAAGCAGATCGATTGGATCTTGATCCAGTGATAAATTCGCTTGTAACAAGAGCTATTTGCAAGAGGTTTGCCGTGTGTGGTGTTTACTAGGCCCATAGATCATAGTATGAGAAGTTGTTTGAGATTATTTCGTATGTATCTATTTGTGGAAGAATCTACAGATTCCGAATAATAATCACCAGTATATTTTAAATTGATATCGTCTTGGTTTATTTATATTTTATCATCACACGTTAACCAACGTCCATAGCTGGACGTAACAATATGCTCTTAATATGAACCAAATATGTGAAGTACTGTTTGTGTTTCACTTCACATCAAGTGTTGCCACAACTTTAGGGCGTATTGGATGAATCAAGGGCCGACAATCCTAGACAGCGATGTGATTCAACCCCAGAGCTATAGGCGTCTTCCTCTGATGATACTAAGCATATGCCCTTATTATTATACCAATATGTGAAGTACTGTTTGAGTTATTGTGTGACATCAAAATTGTTAACATAAGTTGATAGCATTTTTGAAGAATCAAGGAAGGGCAGATAACTCTAGACATAGTGAACCGATTCAACCCAAAAACTATAGGCAGCTTCCTATGATGAAACTAAGCATTATGTCCTTAATATGAAACCAATATGTGAATTACTGTCTGAGTTATCGCGTCACATCAAAATTGTTGACAGACGGACGGACAGAAATGTGATTCATATAGGCATCCCACATTTTCAATAACTGTATATAGAAACAATCTTACCAGGACACACATCATTAATGTACACAACGATGCACGTTTAAATGATTCCATCAAACATTCCAATTCTTTGTCAGTTTCTACGTATCCTGTACAGAATTGATCGTCACATTTGACGTTTTTCAAACATAGCGGTGGCCACTGGTCCTCGTCCTAAAATTCCCGCTAAAACGTAGCTATTTTGGAAGGCTACTGTGTGCCATATACAAAATGATGACGTCACAAACACACACAGAGAGGATATATGAAACACCGTCGATCGGGCAGACCATGTCTCCCCTTTTTGGGTCTGTCGTTCATCTACTTCCTGTTTCTCGACACTTTTATTGATGTTAGCTGGTTGTTTAATGACAAATGGCAATTTAAAAAATGAAAAAATACTCCGGGCGGGGCCATCCGTGTCCCATGAACACATTTTCTTTTATTGTTTATTAACTACGACAGATCTGTCTTGATGTTAGCTGGTTGTTTAATGACAAATGGCAATTTAAAAAATGAAAAAATACTCCGGGCGGGGCCATCCGTGTCCCATGGACACATTTTCTTTTATTGTTTATTAACTACGACAGATCTGTCTCTTCAACATCCTATGTACATACGTCATTATCAAGATGCAGCTAATCAATATTCCTTCTTTCATTTTCAGATCACTGTGTCGTATGCGTGCAAAAACTTTAATGTAGCTCATTACTCGAAAAGTATAAGAGGTATCAACATGAAACTTTATATTAGGTTAGTAGATCTCATTGAAGGGAAGGCTCCTACATAAGAACCGTAACTTGATTTCAAATTGTTGGAGTTACGGCGCTTTATATGTTTCAAAAATGTTTAATTTAGCTTGACAAGTCCCAAACCAGCCATGCGTTGGCGCCACACACGGTTCTTGTTCACATGTATATTCATGGAGTTTAGGGTTAACCATTACCTTCATATAAACGTGTTTTACGCATTTGCAATCAAGGTAGAACCAGATCAGACGGCTCATATTGGACTTCCCTCTTCCATGCAATGCATTATAACTCTTTAATTTTGTCTATGAATATTTAGTATGTACTGAAATTTGAAATGAACATAGAACATTGAAAGGGTTACAGATATAAACGTACTTATTCCTTTTAAACTGGTCGCGTTTTAGAGTACTGCCGTGTCATTATACCGCATAATATACTGCAGACAACTATAGATACATGCAACTATATAACTCTGATAGCGATAACTTTGTGGTGTGTATTCGTGGACTGGTTATGTTGAACAGGTGGCTGTTGTACGATAGTTGGAGGAATTCAAATCAAGATATCTACTTGTATACAGATGAGCCTGTCTTAAGCGGTCATCCATTAATTGAACATAGGAGTCTTAAAAAAGTTGACTGCTTAATACAGGGAAAAAGTAATGCAGAAAACAATAAAAACTTTCTGAATTACTTTTGACCTGTATTGAGCTACCAATCGCGTACAGACCGACAATTAGACACCGTTTTGGTGTGTGCTTAAGGGTCTATCGTATTCAAAAGTTTTATCATACCCCTATAGCGGCTCAATGCATTATTTGGTGCAATCAGAATTATCTCCGTCTATTTATAGTACATATTAAGGTCAACATTATGTAGAACGTATGTATTGTCGATGTTAAACAGATGAGATAAACTGCGGGTGTTAAGCTCATCCTAGTGTTTAAACCATGGAGGCTTTCACGAAGGATGGCGTTGTGCCGGATATGGTTGATATCGTGCCTCCAGCTTGTTTGAAGGTCAGTTTAAAACTTAAGCCTTTCCCTTATTTAAGCGCATTTATACGCATCTGAAAACAGAGTAGAACCAGATCAGACGGCTCCTATATGATCAGGGAATGCTCTGTTTGCTTATGGTGTAGTATAGATTTGATTCTACAGCTTCTGTCTGAACCAAAATATCATGTGTGCGTATCGAGGGCTTGGTGCAAAACTATTGTAACTCCTGAAGGAGTTAGGATAGTTTTGCACCAAGCCCTCGATATGCCATTACAAATAATAATCTAATTAATATTCATGACATCATTATTTCTTACATTAATATTAATCAGGGAAGGGTTAACCTGCAAATCGCAATTGCAAACATCATGGATCCAGATGAGACGCCAAGTAATTAGGCGTCGCATCAGGATCAAGACTGTTTGTCACTTGGTCAATATTTTCTCAAACATAGACTGAATCAGATGTTAGGAGTCACAGTAACAAACAGTTTGGGTCCTGATGAGACGCCGAGTTACTCGGCGTCTCATCAGGATCCAAAATGTTTGCATAGGTAATCACAAATGACACATTGGCAGCGAAAGAGTTAAGACCAAGAATTGTACCTATAAGTGTAGCCACTTTGTAGAGATTCTAACGTGGTAAAACTTACCCCATATTCACAATTGCGCAGCCGTTATTTTTCTTTTAGCAACGAGGTAAGGGCTTCATACTTCCTATTTCAGTAATGTATTAACCATTTACTCCATAAATACGCCCTCCTGTGCCTTTGCAAGCAGCGGAGACTCGGATCAGACCATCCCTGTATAATCGCTCTTACTGAGATAACTCCATATACATTTATTTATGAACGTATAACAAACAGCTTTATTGTTTATGCACTGTACCGTACTAACCATGTCTCTTATCGGACATGCAAATACAGTGCAAAACACCGTACACCTTGCATGCTATTTGCCGTACAGTCTTCAATTATTACTCAATATTTTAATATATTTACTGTGACCCCCACAAGTCACTGGTGTAAGCAATGACGTTTTTATCACAAATGAATATGTTCCAAATTACCCCCATACTTGGGGCACGTTGGAACACATGACGGGGTAAGATGAAACAAAATTACTTTTGACAAATTACACTGAATATAGTATACCCGAATAGATTGCATTGAACTTTTAACCCTTCTCTTGCTGAATTTTAAAAAACATTTCTCCTACTTTACCCATGACCTGTTGTATAATTACATATATCTTCACTGTGTACAAGTATTCCGCTGTGCAATCACTGCTGCGGAGTGCACTGGTTGCACAATCAACTTGTAAATAGTGCAGACCCTGATGAGACAGGCACGCAATGCAGTAATATACCTCACCAGGCGAATCGTAAACATGCACTGCACCTCTTTCTGTTGGCAGACTTTCTGTTTTTCTCACGAACCTCTTTCTTTTTCTTTGACTGACTTTGGTTTGTTTTTTAACTGATATTGTTGTCCGCTCTCTGGCTTCCTGTTCTAATTTAGCTTTTTGGGGAGTGTCCATTATAATTATTAGAACTGCTGAAGAATTCATTTCTCGAGGTCAATGTTGGTTTGATTTCCTGTCCCCGGCTTTTGGAAAATGTCTCATTGCCTGAGGATTAAATGGAATTTCAGGCATATTATTTGTAAACTCTCTGTCCTGAGGATTAGTATTGCTACTTTTCACAGCTTGAGTACCTCCTGTGCTCTCATGTTATACATTGTGTGCTGTATGATTTGTTTCAGCTTCAACTGCATGATATATTTCCGGCCTGACTGCTTTGTATTGCTCTCTGTGTAAGGCAATTGTGATACTGACATCTTCGGGCCCCTTTCAGATTTCACTTCAATCGCTTTGCTTGATAGTGTCACATCATTGACTCTGAAAATAAACACTATATCTAGATGTAGATTTTCAGTAGATCTAATGATTAAGCTAGATTGGATGTAGATCTATAAATCAAATGTTTTCTGATATGATTATGTCGATTTATATCAAATGCCTAAACTTAATACAATTAACCGCGCGATTTAGAGCTGGCAAGATCTAGTGGTAACGTTGACTTGACAATTAAAATAATCAGCATTAGGGTTAGTAACCTGGCAATCTAAATAATCAGCATTAGGGTTAGTAACCTGGCAATTTAAAGAATCAGCATTAGGTTGGGGCCATCAGCTCTTAATAACAGCATGCTTAATTATCTAGTGGTCGCGGTATAGAGAGATATGCAAGCGTAATGTACATGTATTGTAAAGGGACACCATTGCATCACAGTTCAATAGACATGCGTGCGCACTTTTTTGTATGGCAATTTGCACAAGTAATATTTCCTTTATTCGGAAGAGTTCAGCTTTTATAACAATAAATTAATACAGTAAAATTCCTCTAAACAGTAATACTAGTTGAGAAGAGTTTAGATATTTTAGGCAGGTGACTGCTTAATGCAGGTTTAAAGCCATGCAAAAAGCTCCTAGATGAGCTTCCTGTATGACTTTCACCCTGCATTAAGCGGACATCTGTCTCCAAAACCAATATTTAATCAACACTAAATTGAATGTTTAGAGAGGGTTTACTTATATACAGGTACATGAATCTGATTGTCACGTGTCATTAATCTAAGAGATTTATTCTACAGGTGGAGTATGGCGAAACAAGTCTCAGCCCGGGTGATATATTGACTCCAACCTTTGTTAAGGACAAACCAACAATATCGTACGAAGCCGAACCTAATACATTCTACTGCCTCGTGTTTAACGGTAAGTCATGTAAAAACAGAGAAAATCATAATGGTCACTTGATATTAAGTTTATGAGAAACAAAATGTGTGACGATAAATCAGTATACTCTCTACGGGAGCTTGTTGCATAATACGTACTGTGTTAGGCTATCTATAATCACCTGCTTAACCCTTAACTGACTTTGCAATTAAAGAGTCTAGTCCCCGATCAGAACAGGAACTATTTGATCAGATTCTGATCAGATTGCTTGTATCATTTTACCTCGTCTGTTTCGAATAAAAGTCGAACTATTGTGATAACTGGGTCGCAGGCGTTGTCGTAGTTGTAGGCGTCGTCGTCGGCGTGCAAAAACGTTAAATGTAGATATAGCTGATTACTCGAAAAGTATAAGAGGTAGATTCTATCAACATGAAACCTCATAGGTGGGTAGATCTCATTGAGGAGAATGCCACGGCATAAAATCTTAACTCTTTATTCCAAAATTCTGGAGTTATGGCCCTTTGTTTTTTCAGTGGATAAGCACCAAATCAGACGAGCGTTTGTTTGTTGTGCCCCTCCATATGAGAAAATGGATGGGTTCCAAAATAAGATCTGGGTCAATGCTTATAAAGCTTTTAGTTGAGTCTGAGTTTCGTTCTCAAGCTTTTGATTGGTCAGATTTGAGTTCTCAAGCATTTGATTGGTCAGATTTTAGCCAGAGGCTCAAATCTGACCAATCAAAAGCTTGAGAACGTATTCAGACTCAACTAAAAGTTTTGTAAGCATGGACCCTGGTCGGGTTTCTTTAACAAACATTTGGGAATGAATGGATAAACGGGTTTTGCACATGTATAACTCACACATTGTGTGAATGCAATGCTTTGTGACAAATACAATTGTAACTAAATCATGAGTCTTATTAGGAGATGAATTGAAACCTCTTGGCGTTAATATGCATATTTTTTCAGACAGTCCAAAAATACATCCAGGATACCATGATATTCTCAACTAACACTCAGCAATAAGTTCATGCTATTTAGTTATGTTGCTTGTTTTAGTTTTACCGGTGGCACCTTATAGTTTTCCATATAGTTGTACTTCAAGGAACAATATGCATTAAAGTTAACGAGTATCGTCAACACTTCGGTTGTTCCACCGGTTATTCAAAATAAGTACTGCATTTCCTACTTATTATGCTATATGCAACTGTTTTGTATATGTCTAGGGAAAGTGCCAATGATAATGTTGTAATAATGTGTAGCCCAATCACTTTGCACAAAAATGTTACTATGCAAATGAATATGGTTAAACCAAACTAAATCATGGTCAACATTTTATTTTAGATCCTGATGCACCTTCCAGAGCAGATCCAAAGTTCGGAGAAATTCAACATTGGTTAATCATAAATATTTCCGGAAATGACGTCAGCAATGGACAGGAAATGACTCAGTATAGAGGATCCGGGGCGCCAAAGGGCACTGGTAGTTGTTAATTAGTTCACTACACAGATAAACTTAGATGACTTTAAATGCAGGTGGTTGCTAAATTTATACAGGACGAAAGTAATTGCGAAAAAACTCTCAGCATAGGTTTCATTCTGCGCTGAGCTACCATCTGTCTTGCATACAAAGAATGAGACACACAGTAAACACCTATAACACTTTACTCCATAAAATTATACGCCTTTAGAGCAACGTTTTTGCAAACAAAATACACCCAGATCAGACGGCTCCTAGAGGAGCCGTCTGATCAGGGTATGTTCTGTTTGCTTATGATACATGTATAATATAGATGCGATTCTACAGTCTGTGTCATGGCCAAAAGTTCACGTCAATGTGCTGTAGATCTAATAACAAATCAATCTAATTGATATTCATGACGTCGTCATTTCTTACATAAATATTCATGGAGGAAAGCGCTTTTAAAGAGACCATCAAATAAATAAACATGGTTAGCATTTAAGAAGCAGTTAGCTGTCTAATGCAGGGCGAAAGTAACGCAGAAAGCTCCTATAAGAGCTAGTATTACGCTATCACCTGGCTCTACCACCTGAAATAAGACCTTTTTGGAGGTTATATCTGTAGCTGTTATTATTATTATTATTGTTTTACTGTATTTTCAATACAGTAAATTCCCTCTAAACCGGAATTCTAGTAGAGAAGAATTTAGATATTTAATGCAGGTGGCTGCATAATGCATGGTGAAAGTCCTAGAGGAGCTTTCTGCATGACTTTCACCCTGCATTAAGATGCCACCTGTCTCAAAGACCGATATTTATACTAAATGTAACGGCCGGTTTAGAGAGGTTGTATAGTTGATTTAGATAGGTATTTAACTGTTCTTTCAATGATAATTTCATAGAGTTTTTCTGTATATTTAGTGGTCGTTTTAGAAAAAGATATTTTCATATATCCAATGGACGCTATAATTATACATGTATACAGTTTTTTGTATGTTTAACTGTGTTGTAAATGGTCGCTTTAGGGTATTTTACTGTATTTATATTTGCTCGTCAAGGGTATTTTAAGTTCATTGAGGTTGCTAGTCAAACGGGTGCATATTCTATTCAGTGAAGAATGTTTAACCCTTTCCCTTTTCCAAATATACCTGAATATTCATAGTTGAAAATGAAATATTGAAGATATGAAATAATGTAGCCATTTTAGAAAGTTAAGAAACATATCTTTCAAATTACATTAGCAAACAGAGCAGATCCTGTTCAGCCGGCTCCTATGAACCGTCTGATATGGGTCTACTCTGTTTGCAAATACGCGACAACACGTTAATTAGTACTTGAAGGAAAGGGCTAAATGTTTATTAAATGCAATTCATTAAGTAATATTTGCAACACCACGATACTATGTGCGCCTTCAAATTACTCGCAATATTTACGCTATTTTATCATTATTATGAGTTTCATATAATTGAAATTATGAATATTGGTATTTAACTCATTTGAGTTGAATATCCCTTAATAAGGGCAAACAATGTGGACCAATACCAGCGGTTCAAGGATTAGCACTTTTATTGTTTGTTTAGATAGACCTACGTACTTCATAAATATTTATGTAAGAAATAATATCGTCATAAATACTTTTGCACTTGCATGTTAGTACATAATAATTTTACACTGGCAGAAAATGTAGAATCAGATCTATATTACATGTAGATCATAAACAAACAGAGCAGACTCTGATCACAGGCTCCTACAGTAGCAGTCTTATCTAGATCTACTCTATCAGACACAGAAAGGCGTATTGATGGAGTAAAGGAAGTGTGCTGATTTTATCCCCCCCCCCCCCACACACACACACACACACACACTTTCCGGGGGCATATTGTTTTTTGCTCTGCCTCTCTGTCGTTTGGTGTGTTGGTTGGTTGGTTTCCATCTTTAACGATGGCGATAATTGTGTAACCATGGCGCATACATACTTCTAACATATGAATGCACATGCAACTTATGGAGGGGAACAATTTAGGGGTGGCTTATATTAGGTCAATGTCATATATCAAGGTCAAAGGTCATATCGGGGGCATAGTGTGTCACAAAACACATGTTGTTTTTATTGTTGATGTTTTGAATCTTCTTCTGTATGTAATACTGTAAAAAATCTCGATTTTTCGAATTTTCTGTATAGCTGAATTTAGACCCTTTTAGGCAGGTGGCTGCTTAATGCATAGGAGCTTTCTGCATGACTTCCACCGTGCATTAAGCTACCGCCTGTCTTAAATATCGATGATAATACGTATTTTAGTGTTCTAATAATCCATAATAATACGTATTTTAGTGTTCAAATAATCGATAATAATGCGTTAATCATGCGTATTTTAGTGTTCAAGTAATCGAGATTTTACCGTTGTTGTTATCTTGGTTGTTCTGTTACAGGTCTACACAGATATGTCTTCTTACTATACAAACAAATTAAAGGAAAGATAGATGCCAGCCAGTTTCCAATTATTGATAACAGAACAGGTAAATGTAGTTATGCAATTAATGTGATGCTCTCTATTTGAAAGTGTACATCGTGAAAGCTATAGACCCAGACCAAACGACATACCTGTTATCATCAGGTCGCTGAATAAGTTATACATTGTATAGAGCTGTAGAGAACAGCATACTACGGATTTCAATAAGTGGCTAACATAGCAGACAGAGACAGTTACGATGGTTTCGGTCGTCAGTAAAACGAGCCCAATGTACCAACTTACGACGTAGCGTTTAACCCATTATCTCAGAGGCTATTTTAAGACCCAATCTCGTTGAATTAATCTACCAAAACGGAGGATTTACTAGGGAAAAGGAAAATAATTACAACTGTGTAGTATTGAAACTGTTGTGATAAATAGAGCATTTGCTCCTAAGGAGCAAATGCTCTGTTTATCACAATAGTTTACAAAAATGACATTTACATGTATAGAGACGTCAAAAGTCGTCAATATGAGGGAATGGGTTAGACACTCTCTCCCATGAATATCCATGTAATAAATAATGACGTCATGAATATTGACTAGATTAATTGTTACAGTAGCAAATGGACATAGGAAGTCTTGGCCATGTTAAAAACTGTAGAATTATATCTAAATTAGATCTGAACCAAACGTAAACAGAGCATACCCTGGCCATCAAGCTCCCATATGAACCGTCTGATCTGGGTCTACCTGTTTGCAAATACATAGAAAGGCGTATGTACGGATTAAATGGTTAATTTCTTTCAGACAGCTATAATCAGGGAAAACAGCTTTTCTCAGCGCCTCCTCTGGATCAAAACATTTTGCAAATATTGTCACGGATTAGCCTACGGTGGTGAACTAGTTTGACAGGCTCATTGACAAGCTCACTGACAAGCTCATTGACAATCTCATAGTGATTATATTTTCTTTGTTTTGTAGCGGAAGGTAGAAGATGCCATAAGGTGCGAGAGTTCGCCACAACACATGAATTCGAATTGGTGGCCGGGAATTTCTTCCAGGCAGAGTGGGACGAGTACGTGCCCCTGCTTCAAGCACAGACCGTTGTCAAACCTCCCACATGAGTACGGCCTCAACTCCACCACTCCATCGTTATGATTTACCCATCTACTCTTTCGGCACCAAATAATTTTCGTCTGCAAATAATGTCGTCTGCTTTAAGTCTCAGTGTTCACCTTATTATTATTACTATTTTTCCCATGAATATTCAGCAACACTGAACTTTGGAATAAACATAGAACAGGGAAAGCGTTAAAAATGACGTTGACAAACAGTGTATATCCAGAGGGTTCTGTTCATGGTCTGCTCTGTTTACTAAACCAATTTATTGCAACGGCTTATGCCAACAAATGTTTTATTTCCTGTAAAAGGAGGGGCTCCATAATAAGAGCTGGACCGAGTTTCCTTTATTAATCCATTGCCTTATAGGCTATTTTTAGACTCAACCTCTGAATGAATCTACCGAAAAGGAGCATTTACTAGAGAAAAGGAAAAAATTAGAATTGTGTAATTATGAAATAGAGCATTTGCTCCATATGAGCAAATGCTCTATTTATGACAATAGTTTCAAAAAGTGAATTTAGGCCTACAGGGGCGTCAAAAGGTGTCAGTATGAGGGAATGGGTTAGTATGTGAAACTATAGGTTAATGTCACTTTGATTTGTTTAGGTTTATTTGTATGTGATATATGTCATTAAACATTGCTGATAGAAAGCTAATTTAGTCTGTGTTGTTATAAAACTCCGTAGTTTGAGCCAGAGCTCCTTCTCAATTGTACCCGATTCATCAGACTGTGAGATGAGCTCAAAGCCTGGACATTTATATGCCCTAGATAGACCAAAGTCTCAAGCAGAACCTATACCCATGTCCGAGTACAGTAGAAACTACATAAATTGACCAGTTGATAAATGATCATAGGTACCCTTAGAGCAAGACGAGTGTAAAGTAGAAAGCTCCTATAGGGGAGGGGGTATCCTACATAGCTTTGTCCTGCCTTAACCCATGCTCGTATATAGGCTATTTTAGCTCCAACATTGTTTAATATATTTTCTGAAAATGAGCGTTTACTAGAACAAAAGAAAAGTTTAGAACTGTGTAGGTTCGATAAATACCGTTAACTTGTGATAAATACAGAGTTATCACAATGATTTCCAAAAAAAAAGATTTTTACAGAGGCGTCAATATGAAGGAATCTACCACCTGTCTTAAAAATCCATAATTAGATTTCATGTGAGTACTATAGTGGTACTAGTGTAATTTCAACTGACTACAATCCCCGACCGTTAACTCTTTCTCCCATATTAACGTGTTTTCACGCATTTGCTACTATTGTAGTCATTTTAGAAAGCAAAGAAACAAATCTATCAAATTCAATAACCAAACGGAGCAGACCCTGATCAGACGACTCCTATAGAAGTCGTCTGATCTCGTTTATTTGCTTTCTAAAATGGCTACAATAGTCCATCTTCCATATTGCATTATAACTATTTTGTCCGGGAATATTCATTAGGTATTGAGATTTGGAATAAACAAAGAACAGGGAAGGTGTTAAGCACCCTGTGTATCGTGATGTGCCCATTCTATGTAATATCAACGAACGTGGCGCATTACATAGTTCTGTTATTCAATGAATTATAAAAACAAATAAGCGCGACAACCAGGAATGACAAAAATCTGGGTTTTTATCTGGAGGAGGGACTGGGTCCTGGATTGAAGGTCAAGGACTAGTCTGTCCCAGCAGCTGGCACCATCTAGCTACCATTAGAGTTCTGTATTCTTTTCAGATACATTTGTATATTGCACTTTTATAGATCTTGGCATATCTATTGTACATCGTGCCAAACACCTATCAAATTATCCTAAAAGATGATAAGCTAAATGCTTCAATATTAGTCTGAGCCATACGTTTTAAACATAATATTAGAATTCTCATTATCATTCAGAGGCAAAACATGTACACGCGTGCAATAAATATTGAATTCTATATTCTGGAATGTGTATGTTTCTCTGTTATATATCATGAAAGTTATGACAGAAGTCTACGTCATTCTGGGGCACCCCTCGAATATATTTAACCCTTTCCGTTATATTAACGTGTTTTCATGCATTTGCAAACAGAGTATACCCAGATCAGACGGATCCTATAGGCGCAGTCTGATCAGGGTCTGCCCAGTTTGCTAAAGAAATTTGAAAGATTCGTTTCTTTACTTTCTAAAATGGCTACAATGTCCCACCTTCTCTGTTTCATTATAACTATTTTGTCCATGACTATTCAGTAGTTATTGAAATGTGGAATAAACATAGAACAGGGAAAGGGATAAATCATCATCTCACCACCAAACATATGCTGTGACCATTTTTACAATCGTTTCTTCGAGAAGAGTCTAACGTGTGGTCATTATACATGTTTGATGGTCACACTATATAAAGTTCACAGAAGTATCACTGTGGCAATGGAATACAGTAGAACATGTCTTAAGCAGCTATCAAAAAAGAGATTTAATTATGGAACTGAAATGTTGGTGCTTAAATGCATCTCCTACAGTAGATTTCTGCATTACTTTTTCTTCCAGCATTAAGCAATCATGGTCTTTTTAGGACTTCTATGTTCAATACATGAATGGCCGCTTAGGAGAAGTTTTACTGTAGTCAAATGCGCGTATGACAGTTTAACCTTTTACCAGATACCCCCTTAACCCATTCCCTCATATTGACGACTTTTGGGGACTTTGTAACAGTCACTTTGGGAAACCGTTGTGATAAATAGAGCAATGGTTTCAAAATACAAAATTCCAAATGCTTCCTTTTCTCTAGTTAATGCTCCTTTTCGGTAGATTTATTCAAAGTGGTTGGAACTTAGAAATACCCTATGAGGATATGGGTTAATGCATTTACAAACAGAGTAGATCCAGGTCATGTGTCATAACTGTCATTATAAAGATCGTGTCATCAAAATTTATATCTGACATGATAATTCATTACGTAAAGGGTTAAAACTCAAAATGGTTCATTACATATGTATTTCATATATATAATACTCACTCAAAATTTTAAAAGTAGGTCAGTAATGAGTACATCTGTGTACATACGCTGATCTCTTATCAACCATTTTATTTAAATAAGTTTCAGAGTGTATTGAACCACATCTGTGTCTAATGTCCCCTAATAGGGACATAGGCATACAGTGTAGACATTATCAAAAACTCTTCTAATCGAGGATTCCTCTGTCTTAATTCCTTCCACGCGAAATGAATCAAACTCTTATCGGACTACTGAAAAAAATATAGTCATTCAGACTACAAAGTGAACGAGTTAAAAATGAAGATTAACCCTTTCCTCTTTTAATGGCCACCACATACAATGCAGAACTCATTATCTATTCCAATGGACACTATTTCTCATAGCGGGATAAGAGTAAATCCAATATATCGAACTCGGATAAGTCGAACCTCATGATAACACAAACTAAAGTTCATTCCATCCAAAAGTTACAATACAGAATTGCTCTAAAATGGATTACTCTGCATTATCTAGAAACACCCGTGACAGCTTAATGCGGTCTGAAGTAATTACGTTGGTATCTCATCATACCATCAGGATCCGAACGTCTTTGCAATGGTTAAATACAGTAGAAAATATCTTAACCCTTCGCTTGCTATTCGCGTCAACAAACCTACCTGTAAATAGTGAAGACCCAGATGAGACAGCTCCTGCAGGAGCTGTCTCATCAGGGTCTGCACTATTTACAAGTTGATTATGCAGCCAGTGCATTCCACAGCAGTGATTGCACAGCGCAATACTTGTACACATTGAAGATATATGTAATTATTCAACAGGGCATGGGTAAAGAAGGAGAAATGTGTTTTACAATTCAGAAAGAGAAGGGTTAACCTTTAGCCTGCTGATGAGTCATTACTTTTGTAAACAGTTTGATTCCAGATGAGACGCCGGGTAACTCGACGTCTCATCAGGACCCAAACTGTTTGGTACTCTGAGTATCCCTCAGATAAAAACTTTTCATGCATTTGCAAACAGAGTAGACCCAGATCAGACGGATAGATAGGAGCCGTCTGATCAGTGTATGTTCCGTTGCTAATGGAATTTGATAGATCTGTGTCTTTACTTTCGAAAATGACTACAATGTTACACCTTCCATATTTCATCATAATCAATTATTGTGTCCGTGAGTATTTAGTAGGTATTGAAAATTGGACTAGTTTAGTTAAAACATATTTTATTTCAATAAATATTGAAAGGGGGCTGGGCCACAAGTTCTTCCAACATTAGTTACGGCCCTTCCCCAACAATTTTAACATTGCAATTGAGTATTTAGCAATATGGCTATATATACACTGTAATATACACACACAAAAGGACAGGAGGAAAAAGTAGAAGAAGCAGAAGATGATGATTAAAGAAGAATGATAATATGACTAAATGTTAACAACATATCAAGAAGAAAAGACAAAGAATATGTATGAAGGTCTAATAGTACTAGGTACTGTAAACTGAAGTTTGGTACGTAAGTGGTCAGGCTAAAATGACTGCTGCTGTAAGGTGTAGCTTTCTGTGACGCTTCAAATCTAGTAATTACTACACTCAGACAATAAGAATCCTTAGAATGTAGCAATTAAAACACCAGTTGAAAATTGGACTAGATATAGAGCAAGGGAAGGGTTGATGAAAACAGAATGACTATGTTACGGTGTACATATTGTATAGTTTTAATAAGCATGTGTGCACTTATTTAATTTAATCAGTAGCTATAAGTAAAATATATACCTTATGCAACCGCACACACAGCTGTGCGATGAAGCCATTCAACGGCATAGAATAAAATGACAACCAGTGAAATGTAGAATTTTTCTATTTCAGTTCTAACCTATACACAGACTCAGTCACTCAATAAAACACAGTCTGCAATTTGCCATTATCTCCCACTTTCAAATTTTTTGTTACGATTGGCACCGTGGATTACGAATCCCTCGTGAATTATCCCTACCCACACTACACATAAACCTATGACGTTTTTCACACAGTGTACCATTTCCTGTTTCATTTTCAGTTTCTAACCCCGGACAACTTCATTTACTAAGGTATTCAGTGGTTATTAAAAAAAATTAAATGCCCATTTTCTCTGATATCATTGACCACTAATTGGCTTCATCTTCCAGGGCTGTACAATTGTGTGATACTGAAGTTCTATTGTAAGAAATGATGTTATACTTGACGTGTTTGAGATGGCCTTTGTTCTTCCTCTTATTCTCCTGAACTCTTTACTAGATGAATATAAGCGTTAATGACATCATGGATATTAATTTCATTACTTTTTATAATGGTGCATGGATACAGGAAGTTTTGGCAATTGCAGGAACTATATAATCATGTGTACGTTACAGTCATAAGCAAACAGTGCAGACCCTGTTTCAGACGGTTCCTGATTGCAAAGGTGTAGAAAAGCGTATTTATGCAGCAAAGGGTTAACTCTCTACCACATGCATATCATTAAACCATGTTATCCGTTATGAATGTTATTTGATTTAATATTTTATTTTTAAAAAATAAATAAATGCCTCAATATTGACAGTGAACCACTGTCTGATTCTCATATCAGATCTGTAACATACAGGGCTTTTTCTCTCTTAGTTGGGAAGGGACCTTAGCCTTCTGATTTTTGGAAGAATTATCGCTGAAATTGCTGATTTAGGAAACAAAAAAGCTGGTGTAAGTTTGAAATTTTGGGAAAACTGCATGATTTTAAAGAAATTTTCAATTGGGAAGGGGCCTTTTATAGGCCTCTGTTATAGAAGGTGAAAAACTCCTGACATTTAAGCCAAACAGAGCAACCCCAGACCAGCCAGCTCATTCAGGAGCTTCTGGATCTATGTCTACTCTGCTTGCAAAGACCCAAAAAATGCAAGAATATGGAGTAAAGTGAGAAACTCACGTAAATATATCCCTTAGTCATTTAGTGCATAAAATTGTATTAAAAGTATATGCCTACTGCAGTGAGATTCAGAATATTTCAACAACAGAATTTGTGTTTTTCATCATAACTCTTTACTCCTGTGTTCATATGGAATTATTAAAAATCATCAACTTAATATCCCTGATGTCATTATTGTCTTGCATGAATATTCATGAGTGAAGGTGTTATATACGTACTGGTATACAGTACAGTAGTCTCTCAGCATTGAAGATGATGTGGAAGTGCCAATTAAACAATAAAATTTATAAATTCCTATAGTATATCCGGATGTTAAGTGATGCATCACAATGGAACATATGTAGGAAACAGTAAGGAGTTTAAATAGCTGTGGAAAATTGATGTTAGTACATATTAAACAGGAAATAGAGCCTTGAATACATGTGTCAATTGGCGGACACTTATTGGATAGGACCCTTCTGCTCAGGGTCTTTTCTGTTTGCAAAGGCATAAAATGGTGGGACAACTAGGAAAGAGTTGATACTTTATTCCAAAGATACACCTTCCTACGCCTATGGAAAAAAAATAGACCAAAATTAGATGGCTCCTTTAACGGAGTCGTCTGCTCAGGATCTGCTCTGAAATAATATAGATCTGATTCTGCAGTTTCTGCCATGGCCAAAACTTTCTGTGTTCATGTGCATTATAAAACTATCTTATCAATATTTAGGATGTCATTTACTATTAATTTTATGCAAAACTTTGACAGTGTTTATGCTGTAGAAGTATTGTGCTGCTCTAATCTTGTGGTTTTATATTTCATTCAATTCCTAGTTTAGATCCCAATCATATGCAGCCAATTTTCTACATGCTTTGTTATTAACACATCTTTCAAAAGGCTTCTTAACTCGACTGAAATAAGTTGCTCAGTATCTTGGAGTCAAATATTACCATGATATGTTGATTGTTTTAATTATATATTTTCACACCTTTTGCAGCTTAACATAAAGTCATGCTACTTGAGCATGTGCGACTGTCAATTCTTCAGCCTACTGCTGTAAAAGAAAGGCAAAACAAAATTAAGAAGAAAAAAAGAAGAGAATTAAGCAACAAGTAAATTCTGTGTTTACTACTGAGTGATATTTTTTGAGGAACTTTAGTTTTGTTACTTTGTGTTGAATGCTAAACTTGATCTGGAAATTTGTGTTAATTTGTTAATGAAGATCTGTTTGAGAAACTTATTAAATATTAAAAATCAGTCACTGTGTGTGTACATTCCAAACCCCAGGCCGTCTTGTATTAAAACAACAACAAACAGCACCAATGTCACCACATCTCCTTTTTCAACATAAAATTATTATAAATACATGTATACATGTATATGTTAATCTATGTAATATTCATGAATTCATGCCACTTTTTCTTCCAAAAAAAATTCATGGATTTAACATATAATATTTTACTCATCAATCATTCAATAATGACCATCAAACACTCAGATGTCCAGATAGGATGCTTAAATTTAAACATTTTCAAGAATAATAAGCCCCTTTATTTCTCAATCAAACCCATTAATGTGACCGCTCTTAAGAATCATCTCTTCTAAAGAGTTGTCACAGTAGTCACTAGTGGGTTTGATGGAAAAGTGGCGACTTTAATAGTTTGGGTACTCACCATTAATTTATCTGTAGTTCTGAACATTTTCTTTTTGTAGGGGTTGTGACAGGTGGTTTGGTGAACTATGAAGTTCGCAGAGCACCTGGGGGCTCATATTACTCCGGAATGGAGGAAACAGTATGTCCAATATGAGGTGAGTTTAGTGATCCAAACTGTCAATTACTGCACTGTGAACCTTGATGTTGAATGATTTGTACTCCAAAAACATGCCTATCTACGACCCAGATCCTATTGGAGCTGTCTGATCAGGGTCTGCCCCGTTTGCTTATGAAATTGTATTCATGTACATGTGATTTTACAATTTCTACCATAGCCAGTTTCTTGTGTTTGTGTTCCAGCATAAACAAATAATCTAATCAGTATTCATGATGTTATCATTTCTTACATACATATTCATGGAGTTAATTAATATTAGAATGTGGTACTCTTGGTGCTTCTGTAACAGCAATGCTGTTAGGTATATAAGCACTATAAACTCTCCTTGCCAGGGAGCTAGCTCTTTGGCTACATGGTTTACGTGTTTTGAAATCTTGCAAAGTTAAGCAACAGTCTGTGCGGTTACTGGCTGGATTGATGACCGCCAGGTATTGCCGATGGTGCACATTACACTTCCTATACCATGCAGACAACTTAAAATTGCAAAAGTGTGATGTTATTGTATTGATAGAGTCAATATTATTACCCCTGTTTTAGGCAAAATATGTTATTGTTCGGTATAAATCTTAATTACCCAGCATGGCGAGCAGTGTTCATTATGTGTTCGCATTATTACATATTTTATTGTTCTGGAACAGGAATTACGAATGGCGATGTAAACTGTTATAAATAAAACACAAGTGCTGTTAGTGTAATTTTTCTGCCATTTTGCACCATTTAGTTACATACCTTTACATAGTACTATACTCTACGAAAAAAGAAAAAATCAAAACTTTTTTTTCTGTCAAATTATGATGTCTAAACATATTTGAAGATGTTAAATTTGTCAGTAGTATTTTTGATATGGCCACACACCTGGTACCTGTGCTCTCAACAGGAGTTGTTATACAGAAAAAGATACATCTTTAAAGGCAGGTGGTGGCTTAATGCAGGGTAAAAGTCATGCATAAAGCACTCTGCATTAAACTGCTATCTGTCTTACGGAGCAGAATCAATAATACTATTATAGGTTAATTTAGAGGGTTTTACTGCATTTGTGTATTACTTTACTCCATGAATGTTTATGTAAGAAATAGTGTCAGACATCATGAATGTTAATTAGATTAATTGTTATAGTTGCAAAGGGGTAGAAAGGTGTATCTATGGAGTAAAGGGTTAATCCTTTATCCCGAAAATATGCCCATCTACACCTCTGCAAACAGAATAGACCCAGATCAAATGGCTCCTGAAGGAGTCGTCTGATATGGGTCTGCTTTGTTTGATTATGAAATAATATAGATGTAGATATGATTTTGCAGCTTCTACTGTGGCAGAAAATCCTTGTGTCGATGTGCAATTATAAATTAATCGAATCGATATTAATGATGTCCTTATTTCATACATGTATATTCATGGAGTAAAGGGTTATTTGTATTAAAAAACAAAATAGGAAACTTATTGATGCAGCAAGCAAGTAGAAAATCAGAGAGATGTCTATTTAACCCATTCCTACTTCTAAGGCTATTTTTAGACCTAACCTCTTTGAAAAAGTCTACCCAAAAGGAGCATTTACTAGAGAAAAGAAAATATTTAGAATTGTGTATTATTGAAACCATTCTGATAAATGCTCTATTTATCAGATTGGTTTCACAAAGTGACTTTTACAAAGGCGGCAATATGCGGGAATGGGTTAAACCCTTTACCTAAACCCACATCACATGACTCCTGTAGGAGCCACCTGATCAGGATTTACTCTGTTTGCTTATAGAATAATAGATCTGTTTCTACAAGTTTGTAATGATAGCACATTCCTGTGTTCATATGCCATTATAACACTAAATGATATTATCCCCTTCCTTCATACTTTTTTCCACACATTTGCAAACAGAGTAGACCCAGATCAGATGGTTGTTATAGGAGCCATCTAATTAAGGTCTGTTCTTTTTGCTCGTGAAATTAAAATAGATCTGATTCAGAGTTTCTACCAGTACCAAAACATCCTGAGTACACATTCTATTATAAAATATCAGCTAATAAATACATGTATTCATGCTGTCATTATTTCTTACATGATATGGAACAGGGAAGGGCTAATTCTTTTGAGTTGTTATATAGCAGAGGTCCAAATAAGATGCGTAAATTTACACAGTTTCAAAAATAGCTAATTTATTTCTCCACCATATCCTATACTGTGACTTCTCTTTAGAATTGTCTCTTTGAGACGATTCTAAAGAGTGGTCACAGTATAGGTTTTAGTGGAGAAATGATGATTATAGTATTTGGGTACACATCTTTATCTGTAGCTCTGTAAGAGTGTTTTTGTTGTTTATGCAGGCAATGAAGGAGATGCTGTACCAGACACTGGAACAGGCTCCATCAGCTGAAGGTAAGACCAACTAGAGGTCCAGATAAGATGCTAAAGAAAACATTTTCAAGAATAGCTTCTTTATTTCTCCAACAAACCCTATGTTGTGACCACTCTTTAGAATTGTCTCTTCGAGACGATTCTAAAGAGTGATCACAATATAGGGATTGGTGGGGAAATAATGATTTTTGCATTTGAGCATGCATTGTTATCTGTAGCATTTGCCAACTATGAAAAATGAAACACAAATTGTTTACTGTGACCCTACCTACAATCTGAGGTTGATAGTTAGGTCAATATTTTAATTTTTCATTTTCTTTAAAGATATTCCCTGTTCTATGTTTATTCCAACTTTCAATACCTACTGAATATTCATGGTGAAAAATGTTATCATGAAATATGGAAGGTGGAAAATTGTAGCCATTTTAGAAACAGATCTATCAAATTCCATTAGCAAACAGAGCAGACCCTGATCAGACGGCTCCAAATAGGAATGTTTTGCCATTAGGAACAGCCAAATATCAGCTATAAAATCACTTGAAAAAAGCCCTGATGTCATCATGAATATTGATAAGTTGATTTTTTGTAATGGTACATGAACATGCAGAAATTGTAGAATTTGATCTATATTTGATTTATATCATTCCATAGGCAAACAGAGTAAACCCTGATCAGACAGCTCCTACAGGAGCTCAGACAGCTGCTACAGGAGCTCTGATCTTGGTCTACTCTGTACAGTAGAACCCCTCTAATGCGACCATTTAATGAAGAAACATTTGGTGTCTTTATAAGCAGGTGGTTGCTTAATGCAGGACAAATGTAATGCAGAACACTCCTCTAGGAGCCTTCTGCATTACTTTCATCCTGCATTAAGCTACCACCTGCATATAGCACCCAGAATTATACCTGTCTTAGGTGGTCACATTAGCAGAGTTTTACTGGAGATATATGAAGAAAGAGTAAAGACAGGTGGCAGCTTTCTGTATTACTTCCATCCTACATTAAGCAGTCAACGGCCAAACACATTATCGATTTATTTTACTAAATGAGATTAATGTTACTTTCTGTTTCAGTGACTGATCAGAGTATTATCCAGAGATACTTTGCTCGATTTGATGAGAACTTCTTCCAGTTCTGTGATAAGGAGCTAGCCAAAATAAACACATTCTTTTACGGTGAGTATTTAGTGTGATACAAACTTCAGCAAAAGCTTTAGAGCCAGATCACCTTAAGTTTAACACTTCCCTTTATATAAATGCCTTTTCACACATTTACAAACTGAGTAGACCCAGATCAGACAGTCCCTAGAGGAGACATCTGGTCAGAGTCTGCTCTAATTGCTAAAGGAATTTGAAAGACCTCTTTCATTACTTTTTAAAATGGCTATATTATTCACACCCTTTTTCTGTGTTAGCATATTACCTCCGACTTGGCTCTGAGTGGGGGATTTTCTAATGATGTTTTATGAAGTATTTCCTGTTCTATGTTTGCATGTTTTTGCAAATGGCTGCTGAACTAAATAATGAGGCATTTACACACATTAAATCATTGCAAAAGACATTTAAATTTGCTGTGTTGAAATGGAAACATACTCCTGAAACTCAGCAAGTCCATATTGCAATGTACAGTTGTAAAACTGTGAACCCTCATTGTATTTGATCGCCAAAAATACCGATAGTTTATATAGCAACATAATGATTTTTCTTGTCAACTTTGGGTGAAATG
The DNA here is from genome assembly GCA_963576725.1 of Azorinus chamasolen. Classification (NCBI taxonomy): domain Eukaryota; kingdom Metazoa; phylum Mollusca; class Bivalvia; order Cardiida; family Solecurtidae; genus Azorinus; species Azorinus chamasolen. The sequence continues at coordinate 20,868,124 of OY755241.1, read as the reverse complement.
ATTGTTGATTATGTTTGCATAAACTTTGATGTGTTTTTTTCACCTGCGAGGTATGAAATTCCACTGATTATCTGCCCTTAATATTGGACCCTAAAATAACACCAAGTGGTCCTTTTGTTCTGGGATTAGTGGTCGTATTACGTAATAGCGGGACGGTCTTAATAACGGACCCTACGTGCAATAAAATATGAAGGAAAATATTCGGTTCTTTTAAAAAGTGGTCGTATTTTTGGATTGGTCGTATTTTCAGACCGGTCGTTAAGCGAACTTTACTGTAACTATTTTGTCAATGAGTATTCACTATGTATTGAAATTCAGAATAAATATAGAACAGAGAAAGGGTTAATATTCTGTACATAGTATTTGTAGAGACAACTTACACTAAAACAGTGCAGACCTAGATCAAACTACTACTGAAAGAGTCATTTGATCAGTGTCTGGACTATGTGCTGCTCTGCCAGTCTGATTAAGTGGTGCCAAGTTGGATGTCTGAATGTTTTGGGTTTAACCCTTAACTCAAGAAATACTATTAGTTACACAGTTATTTGGCAGGGTGTACAGGCTGGTATGACCGGGTTAGATCCTGTATTTCCTGAGGCGTTAGCCAAAGGAAATACGTGGTCTAACCTGGTCATACCAGCCCGTACACCCTGCCAAATTACCGTGTAACGAATTTATTACCAGTCAGAGATCCGATTTACCTAATTAAGAAATGAACAACTCTTATTTTGCTGATAATTGTATGACGAAATGACAAAGAAAACATGACGTCATCACAGAGCAATTATGACTTCGTCTCAGAGCAATTTCGAAAGAGGAATTGAAACTTCACTTGTAAACATTAACGGTAACACGCTGTACTGATAAGTTGATAGTGTTAAATTGAGGAACGTATGAGGTACAGTTTTTTACGTTTATTATCGATTATTCGGTCACAATCCATCCAGAATTATTGGAGTAAGGACGATATTAAATTTCGAATCGACGCTAAAAACAAAAATAAAACGAATAACGTCACACGTTAAATTTGAATAATTCTGTATTCTCCATGGAAGCCGCTGAATACGGTACTGTACACCCCGGCAGTTTTTGGCAAACCGACCAATCAAATTCCAAGGATTTACTCTGACTGGTAATAAACCTTTCTACACCCTTGCAAATAGAGTGCAGCCAGAAGAAACGGCTTACATAGGAGCCGACTGATCAGGGTCTGCTCTGTTTGCTTATGAACTAATATAGATAGGATTTTACAGTTTCTGCTATGGCCAGAACTTATCTTATTATCCTTTGCCCAGTTCAATTGTTCAATATTCTTGTAAGAAATGGGGGTGGAGGGGGGGGGGGTGTATGCTTTTTGCTCTGTCTGTCCGCTGGTTGGTTGGTTGTTCCCAACTTTAACTCTGGCAATAAGTTTGAAGCCATTGCACATACAACCTTCAAACTTGACATGCATGACCAACTTATGAAGGCAAACAATTTTAGGGTTGACTTATTAATTTCAATTAATTTTATTAGTTTAAATCGGGGGGGGGGGGGGGAGGGGGGCATCATGAACACATCTTTATACAGTAGAACCCCTCTAATGCGACCACATACTAAATAAACATGGATGTCATTATAAGCTGGTGGTTGCTTAATGCAGGATAAAAGTAATGCAGAAAGCTCCTATTACTTTTGTCCAGCATTAAGCTACCACCCCAGAATTATACCTCTTAGGTGCTCGCATTAGAGGGGTTTTACTGTATGTAGTATGAGGTTTAATTTACTTGTATTATTTTCACAACCAGAGAAAATTTCCGAAGCCACACGTAAATATGCCAGCCTGAAGGCGGAGTTACAGCTGTATGCAGAGCATGAGCAGAAGCCGTCAACTCTACATCTGCGGCGGCGACGTGCCAGTGTCGGCTTCTTCAAGGAGAAAGAGCACAAAGAGTTGAACAGGACACGTAAACTTCATGATCTGAAACTGGCCTTCAGCGAGTTTTACCTAAGCCTTATCTTGCTACAGAATTATCAGACCCTCAACTTTACAGGCTTCAGGAAGATTCTGAAGAAACATGATAAAGTGAGTGAAAAGTTTAAGCCAGTCTTAACCATATCCCTGTTCTATGTTCATTCCAAATTTTGATACCTACTGAATTCATGGACAAAATAGTTATAAAAAAATATGGAAGGTGGAAAATTGTAGCCATTTTAAAAAGTAAAGAAACAAATCTTTCAAATTCGTTTAGCAAACAGAGCAGACCCTGACCAGATGACTCCAGTAGGAGCCATCTGATCTGGGTCTACCCTGTTTGCAAATGAGTGAAAACATGTTTATATGAAGGAAAGGGTTTTCATTCAGCCATTCATTTATTGAACATGTGAGTGTGAAAAAAGCATAATACTTTACTCCATAAATACGCTTTTCTACACCTTTGCAAATAGAGTAGACCAAGATCAGATGGCTCCTATGGCGCCGTCTGATCTGGGTCTACTCTGTATAAAGGTATAGATAGACTTTGTTATAGAGTGAAGGTTAATAAACCTCATCCTGCCAGTTAGCTTTATCTTGCCAGGAAATGGTTGCTCAGTAATTCACACCTTTTATAAAGCAATCAACAAGCCTATTCAGCTGTTTATATTTGCTTTCATTCAAGTCTGATAAGCTTTTAATTGGTATATAGTAGTGTCACATACCAACTGTTAAAGTTTTGAGGTCATAATTATGTCCTGGATGATTATAATAAATCTTTTGAATTTAGATGCTTATCTCTTTATTAGTATGACTGAATTCAAAACCACTGTGATTGGTTAGCTTGGTTTAGTTACATGATATATTGAAACCAGAATTGTCTTAAGGTACACATTTGGTTCTCTAGGAATATTGGATTAGGAAAGATATATGCAGAAAGGTGACATTGAACCCTTCGCTTTATAGGTAATAGATTAATGCCTTTGCAAACAGAGTAGATCCAGATCAGATGACTGTCACTCCTAAATAAGACATCTGGTAAGGGTCTGCTCTATTTTGGGTCTACTCTGTTTGTCTGATCTGGGTCTGCTCTATTTGCAAATGCAAAGGTGTTTATGAGGGCAAGGGATAAAGCAGTTGGTACCTGAACCCATTCCGTCATTGATACCATTTGACACTTGTAAAAGTCACTTTTTAAAATCATTGTGATAAATAGAGCTTTTGCTCCATAGAAGCAAATGCTCTACTTATCACAATGGCCAAAACAATTTCACAGTTCTAAAAACATTATTTTGTCTAGTAAATCCTGTTTATGGGGATTTATTCAAAAGGGTTTAATCTAAAATAGCTTATGAGGGAATAGGTTAATGCTGGACAAAAATAATGCAGAACGCTCCTGTAGGAGCTGTCTCATCAATCACTGCTCTGTTTGTTAATGGAGTTATATAAATCTGAATTTATAATTTCTGCCCAAACCAAAAACTCGTGTATTCATACACAACTATAAAAATTCAGCTAATAAATACTTCTCGGTCATTATATCTTACTAAATTGTTTAATGTTGAATCAGTAAGTAGTCACCTGCATCAGGTTTGACTGTATATAGTGAACATAACATATAGTGTCCATAGGGATACATGTCATTACCGGTATTTATACTTTTGTTTTACAGCTGATGCAGACTAATCGTGGCATGGTATGGAGACAGGCCCATGTGGATACGGCAGCTTTCTACACTAACAAAGAAGTTGATCACCTGATACAAGAAGTTGAAGTAAGCTGCTTCTCTAACTAATCAGTTGTCACTGAATGACTGAAAATTGTCTTAACCCTCCCTCATGAATATTCATTTGAGAAATAATGTATGAATATTAATTAACCCTTTCCTTCATATAAAAGCATTTTCACGCATTTGCTGTAGGAGCCATTGTAGGGGTGTGTTAGAGGGTGTTAGCAGGATAAGGGTATGAGAGAGACTTGTATGATAGTTAGCGTGTCAAAGGTTGAGAGTACGGGTTAAAGGTTTGAGTGCATTGCGTGAATTGGGAGGACAGGGACACATGTATGTTTGTCTAGACCTATTTATCACATGTCATATGTATGTGTTCTGGGAGTTCAGAGCTGTCATCCAGGCGGTGACAGTGATACTAATTATGGTCTGAAAATAGTATAAATATGAGATGTTTTGTGTATTCTGGGAGAATGGTTAGGAGTTGTTGAAGTCGTATAATAAAAGTTATGCAGTAGAATTCCGACTTGTCGTCCATGTATTGTATTACACTGACGTAAAACTTGGTGCCGTGACCAGCGATCGAATCGAAGTACACTATACGAAGGAGGAAAGAACTGAATGTCGCTAGATTGGCGAACTCACAAAAACAAGTGTTGCATGTTTTAGAACATAGCCTATCAATATTAAACACGATGCGAGTAGAAATGTCACAAAATCGAGATACCATAAACAAATTAACGCGTACCTTAGTTCTACTTCAACAAGAACTTGACAAACAAGTTAACCGATTTGAACGTCAGATCTTACAGCTAGCGACTTTTCACGAATATATAAATTCTATCATAACCATGATCTCTGACGTTCGGCATTTATATATGCAGGCTCGACTGTATATACTCGATTTTAAGACTAAATTGGATCTACTTAGTTTAGAGGTGTTAGCGCCTACCTTAATAACCCCTATTCATCGTGCCGAACTAATGAAAGAAATAGAAGATCAAATTCCATCTGGTTTCAGTTTACCATTGGATCTAAATACAGATCTGTGGAAGTTCTATAACGCTTTGCGTTGTTCCACCATTGTTAGTCAAGATTACTTAGCTACCGTCATAATAGTTCCCCTAAAGCCCGTGATTAGTACATACTCTTTGATAGAGGCTCGAGCCCTATCCATTCCTTATGTAAATGAGACTTCGGAGATCAAACTGTCTCCAGACTCAGCCCGCTTATCAGCGCAAATAGACATAGAAGGCTCGTATTTCCTTATAAATGAAAAGCAATCGCATTATGTTCTACTAACCGAAGTAGAGACCCGTCAGTGTCTAACACAAGAAATGCCGTTCTGTGATATAAGGCAGGGAATTATCACCACTTATGCCACACAGTTGTGTGTCATTAGCTCATATTTAAATCAGTACGATACCGTAAATTCCGTTTGTCGAACGACCGTGCAGACCAATCTAATAGACCCAGAGGCTATATTTTTAGAACGAAATCAATGGTTGATTATCACCACTCAGAGTTTTCATATGACGATGAAATGCTTAGATCATACTCATAATACTTTAGATATACGCCCTCCGATGTCTTTTGTAAAACTACCGGTTTTATGTCAGACATATAGTAGCAAATTAGTCCTACCGATGTACTACGAAAATAACAGTACCGCCTTACTTCAAGATAAGGAGCTTTTAAATTTCGCTACGATAGTTAATGTCTCTTCTAACCATATATGGCATCCTATTTATAAACAATTTTCTAATCACTCGTCGATCAAAATCCCGAAATTGATGGATCATGTAAAACGAGTTCCCTTAAAACAGTTAATTACCCAAATTCAATACTTGAAGAGTCAATCATCATTTTCTGAGGGCACGTCTATTTTCGAAACTTATCAGAATTGGTTTATTGGAATCGCCGTAGCTGTAGGAGTTATAATATTGTTGGGGATCATATTTTGCAAAGTTTATAAAATTCGTAAGGGTATTTGTGCTAACAAGCTTTCAGTTTCTAAGTTACGAAATGATGATAAACAGAAGGTGGTTTTCACTTCCGTGCCGCAGTATGAGCCGACCAACGAAGATCAAAAGCCATACCCAAATTACCCATTGGGAGTCGAGAGTAGACCTAGTGCTCCTAGACCGCCTCCGGGGACGTGCAAAATTATTTATCCGACCTTACCACGTCAGGACCTGCCATCGACAACTGATGATTGAAAATGATTGTTATACAAAGAAATGACGTAACCTGGCCAAACGAAACCGCTATAAAAAACAAGGGTCAACTTAAATTCTTTCCCACTTGTTGTTACGACATCACCTATACATTATTGTTCATTAAAGTTCTTCTTGGATCTACCATAATTAAAGAAATGGCTACCCACCAATACCTAATGGATGTGTCGGTCCTTACGACACTCTGCTTATTGAACACTTTTCTGGGGTTGCCAACTCCTTTGGAGGTTTATAATTTATACACGGATGAAGAAGAGGCTTCCCGCGTGACGGATTTCGTGGATGAAGTGTATAACGCCCTCATCGATAGAGATGATACGATAGAACATTTAGATATCATAAATGGCGACGAGATTCTCAGTCGGTATCAAAATGACCAGCCCTTGGTGGACGATCTTTCGACCGAAAGCAAAGAATACCGGCTGAGAGTTTTATTCTGCCATTGGAATGAACGCCGATATTCCGCAAAGACTGGCCTCCAAAACTTAATACAGACTTAGGAGGCCGACGGATTTTACCCCTTACGGACTGGAATCGGAAACCAATTACCCCCTCGGAAAACACCTACCATCATAAAACAACTTTGCACCATTTCAATAATATTTAAACTATAGTTAAACACCTTTAAGCTAGATTTTTTTGAAGAAGAATTTAGTCATTTGGCTATTTAATGCAGGGTGAAAGTCATGCAGAAAGTTCCTCTTGGTTATTCAATATAACCCTTTACTCCACATATACGCCTTTCTACACAGTTGAAAACAGAGAAGACCCAGATAGGAGCTGTCTGATCAGTGTCTGCTCTGTTTGCTTATGGTATTACATTTATATAGATCTGATAATGCACTTGGTTTAACTTTTTCTATGCTGATTTTTCAGAGTGGAATAGCCCATCAGTGTTTAACTACAGATCCAGTCCGTATGAAAGACTTAATTTGAATGACAGACAATGCATACTCTGATCAGAGGCCTCCTCTAGGATCTCTCTGATCTGAGTCTACACTGTTTTCAAATGACAGTGCATTCATTCAAAAGGTTAATGAAAAATATTTTTGTTTTTACAGCAAAACGTCACATCAAATCTGGAGGGAGGTAATCGACAAAAGGCTATGAAGAGACTCAGAGTTCCTCCCCTTGGGGATAAGGTATGCCCCCATTCTCTTCTGAGAGCCCAGTACAGCTCAGGTCCAACTTCCAAAAACATTTTCTTGCATTTAACCCATTCACTCATATAAAGGCTTTATCAGATGAACCAGGTATTACCTATACAAACAGTTAGTATCCAGACGAGACACTAGATAACCAACATCTCATCATGATCAATACTGTTTGATGTTATATTCAAGAAAAGAGAAGATATTTAACCATTTACTCCATAAATAAGTCTACACCTTATCAAACAGAGCACACCCAGATCGGATAGATCCTGTAGGAGCTGTCTGATCAGTGTCTTCTCTGTTTGCTTATGAAATAATATAGTTATGATTGTACACTTTCTGTATTTGCCAAAATTTCCTGTGTTCATATGTTTTTGTAAAAAGTAATCTAAATCAGTATTCATGTTGGCATTATTTCTTACATGAATTTTGATGGAGCAAAGGGTTAAGAATGAAGATTGTGGCAGAGACAAAATAAAATACTTATCTGTTTTGCAGGAAAATCCAATGACCACATTTAGAGTTGGTTTATTTTCTGGAATTTTTATGGTGTTGGCGGTGGTCATCATATTGGCAGGTGAGTATCATGTTTAATCGTAGCCCATTCCCTAAGTGAATTATGCATGAATTGATCACTTCATGAATATACGGTAACATTATTTCTATAAGGTAAAAACTTCCAATGAAATCTTTGGCTTAAGCAAAATCAGTAGGATCAGATCTATATAATTTCATAAGCAAACAGAGCAGACCCTGATCAGATGACTCCTATAGGAGTCATCTGATCTGGGTCTTCTCTGTTTGCAAAGTCATTAAAAAGTGTTTGACACTCTGAGGAATTAGATATGCTGTCTTTTGAAAATGACGGGAACAAACGTGTGTCAGAAGATATACTGTCTTTTGAAAATGATGGGAACAAACGTGTGTCAGAAGCAAGTTGCTTAGAAGGCTAATAGATTAATTACTTAATCCTTTTTTGTGTCACCTGCCGAGTGGCAGTGTGTTACATAGGGATCTTTTTTCTGTCGTCTGTCTGTTCATTTGTCTGTCAGACTTTTTTTTTTTATTCTATCACTTCTCCCAGCAGGTGACACATGTATTCCTTTGAACACTCTTGTGTTATTGAATATTCATGTAAGAAATAATGACATCATGAATATTTATTAGATGAAGTTTTATTATGGCATATGTACAAATGGATGTTTTGATATTGGTAGAAACTTTAGAGTCAGATCTATTATTATGATTTCATAAACAAACACAGCAGACCTTGATCGGAGGGCTCCTGGGTCTACCCTGTTTGCAAACTTATTGATGCCTCTGTACAGTTTTGTCACTCTTCTTTCAGCATTTTTTACTGACAAGCAGGGCCCATGGGAACCAGCACTGAGGATGTATCGGGGCATGTTTATCATCATCCTCGACATATTCCTACTTGGTATCAACACATATGGCTGGAGGTCATCGGGGGTCAACCATGTACTGATATTTGAGATTGATCCACGCCGCCATCTTACTCATCAGCAGCTGATGGAGGTAGGCCCATGTGATTATGTCCAGCAGTAACGTCAACACCAGTACTGCTATTCCTATTAAAATTCACCCTTGCATCCACAATCATAAGGGATACAATTAGTTATGGTATTGTTACTCTATTTGAATATTTAACGCTTTACTCCGTAAATACGTCTTTGCAACCTCACCACTGTGGGTTCGAATTGGAGCCATCTGATCAGGGTCTGCTATGTCTGCTTTTGATATAATAGATAATTTTATGATTCTACAGTTGCCAGGGCAGAAAAAATCCTATGTCAATGTGCCATAATAAAAAAATAACCTAATTAATATTTATGATATCATTATTTCTTACATTAATATTCATGGAGTTCAGGGATAAGGAGTTCGTATCTGTAGCACATTTCATGCATTTGTTTAATCCTTAACTCGGTGGGCAATGATGGAACAGGAACAGTCTGATCAGGGTCTACTCTGTTTGCTTATGAAATAATCTAGATATGATTCTACAGTTTCTACTATGGCCAAAAGTTCCCGTGTCAATATACCATTATAAAAAAAAAAAATCTAATAAATATTCATGATGTCATTATTTCTTACATGAATATTCATGGAATGAAGGGTGAATAGGTAATGTATTTTGTATTTCAGCTATCGACACTTCTTGCTGTTATCTGGTGTTTGAGTACCCTGTGCTACCTGTTCAGCGGGTTTATTGGTGTGTCGGGCTATGTTTTCCCACTGGCAATGGCCGGATTCATGATCATTTATCTGCTTAACCCTATCAAGATACTACACTACAGCTCCCGCATGTGGCTGCTAAAAATCCTGGTAAACCCTGTTAGATATGAAATATTGACCGCCCCATTTGTTGACATGCTAAGTAATTGTATTGTACCCAAAACTGTTATCTGCTAACAATTTCAACAGACAGAGTGTTGAAATGTTCTTGATACAGGTGAAAGTAAATAGTTACTCAACATCCATTGGGATTCATACTGTTTGCAAAAGCTATAATTACTTCATATGTTATCATGCAGAGTTATTTTAGAACCTGTCTTAACCCATTACCTCATAGGCAATTTTTTGATACAACCTCTTTGAATAAATCTGCCCAAAGTAGCATTAAATAGAGAAATTTTTTTTTTAGAATTTTGTAGTTTGAAACCATTGTGATAAATAAAGCATTTGCTCCTATCGGAGCAAATGCTCTATTTATCGCAATGGTTTCACAAAGTGACTTTTACAAAGTCGTCAAAAGTCATCAATATGAGGGAATGGGTTAAACGGCCATTCATTTATTGAGCATAGGAGTCTTAAAAAGCAGGTGGTTGCTCAATGCAGGACAACAGTAATGCAGAAAGCTCTCATAGTAACTCTTTATGCCTTTGCAAACAGGGAATACCCTGATTGGACCTGTCCTGAAGGAGCTGTCTAATTAGAGTCTGCTCTCTTGCTTATGGGATTATATAGATCTGATTCTACAGTGTTTGCGTAAGCCAGTAATTCCCTTTGAAAGATTAACATTGTTAAAAAAATTAAGTTGATGAATATTGTTAATCCTTTCCTCCATAAATACACCTTTCTACACATTTGCAAACGGAGTAGACCCAGATAAGATGGGGAGCTGTCTGATCAGGGTCTGCTATGTTTGCTTATTGAATAATATAAGTCTGATTCTACAGTTTCTGCTGTGGCAAACAATTCATTTGTTAATTAAAGACGATTTCTACAGTTCGTTTCCTTCCAAGATTTTTTCATTTTTTTATGTTTTTTTTTAAAGTTTGCTGATTGTAAACAGAAATAGAAAAGATGGGGTTACAGACTTTATTTTTTAGTAATTACCATGAAATAAACATAAGCGTGCTTCCTGCCTTTTACATACAGGACAGAACAAAAATCATGACATCGGTGATATTTTCGTAAATTTCTAAGAAACTTATCCAAGAATATTTTTCAATTTTTCACATTTTGTGCTTTATAGTATCTTTAACATGAAATCAAAAAGAAATATGTAGGTTGCAGGATTGTTTTTTTAAGTAATTACTCAATTTGTCACCTAGTGGTTGTGATATCCCATGAAAATTACGCCAAAATGGGCGACGTCTTTTGACGTCACATTGCTATGACGTTGTACCAATTTGTTTATAATACTCCCGTACCGGATGTTTCTGATTGATTTTTAAATTTTTATACGTTCGGCGAATTATATTGTAGCAGTTTTCTCATGTAATCGAAATTGGTGATACATTTAAGGTCTCTAAATGTTGGTCGAAAAAGTTGTTTGAAATTAGTGCGATCCAGAATACCGGTACCGGTAAGTTCTGCGCAGAACTTACTACCGAAATCGTCTTTAATATTCATGATATCATTATTTCTTTAATGAATATTCATGGAGTGAAGAATTAAGTGGCCATTTGCAGAGCTCCAGATAAGATGCGTAAATGAATACATTTTCAAGAATAGCTGCTTTATTTCTCCACAAACCCCTATCTGTTTAGAATTGTCTCTTTGAAATGATTCTTAGAGAGATCACAACATATGGTTTGGTGGATAAATGACGATTTTAGTACTTGAGAATGCACATTTATCTGATGCTCTGCATATGATTGGACAGTATTAATTTATTTACTTGTCTCCTCTCCATTTTATATTTGTCTTGTTTCAGTTTCGGATTTTCACGGCTCCTTTTCACCATGTTGGCTTTGCAGACTTCTGGCTGGCTGATCAGTTGAACAGTTTGGCTGTCGTTTTGCTTGACTTTGAATACATGATCTGTTACTATGCATTTGAAGTGGAGTGGCTTGGTGGAGACAGTAAGATAAATTAAGATTCTTTTTCTCTTGTTCACAAAACTTTGCAATTTCAGAATACAGTTAAACCCCTCTTAACCAAAATTCTAGTAGAGAAAACTTTTAATAGATACTTTTGGGCAGGTGGCTGGTTAATGCAAGGTGAAAGTCATGCAGAAAGCTCCTAGGGGATCTTTCTGCATGCCTTTCACCCTGCATTAAGCTGCAACCAGTCGCCAAGACTATCTTTCTTTGTCTCTTGTACACAAAATTTTGCAATTTCAGAATAATAATTAGGTCATTACCCCTCTTAACCAGACACTAAATCTAGTATTAATATTGGTCTTCAAGACAGATGACAGCTTGATACAGGGTAAAAGTCATGCATAAATATCCTTTAGGAGAGGAGCTTTCTGCATATAGCTGCCACCTGTCTGTTAGATTGATAATGATACGTGTAATCCGACATGTACTTGAAAGTTCATACAACTGAGATTTTACTAAATATTTTGTCTAAATGCATTTCATTCACAGGGCCTGCAGTTTGTACAAAGCATGTGTATGGTATTCGAACTATCATCAGCATTCTGCCAGCATGGTGGCGGTTTGCCCAGTGCCTCCGACGTTACCGAGACACCAAGCTCGTCTTTCCTCACATCATCAATGCCGGGAAATATTCAACAACTTTCTTCACTGCTTGTTTTTCCACGTTGTATCATGTAGAGATTGGTGAGTCTTCCTCTAGCTTAGTTCATATATGTGAGCAGAAGTCAAGATAAGATGCATAAATTAAAATATTTTGAAGAATTACTTCTTTATTTCTCCACCAAAACCCTATATTCTGACCACTCAGAGAGACGATTCTAAAGAGTGGTCACAACCTTGGATTCGGTGAAGAAATGACCATTTTAGTATTTGAATGTGCACTTTGATCTGTTGCTCTGTATGTGAGAGAAGTTGTATCGAGATAATGATGCTTTTTGACTCTTGTAAACAAAGTAGACCCAAATCTGATGACTCAGAGGTCTGATTGGGGTCTGCTGTGTTTATGAAATAAAAGATCTTATTGTACACTTTCTGCTATGGTAAATAATTTCTTTTCGTATAATGCTATTATAAAATTTGTACTGATTAAAATTCATACATTCATTATTTATTAATTGAATATTTATCAGGTACGTGGTTGAATTGTTAATTCCCAATAATTATATTGAAGCTAGACCTTATGTTCCTTTAATAACCCTTTACTCCAGGAATACACCTTTCTATGCCTATTTAAACAGAGTAGACCCGACCCACATCAGTGGTCTCCTATAGGAACCATCTGATCAGGGTCTGCTCTGTTTGCTTATGATATAATACAGATATGATTTAACAGTTTTTGCCATGGTCAAATATTCCTGTGTCTATCTACTATTATAACTCTAATTAATATTCATGATGTCATTATAACTTATCATAAACTTTTATGGAGTAAATAGTTAAGCTATTACATACCATGTCTTACGTAAATATTCTTCTTTATTCCATAACTTTTTACTCCATGAATATTCATGTAAGAAATACTGACATCATTAATCTTAATTAGATTAAATATACATGTAATTGTTTGGTTATGGAAGAAACTGTAGAATTATATCTATATTATATCATTAGCAAATGGAGTAGACCCTGATCAGACAGCTCCTACAGGAGCTGTCTTATCTGGGTCTACTCTGTTTGCAAAGGCCTAGAAAGGTGTATTTATGAAGGAAATGTTAAGTGGTCCCTATAGAACAATTCTACTTTTTTTTCTGACTGCACAGAGGTGAATGGAGAGGAGAATCGACAGTCCCACGCCTTCTTCTACCTTTGGATAGTGTGTGCAGTACTCAGTTCATGTTACACCTTGACCTGGGACCTCAAAATGGACTGGGGTCTGTTTGACTCCAACGCAGGGGAAAACACTTTACTGCGAGAGGAAATAGTCTATGCTTACAAGGTACAACAAATGCCAGTGAATACTACTTCTTATCAAGTACATAGAATGCTAGTGAAAATCACTGCATACCAATCTATATAGAGCTAGTGAACACCACTGCATACAATGTACACAGAATGCTAGTAAACAATACTGTATACAAGGTACACAGAATGCTAATGAACTTCATTGCATACCAATGTACACAGAATGCTTGTGAAAAAGACTATTTACAAGGTACACATAATGCTAGTGAAACCACTATATATAAGGTACACAGAAGGCCAGTGAACATCATTGCATACCAATGTACTCAAAAGCTAGTAAACACTACTGCATACAATGTACACAAAATGTTAGTGAAACCATTGCATACCAACATACACAGAATGCTAGTAAACACTACTGCATACAAGGTACACAGAATGTTAGTGAAACCACTGTATACAAGGTACACAGAATGCCAGTGAACATCATTGCATACCAATGCACACAAAAGCTAGTAAACACTACTGAATACAAGGTACACAAAATGTTAGTGAATACCATTGCATACCAACATACACAGAATGCTAATAAACACTACTGCATACAAGGTACACAAAATGTTAGTGAATATCACTGCATACCCATGTACACAGAATGTCAGTGAACACTACTTTTTACAAGGTACACAGACTACTAGTGAATACCACTGCATACCAATGTACACAGAATGTCAGTGAACACTACTCTATACAAGGTACACAGAATGTTAATGAAAACCACTCAGACGTACAGGATACAAAAAAGTTATTGATACCTACTTAAAAAAATGCACTTGTTTCTTATTACAGTATAACCTCTGTTATCCGGCACCCCATGGTTCCACGTCAGTATGCCGGTTAAGAGAGGGTGCCCGTTAAGAGAATTATGCCTAGATTCACAAGTTTACGTACCTAAAGATTCATTCCAGCAAGTCCTTTTTTTCGCTGCAAGGGGAATTCCACCATGACAATTCACAAATTACATATACATATATACAACAGCGCCGAACCTGACCAGATAGCTCCATTTAAATAGGAGCCATTTGATCAGGATCTGTTTGTCTATTGTCTTTTGAACTACATGTACATGTAAAATATAGGCATAACGTGTTAAGCGTACAATCGGAAGTAAACACACATGTATAAAGGGCTCGACTAAAACACCGGATAATTCGTACTATATTTTATTTACAAGTTCAGATTCTACACAGATACATGTATATGCGGACCATCACCGCTGGTTTTTACACAATTAGCAAACAGCGTAGATCCGGACGCTAAATAATTTGGTATTGCCATTTTTGACATGTGTACATACACATATTTTCAATGACGATAACAATATAAATCTATAAAGGGCGGTCAATTTACCCTAGGCCCATTAACGGTACTTATCACCTATCTGAATGTAAAGCGCTTACTGTCAATGATCACAGGTAAGCAAACCGCTGGATAACAAGGTGTGAAAAACCGCTAATTTGCCTTTATTGGCCTGTAAAGGTATGCCGGTTAACGGTTAACAGGGGTTCCGATCAAGAAAGAGTTTGGATATATAAAACAAATAGGGAAACTGCCGGGACCAAACAGCAGTGCTGGATAACAGGGGTTTCTGGTTAAGAGGGGTGCCGATCAACAGAGGTTATACTGTATTTCTTTTTGTGAATAGAGTGAAACAATATTAACCCATTGAATGCATGAGTGTACTGGCAACCAATGTAGAGCCAGATCGTAGGGCTCCTTTACACTTAGATAACATTAACTGTTATTACGCTGTAAAAATTGATGTCTGCCCAATTGCTGGTATGGAGCAATTTTCACTTGATTTTTTCAAGCTTTGAGAAATTATTGATGGAGTAACAAACAACTAGGATCATGATACGACACTGAGTGATGAGTGACGTGAGTTAACCCTTTACTCCATAAGTACACCTTTCTACCCATTTGCAAACAGGGTAGACCCAGATCAGACAGCTCCTGTAGGAGCTGTCTGATCTGGGTCTGCTCTGTTTGCTTATGAAATTACAGTTTCTTCCATAGCCAACATCTCCTGTGTTCATATGCCATCATAAATGGGTCCGATATTCATGGTGTTGTTATTTCTTATTTGAATATTCATGGAGTAAAAGGTTAAATGGACCTTTTAAATGGAGAATTGGTGTCATTAATTAATATTCATGATGTCATTATTTCTCATATGAATATTCATGCCATAAAGTCTTTACGGAAGTTTTACTGTAACATGATTAATGTAATTAGATGTTATTTATTTTCTGTTTCAGTTTTATTACTATTTTGCCATTGTGGAAGACTTCATCCTGCGGTTTATCTGGTCTTTAACCGTCTCTATAGGAGAGGGATTACTGGTACACAATGAAATACTGAAGACACTCTTGTCTTCCTTAGAGATATTCAGGTAATATTTCTAATAAATGTCTTGGAGGGGTGGGGTTACAATTTTAACCATTTCCTTCATATAAACGGGTTTTCACTCGTTTGAAAACAGAGTAGACCCAGATCAGACAGCTCCTATAGGAGCCATCTGATTAGGGTCTGCTCTGTTTGCTATTAATGGAATTTGAAAAATCTGTTTCTTTACTTTCTAAAATGGCTATTATATTCTACCTTCCATATTTTGTCCATGAATATTCAGGATGTATTGAAATTTGGAGAAAAAAAGACTTTTGAAAATTTTATACTATAAACATTGAGCTAAAAATATTCATGATGTCATTATTTCTTACACAAGTACTGAACAGGAAAAGAGTTATACAATAAATAATAAACCTAACCCTTTCCCTTTTAAAATGCACTTGCAAACAGAGTAGACCCAGACCAGATGGCTCCTTTAAGAGCTATGTGATCAGGGAGCCATCTGATCAGGGTCTGCTCTGTTTGCATTTGACAATATATAGATCTGATTCTGCAGTTTATGTTAAAGCAAAACTTTCCCTTGAATAGGTTTACATTATAAAATTAATATTCAGCAAATTTCAACATGAATATTGAACAAGGAAAGGATTAAAATTTAACCCCTTTCTCCATGAATATTAATGTAAGAAATAATGACGTCATTAATATTAATTAGATCAAATTGTTATAATAGCACATGGACACAGGAAGTTTTGGACAAGGCAGAAACTGTAGAATATTATCTATATTATATCATAAGCAAACAGAGTAGACCCTGATCAGACAGTTCCTATAGAAACCTTCTGATCTGGTTCCACTCTGTTTGCAAAGGCATAGAAAAGCATATTTAGGGAGTAAAAGGTTAACAAACCTTTGTTCCTACCCCCAGGATTACAGGAGAAGGAAAACATTATTTACCTTATTTATACCTTTCAGGCGCTTTGTATGGAACTTTTTCCGTCTTGAAAATGAACATTTGAACAACTGTGGTCAGTTCCGAGCAGTGCGAGATATCTCTATAGCTCCAATGGACTCCAATGATCTCTCCAAGCTCACAGAGATGATGGACGAGGAGGATGGGGCATACACATACAGATCTGAAAAGCGACCTCTCCTTGGGAAGTGAGTCTATGAGGGTCATTATGATTTCTGAATAATGTTTCGCGGAATATTTTGATTCTCTTTCTCCAGTCTCCACCGGTGGTCAAAGCTGAATGAGTCAGTTCTGCACATTTTTTCTAACTTTTAACCCTTTCCCTATTTAATATTCATGTATTATAAGAAATAATGATATCATGAATATTTATTTACTGGATTTTTATAATGGTATATAAACACAGGCTATTTTGATTTTTAAAGGAACTGTAGACTCAGATATATATACATTGTACTTCCGCAAGCAAACACAGATGCCCTTGCTCAGATGATAAAGGATTACTTGTTAACCCTTACAGCGCTGGAGTTTCAAATGGACTATTCAAAATTCAAACAGGTGAATATTTATAAGTGTAACATAACAAACAGTGCAGACCCAGATGATAGGGCTCCTCTGGTGAATAATGGTTCAATGGGAATGGTGAATAATGGGCCAATGGGAATGGTGAATAATTGTCCAATGTGAATGGGATAAACAAAGCTGATTTTTGTATGATTTCAGGGGCACAAAGAAAGACAAGGTCATTGTAGAGGAGAACAATGTACAGGAGAAGATACCATGGAAATTTAAAGGTGTCTGAGAGATAAGTTACCATGGAAGCTCAGATGTATCTGAGAGGCCTCGCAATGATATTGACATATTAAACAGAACCACTTCGAAGTGACCACCCAAAATCAGGACAGATGGTAGCTGACCGATGGATAAATGTTATGCCGAAGGAGTTTTCAGCATTCCTGTTATCTGGCATTAACCCAGTCCTCCATAGCCTATTTTTAGACCCAACCTCTTTTGAATAAATCTACCCTAAATGAGCATTTAGTAGAGAAAAGGAAAATTTAGAATTTTGTAGTGTTGGAACCATTATGATAAATAGAGCATTTGCACCTATAGAAGCAAATGTTCTATTTGTCACAATGGTTTCCAAAGGGGACTTTTACAGAGGTATGGAAAGGCATAATTATGGAGGAAATGGTAAAGCTTCAACCTTTTGTAGAGCCCCATGTTTATCCATTATGTGGCCACTGTAGACAGGTTTTATTGTATATCGTAGTATTACTCAGAATATTATCTCATTGCCAGCTGGTCTTAACCCTTTCCTTCAAGATAATCTATTGAAGACATAATGACATCATGCATAATAGTTGTCTTCATTTTTAAAACCAAGCCAGAAAGTGTACAGTTAGATCTATATTATGTCATAAGCAAACAGAGCAGATCTTTATCAGAAGGCTCTTATAAGAGCCGTCTGATCTCGGTCTACTCTGTTTGCAAATGCGTAAAAACAAGTTTATATGAAGGAAAGGGTTTTGAAAAACAATGTAATCAGAATGTCAGACAATTTTGAGCCTGACAACATGTTGAGTTAATTGGTTTATTGCCTGAATTTAAACTGTCTGTGTAGGTATATCACAAGTTTGCCACTATCACGCAAAGAGAGAAAAAGTCTATATCCCAGAGCTTCAGATAAGAGGCATACTGGGTTTTCTCAACTGTCTTAAACTTCAGACAAAGAATTACTCATTCTTGATACTCATTAGAATTACATCAGTCATTTATAAGATAAAAAAATGTATTTGTGTAACTAATATGAATCATTGACATAACAAGATTTGTTATATTGATGGGATCATGTATGCTACAATGGCAAATATGTAACAAACTTGACACATATGTAATACACTTGACACATGTAACACACTTGACACATGTGTAACAAATTTGACATTTGTGTAGCAAACTCAACACATATGTAATACACTTGACACATATGAAACACATTTTACATTTATGTAAAAAATAATAATTGACTAATATGTAACAAATTTGTCATTTGTGTAACGAACTATACACATATGTAACTTGACACACAGAGTTTAACTTTGATATCGCAGACTCCGATAACTTGAACTTCAGGATAACTCCAAGTAAATGTTCATTCTGTCCAAAATTTGCAATACAAATTTTTTCTAAAACTTAATCAATACGCATATCTAGAAACACATGTGACAGCTTAATCCAGATCGAAAGTAATGCTGAAAGCTCCTACAGGGGCTTTCAGCATTACTTAAGACTTGCATTGAGCTGTGAACTGGAGAAATTGTTTAGATTAGAAATCATATAAACCTCTGTTATCTCAAAGTAAATTGTATAGTCCCTTGAAGTTTGAGATATCGAAGTTCAACTGTATGTTACAAACTTGACACATATGTTTTAAACTTGACACATATGTAACAAACAAGGCTCAAATAACAACTAAACTATCATTATTATCATCATAACAACCTTTATCATCATTAACAGCAACAATGTCGCCACTGTAAGCATCATTTATCATCTTCATTTATTATCACCATCACCAATCATTATCATCATTATAGTCATCATCATCATCATCATAATATCATTATCATCATCATTATTTTCATAAAGCAGCAACAGCCTAGAAGGGTATGGTAATATAACTATGACCTCTGAACTTCTAGAACACTTTCCCAAAAGCATTACATTTGTTACATATGTGTCCAGTTTGTTACCCTTGTGCCACTGTCACAATATATATCCCTAACATATACACGTGGAAAAAGCATTTATTCACCCACAAGGGTATGCAGTTTTTTACAGTTTAGTCTTCAAATCTGCTGCCAATCATTAAAGTTGTTTCCCTTGTTTAGATTCATCTGTGATATTTCTAATGTGATGCTGTTTTACCCTTTACCCGATGAATATGTATGTAAGACTGCCCATTGTGTATATTGACCATTTCCCTGTTGCGTATTCATGTAAGAATTAATAACATAACTCTTATAATTGAATATGTACATAGGATATTTATGTTTTGGTAGAACCTGTAGATATATTATAATTCGTAAGCAAACAGAGCAGACCATGATCAGACAGCTCCTAAAGGAGTTGTCTGATCTTTGTCTACTCTGTTTGCAAAGGGGAGAAAAAGCATTTATATTAGGGGAAAGGTTAATTTGGTATTGTAGAAACAGAAAGAACACTGATCAAATAGCTTCTATATGAGTTGTCTCATCTGAGTCTACTCTGTTTCTAAAGCCAAAAAATGCGAGTTTATAAAGTAAAGGCTTAGCCCTTTTAGCCCTTGACGACTTTCGTCTGCAAAATGTTCTTAACCCACTCCCTCATATTGACGACTCTGTAAAAGTCACTTTGTGAAACCATTGTGATGGAGCATTTGCTCCTGTAGAAGCAAATGCTCTATTTATCACAATGGTTTCAGCCTACAAAATTCTATAATTTTCCTTTTCTCTAGTTAATGCTCTTTTTCGGTAGATTTATTCAAAGAGTTTGAATCTAAAAATAGCCTATGAGGTAAACGGTTAAAGTAAATATTTCTTTAACATTTTACTTTATATAAAAGCCATTTGCAAACCGATTTGACCCAGATCAGATGGCTCCTATAGAAGCCGTCTGATCAGGGTGTACTGTGTTTGCAAAGGCATGTATATGAAGAAAAGGGTTAATATGGAATAATATAGATCTGCTGAGTCCATGCTTATAAAACTTTTTAGTTCAGTTTGTGTTCGTTCTCAAGTTTTTGATTGGTCAGATTTAAGCCTTTGGCTCAAATATGACCAATCAAAAGCTTGAGAACAAACTCAGACTCGACTAAAAACTTTTATAAGCAAGGACCCTGATTGTTTAGTTGCTGTAGTGGCAAATATTTCCCATGTTCACATTCCTGTATAAAATTCATGTAATACTCCAGATGTCCTAATAGTCATGAATATTCATGAAGAAAAGTGTTAGGCCATTCCTTCATATAAACAAATTTTCACACATTTGCAAACAGAGTAGACCCAGATCAGATGGCTCCTATCGGAGCAGTCTGATCAGGATCTGTTTTGTATGCTAATATAATTTGCATGATCTGTTTCTTTAATGTCTAAAAAAGCTACATTGTTCCACCTTCCATATTTCATTATAGCACTTTTGTTGATCAATATTCAGTATGTATTGGAATTTGAAATAAACTTAGAACGGAGAAAAGGATAATACATATACATGTACATAAGTTGTATCTGTGCAGAGTTGCAGGTAAAAACAATACAGCTGAATCCACAACACCTTTTATTCACCCAAACCCTTAATTGCTGGTACTCATTAGAATCACTTTAGAGAAACTGTTCTAGTGAGTACTAACGTGATAAGGGTTTAACCCATTCCCTCATATGCTATTTTTAGATCCAACCTCTTTGAATAAATCTACTGAAAAGGAGCATTAACTAGAGAAAAGGATTTTCTTAAAAATATTTTAGTTAAAAATCATTGTGATAAATAGAGCATTTGCTCCTATAAAAGCAAATGCTCTATTTATCACAATGGTTTCAACAGATTACTTTTGTAGAGGCGTCAAAAGGCATCAATATGAGGGAATGGGTTAACTGATAAAGTAAATATGTTCATAGAATTCCCAAACCCTTTCAGCACTGAATGTCGTTTGTAAACAATGCATACACAGATGAGAGGCCTCTTAAAGGAGCCCTCTCATTAGGGTCTGCACTGCATGTCATGTTTCAGTTTTTCTCCACCACACCCCATGTTGTGAACACTCATTAGAATCATACCGAAGTGTTTGGTGGAGAAATAAAGAAGTTATTCCTGAATATGTTTTAATTTAAGGATCTTATCAGGACATCAGTGAATATTTACAAAAAAGTATAAACTTTTTATTAATTTTGGAATAGTCCATTTGTAAGATCAGTGTTGAAAGGGTTAATACTCTTGTTATCTAGAGTTCTGTTAGTGTTGTTGTACATATACAATAGTTACATATATGTTTTAACACATGCAATATTAGTTGTATGATTGTAAGTACATACACATGAGTTGTATGATGATAAGTACTTACACATGAGTTTTATGATGATAAGTACTTACACATGAGTTGTATGATTGTAAGTACATCTACACGAGTTGTATGAGTGTAAGTACATACACATGAGTTGTATGAGTGTAAGTACATACACTTGAGTTGTATGATTGTAAGTACTTGAACACAAGTTGTATGATTGTAAGAACATACACATGAGTTGTATGATTGTAAGTACATACACTTGAGTTGTATCATTATATTTACTTGAACATGAGTTGTACGAGTTTATGTACATGTACATGAGTTGTGTGAGTGTAAGTACATACACTTGAGGTATATGAGCTTAAGTACATAATCAGTGTAAGTACATGTTCATGAGTTATACGAGTTCGAGGTTGAAAATTCATAAATGTTTTGTTCATCCTGCATAATAGTGAAGGCAAACAAAAAAACTCACTCATCCTGGAAAAGAAGGGAAAACATGAGTAATATGAGAGTTATTACGTATACATGAATTGTATGAGTGTCAGTACATACATATGAGTTGCTTGTGTGTTTTAGCACATATGTGTGTTTTAGTAAAGAAATATTAGTTTTACGAGTGTCTGTCAGACGTGCTGATCAGTTGTATGAGTGTCTGTCAGACGTGCTGATCAGTTGTATGAGTGTTTGTCAGACATGCTGATCAGTTTTATGAGTGTTTGTCAGACATGCTGATCAGTTTTATGAGTGTCTGTCAGACATGCGATTGTCAGCCATGCTAGTCAGATAAATGAGATTTACAACTGTTTGTTGGTACATGCACATGTTTTTATTGTTTAACTACAGGAGCAATGCAATCAGGGTCTGCTCTGTTTGCTTGGGATATAATATAGATATGATTCTATAGGTTCTGCCATGGCCTATGAGCATCTGCTATTATAACAGTTAATATAATTATAACAGTTACTCTAATTAATATTCATGTCACTATTTTTGCCATAAATATTAATGGAATAATGGGTTAAGGCAGATGACAGCTTAACTCATTCACTCATAGGCTATTTTTAGACCCAACCTTTTTTAATTAATTTACCGAAAAGGAGCATTAACTAGAGAACAGGAACATTTTAGAATTTTGTAGTTTGAAACCATTGTGATAAATAGAGCATTTGCTCCTATAGGAGCAAATGCTCTATTTATCACAATGGTTTCACAATGTGAATTTCATAGAGGCACAAAAATGTGTCACTAGGGGTAATGTGTTAATATAATTATATAATATATATTATCCCTTTACTCCATGAATATTCATATGAGAAATGATGACATCATTAATAATCACTAGAATATTTTTTATAAGGGTACGGGTACACAGGAAGTTTTGGCCATGACAGAAACTGTAGACTCATATCTGTATTATTCCATAAGCAAACAGAGCAGACCCTGATCAGACGGCTCCTATAGGACTCGTCTGATCTGGGTCTACTCTGTTTGCAAAGACATAGAAAGACGTATTTATGGAGTAAAGGGTTAAGCAGCCACCTGCCGAAAAAGTTCTCAATTCTTCGTATATACCTAAGATGCATGTGTGTTTGGTACCGTTACATTCATTGTGTGAGTGCTTGGAGGTATATGTACATTAGTGTGACTGCTCCTATAAGGTGGCTCCTATATTGTCTGTTTGTTTGTCCAAGTGGGACATGTTTCATATATTATTCTGTTAACATGTACAACGCCATTTGTATTCAGAGCAAGAATAAATTTTCTACAATAAAGGGTCACTTTTTTATTCTCACTTTTCCTAATGACCTTTAACCTTAGAATGCTAAGGAAAATTTGATTGCATTAACCCATTCCCAGATATTGACGACTCTGTAAAAGTCACTTTGTGAAACAATTGTGATAAATAGAGCATTTGCTCCTATAGGAGCAAATGCCCTTTATATCACAATGGTTTCAAACTACAAAATTCAAAGAAATTCCTTTTCCCTAGTTAATGCTCCATTTCGGTAGATTTATTCAAACAGGTTATATCTAAAAATAGCCTATGAGGTAATGGGTTAATGTTCACCCACTTCATTGTCCAGGTACAATATATACATGCATTTAGTGTCTAGTCTAAATTACAATTAATGGTGCCCATTAGTTTGGATCCTGCTCTGATGCTATTTTCTTATTATTTATATTGACACGGAATGTCCTTATTATACATGTACCCCCGTAAACAAAGTTTAGGAAGTATACATGAGTCACTACATCCATCTGGATCCATGCTTATTAAACTTTTTAGTTGAGTCTGAGTTCGTTCTCAAGCTTTTGATTGGTCAGATTTGAGTTCTCGAGCTTTTGATTGGTCAGATTTGAACCAAAGGCTCAAATCTGACCAATCAAAAACTTGAGAACGAACTCGGACTCAACTAAAAGTTTTATAAGCATGGATACAGGTTGTCCGTCTGTCAATAAGGTATTGACAAAGGCTATATTGACTTCAAATACTATGGAACGCCATTCTGTCATGCTAATTGATTAATACAAAATGCGAATGCTTTATGCCAATTGTATATATTGCTTGGGAATGTTCCAAATGATGGATGTAAATGCCAAATGCTTATTGCTAAATACATGTTTGCACTACTAGCATTGAACAGCGCTATTTTTAAAGTAACTGTACGTTTGCTAAATGCATGTTTATTTACATTAAAGCTTATTGCTTATTGCACTATTGAATTAAAAATGGCGCTGTTCAATGCTAGTAGTGCAAACATGCATTTAGCAATAAGCATTTCGCATTTGTCATTTACATCTATCATTTGGAACATTCCGGTTCTTTCCCTAGCAATTTACAAAATTGGCAAAAAGCATTTCGCATTAAGCATTTAGCAAATAGCATGGCAGAATGGCGTTCCATAAAATACAGATACAGATCATTGTGAAAAAGTACAGCACACAGCCATCACGCTGTCATCAGTATTTTTAGAGTTACTGCCATTTGTTTGAAAAATAAAGCCAAAATTAAAATTGCTGTAAAAATACCGAGTATAAAATTACGAGTTATGCAGATTCCTGGTCGTAACATTTTACTCTTCACCATGCAAAAATAGTTGTTTTACGATCAGTTCCAATTATGACATTTCGTGCTGCACTTTTAATTTAATAAAACAGAGTCTGCAATTTTCTCTTTTCGCATTGCTACTTTTGCTTTCGAAGGATCGCCCGCTTTCAGAATATATTTTCAGTAAAAACTCGATACTACGAAATTTTAGTAATGAAGAATTTATGTCTTTGTAGGCAGGTGGTTCCTTAATCAAAGACCTATTATGGCTTAATGCAGGGTTAAAGTCATACAGAAAGCTCCTAGAGGAGCTTTCTGCATTCTAGGAGCTTTCTGCATGACTTTCACCCTGCATTAAGCTGCCACCTGTGTTAAATACCAATAACGGTACGTATTTGGGTGTTCGAATAATCGAGTTTCCAATGTACTTTGTATTGTACATTGTATTATGACAAAGCTAGGACATGCGTTGCAAATAGCGGTACCACATGGCAATATGTGACAGGTCGATCCTACATAAGGTTGCACTGAAAAGGTTTAATAAACTTACTTCTACAGAAATGAAATATATTTGCCTCTTGCATGACAATGCTCTTTCACAGAAGTCAGTCCGTGTAAAATAGTATTGAGAGCAAAAAGGTAACCCCTACCCCCTGACCTATCACAACGTGGCTTTATCTTATTTCCAAAACGGAACCTTTCATAACTAGGCACCGATGCATATCCAAAAGTGTGTCGGGGTCTGCAGTTTTTGAGTACATGAGCACTACCCCTGTTTCACAAAAATTGTTTCAGATATAGGATTAAAAGATTACAATTGTGTGTAGAATCTTAAGTAGAGTGTTTCTTAGGTCATTGTGTTTTTGTTATATAAAGACATTATATGCATGTAACAACAGAGTTGTATTATGAACACCCCTGGTTTTTCATACACATTGTATGGAAATCATACAGTTTGACTCTAGATGGCACGTTAAATTACTCGACGTCTCATTTGGGTACAGACTGTGTGAACAAGACACCATACATGTATCAAAAGTTGAAAGAATTGACAAGAATAACAGTAAAGTCTAAGACTGACTGTTCAGTGTTCACATATATGTAACTCAGCATGGCCTTTTCAGTTATATATGTATTTTATCAGCAGCTTCCGAACTTGTTTATATAAAAACCTGCATATTGAATACAAACAGAACACAGAGGCGCCCATGAGAAGTATTTGCACATCCCATGATAAATGTCGAGCAGTGCGCTTTTTGGTCCTGAAAAGAGCAAACTATGTCCAATGCACAACTGATAGCTAATTTGTTTAAGAACATTTATTATTACTGATATCTATCGGCGCTTTATGGGTTTTTGATGTAACCTTATGAATGTTATACTGAATAATTGACACAATGTTGGAAAACAAAATATCAGAGCAATTAGCAATTAATCTCAGCGTATCAAACAACCCACTGGAATGTCACACCACTCTTAGCAGTGGTCAATTAAATTCATATACAGTAGAACCCCTCTAATGCGACCACTTAATGAATAAATATGGGTGTCTTTATAAGCAGGTGGTTGCTAACTCCTCTAATGCGACCACTTAATGAATAAATATGGGTGTCTTTATAAGCAGGTGGTTGCTTAATGCAGGACAAAGGTGATGTAGAAATCTCCTCTAGGAGCTTTCTGCATTACTTTTGTCCTGCATTAAGCTACCACCTGCATCTAGCACCTAGAATTATACCTCTTTTAGGTGGTCGCATTAGCGGGGTTTTACTGTATTGTATTTGCTTGACATTTCTAAAGCAATGTTTCAAAATGTCATATCAGGCATGATATTTGTAAGCTGAACTGTGCCACACTATTATGTTAGATAATTAATACAACAACGAATATATAATCAATCCTCATTTCAAAACTGCTGTTGTATGGGAATAACGGCAGTTGGATAAAACTGCAGTATCATTAACTCATTCAAAGCTGAATTGTCAAATGGGCTATTCCAAACTTCAAATTGAGGTCAAGCTAACTACATATTCAGGGTTTTCTTTAAAACGTGCAACTGGACCAACACTCTCATCTGGGTCTACAATGTTTGCAATGGGACATTAGTGACTCGTGTCTCGCACTGAAACGGTCAAACAACATTGTATTGCGTGTAACCTTAAAGTGAGAAAGATGCTAATCACGTGCTATTCTTTGCGGGAGCATAACGAAGCAACGTCTTGTGTGTTATCGAAACCTGGAATGTAGTTTTAGCGTATATTGTTTTCAAACGATCCATAACTCTGATTATTGGTGTGTTAATAATTATCCCATGTGCTATCATTGTCCCATGCGTTGAAACTTACACACTTGCGGTTTTCGTTGTTGTGAGACAATAAAAATGATTGTCCGAGGCTTGATAAACAGAAACGCAACAGTTGGTTTATTTCTTGTCGGATTATCTCTGATTTCATTGACACAAGGTCAAGCAAGTAAGTACTTTATTATTCGCAATAGTTTCTACTTTGAACTCATCAACCCCGGTTGCATGTCCAGTAAAACCTCCCTATAACGACCACTAAATTACATCAATTATTTTGGGTTAAAGACAGGTGGCTGCTTAAAGCAATGTGAAAGTAAAACAGATCGCTCCTATGTGAGCGTTCTGTTTTACTTTCACCTTGCTTTAAGTAGCCACCTGCTCTAAATACCAACTAATTAACACAATTTAGTGGTCGTTATAGAGAGGTTTTACTGTAATTTAGTGGTCGTTATAGAGAGGTTTTACTGTAGTTTCGTATTGTATTCGTACTCATCTGATGAGTTAAATAATTATACATATTACACTAATAATCGATAAATGTAACTCTTTACCCGCAAAAACATAACGTCTGTTAAAATAACAATCATCTGCTGCAATTTGATTCGATTCCTTTAAGCTTTTGAAAAACTATTGATGAAGTGTCAAACAGTTTGGATCCTGGTGAGACACTGTACGACAAGGCTTCTCACACGCATTAATCCCGTGTGTAAATGCGAGTCAGACGGTAGATAGTGGGTCAATTGTAAATGTCTGTATATATAGATGAATCAAAGTTACTTTGTACATCTAGTGCTCTAAGGCAGCATCTAAGGTTTCTTCATTTTTAATCTAGACCTGACTATTGACCATGGAATAACGTGTTCTACCATTTATGACAAAAATGAACATTGTAATTTCCCCACGCCTTGACGGGGATGATCCCCGTGCTCAATCTTACGGGATTTACATATGTCAAATTATTCCTTTCGCTAGAGCTTGTTCTTCTGTTGATGATTTTAAAAAGTCGAAATCTCATATTAACTGAAAAACTCGTTAAGCAAGAGTATATATATCATAAACTAAGAACAAATTCTCTACTGTATGTCTGGTTGTCAACCCTTTTACAGTTGGAAAACACGCTGCCCTATTTTCATGTACGCCGACAGGAAATGCTTAGTACTGTATGCAGACAGGCCCTACAAAATCAGGCAACCGACGGAGAACGTCGGACCATTGTCGTTTTTATCCTACCATTTATTACGTTTTTACAGTGTGCAGCTCATTGACTACACTAGCGATAGGTGTTTCTAGTTTGTTTCACTTAATATGTTTCCATTCGACATGCAATTTACCATTATATTTCTCATCGCGGTTGTTGTACATTAGTCGGAGAGGGGATATGTTCATTTACACTGTTTGTCCGTTAGAGTGGGGATGGAATACGTGTGAAGTTGGGCGCCCGTAATCTGGTTTAAATCTCAAGAGACAATTGTCACTGACCGTTTCACTACGATACTTCCATCTTCCTCATATGGTTTGTTTGTTTTGTCTTTATGCGTCTCTTTTTGTGTTTTGATAGACATGTACATTTGCTGTACCTTCTTGTTGCGGTGCTGTTCGGGCGGCTGTATACTTTGTATATGGTGTTTCCTGCACGACTAATACAATTTCGTTTAATATTACAGCGTTAAAGGGGTTAAGTGAAATTACTGCACCTACCATGAACCCTTTGTTACAACCATAATTGTAATAACAACTGCAGTTGTAATACAAATTACATGTATTAAAAAACTGGTTAAGATGCGAAAATAATGCTACAATTTGTGGTCAGTCTGATTTGTAATAACCGAAATTGTGCACGCCGTCAGAAAACTTCCTCATATCTGCAGCTCTAGGGATGATACACTAAGACGGTCCGGTACTCCTCATATCTGCAGCTCAAGGGATGATACACTAAGACAGTCCGGTACTCCTCATATCTGCAGCTCTAGGGATGATACACTAAGACAGTCCGGTACTCCTCAAATCAGCAGCTCTAGGAATCTAGGAAAGATACACTAAGACAGTCCGGTACACCTCAAATCAGCAGCTCTAGGAATGATACACTAAGACACTTCGGTACTCCTCATATCTGCAGCTCTAGGAATTATACATTAAGACAGTCCGGTACTCCTCATATCTGCAGCTCTAGGAATTATACACTAAGACAGTCCGGCACTCCTCATATCTGCAGCTCTAGGAATGATACACTAAGACGGTCCGGTACTCCCTCCTCATATCTGCAGCTCTAGGAATGATACACTAAGCCAGTTCGGTACTCCTCATATCTGCAGCTCTATGAATGATACACCAAGACAGTCCGGTACTCCTCATATCTGCAGCTCTAGGAATGATACACTGAGACAGTCCGGTACTCCTCATATCTGCAGCTCTAGGTATGATACATCAAGACAGTCCGGTACC
The DNA here is from genome assembly GCA_963576725.1 of Azorinus chamasolen. Classification (NCBI taxonomy): domain Eukaryota; kingdom Metazoa; phylum Mollusca; class Bivalvia; order Cardiida; family Solecurtidae; genus Azorinus; species Azorinus chamasolen. The sequence goes on along the minus strand of OY755241.1, from coordinate 20,838,577 downwards.
CCTCATATCTGCAGCTCTAGGAATGATACATTAAGACAGTCCGGTACTCCTCATATCTGCAGCTCTAGGAATGATACACTAAGACATTCCGGTACTCCTCATATCTGCAGCTCAAGGGATGGTACACCAAGACAGTCCGGTACTCCTCATATCTGCAGCTCTAGGAATGATACACCAAGACAGTTCGGTACTCTTCATATCTGCAGCTCTAGGAATGATACACTAAGCCAGTTCGGTACTCCTCATATCTGCAGCTCAAAGGGTGATACACCAAGACAGTTCGGTACTCCTGATATCTGCAGCTCTAGGGATGATACACTAAGACAGTTCGGTACTCCTCATATCTGCAGCTCAAGGAATGATACTAGAAGACAGACCGGTACTCCTGATATCTGCAGCTCTAGGAATGATACACTAAGACAGTCCGTTACTCCTCATATATGCAGCTCTAGACTCGCAGATGTCCTTTCTAGCACTTTTTAACCATTTCGGCAGCAAATTTCTAAATGTCTGCAAATCCATTTTGTTAAATCATTCGGTTAAATAAGTAAATGAGATAAATAAATACAAATTTCAAAATAATAAAGCACAGATATAGAAATAAAGTTTGCGACAAAAAGTGAAGTCCCTGATCAGACGTCGCCTTGAAAATGCGGCGTCTGATCTGTGACTGCACTATTTGTCGTGGTGCATTTTTGCGACATTGGCGGTGAAAGGGTTAAGGTAATTATGCTACACAAGGTAAATGAAATATATCTTCAGTAATTAAGTTATCAAGATTAAGAAAAACATGTACAGTTAAACCCCGATAGTTCGGATATTAAAACAGCTACAGATAAGGCTCGTACTCAAATACAGTGCTCCCTCCCTACAACGGCCCTCTGAATAACGATTCCCTCATACAACAACGCATGTCACTGTTTCCGAAACAACAAGGCTCCAGAAACAACCTTTTTCTATCGTATTTTCTTTATACCTCCATCAAACCCTATGTTGTGACCACTCTTTAGAATCGTCACTTTGTGACGATTCTAAAGAGTGGTCACAACATAGGGTTTGATTGAGGCATAACGGTTTTAGTTCTCGAAATACACATTATCTGGGGATCTGCAAACAAGCTAATTATGTTTGATTTCCCCTCCCTATAACAATTCCCTCTGAACAACACATAGAATATTCGTATCCCACAATATTCGTATCCCAAAGGGTGTCGTTGTAGAGAACGGACACTGTACAGATAAGGCGCGTACTCAAATACTACAATCGTCATTTCTCTACCAAACCCTATGTTGTGACCACTTATTAGAATTGTTTCTTGTAGACGAGTCTAAAGTGTGGTCACAGCATAGGGTTTGATGGAGAAATAAAGCAGTTTTTCTTGAAAATGTTTTAATTTACCAATCTTATCCTGCTCTCTAAACTAAAACCGTTATCCATTATTTCATTATCGGTCTTTAGTACAGGTGGAACATTAATGTAGGATGAAAGTCATGCAGAAAGTTCCTCTATGAACGTTTTACATGATACCTGCCTAAGGGCACCAATATTTATTACTAAATATTCGAAGTATCGAGTTTTAACTGTATTTCTTACAATAATACAGTAAAACCCCGTTAATGCGACCACCTAAACTATATATAATTCTTGGTGTTAGCTTAATTCAGGACAAAAGTAATGCAGAAAGCTCCTTGAGGAGCTTTCTGCATTATTTTTGTCCTGCATTAAGCAACCACCTGCTTATAAAGACACATATATTTATTCATTAAATGGTCACATTAGAGGGGTTCTACTGTATTTTCTATATATTAAACATGTTCATAATGGCATACATGTATAGTATAAAGTATTTTGCTGTCAGTCACAAAGTGTAATAATCTCCATAATCATAGGGTAACTGGGCGTCTCTTTAGGCTCCAAACTGCTTTATATACCGTGAGTATATATTTGCAAACAAAAGGGAAGGAATTAAACAAATAAAAAGGCGCAACATTTTGTAGTGTTAAGAAGCGACATACAGACCGTCACTTGCTACGCGCTACCTGATTGTTATTGCCAAACTGTTTGGATCCAAATGAGGCACCGTGTAACCCGTCGTCTAAGCTATAAACTGTTGGACATTATTTCAATATTTTCTCAAACGTTTTGGCCCATTCCCTAATACTGACACCTTTTGACGCCTTTACAGAAGTCACTATCGGAAACCTTTGTGATAAACAGAGCATTTGCTCCATAGGAACAAATGCTCTATTTATTTCAATAATTTCAAAACTACACAATTCTAAAATGTACCTTTTCTCTAGTAAATGCTCCTTTTTGGTAGATTTATTACAAAAGTTGAGTCTAAACATAGCCTATTATGTAATGGGTTAATGAATCGAAAGTAAGTAAGTCTTGTAGCCGATCATTACTTTAGTAGACCAAGTATTATCCCGTTCCCTGTTCTATGTTTATTTCAAATTCAAATACGTACTGAACATTCATGAACAAAATAATTGTAATGAAATATGGAAGGTGGGACATTGTAGCCATTTTAGAAATAAAACAAAGAGGTCTATCAAGGACCCCTATAGGAGCCGTCTGATCTAGATCTACTCTGTTTGCAGATGAAGGTTATATGAAGGAAAGGGTTAATAAATCAAATTTTGAATGGACCTACGTATCAAACCACTTCTGCTATTGTACAATATGCTTATTTTAAAATTTTCAGATTGTTCATTATTTGAATGTTTCAACAACGGTACAGTTGTGAACAAGGGCAACACGTGTGCTTGTAAGTGTCCTCCACAGTTTACCGGGATATTGTGTGAAACCGGTAAGTAGTATCTACATAACAGTAAACATGATATTAACTTTTTGCACTCTAAACGCTAAACCCAGGGGTTAAAATGGGTACCTGTGAGGGTCACTAGCTGGTACTGCGACTGCATGATTGCGCCATGTGTTAGCAGTGCTCAGTATTGTAGGCGAATGACTCAATGACCAGAGGAGTAAATATACAGTCGGCTGAGCGGTCATTCGGACTGAAGGCAGACTATAACTATGTACTTTACTTTACATGCAAACAGTTTGGATCTAGATTAAACACCAGGATCAAAACACTTGACACTTTTGACACTTGGTTTACTGTTTTATAAAGAACATGGAGGAAGTGCAAACTCTAAAACCTAAAGTAGACGAAAATGTGCCCCAGCAGACGACAACGCTGGCGCAGAAAGGGACCATGTTAACCCTTTCACCGCCACAGTCGTGTAAATCCACCACGACAAATAGTGCAGTCCCAGATCAGACGCCGCCTTTTCAAGGCGGCGTCTGATCAGGGACTTCACTATTTGTCTCAATCTCTAGTTCTATAAATGTGCTTTATTCCTTTGAAATTTGCATTTATTTATCTCATTTCCTTATTTTACTGTATGATTTAACAAAGTTGGATTGCAGACGACACTTAGAAATTTGGCGCCGAAAGGGTTAATGATGTTATTATAAAACCAGTCTAATTAATATCCACGATCTCATTATTTCGAATATTTATTATGTGAACGGTTAAGATACCTGTATACGAGTTTGGAATAACGAATTGTCTAGAACAAGAATAAAAAGTTACTAGTTACTTTCAAACAAACGGAATAGTGGACCTTATATAATTTATACGGCTTTGCGGAATAGTTTCCTATAAAATAAGCTGGCTTATTATGCAATATACAGTTACCTCTTAGCAAATAATACCATGTCATTATGCACTCATATGTTTTTCCGAATTGCTAAGAGTTACTTCCTGCCTTATGAAGTTACACCATTTTGCTAAACTGTATCAAGCCATTTCATAGAAAATGGCATGACGGTCCCTGTGCAATTATATATTATGAGCTTTTAAAATACTTTCCTAACAAATAGCCTATCCCGCAGTATGCATTTATATGGTTTTCTGAACCTTTTCAGAGTTATATCCTAGCCATTGGCCTGACGGTCCATATGCCCTGCTCATGTCAAAAGATGGCTGTCCGGGGACTGCAAATTATGGATGGAGTACTGGTTTCCTGCACTTTACAACAGTGCAAAAAATTGAAATATGGCGAGAGTTTAACTACACTGATGGGGAGAGACAAAGAATACCATTGTCCAAAAGTAGATCTCAACTTGCTGTACCTTTTCAGGGTTATTCATTTAGAATGAATTTTTGCTTCAAACATCCGAACACATCAATTGGGAACTCCACGTTTTGGCCGATACTGAACATGACTGTTTATGGAGACAAGGCTGGCTGTCCTTTCGGTAAGACATTGTAGAGATCTTATAGGAAATATTAATGATATAAGCAGTAGAAGTTATAGTAGTAGTAGTAGTTGCAGTTGTTGTAGAAGTCGTTGTAGTAGCAGTAATCAGTAGTAGTACAGCAGAACTTGTCTTACGCGACCTTATATGGATTGTCCTCTTGGCAAGTAGACACTTTATGGAAAATATTAGTGATAATAGAAGTAGTAGTTATAGTAATAGTAGTAGTAGTTATAGTTATAATAGAAGTAGTAGTTATAGTAGTAGTAGTAGTTATAGTAATAATAGAAGTAGTAGTTATAGTAGTAGTAGTAGTTATAGTAATAATAGAAGTAGTAGTTATAGTAGTAGTAGTAGTTATAGTAATAATAGAAGTAGTAGTTATAGTAGTAGTAGTGGAACCTGTCTTACGCGACTGTCTATGGACTGGACACGACAATCTTAACCCATTACCTCATACGCTATTTTTAGATCTAACCTCTTTGAATAAATCTACCGAAAAGGAGCATTAACTACTTTACTAGAGAAAAGGATTTTTTTAGAAGTTCGTAGTTTGAAACCATTGTGATAAATAGAGCATTTGCTCCTATAGGAGCAAATGCTCTATTTATCACAATGGTTTCACAAAGTGACTTTTACAGAGTCGTCAATATGAGGGAATGGGTTAAAAAGCAGGTGGTTGCTTACTAGAGGGCACAAGTAATGCAAACTGCCCAAATAAGAGTTTCTCGTATTACTCCTGACCTTATAAAGCTATCACATGCCTTAGAGACCCATAATGATGGTTACTTTGGACAGGTTCGACCGTAGTAGTTGCAGTAGTTGTTATAATAGCTGTATAATAGGTGGTCGAAGAGTAGTAATATAGGCAGTAGAAGAGTAGTGATAGAAGTAGAAATGGTAGCAGTACTGGTAGTAATCGTAGTAGTAGTAGCAGCAGTAGCAAAAGTAGTAATAGTAGTTGTAGAAGTAGTAGTTGTAGTAGGTTATATCAGTAGTTTTACTAGTAGTAGTAAACGTAAGATTAAAGTAGTTGTAGGTAGTGCTTGTGGTAGCAGCTGATTCAACGATATCTAAAACAAACACTTAAGAAGTAGTGGTCATTTCAGTGATCGTATATTGACTCCAAATATGTTTTTTTCTGCCATTGCAAAATACCCTCCGACTTGTTTATCATTATTTGCGTCCTTTCGGCAGCGTCGATGATGAAAGTGCTAGACACTGGGTAGAAATTTAGCTTTTGAGCACTTCAGTTAAAAGGGCATCTCAATAAGCCACTGTAATTAAATAAACGACTGAGCACTGCCACAGTACAATTTGTTTCGATTCTAATCCGTCTATACTAATATGCACTTTACACAAAAGCTATTTTCTATAACGATAAATTTTTCTTCGGTGTTCTCTCTTCAGTATAACTTACCACAGAGTACCAAATTCAATACCTAGGACGTCTTACTTCTGACTTTTAATTTTGTTTTGTTTTGACATTGCATTTTACTTTCAAATACTTACGTCTCCACTTCCGATGAGTTACCTCGGGTAGTAAAAGTTAAAAAGTTAGTAGGAAGTCCAATAAACATGTAGAAAGTCAGAAGGAAAATCTGAAAGGAGATCCTTTTAAAGCCGAACCAGCAATGCGAAAAGAGAAGCTTGCACTCAGATCTATTGAGTACGAACGACCGGCGGTGACATTCACATTTCAAGATTTCACACAATGCTGTTGACTTCAAAATTTCACGATTTCACAATTTCACTTCAAAATTTCATGATTTCACGATTTCACAATTTCACGATTTCACTCAAAAAATTCACAATTTCACGATTTCTCTTCAAAATTTCCCGATTTCACTTCAAAAATTCACGATTTCAGTTTGTCCATTCTAACTGTTATGACGTCATCAAAACGCGAGAAGCCACGAAGAAAGAAACGGCGGAAAACTATGACAATCTTCCTCTCCAGAACTCTAGACCCGAGGACTTTCATACTTGGCATGTAGCATGTGCTCATGGTCCACTATCAAGATTGTTTAACCCTTTCCTCGATGAATATTCATTTATGAGAATTGCCAATCATGTGTTTATTATGTTAAATCGTTGTCTTATGTTTGTATGACACTATATTGGAGGATAATTTAACTAATAATAAACTGTGAGAAATAATGACATCATGGATTTTAATTAAGATTAAATCCTATAGGAGTCGTCTGAGCTGGGTCTACTCTGTTTGCAAAGACGTAGAAAGGTGTATTTATGGATCTCAAATCGCCATCCTGATGGTGAGAGCAACTCTGTTGTCTTAATGACGTCAAGCGTGTCACCTGACTACAATATTTTACACGAGCTTGAAATTGCGAAATCGAGAAATTGTGAAGTCGTGAAATCGAAAAATTGTGAAATCGTGAAATTGTGAAATCATGAAATTGTGAAATCATGAATTCTATTGTGGGAAATATTGAAGTGGAAATGTCACCACCGGTCTTTCGTAATTGAGTCTGTTCATGACAAAATATTAAAGTGAAACACTTCTCACTACCCTAGCACCGCATTATCGATATTTAAATTTAACCTAATACATTGAAACTGCTGATCTCGAAGGACCAGACAATTTAACACTGAGAATTAAGTACGGCACGGCCTTTTATGGCCGCAACACGAGAATTTAACACATGTTGTAAAGTACATACATTCTCAAAGTAGGAGATCCTTTAAAGGGAATACAGCAATGCGAAAAGAGAAAATTGGAGACTCGGTTTCACTGAGTCTGGTCACGGGCAGTTATTTAAACTGCAACACTATTCAGGCATATAGTACTTAAGCGGTATTCTATTTTTATAACGAAGGAACAGAATATATAACACTGACAATGGGGCCAGCAGAAGGACGTCAGTACTACCGGGAATGCCGTAAACTCAGGACTTCCACAACATTTATAAAAGTTTCGTCGATGACGATGATGAACAGAAAATATTGTGCAGCTGTCTTTCTAAAACGATTATTACATGAAACTGCTATTTATTCCATGATTTAGAAATGATAATATATCATTGTTTTAGTGTACCGTTCGATAACAAATAAACAGTATATAATAATTTAATTATACACGCCAGTGTCACAATACATATCGTGTTTTAGAGGTCCAGATACGATGCGCAAATGAAAGTAATTTCATGAATAACTCTTTTATTTCTTCACCGAACCATATACATTGTACAGTAAAACCTCTCTACAACGGCCACTAAATTGTGTTAATTACATGTAGTTGGTATTTAAGGCAGGTGGCTGTTTAAAGCAAGGTGAAAGTATAATTGAACGCTCCAATGGGATCGTTCTGTTTTACTTTCACCTTGCTTTAAGCAGTCAAATGCCTTTAACACCAAATATTGGACGCAATTTAGTGACCGTTATAGAGAGGTTTTACTGTAGCTTGACCATTCTAAACAGTGTCCGCAACATAGGATTGACATAAACTTAAGTATCTGAGTACGCACATTTACCTTTACCTGTTGCGCTGTGGCCCTGTAGCATGCATTTCATTTTAATAGTAAGCATGATGATAATATGCCAGCGATTTATGTGTTTTTGCGACAACTTTTATCGTCTAATGCATTCCTGTTCTTCATTATCCAAGAATAGTCTCTGATGCTTTTGGCCAACTCGATCAATAGAAGTGACCATGAATAGACATACACGTACATGATATATTTTATTTATCATTGTTGTGTTTTTATATCTCAGGGTTTCTTGAGGAAAATGATACCATGGCTTTGCCACCCATCCGGTCATGGTGGTCAGACGGATATTTGCCATATTATGATATACAGGATAACAATGGTAAGCTATGGGAACACTTCTTAAATTTACTTATGTCTCGTTGTTTAAGTGTAGGCACAAGTAGCGGTGTCAAACTGACCCTACTGGGAGCGACAATAGACCTCACGTGCAAAAACAAGACATAAAAAAATAAAGGAAAGAAAGAAACCAAACCCAACCACGCACACGGCGGTTTTGAGAACCCCTTACAACTTACACTATAATTAACAAGGTAGATCTTTTCGACTTTTGTCCATTTTTGAATGGAGCTGTCTCATCAGGGTCTGCACTATTTAAAAGTTGATTGTGCAATCAACGCACAACAATATACTTGTACACAGTGAAGATATATGTAATTTTACAACAGGGCATGGGTAAAGAAGGAGAAATGTGTCTTATAATTCAGCAAGCGAATGGTTAACCCAGATTAGGCTACTCTTTTAGCAGCTACGTCTAGGTTGCTAATGATATATCATATTGATACTATGCTGCAGTTTATTGCATGGCCATACATTATGTATCCATATACCATTACAGCACTTATAAAAAAGGCTAAATAAAGGCTTAATGATGTTTCCATTTGACTTAATAGTGGTGCGACACCGGGGATCAAACTCGGGACGCTAAAACCGTTGAGCTAACCAATCCTTTGCAAAAATATTATAACTTCACTCTATAATATCTGTTACCATTTGCATAATTGTTCTTTACTTTTGTTTCATGTCAAAGAAGTTATCGGATTGTAAAACAGTTTGCATTATTATGAGATATGGGGGTACTCGGCGTGTCATCCTAATCTTAACCCGTCGCTTGCTATTCACGTCAATAAACCAACCTATAAATATTGAAGACCCAGATGAAACAGCTCCTGCAGGTACATGAGCTGTCTCATCAGGGTCTGCACTATTTACAAGTTGATTGTGCAACCAGAGCACTCCACAGCAGTGATTTCACAGCGAAATACGTGTACACAGTGAAGATATATGTAATTATACAACAGCGCATGGGTAAAAAAGGAGAAATGTATTATAAAATTCAGCAAGAGAAAGGTTAAATCTGACCAGCGTTGTGCATTTATTATACATGGAGCGGTATTTGGGTCAAAATTATAGTTATGATTTACTAAGTGTATACTGTTATCTACATACGGTGGTTGTTAGCGCTTTATGCTACATGTCTAATTCTAAATTCTTAACTGCACATCGCTAAGTTTATACTGTTATCTACATAATGTTAGTTGCTTAACGCTTTATGATACATGCCTATTTCTAAAGTCTTAACTGCAAATCGTTAAACGGTACATGTAAATGCTTCAACTCAAATTATTAATATTGAAGTTTAATCCTTTCCCTGTTGAATATTCATGTAAAAAATAATTATACCATGATTATGTATTAGCTGATTTTTTACAATGATATATGGACACGGGGATTTTTTATGCCCCCTAACGGCGGGTATATAGTAATCGCAATGTCCGTCCTTCCGTCCGTCCCAAATTTCGTGTCTCTTCTTTAATATTTTTTTTTATCTGTGAATGGATTTCAAAATAACCTGGCACAAATGTTCACCACACAAAGACGATGTGTCTCCCTGGTCCATGGGTCAAAGGTCAATGTCATCCTTCAGGGTCAAAGTTCGGTGACATAAGTGCTTCACAAACACACTGTTGTTCGGTATAGGATAGAAACTGCAGAATCAGCACTGTTATAATTCCATAAGCAAACAGATTGGACCGTGGTCAGACGGCTTCCATAGGAGCCTTCTGATCTGGGTCTACTCTTTTTGCAAAGGCATAAAAAACGGTTATATGAGGGGAAGGGATAATACATATATCCACGCGAGCTTATTACATTGGACATAGCCACGCATTATATACCAAGATCAGACAACGTCTTAAGGAGCATTCTGATCAGGATCTGCACTGTCCGTCATTCAAAAAGTTCTAGCCACACTGCCTGTCACACTGCGTGGACTCTATAGTTAAAACCTGATGATTAACTGTGGAAATTCAGACTTAAAAGATGGAAGTTAACCCTTTACCTGATAGCCCAGTAAACCCCTCTAAACCAGAAGTCTAGTAGAGAAGAAAAAAGTTAGATACTTTTAGGCAGATGGCTGCTATACAGGGTGAAAGCCATGCAGACAGCTTCTAGAGGAGCTTTCTGCATGGCTTTCACCCTGCATTAAGCTGATACCTGTCTTAAAGACCGATATTTATACTGAATTTAACGTCCGGTTAAGACGGGTTTTCACAGTAGATCCTGATTAGAAGGCTGCTGTTTATAACGTTCGTCCTGCATTAATTTTAAACTCAGAATTATTATTATTTGCAGAGATATGCTACAGTGCAGAAACTGTACAGGCAATCAAGCACCAGTGATAGCTCTCCGATTAACACTTTACCTAATGATATTCATATAGGGAAATAATATAAGGTCATGAATTTCAATTAGAATAGTGTTTGCTGATGTGAACACATGGACTTTTAGCCATTTCAGAAACTGTAGAATCAGATCTAACCATTTAATAAGCAAACAGAGCAGACACCGATCAGACATTTGAGCACTTGAGTACTAATGCCGCACTGAACCACCCAGTGTCTGATCTAGATCCAAACTGCATGCAAAATCAATCTTGGATTCACTCATAGTATGGTAAAGGTTGACACTTGTCCTCATCTATTCATGTAAAAAATCATGTATGTAAGAACATGAATTAGATCTAGATCCTATATGTATTCTATCATGGCATCACGAACAAGGTTAGTGGCAGAAACATTAGAAACAGATCTACATTGTTTCATAACCAAACAGAGTAGACCCAGGTCAAACAGCTCTTATAGGAGCCGTCTGATCTGGGTCTGCTCTGTTTGCCAAGGAGTCAAAAGTCGTTCATATGAGGGAAAGGGTTACATACACCATTAGTTATCACAAATCCACATTCATTCATACAAAAAGCATTGATTCTATATAACCAAACCAAATGTGAGCGTGTAACTAGCTTTCTCGAAACACTTAACTGTTATTTGCTAAAATACTGGGTTTAACACCTCTGTTTATATGCAGAGTAAAGCACACTTATTTAGACACCTTAAAGCACATGTTCGTCGTAACGATAAGAGTGTGTTGTACTTCGACATGGCAACAAAGAAAGACACATTTACCAACGTTTTTGAATTACTATTGCTTATGAAAGTGTATGAGTTTGCAGGGCAATACGTTACTAACTTGATCTGCTTTCGGTTCCTTATTTCGACAGGGGGACCCCAAATTCGACACCAAAAATAAATAAATAAATAAAAAATACATGAAACATATACACTATTTATCAAAATCGTGAAACGATCAAGAAGTGTTCATTTAGAATGATAAAAAGAAAAGCGATCCCCAAAATAAACTCTCTAAAAGAAAAAAAACGGCCGCAATTGCTATTCATCAGGGAAATTTAGTTGTATATAAATCTAAATTAAAACATGTCGAACTAAGGAGCATTCGAATATTTTGGAACCCTATTGTAACATCCCTAATTTGAAAGTCATATGTCCGGCTTCAGCAAATATGAGATTTAAACAAAATGAATGCTTTATTGATTTTCAATGATTAACAATGATTTTTTACAATCCGTTTTACGTTATCATCGAGTAGTAGTGTAGCTAGAGCTAGTAGTATCTGGTGAGTTAGTTTCGTAATAATTGAGTTAAAGAATTTACCGTTTAGCGATAAGAGTTAAGTTTAGAAATAGGCATGTAGCATAAAGCGGTTAGCTTCTGAAATGGCGAATAAAATATACGATTTTTGAATAACGGAAAAGGCAATTAAAATAGAATTGTAGATCTTTTTAACAACATCGAAATGAGGTTTATATCTAAATAAACAACTAACATATATAGATAACAGTATAAACTTAGTAAAATCATAACTATAAGTTTGACCCAAATGCCGCTCCATAATTATACATACATAGTCACATTAGTTTATACTAAGCCCTCTATATGACCATTTGTATGTTAAAACACGTTAAGATATAGACATAATTTAGGTAGTGTGAGTGAGCGAGTTGGGTTTTACGGTACTGCGACACGGAAAAAGGTCATATAGCACCGATTAATGATGAGATGACAGACATGATGGATGATTTCAGGAAGATGATTTCAGCGAATCTTTAAGCACGTTGCAGGCGAATTTATGATTACATTTGTATATTCGACGTCTGTCTCGATTTATACTGTTTGGGAACATAGTGTTTTGATTCTATATGTATAGAACACTACCATATAATTTGTTCATATGTTTCCTTATGAAAATTCGACTGTGTGGTATTGTTCATTATGATTGATTTAAACTGTTCAATTTCATACACCAAATATTTGAAAGCGTACCTTGTTTGGGAGCTTTCGTCCGTGTACTACAGACTTTGTCAACCGACTGACTTCATTAGGAGTGGACACCGCTCGAGGCTTTAGTAGTGAGCGATGTTAATGTCGTGTCCCAGATGTGTGGCAAGTTGTAGCGGCCCCGTCTTTGTTGAGCGCCGGCTTGTGTGCTTTGATATAGATTGGCTCCTTGACCCCCCATTTTCAAACCAGGAGGACTCGCGGTCTAAGATATGAACTGATTTGGTGGATACAGAATGTCCCGGATTGTCCTGATTTATATGGCGTGATACCTCACTATTGCTCAAGCGTGGTCGTCTGTGTTCCATATATCGTGCCTTGAGATTTCTCTCCGTCTCCTCGATATAATCCTTATCACATTTATGCTTCTCGTTGCCTTCACACTTGATATAGTAAACGGGTCCACAGACGTCCAGTTTATCCGACTTGTCTTTAGGATGGACCAACAGCTATCTCAGAGTTTTGAAAGGCTTGAAACACACATTTACCTTATGTTTGTTGAAGACTTTTCAACGTCTTCCCTTTCCCTTTCAGATAAGGTAACACTATGCTGCCCTTGGTTTCTCTCTTGTTTGGTGACTGTTTCTTCGTCTTGTCCTTTTGAGCTTTCATTTTCTTGGTGACTTTGTTGATCGCCCACTTAGGATATTTACACACACCCAAAGCCTTGTTCACATGTCGTTTCTCCGCTCTCAAGTCATTCTGATCAGTGATCACTGTCTCTGCCCTCTGATGTAGAGTTCTAATAACGCACAGCTTGTGTTCTTCCGGGTGTGCCGAGTAAAAATCCAGGCATTGGTCAGTGTGGGTGGCTTTTCGGTACACTGTGGTTCTAATCGTACCGTCTGGTTTTCTGATGGTGTTGGTGTCCAGGAAAGCCAGTGTTATTCTCCTCTTTCTCTATGGTGAACTTAAATATCAGGGTCAATGTCATTAATGTGTTCGGTGAACCCGTCCACATACTCCCTTTTCTGTTTGGTGTGTTTGTCATCTACGTACCTAAACCACCAGCATGGTGGATGAGGTGCTGTAGTCAGTGCTAGTGATTCGAAGTGTTCCATGTACAGATTGCACACGATAGGGGACACTGGGGAGTCCATCGCAGCACCGTGCATTCGGAGGTAGTATGTACCGTCATACACGAAATAGGTACATTTCAAACATAGTTCCAACAACCTGGTTAAACGTTCTGGGGTAAGCAATGGTACTGTCTGCAGTCAAACGGCCTCTTATCACCGTGAGCGCCTTGTCTACCGGTAAACTGGTGAACAAGGCGCTGACATCATAAGATACCAATATCTCATCCTCGCTCACTGTTTTGTTCTTCATCACCGACGCGAATTGTTCTTGTCTGTGGTGTTCAGTCTGACCCACCAGTGGTGACAACACTTTAGCGAGGTACTTGGCACTACTGTATGTGATGGAGCCTATACTACTGATAATCGGACGTAAAGGCATGTTGGGCTTGTGCACTTTGGGAAGTCCATAGAACTTGGGAGGGGTATCAGTGGTAGGGTATAGTTGCCTACTCAACCCAAAATCTATCTTCTGGTTGTCTCTCAGTTCCCTAATGTAATCTGCTAGTTCTTATAATTGGATGTGGGGTCACGTGGTAATTGTTTATACGTTGCCGTGTCTTTCAGCATGGTCTTGCATTTCTCTTTATACTTGGAACTGTCCATCACAACAGTGTACCTACCTTTATCTGCCGGGAGAATAACTATGGATTTGTCCATTTGCAAATGGGACACGACCTCTGCAAATGGGACACGCCATTTGCAAATGGGACACGACCTCTGCAAATGGGACATGCCATTTGCAAATGGGACACGACCTCTGCAAATGGGACACGCCATTTGCAAATGGGACACGACACATCTGGGACACGACATTAACATCGCTCACTACTAAAGCCTCGAGCGGTGTCCAGTCCCAATGAAGTCAGTTGGTTGACAAAGTCTGTAGTACACGGACGAAAGCTCCCAAACAAGGTACGCTTTCAAATTTTTGGTGTGTGAAATTGAACATTTTAAATCAATCATAATTGCTCATATGTTATTAAATCTCGATTGTGAGTCAGGGTTCTTTCTCAAGTATATCTAACTTGTGGGATTATAGAAAGTTAATATTTTTCTTTTTTTTTTCACACAAAATATATAGCTAACCTTGGGAGTTTTCATCTATGTATAAAACTAATAAAAATGAAATCTATGGACCAATTTATAACATCATGTGTGAAGGGCATAACTACCTGCTTTGCTCAAAAGACTATTTGTGAAACAGAAATGCCATTAAAAGCGCGATTTATTGAGCATCGTAGACCAAGCCTCAGTACCAGTGAAGTGTCGCGTCATATACACAAAGACAGTCCTGGACATACAGTGTCTTAGCACTCTATACAAATTCTCGACCCGGGCCCCACGATATACCTCAGAACGCCCAAACCGGTGCTGAACAGGAACGGAGCCGTTTCCAGTTACCGCAATCTGGGACAAAGTATTAACATCACCAATGCCCTCGAGTGGTGTTAATCCAAACAAACCCCAGTCACAATGAGAAGATTAGTTGGCTGAAGAAGTTTATAGTACATGGATAAAAGCTCCCAATGTTAGCTTTATATTTTGTTTGAGAAAATTGAAAAGTATAAACTTTCGTTAGTTCTTGGTTCTCGTGAACAGATTAAATAAAACAGAGTCTGCAAATGTCTCTTTTCGCATTGCTACTTTTTCTTTCGAGGGATTTCCCACCTTCAGGATATATTGCTATAAAGTCTGCTACCATACAGTTCAACACTCGTCAGAATAACTGGTGGGATGTTAAGAGCTTGCTTAAAAACTGGCCGTTCGGATGCTGCACAATCAACTCAATCATGCAAAACATTAAACACTAACGCTCTGGTGTTTCAAATACATGTACAAAGTATCATTGGGCATTACTTGCTCGGCAGGCAGAATGTTCAATTGGTATATACCGGTGAATAGACATTATGAATTTTTTTTATTTTAGTGTATTATTTTAGGTTCGGTGATGCTTATAACCAAGCACTGCAGTCTCAATGATTCAGGTGAAACGACGAAAGAGGTGGCAGGTGGCAAAACTTTCATTGTTGTTAAGGTATGATAATGCTTTCTTACAAGGTACGCCCCAACCCTAATGCGACCTACAAGGGTACTCTCCGAAGCTGTCTGTATATAGACCGTCATATGGACACCCTTTGACGCCTCTGTAAAAGTCATTTTGGTGCCAATTGTGAAAATTAAGAGCAAATGCTGTATTTATCACAATGTTTTAAAAACTACATAATTCTAAAAGTTTCCCCTTTTTTACTAAATGCTCCTTTTTAAATTAATTTTTTCACATTGCTGTTTGCTTTCGAAGGATATCCCACGTTCAGAATATATTCAAGAATATCTCCCTTATAACAGCAACAACGTCTACGTTGTGATCAATCCGTAGATAGTTTCGAAAGGGTTAAAACATGGTTTTAAACGATGTTTAATTAACACATGCAACTTTTCGGTTACGTGTCTGAAAAGCTTGAACGAACCAGGCGTAAAACTGAAACAATTGGGACTTTAATTGAGCATCGAATGTCACTGAGTATGAATGGTTTAAATTTGCTAGATGATTTTGGGTTAGAGGTTCCCTGTAGGCGCGGTCAGATCCGGATATACAGTTTGAAAAATGCCCTTGCATATATGCCCCGGTTGAAAGGGTTAAAGCTAGAGACGGAAATGAACAGAATATCCGATAAAGATCTATATACAATTTATTATATAACTCATGTAATCAAGTGTTGGAATAAAATATTCCCTACTACCAAATACATTCCCTGGATTAATGGCTTAGTAGCTCAGAAATGGAACTTTGACTGATGTAGTGTACATAATTACAGATTTAAATCTGGAATTTCATGGTTTTATTTATTCTTTTTATGCGTTAAATGTTTCTTCGTCGTCTTTATTGACATGTGATTGTTTAAATATATGGCGCTTAAATCAGGTCAATAACAAAACATCGAACTACGATAATAGCATTGGAATCCCCACGGTCCGGGGCAAAATGTCAGCTTTGTAGCATCTACAGTGGCCTACCTAGCCCAACAAACGTCAGGTTATTGCCCTAAAAACGTAATTTCTCAATATTAGATCAATACTGTCTACTGTGACTAACACTCACGTCTGTAGATTACTTTTGCTTTTATTTCTAACAGGATTTACAGCACATTTCGCCCGTTTGTATTGTAGTTTTAGAAATAATTAAATGCTGAAAACATTGTTTACACTTTGTAAACAACTAAATTGCAAATAATTGACGTCGAGATGGAACGTTCAATTTTGTAACTTGATTTTGCAAAATACTTTGTTTAGAAAATTTTGAACTGGCACGCTTTTATGCAAATCATAACAACTGCTTTCAGTTGCAAATAGATGTAAAATCTATCAGGACGAGCACGTCGGGAGTTGTTTTCAAAACCACTTCGCACTGACACTACAAACAGCATGGCGGATATACATTAGAATTGAATCGAGGCGGAACGCAAATGAATTTATTTTGGTTGAAACGGCGATTAAAAGATTCATATTATTATTCATGCTCTGGTTTGAAAGCATATGCTATGTTACTTAGATCTACTCCAAGGTAATGTAACTCCATGGCGAAACACAAATGCCCAAAAACCCTTTTGTTACTGACCGTTCCAAGGCGTTATTTCCATCTTCCCCATGTTGTATAAGTACATCTTCCCCCTATTGAATGCTTTTTTTCCTTGTGCGTCTGTTGATGTTTTTATAGTTATGTACATTTGCTGTTTCCTTGTGTTGCTGTTCGGGCAGCTGTTTATTCTGTGTGTGGTGTTTACTGCATGACTCATTTTTGTACTTTTATGTTAAGTGCAACCCTTGTGGATAGTTCGCATATAAACACATTACAGCTAGGCAATCATTCGCGAAGTACTGCATGCAATTTTATTCTTTAAAATTGCACACACCTTTGATATTCATGCTCTTAAGCTATCATTTATGTAGTTTGGTATGTTCCAATTAGTGTAGGCCATGACGGAAATGTAAAGATTGTTTTCTCAAAACTTTGAATTTTTGAAAAATGATTATTTCTTAAGCAGTTTTGACAGCACAAAAGTACAAAAATGAGTCATGCAGGAAACACCACATACAGAACAAACAGTCGCCCGAACAGCAACACAAGGAAACAGCAAATGTACATAACTATAAAAACAACAAGAGGCGCACAAAGACAAAACAAACATGCAATAGGGGGAAGATGGAAGTACCGCCTTGGAACGGTCAGTGACAAAAGTCACTGGGGGGGGGGTTAAACCGGTTTATGGGCGCCCAATATCACACTTATTCCATCCCCACCCTAAAAGACAAACAGTGTAAATAAACGTATCCCCTCTCCGACTAATCTACAACAACCACGACGGCAAATACAGTGGTAAAGTGCATGTATAACGAAAACATTTAAGTGAACAAACTGTATCCACCTATCGCTAGTGTACTCAATGATTGAGCTGCAAACAGAGTAACTGTAGAAAAGTAATAAAGGGTACGACAAAAACGAAATAGTACAGATATCCGACGTTCTCCTTCCATTTCTGGATTTAAGAGGTCGCCTTCATAGAGAACTAAACCTTTCTTGTCGGCGTACATGCAAAGAGGCCGGCGTGAACCCTTTCCCTCATATAAATGCCTTTTTCACGCATCTGCAAACTGAGAAGACCAAAGATCAAACGGCCCCTAAAGGAACCGTCTAATCAGCGTTTGCTCTGTTCGCTGGTGGAAATAAACCTTACTTGACCTACTAATCAAACAACTTATAAAGAAAGCACCAGGCTCAGACAAACCGCTAGCCTGGCAAATGAACAAGTAGGATCGGACTAACTGCTAACCTGACAAATGAAAAAGTTTGATTTTATATTTGGCATTGCCAATTCACCATGCTAGTCTTTTGTTTTCTCACTGAGTTGAGCTTGGATTGTAGATTAGCAACAGACATCACATAGTTTGTTGTTTTTCACTGAAATATGTTCTAGCCTAATTCTTCACTTAGCATACTGCTTTGCTTGCTAATGGAATGATATACAGTAAAACGACCATCAAAAAGGGGCACGATTATGGGTGGTAGCTTAATGCAGGACGAAATTTATGTAGAAAGCTCCTATAGGAGCTTTCTGCATAAGTTTCGCCCTGCATTAAGCAACCACCTGCTTTAGACGACATCAGTGGCTGTTTATTAAGTGGTTGCATTAGCGGGGTTTCACTGTATATCTGATTGTACATTTCCACATTTGGCAAAACATCCATAAGAAAAAATAACCTAATTAGTATTCATTTACGTAATCATGACTTTAATGAATATTCAAGGAGTAAAGGGTTCGAAAAGAAGCATGACTGTACTTTCTCGTATATTTCTACACGTTTTTGCCATATATAGTAAAATCTCGCTTATTCGAACACTTCAATATGTATAATTATCGGTCCTTAAGACAGGTTGCAGCTTAATGCAGGGTGAAAGTCATGCAGAAAGCTCATCTAGCATTAAACATCCACCTGTCTAAAAGGGTATGAATTCTATACAAAAACTCCGAATAATCGAGATTTTTTTGTACATTGCATTAGTTTGAACATGATCACAACTTCAGTTACTGTTCATGAATAGACTCAATAAAACCGAGTCTGCAAGTTTCTCTTTTTGTGTTGCAATATTTGCTCTCGGGGATCACCTTCTGTCAGAATTTATAATCTTCACAACAGCAGGCGTTAAGTGCTTGTGTGGCGGCCGTAAAACGTCGACCCGTACTTCATTCTCAGTGTTGTTATACATTCTGATCCTTCGAGATCATGAATTTCTGTACTTCTTGTTCTGAAAATTGAATACCGCTTATGGCGGTGCCAGGGGGCGTGAGCAGTGTTGCACTTTCAATTACAGTTCATGAATAGACTCTATAAAACCAAGTCTGCATTTTGCTCGTTTTGTGTTGTAATTTTTGCTCTCGGCTCTCGGGGGATCACCTCTTTTCAGAATTTATAAGTCAACGACATTCTCAGTTTGATTCAAAACGTTTGCAAACGCCAGTCAAGCTGGTACCAGAAGGACTAAGATAAACTGTCGGATCTATTTCATATATTTATAGGCTTATGAAGATCGATGCCCCCATTCGTTAGAAGGGATTGATGTTGAAGAGGAAACATTACAGTTTGAAAATCCAGGAGAACATGGTGTTCAAAAATCATTTGGCACAACTCTTAGTTTTTGTGTCTACAAACCCCTTGAAGGTAAAATTAATCATATTTTAAAACTCCTCAGTAAATCATAACTGCATCGTTGAAAATAAATGCCATGCGTTTTTTATATCAATAAAAAGGATTAATGTAACTAACAATTGTTTACATTATATAAATATATAGTACACTCTTCTGTGTGTAAACGTCTATTACATAGTTGAAAAAAGATTGCTTGCAAATTATATCACAGATAAACAAAATTAATATGAAAATGTGCATGTGATAAAATCGAGATATTTTGAATAGAAATCTGACACTTTGTTTTCACAGGACCAAGTAAAATTGGAAAATGTGAGTATCTATGTACTATGGTCATACTTCTTGTACCTTGTCTTACTTTTCTTTCAACTATAATGTCCGTATTTCAACAATGTTGTATCCTTAAAAATTCTGAAGGGCGGTGATACTCGAAATGTTTATCCATATAAAGTTAACACGAGATTTAGCGGATATTGAAACAAATCCTCGCATGAGCAACGTCTTGTAAATACTAGTCACGGCAAATCTTATACTCTTAGTGAATTAAGAATGATAGTCTCGCAAAATCTCGAATTCTTAACACATAGAGAACGTCAATCGACGTTCATCCTACAGCGCTACATGCCAAATATTGGTTGAGGAATAGCCTGTCAGTTATTTAATAGACACTATTTTGTGCATGCCATTTAGTCATGTGACGTGCCGATTTCTAATGTTGGTAAAACTTGTGGTCCAACCATTTTGTATTGTCATCTGTATTACATACATAAAGTATTATCTACATGATTTAACTGTATATTGTGTTCATGAATGTTTGTATATTGTTGACAATTTACAATAAAACATGATTAAACTAGTCATGGGAAACGCACATATGCTGTGTGCAAAGAGCGCTATATGGGTAAATCTCTGACAACAATGTTAATCCATTACAAAACTTCTTAATTTCGAAAGCTAATACTTTCAAATAATTAGTTTTGCCATCCAACTCATTTAACTTTTATCTAATTATTGCAGATAGTTTGCAAACAGTAAGTTCAATTATATGTTTAACAACGGCCTTGACCTTTACCTGGCTGTCTGAAATTATCTTTATCATCACAGGTTTTAAAAATGTTAAAAAGCATTTATTTTCATTTTAAGAAATTGTGTCGGTTATATAGCAATGGACGATAACCATTACAGGTAAAGAAGAAAGTTAACTTTTTACTGATAAAAAACACTAAAACTGCCAAGTTGCCAACACATGTTGGTAGAATGAAATTGTAATATTTTTGTGCTGTTTTACATCCTATTAATTCTTAAAAGATACATACTGGTAATTTAGCTGCTGTATACATTCAAGACGATAGTGTACGACTTTAATTTATTTGTTTCAAAAATCTTATTTTTGATTTCAGTCAAAATTTACCAAAAACGTTCATGTAACGGTAGAGACACATTGTCATGGTAGAGACAAAACCAGCAGCGTCAGTGTAAAAATTCAAGCAAAAACAGCTAAAACCACTTTATGAAATCACAACTTTTATAATTTAATTTTATTAGTCGGAGTGTGTCAAAAGTTATAAAAAGTCGCCCCGTACTTCATTCTCAATGTTGTTATATTTTCTGGTCCTTCGGGATCATTAGTTTTTATGTATTAGTTTTGAAAATTTAATACTGCTTAAGCCGGTGCTAGGGGGCGTGAGTAGTGTTGCACTTTAAATTACTACTCATGAACAGACTCAATAAAACCGAGTCTGCAAGTTTCTCTTTTGGCATTTCTACTTTTGCTTTCGAAGGATCACCCATTTTCAGAATATATTTATATTATATGAAAAGTACAATGTCCCAGCTTCACGTTCGTATCAAACATTAGTGGCTATTTCATCTTGGCTGCCAAAAACCAGGCGTTATGTCGAATCTGTCGTGAAATTTGCGAAACCCTTGAATATAATATAACACTAAATCGACCCAATCAATTTATTTTGACTTTTTAGACCATCTAGACGCACGAAATGGCCCACTGTGGTTGTGGTTTGGTATATTCATTATAATGTACTGCCATCTATACCATATGATATCTTCAATCAAAGGCCGACAGTCTCTGTTAGCTCCGATTCAACAATGCATTTCACCTCATACGGTTCCTGTAGAACATACAGAGAACACACACACACACACACATATATATATATATATATATATATATATATATATATATATATGCATTTATTAACTAGCAAATATGTGTAGTACAGGCAGTAAAATCTATTTTTAATCGGTCATGTGTTAGGGAATAGTAGTAGATCTTTAGTAGTAGATCTTTATTACCTCCATTCATTGAGAGCTACATATACACATATAGGACAATCACATACACATGGGAAAACCAAAATGGAACGAAACAAGACATGATATACAGGTTGACAGAAAAACGTTTACAATATAAAATACTAGAAATACATGTTCATGACTGATCAATATGCAATTACATATAACGCAATAATATCAGTAGCTTGAGTGAATAGTAACCATACGCGGAAGGGATGGATCCTAAGATGAGAATAGCCTGGCATTAAATAAGTTGGAATTAATGACAATTATCACGACAACAACAACTATACGATGTTGATAATATCATTATCATTATCATCATTATTGTCATTAAGATTACTATTACTATCAATAACATTACAAGTAAATATTACTGACAGCGAAGGCTATGCTATCATAATGAATGAACCGAAATTAACATAAAATACACAGGTTCATGAATCTTGCCGAGACAAAATACAAGACCTATTGATTTCCCATTAAGGGTTGATAATAAACGGACTGTATTCACAAGAAAAAAAGAAGATAGACCTTATCGTAATATCATTGCGTGTATTAACTTTAGATACTCGATGGCCATCTTACTGTTTGATAGAAAACTACAGCCAAAAAGCTTCAAAAGCTGGACTTCAGACGTTTGCAAAATGTATAGTCTATATTTATATATACCCATGAGTCCTATAAGTTTCCTATAGAAGTTAATAAGCAGGTGTTCATTGACCGTTCACTGAAATTTTTTGTGTATAACAACATTCTCAACTGAGGTAGAGCAAAGGCTGCAGCATTCAGGACATTTTGCTGACATGAGTTTTGTAAATATATACATAACACTGAAACAAAACGGCGAACTATATGGGCTAGGGTGACTTTGAGAGAAGTGTGAGGTTAGGACGTCCGTAAACCGGTTTAAACCCCAGTGGTGTTTTTGCTGCTGACCGTGCCAAGGCGGTACTCTCTTTGTCACCCTTCCTTTTGTTTGCCTTGCGTCTGTTCCTGCTTGTGGTTTGTTCATGTTGTGGAACGTTTGTCCCTGTTTCTTGTGTGTCTTTTGGTGTTTTCTGTGTTCATTTCGTGTGTGTGTGTGCGTTTGGGTGTGTGGTTGTGTGTGTGTGTGTGTCATGCTGACTATCGGTGTTTTGGTGGTGGTTGCGTCTTGCATGTGGCTTTGCCTGCTTGACTTTACTACTTTTCCATTTAGGCGAGCATAACGCCAACAATAAGCGGAACCCATATCTGGAAATATATCACTGAAGCTTTCAGGAGGTAAGATGGCACTAATACGCGAAATACGTGAGTTATATGCAGGTTTAAGAACATGCCTGTTTAACACCGCTTTCCACATATACTTACTTGGAAAATTGGAAGTTTCCATAAAGTAGTTTATATACATGAGAAGTTTGTACTTATGTAGAATGTTAAAAATATCCGGTATATAACCACTGGATTGCCTCTCTGCCCCATTGCAGTATCGAAACAGTCTGTGAACAAACATTTGTTTGGCTAAAAACTGACAGGGTAATCTACAAAGCTTCCCCAAAACTGAAGTTTCTTATAGTCTATAGCATATACAATTGGCAGTCCACATATTGATTGATATGATACATCATTATTGCCATATCTAGGCAGTTTCTGGATATATTTTAAACAAAATGAGTGGATTTTATTTAACTCTTCTGTATTGGTTGGGGAAAGTGAATTCCACAGTTCGCATCCACGCAGACCTTTCGGTGTAACGACTGACTGATATATTTTAACAAGTGTAAGATATTTAAAAGCACTAGAGCGTAATCCAATATAAGCTATGTTCAACAGTGTGCCAGTGTACGTACATAGACAGGTGGTAGCTTAATACACGTATGTCTGTCAAAGATAATGTAGAAGATCCAGCTTCAGCTTTCTGCAATCCGTTCGACGTGTTTAACGTTAAACAACTACAGTCTGTCTAAAATATCCTGTTTTCTATGGTCACTTAAACCATGCCAATTCATTCCAATGTGTAGGAATACAAATGAAATGTATATGCTAATGAACAGAACGAGCACTTATACATGAACAGTTTGTATGTATTATCCATTATGCAGGTAAATATGTACTCATTGCATTTTCAATGTATGGCCGTCCTATGATGGTAACTATCATTATAAATTCTAAAGGGTGGTGATCCCCCGAAAGCAAAAATTGCAACACAGAAAGAGAAAATTGCAGACTTGGTTTTATTGAGTCTGTTCATGAGCAGTAATTGAAAGTGCAACACTGCTCACGCCCCTAGCACCGGCTTAAGCGGTATTCAATTTTCAGAACAAGAAGTACTGAAATTCATGACCTCGAAGGATCAGAATGTATAACAACACTAATAATGAAGTACGGGGCGACGTTTTACGGCCGCCACACAAGCACTTAACACCTGCCGTTGTGAAGATTATAAATTCTGAAGGGTGGTGATCCCCCGAAAGCAAACATTGCAATACAACAAGAGAAAATTGCAAACTCGGTTTTATTGAGTCTGTTCATGAGCAGTAATTGAATGTGCAACACTGCTCACGCCCCCTAGCACCGGCTTAAGCGGTGTTCAATTTTCAGAACAAGAAGTACTGAAATTCATGATCTCGAAATTACAAACCTGTATGATTCCTGGATAGGCTATTTTCCCATATTGTTATTGTGCCCCTAACTTTATTTCTTCATCGGTTGCCTATGTCATGCGTTGGGTCCTTTTTTCGTGGTTCCCAACGTCCATACAAG
The DNA here is from genome assembly GCA_963576725.1 of Azorinus chamasolen. Taxonomy (NCBI): domain Eukaryota; kingdom Metazoa; phylum Mollusca; class Bivalvia; order Cardiida; family Solecurtidae; genus Azorinus; species Azorinus chamasolen. The sequence goes on along the minus strand of OY755241.1, from coordinate 20,813,764 downwards.
TCAGGGCATGTAGTGAATCCGACTCAGGGGGTGACAATCCTCTTCCTTGCCAATCAACAGTCCACTCTCCAGTGCCTATGGAAGGTCCTCTCCCCAGAGCCTGAGGGGAGCAGGAGGAAGTCCTGTCAATAATGGGTCCTAGGGACAATCCTTATTTCACGGATTTGGATCCTACTGGAGCGTAGACAAGACCCAGTCGTCGGTCGTTGACGAATCTCAGTCGTCGCTCCCTTTTGATCAGGCCTTCATTCCACCTTCCGTATGCCCTAGGCCCCTAAGTCGACTCATAAGGGCTCGCTTTTGTCCTTTGAGCAACTTATAGTTGAGCAGGGAGAGCATCAGAATCTCTTTGTCTCGAGAAACTCTCCCCGTCCAGAGGCATTATTTCGGCTGAAGGACCTGGCGGAATATTTCAAGTTCAGGCTGACAGCCAATTGGACCATCATCATAACTTTCAGATCGATGGCTCCTCCCTCTTCTCTCAGGCTGACAGCCATCCTGTGTTATTCAACCGGACCCCTTGCTGGATGCCGACATCCCCAGTATCTAGTTGTCACTTCTCAAGCGGTAGGAGCTGCGCCAGAGACAGCAAACGAGAGTTGCTTCTAACATAGACCTCCAAGCTACTGCTTAGTAGAACTAGCTTCGGAGTCTACGTCCTCTGTATTTACCAAGCGCCTTTCATACCCGCTCGGCGGTTCGGCCCGCTGGGCCTAGGGTTAGCTTTGACAGCAGAGATGATTCGATGTCATCGCGACTCTTTTATCCAATCCGCCTCTGCGCTGCAAAACACTTCCAAGAATAAATTACGGGAGGGTCCCTTTGCCTCAGAACTTTTTTGGAGCAAGAACAGGAGTGCAATACTTCTCCAAGGCTTTATCCGGCATCTTGCCATACTCCTTGGAAGAACCCTGTGGCTAAGCGCAAACCTTTTAAGGGCCAATCTAAGCCAAAGGGTAAGTGGCTGAAACCGAGTCTGCATTTTTCACTTTTGCATTGCTACTTTTACTTTCGAAGGATCGCCCACTTTCAGAATATATGTACTTCACAACAGCAGGTGTTAAGTGCTTGTTTGGCAGCCGTAAAAATTCCCCCATACTTCATTCTCAGTGTTGTTATATTTTCCGGTCCTTCGGATCATTAATTTTGATGTTACACCTTTTGAAAATTAAATACCACTTAAGCCGGTGTTACGAGGCATGGGTAGTGTTGCACGTTTAAATTACTACCTCATGAACAGACTCAATAAAGCAGAGTCTGCAATTTTCACTTTTGCATTTCTACTTTTGCTTTCGAAGGATCACCAACTTTCAGATTTAAGAACAAGCCATCTTTCCCCTTCATTGGGGTTCGGCCGAAAGCCACATTGGACCTGTTTCTGTTCCCCTCTGCCTCATCGCTGATCCCTTACATCAGCTCTAAGTACTCACCCTTTCTGCACCCCCTCCGATCCGAATTTCCGTTCTTGTTGGCGCCAGACTGTTTGACTTATTTAAAGTCTACCTTTATGTCGCTTTTTACGGAAGGGTGCTCAAACAACTACTACAAAAACTATGAATAGTCTCCCTACAATAAAACTCAAAAACATAAAATTACACTCCGTGTCTTCTGTTCAGATTCCTCATAATCTGGCTAATTTTCAATCTCTACAGCCGTCTGTTTGTATAAAACCTCAAACTAATTTCGGCTTCGTCTTTTCATGTTCCTTCGTCTGCTATAAATAACGTTTTTCATAATGGTCCTTTTAAGCAATCTATCCTTCGTTATACTGAAGCTAATCTAAATTAACTTTATTTGAACAAAAGACATAGAGTAAATCCAATAATTACAAAGTACAATAGTAAGAGGTGTATGTGTTGCAATTTTATTTCTACTAGATCAACTATTAAATCTCTTGTAAATGGTAGAGTGTTTAGTGTGAAGATTAATTCTGATCTAGACTGAAAATCGTCAAATATTATATATGTTATAACCTGATATGCGCCACGCTGTGGTATTCAGTATGTAGGTCAGACGGATCGCTCTTTAAAAACAAGGTTTCGGGAACATAATTACCATTCTCGTATCAAAAAGGTTCGCAATTTTCTTTACCAGCATTTTCGTCATACAGGATATTCATTTAAAATGTTTCGGTTCAACCAGTGGAGCAACTTTATTATGATTCTAATACTACCAGTAGTTTGAAATCTAAAGCCCGTTTTATCACAGAGCTAGACTGGATTAAAAAATTACAAACACCTTTCCCTTTGGGTTTGACATTTCCAAGGTGGTAATATATCTAAAGATCGTAACTTCGATATTTTCTCAATATTTTTAATTAGAAAACGTAAAAACAGATCGCATGGTAAATGTAGAAATGGTAATATTAAGCGCAAATTACGTATTAACATGCCAGTTCACGGTTTCCATACTATCCTTAAAGAAACTGACAAACACGCTATGCTTTCTTGTTTATAATCTTTGCCATTTTCTTGTATTCAGTCCATTGACGAGGAGGCTGATACAATGTTTATGCGTACAGACCCACTGATCAAAACTGCCTCTATTATACAAAATTACACCTAGCATGTTATTCGTCCTCATATTGATAAAGAATCTGAACATGAAAGACATTTTCTTAAACTTCAATTCATAAATAAGGGTATCGACTTCATTGATATTCAAAGTATATTTCGTGATAAGAATGTAATCGATACTATTCCTAAATATTTCATAAATTCTGAATCACCTATCTTCTGTTATTAATACAATAAACCAATAAGGAACGTTAATTTTAACTACAATAAAATTGTATCCGACTTAAATATTTATGCCAATACCCCTACTTCTTGAGACTGTAGCACTTCAAGCTTTTGTTATAAACCAGTTGGTCACGTCATTACTGGTAATTTTAATATTATTAAAGATAAACGTCTCAGGACCTTCATGACTAAAGGATCCAAATATAGATTACCGTCCCTTATTGATTTTGACACTTGTCGTACTCATATTGCTGAAGCTATTCAAGAATTCTGCATCAAATGGTGTCGACGAGAACATGCTGATGTAAATGCCCTTTCCGATTGGAAAAAACATGTTTTTGACATTATTGATACACGTATTGCTTTTTATAAATCTAATTACCATCTATTACCACCTCGACCTAGAATTACATTTCGATATCTGAAGAAAACATTTCGAATTTTCATTCTAATTATGTTTTTGCTCCTGCTGACAAGGCATCAAATAATGTAATAATTATGTGACGATTGTATTATGTTGATGTTTTGAAGAAGGAATTAACTGGTTCACAAACATATATTACAGTGCAAACCCCTGAAAAAGATATAAATATGCAATATATGTAAGTATAATCCTAACGTAAAACAACATAAACTTTCTACTATGTACTGGATTCCTAAGATACATAAAAATCCGTTTAAGGCGCGTTTATTGCCAACTCTAGTTATTGTACTACTACTAAACTATCTAAACTTTTAACGTCTTGTCTTACTACTATCAAAGAAACGTTACTGTGATCAAATATATGAACATTCCGGTATTAATGCTTTTTGGTCCATAAAAAATTCAAATGATATTTTAACTAAACTTGATAATAAAAAGTATAACATTTCTTGATTGAGCTCTTACGATTTCTCTACACTCTATACTGCTCTACATCACCATCTTATAAAGGATAAACTGATTAAATTGATAGAAAAAACCTTTGCCAGAGAAAATAAAATGTTCCTTTATTGTAATGTTCAACGTTCATTCTTTTCGAATTCTGAAGTTGAAAATTACACAATGTGGACTTGCCTTGGTGTTTGTAGATCTTTAACATTTCTTTAAGATAACATATTTGTGCGCTATGGGGATACCATATATCGCCAAGTTGTAGGTATACCTATGGGAGCAAATTGTGCCCCTCTTATTGCAGATTTGTTTGTATATTGCTATGAGAAGGATTTTATGCTTAGTTTAAAACCTGATACACAATCTGACATTGTTAGTGCTTTTAATAAAACGTCTAGGTATTTAGACGATATTTTGAATTTGGATAATCCTTATTTTGAAAATATGGTTTCTTCTATGTACCCAAAAGAACTGTCTTTAAACAAAGCGAAGCCATCTGACATTCAGGCTTCCTTTTACGTTTTGAATCTTTCCATCACTAATGATAAAGTGTCGTCTAAAATATACGATAAAAGGGAAAATTTCGATTTCAAAATTGTTAATTATCCTTTTCTAGATGGAGATGTTCCCCGGTCTACATCTTATGGGGTTTACATTTCTCAACTTATTTGCTTTGCCCGAGCCTGTTCTTTGCTAGTAGATTTTAATAGTCGTAATTTAATTATAACTTATGAACTTCTTAAGCCTGGCTACAGATATCATAAAATTCGGAAAGCTTTTTCATAATTCGAAATTTACCCCTCATTAGTAAATATAACTGCAATTTACGGACTTTACTGCAACAAGGTATTTCTCATCCAGATGTCTATGGTGATGTTATCTACAAACTTAGGAAAATTCATGGTCATATCCATTTTCACGATTTGTTTATTAAACGCATTAAAACTTTTAGGAAGAAAGGTTATGACCCTATTATATTGCAACATACTGCATGTTTGGTTATCGACCTTTTACAGTCGGTCGCTACGCTTTCCTCTTTGCTTGCACGATGACAGACCGAGGGTAGTACTCTATGATGGTATACTCTTAAACCCAGAAATGGGATTAGCTTACCAGACTCATGTATTACCTTTTCTCTGTCGTGCCCTTAACGGCTTCCCTGTAGTTGCTCTGTCTTCAGCAAAGTCATTGAGTACATATTTGACGGACTTTCACAGTTGTTATGCTATGATTTACATTTTGTTCTGTGATTACTGTCTTCTATGTTGTTGGGAAGTCCGGCGGGGATACCTTGATTTACAATGTTTGTTTAGCTAGGGTGACTTTGAGATAAGTGTGAGGTTATGACGTCCATAAACCGGTTTAAACCCCCAGTGGTGATTTTGCTACTGACCGTGCCAAGGCGGTTCTCTCTTTGTCACCCTTACTTTTGTTTGTCTTGTGTCTTTGTGCTTGTGTTTTGTTCATGTTTGTCTCTGGTGCTCGTGTATTTGTTGGTGTTTTCTGTGTTCTGTGTGTGTTTTTGGTTGTGTGTGTGTGGCATGCTGTCTATTGATGTGTTGGTGGTGATTGCGTCTTGTATGTGGCTTTCGACTGTATGTGTGTGTATGAGTATAAATTGCTATGCTTTCTGTAGGTGTTTTGGTGATGGTGGCGTTTTGTGTGTGGCTTTTCCTGCTTGGCTTTACTACTGTTTCATTTGTCGCAGCATGGCGCAATATTACCAAAGATTCAAAGACCCTCGCTATCACACCCCTCTTTCCAGGGCCCCTATTAATCTGTTGTCTGATTATGCGAACACACAGGACGCGGAGTCCTCGCTCATCGCAAAATAGGTTGTAGAAAGGGTTCTGAACGAGAAATCGGTGGGCTTTAACAGCTGTCCTTTAACGTTCCAAAGACAAATGGGACCTTTGACTGATCGGACTTTCAAGATGGAGACCATTGCTTCCATAGGGCTAGCTACCAAACCAAACCAATGGGGGCATTTCCATGGATCTCTCAAACGCATATTTCATTTCCCGGTTCATCCAGCGGACAGACACAGACAAAACCGTAACAACTTATCTCCAGCAGAGTGGTGTCACCCTGATTCAGTACTTCGACAATTAGATGCTTCACCAGATCCTTTGACATTCTCTTAATCTCCGATACAGATGGCAGGTCGTGTCTCAGTTGGGACTAGTACTGAACTCATTTATAAAACGCATTAGGAAGAAAGGTTATGACCCAATTATATTGCAACACACTGCATGATTGGTTATTATGTTTCCCCTATGTATAATGGGGAGATATATTGTTTTTGGACGAGTTGTCCGTCCGTCTGTCTGTCAAACTCGTGTACGCTCCGTATCTCTCACAAATATGGAAGGTTTTCAGAATGCTTTGGCACACATGTTCAACTCAACAATACGATGTGCAGAGCGTTCGATCTAAGTACATGGGTCAAAGGTCAATGTCACAATTTAAGGTCAAATGTTTTTTGCCACACACTTTGGGTACGCTCAATATCTCTTAAACCCTTGGAAGGATTTCAAAATGCTGTGGCACAAATGTTCTCCATAACAAGGTAATGTGCTGAAGGTAGGATTCAGGTTTATTCGTCAAAGGTTCAGGTCACAACTCAAGGTCTTTCTTGTCTGACGATAACTTCTGTATGGCTCATACCAATTGATTGAAACTTCACACATAGAAAGAGCATGATGATAAAGTTTCATGTATAAGGGCAATAACTCTGGCTAAAATATATTTTGCCATTAAGTACATATTTGTCCGATCAATAACTCCTGTTCTACTGATGCTATTGGAATGATATTTCATTTATGGAATAGCATTATGTAAGAAAGTAGTATGTTAAAGTTTCATAAATCTGGCCTCAATAATATTGGATTTATTGGATTATTGGAGTTGTTGGACTTTAAAATAGTTTAAAATAGTTACATGGAAAATGTTTCCCTCGACAATTCTCCGAAACATTTAATTGAATTTTCATCTCCATGTCTAGATGTACATGTCTTATTCCTGTTCCTGTCGAGGTATGGGACATTGAAAATTTCACATTGAACATTTTGTCCGCGGGGTTTCTCCAAACTCTTTGTTTACATTTGCATGAAACTTCATAGGATTAATTAGCACCATACCTAGTTTTGCACAGTTTATTCCTTTTCTGGTTCGTTGGAAAGTCCGGCGGATATAGCTTTATTTACACTATTTATTAAGCTATGTTGACTATGTTAGGACGTCTGTAAATGGAAAAGTAGTAAAGTCAAGCAGCCAAAGCCACATACAAGACGCAAGCACCACCAAAACACAGATAGACAGCAAGACACACATACACACACACAACCACACATCCAAACGCACACTCACACACGAGATGAACACAGAAAACACCAAAAGACACGAACCAGAGACAAACGTTCCCCACATGAACAAAATCACAAGCACAAAGACGCAAAGCAAACAACAGGATGGGTGACAAAGAGAGTACCGCCTTGGCACGGTCAGTGGGTGTTTAAACCGGTTTACGGACGTCCTAACCTCACACTTCTCTCAAAGTCACCCTAGCTTTACAAATAGTTTAAATAAAGGTATCCCCGCTGGACTTACCCACAACATAGACGACGGTGAACACAGGACAACATGTAAAACATAGCATAATAACTGACACTCCGTCAAAAATGTACTCAATGACTTTGCTGAAGTCAGAGCACCTGCAGGTAAGCCGTTAAGGGCACGACAGGGAAAATGTAATACATGAGTCTGGTAAGCTCATCCTGTATCCAAGTTTAAGAGTATACCATCATAGAGTACTACCCTCGGCCTGCCATCGCGCAAGCAAAGAGGGAAGCGTAGCTACCGACTGTAAAAGGGTCGATAACCAAACATTCAGTGCGTTGCAATATAATAGGATCACAACCTTTCTTTTTAAATGTTTTAATGCGTTTAATAAACAAATCATGAAAATGGATATGACCCCAAATTTTCCTAAGTCTGTAGATACCATTCCCATAAAAGTCTGGTTGACTTGCAGTAACTTGCAGTAACGTTCGTAGATTGCAATTATATTTACTAATGAGTGGTAAATTTCGATAATAAAATTTAGAAAAAGTTTTCCGAAGTTTGTGATATCTGTAACTTTGCTTAAGAAGTTTATCAGTTATAACTAAATTACGTCTGTTAAAATCTTCAAGCAAAGAACAGGATCGGGCAAACCGAATAAGTTGAGAAATATAAACCCCATAAGATGTAGAACGTGGCACATCTCCATCTAGAAAAGGGTAATTAACAATTTTAAAATTAAAATCTTCTCTTTTATCGTATATTTTGGACGAAACTTTATCATTTGTAATTAAAAGATTTAAATCTAAAAATGAAGCTATAATGTCAGATTGATTCGTTTTGTTTACAGTAAATTGAAGAAATCATAGTTTCAAAATAAGGATTATCTAAATTCAAAATATCGTCTAAATACCTTGAAGTTTTATTAAAAGCATTGACAATATCGGTCTGTGTATCAGGTTTTAAGCTAAGCATAAAATCCTTCTCATAGCAATACAAAAACAAATCTGCAATAAGAGGGACACAATTTGTACCCATAGGTATACCAACAACTTGACGATATATGGTATCCCCATAGCGCACAAATATATTATCTAAAAGAAAGGTAAGATATCTACAAACATCAAGGCAAGTCCACGTTGTGTAATGTTCAACTTCTGAATTCGAAAAGAATGAACGTTGAACATTACAAGCAATGAACATTTTGTTTTCTCTGACAAAGGTTTTTTCTATTAATTTAATCAGTTTATCCTTTATGAGATGGTGAGGTAGAGTAGTATAAAGTGTAGTGAAATCATAAGAGCTCAGTAAAGAAATGTTATACTGTACATTTTCAAGTTTTGTTAAAACATCATTTGAATTTTTTATGGACCAAAAAAACATTAATACCAGAATTTTCATATATTTTATCACAGTAGCGTTTTACATGTTCTTTGATCGTAGTAAGACAGGACGTCAACCGTATAGAAAATTTAGTAGTGGTACAACAGCTAGAGTTGGCAATAAAACGCGCCTTATAAGGCTTTTTATTTAGTTTCGGAATCCAGTACAAAGTAGAAAGTTTATGTTGTTTTATGTTAGAACCAGACTTAAAATTAAACCGATTTAAACCCCGGGTGGTGATTTTGCCAATGACCGTTCCAAAGCGGTACTCTCTTAATCACCTTTACTTTTGATTCTCTTGTATCTTTGAACTTGTGCTTTTGTTCATGTTTGGAATGTTTATCTTTAGATTTTGTTAATGTTTGTTGTGTTCATCTCGTGTGCGTGCGTGTGTTTGGGTGTGTAGCTGTGTGTGACATGCTATCTTTCGATGTTGTGTTGGTGGTTGCGTCTTGTATGTAGCTTTGCCTGCTTGCCTTTACTACTTTTTCATGCACATTATGCTTAGGTCACACATTTAGGGATTGTACGCCGGAAAAGGTACGGATACGACCCGGCATCATTCGTGGCAATCTGTATTGGTCCGTAGCTTTCTGTATTTTAGCCGTGGTCGTACGTAGTACTTGTATATCCGTAGCTTTCTGTATTTTGGCCGTAGTCATACGTAGTAGTACTTGTATTTTTCACATACCTTCCCTTATCTCCGAGTTAGAACAACAGGTTAAGATTTCCTTATCTGTAACACGTGTAAGATCACGTATGACATCATATATGACGTCCAGCCATGGAAACCTATGTTTACATGTCATTTAAACGGCGAAAATACATTTTTTTATATGTGAGAAAAAGAATCTGATGCTCGTTGTCTTTTAAGATCACATGTTCCTAAACTCACCAAGAAAATGTTATTAAGCTCGCCAATGCTCGCTTAATGACATTTTCTAAGGCTCGATTAGGAACATGTGATCTTAAAAGACAACTCGCAACAGATCCTCTATATCCGTGACAATTATTGAACATGTTCAAAATCTGACCACGGATCAAACAACCATGGTGCATCCGTGCTATTCCGTTTTTGACCGTTCTTACTCGTACTAACTCTTACTTATACCTAGCACACCGTTGTTCATCCGCAGTACACACGCACTAACACGTGTCGTTCCTTATTAAACCGTGTCGTTAATGCCTAGTGCACACATCAACGAATCACCTCGCCGGTTCCACTACAGATTAAATCCCACGGATGACCCCTGAAATGTCAATTTTCGCAGTCCAATAGGGATGCACACAACGGTGTGACTACGGATTTGACGTGCCTATGGTATGATAATGTAGGAATAGGCCACGAAGGATAAGGATTGTTCCGGTACGACACGGTTTAATACGGAAATGACACGGTTTAATACGGAAACGACTCGGTTTAATACGGAACACACCTGTCAGGGCCTGTGCATGTTGTAATAAGTACGGATTAATACGGTTTAAGTCCGGACTAAAACGAATCCATACGTTCTAAGACGGTTTAGTACGGATGTACTACGGTTGTTTGATCCTTGGTAAAATTTTGAACATGTTCAAAAATTGTCAGGTATATACATGTATAACAACATATGACTACGGCTAAAATACGGAAAGCAGATAGACACGAATGGTGCCGGATTATATCCGTAGCTAATCCGATGTCAAATCCGTGAATTTGTGTTCGCAAAGCCCGTAGCCACACCATTGTGTACATCCGTAGCGCACTATGGAAATTGGCATTTCCTGGGTCATCCATGCGACTTAATGAGTAGTGGAACCGGCGAGGTGATCCGTGAATGTGTGACCTATGCATAAGTATCTATCAATAATTTATTAGTTAATGCTAGGTGAACCAAAACACTGTCGCCCATGACCCTAATGAACCTTTTGAAATTTACGAATGACTTCACACAACAGTTCCTGTGTGTGTGTGTGTGTGTGCGGTTGTCTATTACTTACTTCCTATCGATGTTTTGGTGATGACTGTCGTCTTTTGTGCGGGTTTTCCTTTATCTGCTTGACTTTATAACGTTTTCATTTACTATCAAAAAGATAGGATATTAGTTACAAAAATTGTAAAACGTTTACTTGATAGGCCCAGGGCCCGTAATCGAAACCCTCCACACTAGCGGGATTTTTGTACACCTATATTTTCTTAAAGCTGAGGTTATAAGTTAACAAGTTCCGGTTGTTGGACGAGTAGGGGATGCTGGATAAGCAGATGGTCAGCGTGTTTCCATGGCAATCGCCAACATTTCGAAGTTTTAGCATTTGCGTCATTAAGATGCAAAAACGTCATTTATTTTGTTTATAAAACATCGAAACTAGTTTTAAAATAATAATAATATATTTGTTACATGTCAGGCGTCTTTTATTCATTATTTTCTCATTTGCATATTCATGAATATTAATGAGAATCTAATACAAACAGCTTAAATTGTTTAAATATGACCTTATTTAGCAAACGAGTATGTTATGTTTATTCATTTTTCACATTAAAAGGTTTCAAATGACACATAGATGTTGTCAGGTCATTTATTTATTCATTTTATGTTCCATAGATACACAGTATTGCTTCAGTATAGCAAAGAAAGTGGGTGAGGTAAAATGACCCCCAAAAATGTCAATAAGTGGTTTTAAGAGGAATCACAAAGTAAATTTGCTTATATTACAACAACGTTCTCTGTTACCAAAATTGTCCCAGTCTGAGAACAAACTACTATTGAGCTCATTTGCATATTCATGAATATTAATGAGAATCTAAAAAAGCTTAAATTGATAATAAATGACATTATTTAGCAAGTGTGTATGTTATGTGTATTCGGTTTTCATATTAAGTTTCAAATGACACATAAATGTTGTGGACAATTATGTGCGTAGAGAATGATGTTGTAATTAGCATGTGCAAATTTACTTTGCTATTCATCTTAAAACCATTTATTGACAAAGTAGTATTTGATACATTTTGTGGTATCATTTTACCCAACCCACTTTCTTTGCTATACTGAAGCAATACTATTGTGTGTGTTTCTGTGCTTTATACCCCATCCCCTGCCACGAACTAAAATGGGATATTATATTGATATGTCTTCCTCTTCAGAGTCGCTGGCTGGAAAATCTCGTCAGCCGGCACTCATTGCCTGGATCGAGAAAGACGCGCCTTGCTGACAGCCCAACAAGCAGGGTCATTGGACCCCCATCCCACTCGGTGGGCCCCATTCCCCTATCATGCTTTGGCTTCTCCTGGCTTTAACCCCCCCCCCCCCAACAGCCTGTCTGGTCTCCATAACTGTCAGGGCATGTGCGGAAACGACAGTACTCTTCCTTGCCTACTCACAGTCCACTCTTCAGTGCATGTAGTAGGTCATCTCTGGGTAATGCCGCGACAGCTGCCAGGGTGTAGTCTGAGGGAAAGCAGTAAGTATTCCTAGCGACAATCCTATTTTCAGGGAGTCGATCCAAATGGGAGTTGCTTCCACTATTGACCTATTACTGCTGCTCTATCAGTAGAGCTAGCTTCAGGGTCTCCCTCCTCTGAATTTACCAAGCGTTTTTCATACCAGCTAGGCCGTTAATCCGCCTCTGTCCTTCAAGACACATCCAAGAATGAATTGCGGGCGGGTTCAGTTGCCTCGGAGCTTCTTTTCGGAGGAAAAATTAAGGAGACAGAAGAGGTGGCCAAGACTTCTCCAAAGAGGTCTCCGGTATATTGCCCTTCTCTTTGAAAGATCCACAAAGTCCCCGTGGCTAAGTGCAAACCTTCTAAGGGCCTTTTTAAGACCCAGAGGAAACAGTCTTAAGATCAAGGCATCTTCTCCCCTTCAGTGGGGTTCGGCCAAGAGCCGCATTAGACCGGTCCCTGTTCCCCCACCTCGGAGCAGGCGGCTCTGAGCTGTCCCCGCTCCCAGCCTAGGGGTTCTGGTCCTTTGAGGCATCAGCTCTAGGAACTCGCGCTTCTACCTGATCATCCATTCTCTATTGCAGAGGCAGGCTATAATATTCCTCTGGTTCGGCAGCCTCCTATTTCAAGGGTCCCTATTCATCAGTTGTCGGATCATGCAAACACACGCGACTCTTGGTCCTCGCTTCTCGCAAAAGGGGTGGTAAAAAGGGTACTGAACGAGAATTTCTTGGCTATTTCACGTTCCAAAGAAAGATGGCGCATTTTGACCGATCATTAACCTTTCTACTCTCAACAAGTACGTAAGGGTAAAACCTTTCAAGATGGAGACATTCGCTTTCATTCGGCTGGCTATCAAAACGGACCAAAGGGGCATTTCCATGGATTTTGCGGATGCATATTTTCATCTCCCGATTTACGCAGCAGACACACCTACAGCTCTTCTGCCGTCGGTATACCATTTGCTAGTTCCGTGCATTGCCCTTTGGCCTCATTACGGTCCCCAGAGATTTCACCAAACCCATGGGGGTTGTAGCGGCCTATATCCAGCAGAATGGTGCCACTCTGATTCAGTACTCCGACAACTGAATCAGGAGAAATCGGATATCATCCCATCGGAAGATTTCTTCTTTGTTGGACTGAATTTCCTTACGGACTTCAACACGATCAGGTTCTCTACCACAACGGTGGCGGATACCCTACGTCTGTTATCTCTTTTCGGCCAGAATGGCCACTGCTCAGAAGCAAGTCCTCTTAGCTCATAATCAGCCCTATCCACTTCCTGGGCATTTTTCAATCACGGTCCGTTGGATGAATCTCCTTCGGGCTGCTTCCTGAAAGAATAGCTCTTCATTTTCTCCCTTTTGCAACCCACAGAACCTACAGGTACGTTATCTAGGTGTGGCCTCTCAAACAGTTGTATAACTCTAACTAAAGGTGCGACCTTTTTGGAACATTATTATTTAGAAGAATCTACCAGCATTCGAATTTCTGAGATAACTGCCCTAGAATCATTTGACAAATATCAAAACAAAGTGAAGTAATAGGAAATAAACTGTGACCACATTAAATATAACACGTACAGTTACATTATTAGAAAATGATAAATATGTTATGACACTGTTTTATGACATAGGTATTATCTAGAAAACTGACTGGGTCAGATAGGGCCCTGCAGATGATCTTTTGTCGAATATGGCATTTTTAATAAATCAAGGGTAGATGACTCTGGACATTGTGATCTAATTCAGCCCAAAAACTGTAGGTGTCTTCCTCTCCTAATATTAAACACATGTCCTTAATATGAACCAAATATGTGAAGTACTGTTTTAAGATATCACGTCGGATCAAGTGTTGACATTTTGGATGAATCAAGGGCAGATACCTTTAGACATAGTGATCTGATTGAACTAAAAAACTATAGGCACCTTCTAAGCATATGTCTTTAATATGATACCAATATGTGAAGTACTGTTTTGACTTATCACATAACATCAAAAGTGTTAACGGGCGGACGGACGGACAGACATACGGGCATATGGACGGACAGACAGACAGACGGACAGAAACTGTGATTCCTAATGGGCTCCTGCATTTTCAATGACTATTCAGTGCCTTATGCAAAAATGTTTACCATATATAACTGAAAAAAAAACTTGCTGTGTTAAGGCTAAGTCGTTTCTTTTTTACAGTTACAAGGGAGATAATTATTGCTGTTTCAGTTCAAAGTTATCTTTTCTTTTTCAAACATGTTGACCGACATACAATATAATAATTTTAAGCAATGTGGTTTGAGAACTTGTCATTTTGGACTCCATAAGCTCTTGTATACAAAAATATAAAAAAACGTAATATTACGAATTCAGGGACAGATAATCAATCGCATACTGTAACCTTAATCAGCATCCATACTACATCCAACAAGTGAAATTCGATAGAGGGTTTATTAAGCTATACAGTGATATAGGTGTCATAAAATCCCGCTAGGGGGCCTAGGGAACAGCTGGCCCTCAGTCTATTAGTAATGGAAAAGTAGTAAAGTCAAGCAGGCAAAGCCACATGCAAGACGCAACCACCACCAAAACACCGATAGACAGCATGACACACACACACACACACACACAACCACACACCCAAACGCACACGCACACACACACACACGAAATGAACACAGAAAACACCAAAAGACACACAAGAAACAGGGACAAACGTTCCACAACATGAACAAACCACAAGCACAAAGACGCAAGGCAAACAAAAGGAAGGGTGACAAAGAGAGTACCGCCTTGGCACGGTCAGCAGCAAAAACACCACTGGGGGTTTAAACCGGTTTACGGACGTCCTAACCTCACACTTCTCTCAAAGTCACCCTAGCTTTACAAATATTGTAAATAAAGGTATCCCCGCTGGACTTACCCACAACATAGACGACGGTGAACACAGGACAACATGTAAAACATAGCATAATAACTGTGACAATCCGTCAAATATGTACTCAATGACTTTGCTGAAGTCAGAGCACCTGCAGGTAAGCCGTTAAGGGCACGACAGGGAAAAAACAATACATGAGTCTGGTAAGCTCCTCCTGTATCCAAGTTTAAGAGTATACCATCATAGAGTACTACCCTCGGCCTGTAAGCCCAATTTTTAAAGTCTCTGATTTTTATGATGACCTTGGTCATATAAAGTGAAGTAAAACGTTATCAAATTATGCTACATAGAGCAGAGAACAGAACACTGATCGGGACTTACTGTTTGTAAAAGCGTCATATAGCAGCATTATCAGACTAAGTATAAATATGTGCAAATTTATTTATTGTTTTATTTGGTTCTAGATTTGTACCCAAGCACCTGGCCAAATGGGCCATATGCTCTACCTATGCTGAACACTGGCTGTCCGGAATCGCTGAAACATGGCTGGGAAGTTGGATATATTACGTTCCGGAGACCGAACGTCGTTCTTAGAAGGACCAATAATGAATGTAAAACTTTCGATTTGTTTGGAGAAGTTTTGAAAGGCTATCATCCTACATGTTTTCAATTTTTCTTTTGCGTAAAATATGCAAACTATGACCACGACCATGAAGTACAATGGCCGAAAGGAAAGTATGGCATTTTCAGCACTTCCAAAGGATGCCCAAAAGGTAGAATATTTTATGTATATTCCATAACATCTGATTTCGATAGTCACACGGTTTGTACAACACAAACATCAATTGTCGTCCAGTAGTATAGGGAAGAGGCGTTCTGGTACATTAAACAAAGAAGCCTTATTTCTCCATTTCAACGGGAATCTGTAACATCAGCAACATTACTGATATCGTCTGAGATAAACGGGGCTGCTTAAGCAAGGCTATATATATCATTAAACACATTCTTTAAATTTGACCATCGAAATTTTTCACTTATTGGCAAGTTTAAGTGTAATCTTAAGGCGCTTCTGTGACACGGTATTTCAAATATGGTGATATGATTTACAAACTTCGTACAATTATGGGACATAAAAAGGTAAGAAAAAAAGGCACACACAAAACGCAACCTCACTAAAAACCGATAGAAAGCAAGTATCACACATACACAACCACACCCACCCACCCACACACCCACCCACCCACCCACACCCCCCCCCCCCCACACACACACACACACACACACACACACACACACGCACACAAGCACACACAAGAAATTTTAAACGTGAACAAACGCACAAATACAGACACAAACTCACAAAACAAACATGGAGAAACGTACAAGTACACAGACACAGCCACCAAACAAACATAAAAGCAAATGTTACAAAGAGAGTACTATACTGCCTTTGAACGGTCAATGGCAAAAAACCTGTTCGTGGACGTCGTAACCTCACACTTATCCCAACTTCACCCTAGCTTAACACACAGAGTAATTAAAGGTACTGTAGAACATGTTTTATTAGCGACAATATATATTTCGCGCTAATTCGCGAATGCGTTGCCTCGCGAATTCAATATTTTGGCTAATAAATCAGTAACAGGTATAAAATGGAGTAATGTCCGAAAATGGTATATCCGGAATATGGTAAGTTTTATCACGTAGTCGTCCATGTGTTTACTGCATTAATTCAATTATTTGTTCAACACACATATTGAATGAAGTGTACTGCTTCGATAAAAAGTTTGTTTAGTAAACAAAAAAGTGTTTAAATAAAAAATACAGACCAGAAAATCGAACAATGTTTCTCTTCTTCATTGATCTCCGTGAAAAGGGGAGTAACTCTTATATACATACATGTATACATGTACGGCAAGTGATAAATTAAATGTACAATTACGGACTTTTGAAACAGGTTTGACTCTATGTGTTCGTGAAAAAAAATTCACTCATTTTGACTACTGAATACCGGCTTATCCCAAGCCGCGTTTAACAGATCAACACGTATACACAAACTTGTCAATTTGTTTTCACACGTTTATCATCCTATTCCAAGTTTCAATAAGGACACGGATTTAACCTTTAGCATCATAATGGACAACTTGTGATAACCATTTCATTTGCAGACAGTTTTGATCCAAATAAGACCCCGAAGTTATTAAAGAGTAGTAACTTTGTGGCTTACATTTCCAGTATTTTCCACCATTTCATCAGTAGACCGGTGTGTCACGCTGTGACATGCACCCAAGATTTGAGTGAAGTTCTCAAAACAATTACAAAATTGAATACTGGTAAATTCAGGCCTGGACGCATGCTATAAAAGCCCTAGACTTTGTTCACAATTATCGATTGATAACCCCTATATTGCCGAAGGCAGTTCCATACAGAAATGTATTCTATGCCCTTTTTACAGCATTCGGCAGCGTTTTATACGATTCTATTTCCGTTATGTTAATTTAGCGAGATGAACGCCGTAGCGAAATCATCATGACGCGAATTAATACAAAATCACATTTACGCGAAATAATCATGACGCGAATATAACCTGTTTTACAGTATTCCCGCCAGACTATCCACACAACATAGAAGATGGTAAACACAGGACACTATGTAAAACAGCATGAAAACTATGACAGTCCGTTAAATATGTACTCAATTACTTCGCTGAAGTCAGAGCAACTAGGAAAGCCGTTAAGGGTTGTCAACCCTATTACAGCGCGTTTTGCCAAGGGAAGAAAAAACATTTCCCCATAAAATAGCAACCAGCCCAGCGATCTGCCGCGCCTGCGCTATCCGTAAACAAGCTAAGCTCATCATTGGTGAACCACACCCTTGCGGGTATGTTTGATACACCGTTGAAGTCCCGTAAGAATTCTTGCCAGATTAACAAATCCTGCCGCAACTTATTTGTGACTCTAGGGCGATGGTGCGGCTTTTTCAATGGTACCATTAAATTATAAAATCTACGAAGGAATGTCCTACTTGACCTTATTGCTTTACTGAAAAATATGAGCCTGCCCGTTACGCACATCAACTCTTTGAGTGTAACTTTTTTCTTACTTAGCAACATTGCTATCAGGGCCGACAACTCTTCTATTCTATGTACTGGGATTCTCACAGTCATGTCGTTAATGTCTAATTCGAAGCCTAGAAAAACCATAACTTTTGTTGGCTCGACCGACTTATCTATTTCTATCGGCACTCCTAGTTTATTGCATACTATTTTGAAGCTGTCGACTAACAACCTGCACGAATTTGACCCTTTTCCATCCGCAAATATAAAGTCGTCTAATAAATC
This sequence comes from Azorinus chamasolen, assembly GCA_963576725.1. Lineage (NCBI taxonomy): Eukaryota > Metazoa > Mollusca > Bivalvia > Cardiida > Solecurtidae > Azorinus > Azorinus chamasolen. The sequence goes on along the minus strand of OY755241.1, from coordinate 20,795,573 downwards.
GTCCTGCGTGTCGACACCAGCTTGCTGTGCCACCAGCCAGGGCAAAAAAGTTGAAAACAAATTTTCACTTTGACTCAGTCCCATTGGTGGACACTTGTCTACGTAATACGCCTGACCTACTTTAATTCCTACCAAATCAAAATCCTCTTTCTTATTGGCAATATCCTGTAAGCAGATTTTAAATCTCGCTTCACTATTAGAGCAGACCGGCCTAAAGAATAGGTAATATCTGTGTCGAAATATGTATATTAAACTGAACAAAGCTTTTTTATCGATACCATCATTTACACATGCGCCCTCTTGATACGAATAGGGAGTGATCAACCTCCACTCCCCGTCAGTTTTTTTACAAGACCTACTGGTGAAACTCGCAAATTTGGTAAAGATAATGAATCAAAAGGGCCTGCCATTCTACCCAAACAAATTTCTTTATTGAATTTTGCTATCAGGCATTCCTAATTATGAAAGGCCGATTGAAGATTTTTTTATTCGACATGTGTCTAATTTCCTCGATTTTCTATCTTAAAGCCCAGACTTTTGCATCTGATGTACTCGGATAAATGTTCAAGTAGTCCCTTAGCTTTGTGATATTGATAGGTGATTTGCCTACTTCAGTAAGATTGCAATTATTTTCATTGTGTTGAGAACATAAACCTTGGAGACTGGGGCCCTGGACTGAAGCTAGTTCTAAACTGGGGTTTTTGGAAAACAGGACGGGTTGGTCTTTGGCCCGGAATTGACCTATTCGGCCGTCAGCAAGTAATGGCCGGGCGACTTCCACTACAATGAATACAACTGTGTGTGTAAGGGCAGAAATTTCTGTAGGAATACCTATAATTATAGTCCCAACATTTCCTTTTCCCGTACGTTGACCTGAAATTGTATAATGCAGAAGTGCCGATGCATAGCAGCCGAAGTTCCTGATATATAGATTCTAAACACTTAGAAATAGGGTTGGCAGCCAACCTCATTCGGAACTGCATATCATAACTTTTCGATCCTGCCCCCCTATGGCGTTCTGTTGCTAACCGTATTGTGGAAAAATATTTCAAGACCCGCCAGTATTTGTTCAGGGTGGGTAGTTAAATATATGTTAGTATATACCGGAAATGCGCCAGACCACTGTTCGATTGAACTTATTGGTTTGCGAGTAGGGCCAGCTGCCCGTACTGGTCAAGAATTACCTACCATTAATTTTGCATTTGTACCGGTTAGCTCGTTGCGCCGGTCTTTCTCTAAGGGCATAGCCAAGTCGACAAACTATCCCTGCGCTATCTTTTCTTAAATGCTGTTTGTGACGTGTAGCCCTATCTCAGAGTGTATGCTTGGTAGGCGAGCCGTAACAATACATTCAGTGGATAGGCCCGCTGTTGTGCTGGGGTAATCTCCCCCGCGTCCCGTAGTTCAGCCAAGTTTGGTAAGCCGTCAGCATCTAATTGTTGGGCAGTGACTGGTTGCTCTGCCACCTGGACATATTGGGGCACTGCATCCCCTTGCTGCTCATTCAAAGGCATCGGTTGTTGGGGCCTCTCCGGGTTGTCCCTGCTTCGTTCTGAGACCCGATGCTTCCTCTTCCCCATCATTGAAATTAGGTACTTTATTTTTTATGCATAATTATTGAGGTGCCAGTTTGAAAAGACCAAACCAACTCTGCATACAGTGTAATTATATATCTTCCCATATATGGGGGAAACATATGGTTTTCGGCATGGTTGTCCGTCCATGTGTCTGTCTGTCCGTCCGTATGTCTATCCGTCATAAGTCGTGTCCGTCTGTACTGTATCTCAAAGACCAACTAGCGGATTTTGAAATAACTTTGCACCACATCGAGGCGACATGCAGAACCCGTGACTCAAATGCGCCGGCTCAAGATCAAGGTCACCCTTGAACATCAAAGTTGAAACCTGTAACCGTTCGTGTCCAATCTACATTTGTATATCCTGTGAAGGATTTTTTGGTCAAATGTTCAAGTTCTATGGCCAGTAAAGGATTTTCTTTAAGGTTTACTCAAATGTTCAGACCATAGAGGCAATCTGCAGAACACATGCTTCCGCTGCACATGCTCAAGGACAAGGTCACGCGTGACGAATTCAAGGTCACGCTTGAACATCAAAGACTTAGGTTCAAATGTTCGAAATTTGCTTGGCATACTTTTTAGTTTATCCAGTCACCAGGCTTCTCTAGTGACATAATAAAGGGGTGTACATAAACAGGTTTATTAGGTTACCTCCGGTAGTAGAAGGTTGATTAGGTTAGTAGATAGGCGTAATGATTCTATAACCGTGGAACTATTTTAATTTTCTGTAAATATGAATAAAAATTATGTTGACGGAATAGATCTAACAGAAAATTCACCAATATTATTATTCAAATAAGAAAAAAAATAAATGGCTATAGCTGGATTCGAACCCGTGACTGATCCTACAAAAGCCAAAATCTAATCATTCTAGAGACGTCGTGCTTACCGATTACACCACTGAGGCCACACAGAAAGTGACGTTGATTTATCACTTTTATTAATTTAATTCAAAACTGGCGAAACGCGTTTATTTTATAAGAATCAAGTCAGGGAACAAATATTTACGGATAAATTGTAAATGTTTTCTTTTCACTCTCATGATAATTTGATTGATACGCTTTTACAGCGGCGGTGATTGTCGTAGACCTAAATATAGCCTGTTCAGTTCCATCGATTTATGAGTGACGTTAGCCCTATCTAAAAATAGAAAACGAGACGACGGAACTCGAATTTGACAAGAGAGCATCCGGGAGAATATTATCATGTCTGTTTGAATTAACACATCGACTCTCGATTTAAAAGGATCTTGTTTTTCAAATTCAACCACGTTTTCCCCTCGTGTAATGTAAGTATCGAAACTATTTTCCTCTGCGGTAGCTCATTATTTACGTCTTTAGAATGAAAAGGGAGGTCCGTTAATCGAAAGACCGCATTTTCAATGCAAATTATTTCAAGATTGTTATGTTTTATGAGCCTATGAATAAATATATAATTAAATTGACTGGATAAATAGAATAATAGGTTAGTGCCGTAGATGGGACGCCTCGCCTCGACGTTTTCTCCCCTCGTCGGATAAAGGCGTCCCATCTACGGCACTAACCTATTATTCTCTATATAGGTGAGGAGGACATACGACTTCTTTTGCATTCTTTGTTGTTTTTTTATCAAGAACTACCATCTAGTTAACATTGGGTATAGTGTCTATGTACATATTTGTCTTATTTTTGTTAATTTTAAATGATAAAGTCACACACAAAACGCAACCAACACTAATAAAAAAATTAAGATAGTCATAATTTTCAATGCGCAAATGTGGAAACCGCAGTAAAGCCGGATTTTTCAACTGAAAGACCTTCAAGCAAGCTATATGCAAACGAAATATAAATTGTCAATATATGTAGTTCAGAAGTTTTTTTAATGACAGCCAAGTTGTCAAAATAATGACCTTGACCTTGACCTGATTTCAGGTATCTTTACGTCATATGTAAGGTCATTACCAAATCTATCTGAATACCAAAGGTGAATTGCCTAGCGTTCGTGGATAGGAAGTTTTAGCACAATGTTAAAGTTTGTTAACAACAGCCAATTTTTCAATATAGTGACCTTGACCCAATTTCATGTATCCTTTTATTAAATGAAAGGCCTTTATCCAAGCTATATCTATACCATATATGAATTGTCTAGCATTTGTGGTACAGAAGACAAATATTGAAGTTTTTCAATGATGACCAACTTGTCATTATAGTGATATTGACCTTGACCTAATTTCAAATATCTTTATATCATCTGAATGGCCTTTTCAAATGCCACCTGTATATCAAATATGAATTGCCTAGCATTTGTAGTTATGGCAATGTTAAAGTTTGTTAAAAACGACAAAGGTTTCGAAATATTAACCTTGACTTTGATCTGATTTCACGTATCAAGTGAACGGCCTTTACCCAAGCTATCTGCATACCAAATATGAAAATTATTATAGTTTTCGATTGTACCATATTTTTAAATATGTCATTTTTATGTATTAATATCTTGTAAAATGTATGCAACATTTGATGCTAAATAAATATATCTATCTATCTAACGACGGCACGCCGCCCGCCCAACCGCACGGTTTTCGCCAAACACAGATACCTATCTAGCTTATAAAAAAACAGCTTAATTTTATTGTTTTGACTGTATATTTCCCCGTTTTTGTCAAGATATTACACCAATACCTTATTTTGATCAAGGTAAAACCATTACCATTAACGGAAATGAAGTACATTTAACCAAAATACTGGATCTGCTTACTGCAAACATACAATTTCTTTATGCTAACTTGACTTACATAATTTCTAAGACATGTACAAATAGAAGACAAAGGCAAATACGACAAGGCAAATACACGATGTTAAAGTAAATAATGTGTATTGATCCCTCGCCTTGCATCTATTTATGGAAATTTATCATGGCAAAATATATTATGTAAAACCATGACAAATCACAAATGTTTGTTTTCTCTTTTTGCAAATTTCCTTGCCAAAAGTACCATGTTTTCTCTTTTTGCCAATGTCCTTTCCAAAAGTGCCATTTAACCCAAACCAAAAAGCTGTATCTGCATAAACATTTCTACATATTTCAGTAATACTTTCCAGTGTTCTCAACTTTTATGATCCTTTAAAGGGCCAACACACAACCTACGTATCCCGCAGTACTTGCCTAGTCTATTTTATTTGTAGGTCTGTCATAGCAGGGTTTATTTTCGGTTTGCTTGCCTGAGCACAACGTGTTAATGGTGATCTAATGTAGTCACTCATCGCCCGTCGTCTGTATTTCTTTCCCCAGAAGTAGTGTTTATAAATACTGTATACATTATGTCAAATTCCTAGAAAATGCCCTGTTCCTATAACCATTGTGTACTTTAACACAGATCAAGGCCTCTATTGTTTAACTTTTAATATGTTTCTTCAACTTGCTTTGTGTTCTATCACTCATCTGCTTATTTTTTATCCTCAATAAAACTAATATACATGTTCAATGTTTTTCTGTTGTATATGCCTGTTTACAGTGGTGTTATAAAAGGATCTTTTTTTGCGCAGCCATTTCTTCGTTTGATGTAGATTTAAAGCAATATTTTACTTGTTCAACATGTGTCGTTAAGACCTGTTCATTGCGATTTTTATGCACACAGAATTCATAATACATTTAGTTTTACATCCGATTTCAGGTTTTAGAGAATCGACACGTACAGTGGATACGGCTCCAGGCGTAGATTTATTTGCAGAGGTTGGGGCATTGCCCTCATTTAATTGGACGCATGATAGTAAGTTTATTTTTATGTTTTGGATAATCATGTTAAAATGACTAAATGATGTTAATATATATACTATTTCTACATAGTCTATAAACACTCTTTGAATTCTACAACTATATGATTTTAAAACAAATGATTGTTTGGGATATGGGTGTAGAATGATTTGAAGTGTCTGCTTATTAGCTCACAATCCTGAAATGCCAATGTGATCTATTAGGATCACCCTGTGTCCGTTGTCATCAATGACTTTAAACGAAAACGCCTAAATCATCGACCTGTATTAGAATTTTTCCATATAATTTACAAGGGGAACAATCTGCAGGTAGTGGATATTTGAACTGATAACTTCTTTACACGAATTGCCTCAAACTGCAGAATGGATTTTCCTCCAATTTAGTGGGAATTGTTTGCAAGTAACCCTTTATCGGATTTGTATAAATCCTCCCGGTTGTGTCCGTTGCATGAGCTAAAATGGAGTTTATTGGATATGGGTAAAATTCAGCATCTTGTCTTAAACCATGTACTGGAGTATCATCAATTTTAGAGGGATTATATGCAGGTAAACCTCGTTCGGATTTGTTTATATTGTTTCGGTCCTAGTATAAAAATGTCATGAGAGCTTATATAGACATTACTGCTAAAAGAGGGATTTTATGCTTAGCTTAAAACCTGATATACTATCTGATATTGTTAATGATTTTAATACAACGTCATGGTATTTAGACGATATTTTGAATTTGGGTAATTCTCATTTTTGAAACTATGGTTTCTTCTGTTTACCAAACATAACTTTAAACAAAGCAATTCGATCCAATTATAGATTCTTTTTTAGATTTGAATCTTTTCATCATTAATCATCAAGTTCCGTCCAAAGGATATGATAAAAGGGAATAGTTTGATTTCAAAGTTGTTAATTATCCTTCTCTAGACAGAGATGTGTTCCGTTCTACATCTTATGGGATTAACACTTCTCAACTCATTCGCTTTGCCCGAGCCTGTTCTTTGCTAGAATATTTTAATAGTCCTAATTTAGTTTTAACTCAAAAATGTACATACATATCAAAAGACACAAGAAGACGCACAAGGACACAACTGAAACAAATAGGAGGAACATTGAAGTACGCCTTTGAACGGCCAATAACAAGTCATATGGGTATAAACCGGTTTATGGTAGCCCAAACTCAATCTTATGCCATTCAAAACCTAAAGGACAGTGTTAATAAACATATCCCCTCTCCTACTAATCTACAACAACCGCGATGGTAAATATAGTGGTATCTGCATGTAGAACGAAGCCATATTTAGTGCAACAAACTGGTTCCACCTATCGCTGGTATACTCGATGATTGAGCGGCCAACAGAGTAACTGTACTCCAAAAACCAGGGTACTACAAAAATGATCCGACGTTCTCGGGCGTCTTCAAAGAGTACTAAATTACTAATACTTTCCTGTCGGCGAACATGAAAAGAGGGCAACGTTATTGCCATCTGTAAAAGGGTTGAAAACTAGACACGCAGTGTGTTGCAGTATTATTAGATGATCATATCGCTTTTACTGAAATTTGTAACGTTTGATGAATGAATTTGTAACATATTTGATGACCAAGGTAGGAAAATGGATATGTCCCGTAAATTTACGAAGTAAATTCACATCACATATTTCACATCACCATAAAATTCAGGAAGTAAAATAGCTTGGCGCAGGAGCGCCTTAAGATTATATTTATACTTGGCAGTACATGGATTTCGATGGTTAAATTTAGAAAATGTTTTGTTTCGTTTATGATATCTATAATCTTGGCTTATTCGACTTTTCATTTAAAATGAGATTTCGACTGTTAAAATCGTCAACCGGAGAGCGAGCCCTAGCGAACCGAATACGTTGAGATATTTAAGCCTCGTAAGATGGGGCACGGGGAACATTAGGAAAATTTACAATATAAAAATCAAAATCGTCTCATTTGTCATAAATGTTAGGACATGTATGAGTCATGCAGGAAACACCGCATACAAAACATACAACCGCCCAAACAGCACTACGACGACAGACAGCAAATGAAGAAATAATTACGTTCTTAATTTTAAGGTCTATATTAGGAAAAGCTGCATAAGTGTCGGAAGGGTTAGCTTTATTCAGTTTGAATTCTTTTTGGTAATTGGTAGGAATCATACTATCAACGAAAGGGCATTATAAGTTGAAAATATTCAAATAAGGATAAGTGTCATTGAACGATGTTATGGCATCTGCTTGGGTTTACGGATTTAAACTTAACATCAAAACTGTCTCATATCAGTATAAAAACCCACATCTGCGACCAGTGGTGCACATTTTATACCCTTAGGAATACCAGTAACCTGGTGGTATAAGGTACTCCCACGACGTATGATTATGTTATTCAGGTTAGTGATCCTGGTGTAATATATTATATAATACTAGTCGAATTATGATTAATTCCCCTTTTGACCGCAAGGACGCACATTTAATCCCAAGCCTGTACAGAGTTCAATAACGCTCTTTCTCCGACATGTTTACAAATAAAGTATGAACTCGTTGGAAACGATGAACCCGTCAAACTGTAAATAGAACGTAACCCGCCTTAAGAATTTAAATCAATTTAGATCAATCAGCATAACAGTTAAATAGACTATTAACAGCAATATAGAACTAAATGTTCTTCAAGCAATTCAGCAAGAATTATGCTTCGTGATATAAGCCAATTAAATGCAGCCTAGCGAGTTCATTTCTGTTCATTCCGACAAAATCAGCAATGTACAAGCAGTTCGTGTAAGCAGATTGCCGGGGAAAATGAGTCATACGCAAAGGGAGAGAACTACAATGGTGACTACTAACCTACTAATGCAATCTCGTCCTTATTCCACTTTCACCAAAGTCAAAATGTAAATAAAATTCCCCCTCAAGACAACTCCACCACATTCATAACGATGTCTGCCAAAATGAAATGATTTGAAAATAAACGTTAGAGGTAAACAAGCGACGTCATCATTTAAATGACGTCATAACCGAGTCTGCAATTTTCTCTTTTCGCATTGCTACGTTTGCTTTCGAATGAAATTAATTCGATTCTGGTAAGAAAGTAATTTCTTTTTACATAATATTTCCAGAAATCGATACATATCGCTTCTTCGTTTATTAAACATATTTAAATGACAGGTTTCGTATACAGTAGATTGAATAAAGAGTATGTTGGTGACAACAGAGCAACTTCAAAGTATCATACAATGCTGCACTGTTCTCTTTAGATACCTCGATCTAGAGTCAGTTGTAGTTCTTTTAACAGTTTGATAAACATCTGTACACATTTGCTAATTGTATATTTGTATAGTAGATTAAACAATAATTGTATTCGATTCAATAATGATTGAAGTTACTGTCCTGTTTTCAGCGCAAAAACTATCTTTTGGGTACTGTGAAACGGACGACGAATATACAGGTTCAATCCCAGTCTGGACAAACCCTTACGCTTTCCTAAAGGTAAAATTGTACTTCATCTATTTGTCTTTGTTCATATTCATCCATATCAAATATAATACAATACATTGTACATTACTCCAAACTTCTATAAGAGTAAAACTACATAATCTCCATTCAACATACTCTCTTTCAATCATCTGTTCAACGGCATACATTGTTTAAACCACGTACAGAGTCTTACATATGTGCTGCGAGGGTTGCTGTTAAACAATTAAAAGTCTATTCTGTTCAAAATGTATGCATGACAAACTTATTTCAAAATCTGTGTGGCTTGATCTTAATCTGGTGAAACATAGATATTTTTAAAGCATTGTGTACCGGACCACTCAAAACGTTTTCGTACATATGAAAACACAGCAGAATCATTCATGGTCAAACTATATAATTATCTAAGAAGACTCTCAAGGTGAAATAAGCGTATCTTGGACATGGTTTTACCTCTATATACATGTGCAGAAGGCCTATACGCTGAATGACCGACCCAAACTGACGTTTTATTGTGTGTGCCTATGGCAAATCCATTGCAAATCTACATTTGATTTGGACAGTAAACAACTTTAAAGTAGGAGATCCTTCACAAGCATAAGTAGCATTGTGAACAGATTTATTTAGTATGTGCAGATCTACCCACGCCCCGTATGGCCGGCTTAAATGGTATTCTCTAAAACGTTTTCTATGTGGAGCGACACGTCATGGAAAAACGTGTTTAAGTTTATTGTGAGGACAACAAGGCTTGGAATGGTTAAAGAATGTGAGTCATGCAGAACCACATACAGAACAAACAGCCACCCGAACAGCAACACCAGAAAACAAAGCAAATGTACATAACTAGCAAACACATAGAGACGCACAATGATAAAACAAACAAACAATAGGGGGAAGATGGAAGTATTGCAGTGGATCGGTCAGTGAAATAGTCACTGGGGGTCACTGGGGGTTTAAACCGGTTTTGTGGCGCCCAACCTCACACTTATTCCATCCCCACCCTAAAAGACAAACAGTGTAAATAAACGTATCCCCTCTCCGACTTATCTTCAACAACCGCGATGGCAAGTACGGTGGTAAACTGCGTGACAATGTTGTTTTATAGAACAAAACAAAATGTTTTGCTCTATATTGAGATGTATCATGGGAAAGAGACACATAAATTACGATGTGCAGAACTACATGTGAGTGAATTGTTGTTATATTTTTGTCCCATTTGATGTCATAAGTTTGGAAGTTATTAATTTTGAAACTGAACACAGCCGGTGCAAGGGCCATGAGTAATGTTGCACTTTAAATTACTACTCATGAACAAGCTCAATTAAACCGAGTGTGCATTTTTCTCTTTACGCATTGCTACCTTTGCTTTTGAAGGATCGCCCATTTTCAGATCTGTGTACTTCATAACAGCAGGTGTTAAAGGCTTGTGTGGCGGCTGTAGAAAGTTGTCCCCCGTACTTCATTCTCAGTGTTATATTTTCTGTCTCTTCTATAACTTTTTTTTATCTTTCAATTGATTTGAAAATAACATGGCACAATTGTTTACCAGACAAAGATGATGTGTCGCGTTTAACTCCCTGGTCCATGGGTCAGAAGTCAAGGTCATCCTTCAAGGTCAAAAGGTCGGGGCATAAGTGTTTCACAAACACACTATTGTCTCTTTTCATATTGTTACTTTTTCGTTCGAAGGATCTCCCGCTTTCAGATATTTATACGAGGAAAATCCATGTGCGGCAGCCTCATTACTGCAGAAGTTCTGAACTATAACAGTCCTGCGAACCTTGTTCATTTCCTCTCGTAGGCCTCCTCGCATCTTGTTAACCTTGGTACTCTCAGCTGTAAAACAATGAGCCTCTTCCTTGTCTAAACGCATGTGTCCCGCATTAAGCTACCACCTGCAACAACGACCGAATATAAAACTCTGTTTGGATGGGTTTTACTGTTTATTGAGTTCCAAATATAAAGAGGACAGTACATATGGCTCTAAACGGTTTGCCATTTCATTTGTTTGTAAACCGTTCTTATTTTTCTTGGAATTATAACTGATGAAGACCTTTTATAGCTGTTTACATTGACTGTTGTAATGTTTGTTTCTTGACCTACCTTCCGAAGAAAGTGAAGTAGTGGTAGTATGCACAGGAAGCAAGGTCATCAACACATTATATTATAACGCACTGCATGTTTGGTTATTGACGCCTTTACAGTCAATATCAATGTTACTCTTTTTGCAATGTGAAAGGCCAAAGGTAGTAATCAATGACGGTACCTTCTTAAACCTGGAAACGGTATGAGCTTATACCGGTCTCATGTATTGCCTTTCCTCTGTCGTGCCTTTAATTCTCTATAAAGATGCCCTCTTAAATCCGGAAAAGGAAGGAGGACGTCGGATCTCATTTCCGCCATTAGTTACTTTTCTACAGTTACACTGCTTGCAGGTCAATCATTGGATGCACTAGCGATAGGTGGATCCAGTTTTTTTACATAAATATGTTTTGTCTTACCTGCAATGTACCACTATATGTGCAGTGCCATCATGTTGTAGATTAGTTAGAGAGGGGATATGTTTATTTTCACTGTATTTTAGGACGGGGTGGAATGAGTGTGAGGTTGGGTTTCCCTGAACCGGTTGCCCGGCTGTAGTGTTTGTTAACGCGATTCAAACTTGTGAATATGACAGTACTCACCTATACTCCTCCACCGACACCCGTGCTTAAAATAATCTGGAGCTGTGATTTGAACCATTGCGTGTGACGGCGATTCAGCAGACGATGTTCGTCTCTTCCCGCGTGTAGCATACATAAGCAAAGTAACTGTGGTTTCTTTAAAACAAACAACGGCAAAAGTTATCGTGCAAGCGGTCCTCTTTGACCGACCATGTTTTAGACTAGTCCTATTCAAAGGTGGGCAGGGTCACACGTTTTTACTTTGTTCTATATCAGTATTTGATTAAACCCTGTGCGGGTGTATGTCCCAATGTTATATGAACTACATCCTAAGGGAATATACACAAAGAGACGCACATAGACATAACAAACAACAAATAGGGGAAGATTGAGGTACCACCTTGGAACGGTCAGTGACAAATGTCACTTGGGGTTCAAATCGGTTTAGGGACTGGGGACCCAGCCTCACACTTATTCCAGTCACTTGGGGTTCAATCGGGTTAGGGGCGCCCAACCTCACACTTATTCCATCCCAACCTAAAAGACAAACAATATAAATAAAAGGATCCCATATTGACTAATCTACAACAACCGCGACTGCAAATACAGTGGTAAAATGCATGTAAAACCATTGAAAAAGTAGTAAAGTCAAGCAGGAAAAGTCACACGCAAAAAGACGCAACCACCATCAAAACATAGATAGATAAAGCAAGTAATACACAACACACACATACACACCCACGAGATTGAATTAAACACATGAACAAACCCACACGTGCACATACACCAGACAAACCAATGTAAGGGTGAACACGAGAAGGAATTCAAAACATGAACAAACTCACAAGTACAAAGACACCAGACAAACATACATGTAAGGATGAACACACACACACAAATACATACACACATGCACACCCATAAGATGAAAATACTACACATGATAAAACGCTCAATTATAAAGCCACAAAAACACCAAACAGATATAAAAGAAAGGTTGACAAAAAGAGTACCGCATTGGAACGGTCAATGGCAAAATCATCACTGGGGGTTTCCCCCATATTTACGACTGTTGACGACTCTGTAGAAGTCACTTTGTGAAACCATTGTGATAAATAGAGCATTTGCTCCTATATGAGCAAATGCTCTATTTAACACAATGGTTTCAAACTACAAAATACAAAAAATAGCCTATGAGGTAATGGGTTAAACCGGTATACGGACGTACTGACCTCTAACTTATCTCAAAGTCACCCTAGCTTAACAAATAGTCCCACCGGACTTTCCCACAGAATAGAAGACGGTAAACACCTGACAATGTGTAAAACATAGCATGCCAACTGAAATATCCGTCAAATATGTACTCAATGCCTTTGCTGAAGCCATAGCAACTGTAGGGAAGCCGTTAAGGGCAGGAAAGGGAAACGGTAATATATATTTAAGTGAAACAACTGTATCCACCTATCGCTAGTGTATTCAATGATTGAACTGCAAACAGAGTAATTGTAGAAAAGTAATAAAGGGTACGACAAAAACCGTTCCTGTCGGCGTACATGCAAAGAGGACAGAGCTATCGCAAACTGTAAAGGAGTTGACAAATAATATGCAGTATGTTGTAGTACCATAGGACCATCTCCCTTTTGAATTATTATACCAAACACAACGATGTTTGGGGGTATACTAGAATCAAGTTGTTCGTCTGTCTGTCTGTCTGTCCATCCGTCCGTCTGTCGGCCCGTCCGTCCGTGGACACAATTTTGGCCGGCCTTCTTCTACAGTTTTGCTTCAATTTTGCTGAAACTTCATGTATAGCCATATGACCATATAAACCTGTGCACCGCATATTTCCATTATGATCGGACCATTACTTCAGGAGTTATCTCCCCCTTTGAGTCCCCTACCAATGTTTTTCGGTTTTCTGGATTTGTAATGGAAGTGACTGGAGATATCAACTCTATGTTTAGTACAAAGCTAAATCTAGATAAGCTTATGTTCCAATCTCAGTCCGGTTGAATAATTATTTCCAGAGTTATTGCCCTTGAACTTCGTTTTTTTCTTCAAATTTTGAATTTTCCAGACTTTTTTTGGAAGTGGTTGGATATTTTAACTTTATTTATGGCATAAAGCTAAATCTAGATGATTTACAGCTTAATTCCTAATCTCAGTCTGGTTGAATAATTTTTGCCAGAACTTAATTTTTTTTTATCAAATTTTAAATTTTCCGGTCTTTCTTTTGAAGTGCTGGGATATATTAACTTTATATTTGACATAAATCTAAATCTAGAGGAGTTGCAGCTTAAGTTCGAATATCGGTCTGGTTGAATAACTTTTCCCAGAGTTATGGTCCTTGAACTTAAGGTTTTTCTGAAAAGATACCTATTTGTTTAGAAATTTGGAGTTGACACTTCACAAAAATAAACAAAGCTGCTTGTCGTACATTATTGGATGACATTGTCTGGCAGCAGCCATAACATTTCTTTGAATTTAAACAACAGACTTATCTCCCTTTTTGGACATGACAATATTTGGTAAAAGTTGCTTTAGTTATGTTTGTGATTGATCTTGGATTGAATATTACATTTTTCTTTATTGCTGAACATCTTGTTATTTTTATTCCATAAATTGGATTTTATAAATATCTTCATGTTCTTTATGTACATATGGTCAGATTGATGATAGGTGTTCTGACAAGCAGCCAGGTGGGGGGGGGGTATTCGTTAGTCTGTGGCTTACAGTTCTAGTTTTTTTAACATATTTAGTGGACAAAATAAGAAAATCGGTATGTCCAATAATTTTACGAAGTTTGTAAATCCAATCACCATAAAATTCAGGATGTGAAATACCGGGTCGCAGGGGCGCCTTAAGGTTACAGTTGTCCCCTGCCAATACGTGAGAGATGATTTCGACAATAAAAATTAGAGAATGCCTTTCTTAGTTAGTGATATCTATATCCTTGCTTAAGCAGGTCTTCAGTTAAATAAGAATTCGATTGATAAAATCGAAATAACAATCGAAACGAATAAGTTGATATATATAAACCCCGTAAGATGGGGCACGGGGAACATCTCCATCAAGGTGTGGGAAATTAACAATATTAAAATAAAAATAAGTTTTTTAGACGAAATCATTCCATTGTCAATTGTAAGGTCTAGATCGAGATAAGCCACATAAGTGTCGGAAGGGTTAGCTTTGTTCAAGCTGTGTTCTTTTTGGTAAATGATAGAAGTCAAAACATTAAAGAAAAGGTTATATAATTTGAAAATATAATCAAGATACCGAGAAGTATTATTGAAGGCTTTAATGATCTCTTCTGGTAATTGTGTGTTCAAACTCAACATGAAATATCTCTCGTAGCAGTACAAAAACAAACCGGCTACCAGTGGTGCACAATTCAATTCTTACCCATAGGAATACAAATCACTTGACGGTAACGAAGTAAATACAAACGGAGTGGCATCGAACTATAAACCGATACAATGTACTGAAACACTTGTCGTCGCTTACCTGTACATCGTTATCGCTAAAATAATCGATATCGAGCTCTCGGTTACTGATTTTATAGTGAGGCGCTCGCGAATTTTTAATAAAAAATGTCACCAATATCTGCGCAAGTCTCTCTACATTCCTTACATATCGTCAGATTTTTATATAAATGGTTTTGTTAGACAGCTTAGACATTCATTTCTAATTTATGGAATTGTCAGTTTTCAATATGCGTGTAGCAAGATTTTGTAACGAGTTAAAATGAAGCGCAATGAAACTGGATGATAGACGAGTGCAAAATACAGAACACACACACATGAACAAGAAACCGCTAATTAATCATGAAAAGATCCTAATATCTTTAGATTTTTTGGAATTGATGTTAGAATATATAAGCAGTGTTGCACTTTCAATTACTGCTCATGAACAGACTCAATAAAACCGAGTCTGCAATTTTCTCTTTTTGTGTTGCAATATTTGCTTTCGGGGGATCACCACCCTTCAGAATTTATAGTATAAAAAAGAGTTAAATCCTATTTGTTTATTTTAATCGCCAGCTGTTGCACCAAGCAGTTTGCATGAAGGTGACAGAAACGAATCGCCATTCATGAGAAAAATAACCTTAAACAGATCTGGAAAACATACAGGAATCTGAAAAATAATATTCATCATGTAATGGTTTAAAAAATTAAGTGTCAGGATGACATTGAAATGATAACATTAGAAACCCTACATAAATCATAATCACAACTGGAAAACACGGTTCCTTTTTCATGTCACCTGTTAACCTGCACGTTCGTTTGTGTTCAACATTCATGGCCAATTTATAGTTATAATAAAATATGGAAGGCGCAGCATTGTAGCTATTTAAGAAAGTAAACAAACCATGAGACCTATCACATTCCATTACCAAACAGAGCAGGCCCTACGCCCTATTGATGAGAAGGAAAAGGTTAAAATCCTTCATCTGTTCTATGCTGCCAAAATTCAAAACCTATAGAGTATGCATATACAAAATAGTTGTAATGAAAAACGGAATGTGGGACATTGAAGGGATTTTATACACTAAAGAAACAGATTCCATTAGCAAACATAGCAGACTCTGATAGGAGCTGTCTGTTCTAGGCCTACTCAGTTTGCAAATGCATGAAAACATGATTATATGAAGTTAAGGGCTAACCCTTTTATTCCATTAATACAGCACTTGGAAGTTTTGGCCATGGCAGAAACTGTAGAATCATATCTATATTATATCATAAGCAAACAGAGCAGACCCTGATCAGACGGCTCTTTTAGGAGCCGTCTGATCTGGGTCTACTCTGTTTGCAAAGGCGTATTTATGAAATAAAGGGTTTTTTATTCAAAAGGAGCAGGGTATAATGTACATGTAATCATTCATGGTTAGTGTTAGTAAAGGTTAGTGTGGGATAAATGAAACATGAGACCCAATAGTTTCAATACATGTATTGTTATTCACAAAGTAAACAAATTCTTATTCATTCATTTGCATAATTATTATAAAGTATTTGGAGAAAGATAGAGCTTCAGATAACTGCGTATATCTTCTCCTCTAAACCCTATCTTGTGAGTACTCATTAGAATTAGAATATAGGCCCGTCATGGTGATTCTAATGAGAACTCATGAGACGGGGTGGGAAAACAATGCAACTTTTTACCCTAGTTCTCAACCGTATGGTTGCTACCTGGAACTCTGTAAAGAGAGAAAATGATTATGAACACAAGTAATTTAGGTTAAATCATGCAGTGAATTTTCTCTCCATTTATTCACAGTTAAGAATCATGTAAAAGTACAGGTGACGAGGTCTGATGAGCTGTATATCAAACTTCAGAAATGTTGATACAAACATTTAATAAAACTTCAACTAGGATGAAAAAATGGAGAGGTGCTGGGAGATAACATGGAAAAGTAGTCAAACAGGGAGAGCCACACACGAAACGACACCGCAACAAATACCATCAAACAAGAAACGGTAAAGCCACAAGACAAAACATAACAGGACGCATATCAAGACGAAAAACATTAAACATTAAGCATATTAAACAACAAAATTGACCATAGGCTGAAACCGAATAAACCGAATCGTACTCACACATGTGTTAATATACGTTTGTATACATGTATTCCCAGCAGAAACATAGACTTAGACTAGTTAATCCACATTTACATTATGCACAGAACATAGAAAGTGCATCGACACTAACACATGTCAGACACTTTGCAAATGATGACACTGTTTAACCCTTTCCTTTCTGCTTGCAAAAGAGCGAAATAGCAACGGTTATATCACCAAATTAGAAACAAACAGACTTCTTCCTTTTTATGCCCCCCAGATCTGATCTGGGGGCATATTGTTTTTGCCCTGTCTGTTTGTTTGTTTGTCTGTCAGCAACTTTAACATTGGTCATAACTTTTGAGCCAGTACAGATAGAGACTTGATATTTGGTATGCATATGTATCTTATAAAGCCGCACATTTTGAGGGGTGACATGTCAAGGTCAAAGTCATCCTTCAAGGTCATATGTCAAATGTATGGGTCAAATCACCGACTTTAACATTGGCCATAACTTTTGGACCAGTAGAGATAGAGACTTGATATTTGGCATGCTTGTGTATCTTATGAAGCCGCACATTTTGAGGGGTGACATGTTACGGTCAAGGTCATCCTTCAAGGTCAGAGGTCAAATTGTCTGTTTTTGTTCTGTAACTTTAACGCAACTTTAACATTGGTCATAACTTTTGAGCCAGTACAGATGTAGACTTGATATTTGGCATGCACATGTATCTCATAAAGCCGCACATTTTGAGGGGTGACATGTTACGGTAAAGGTCATCCTTCAAGGTCAGAGGTCAAACACATGGGTCAAATCACTGACTTTAACATTAGCCATAACCTTGTCATATGTCAAGGTCAAGGTAATCCTTCAGGGTCAAAGGTCAAATTGTCCGTTTCTTTGTCTGTAACTTTAACATTGGTCATAACGTTTGAGCAAGTACAGCTAGTGACTTTATATTTGGCATGCATATAAGCCGCACATTCTGAGGGGTGACATGTCAAGGTCAAGGTCATCTTTAAAGCTCAGAGGTTAAACGTATTGGTCAAATCACCGACTTTAACATTGGTCATAACTTTTGAGCAAGTACAGATAGAGACTTGATATTTCGCATTCACGTGTATCTCATAAAGCTGCACATTTTGAGGGGTGACATGTCAAGGTCAAGGTCATCCTTAAACCTCAGTGGTCAAACATATGGGTCAAATCACTTACTTTAACATTGACCATAACTTTTGAACCAGTACCATTAGACTTGCTATTTGGCATGCTTGTGTATCTCATGAAGCTGCACAGTTTGAGGGTGAAATGTCAAGGTCATTCTTCAGGGTCAATGGTCACAAACTTCAAATTTGTCATAACATTTGAACCAATAGAGATAGAGTCTTGATATTTGGTATGCATGTGTATCTCATGAAGCTGCACATTTTGAGTGGCAACATGTTAAGGTTAAGTCATCTTTCAGGGTCAAAGGTCACCGACTTTAACATTGGCAGTAACTTTGAACCTGTAGATGCAGACTTGACATTTGGTATGCATGTGTATCTCATGAAGCTGCACAGTTTGGGATGACATTTCAAGGTCAAGGTCATCTTTCAGGGTCAAAGGTCACCGACTTTAACATTGGCCATAACTTTTGAACCAGTAGAGATACAGACTTGATAGTTGGTATACATGTGTTTCTCATTTGGCTGCACATTATGAGGGGTGGCATGTCAAGGTCAAGGTCATCCTTCATGGTCAAAGGTCACCAACTTTAACATTGGCCATAACCTTTGAACCAGTAGAGATACAGACTTGATATGTGGTATGCATGTGTACCCCATGAAGCTGCACAGTTTGAGGGGTGACATGTCAATATCAAGGTCATCCTTTAGGGTCAAATATCATATCGAGGGGGCATAGTGTTTCACAAACACATCTAGTTTCATATGAACATTGTCAATATCAGGCAACAAGATATGCCGACGTGTATTTCCTGGATATGGAATTAATGCCTGACTACCAACTATCCAGACCTTCGTCGTCTAACAGAAAGAATGTGGGTGACAACAATTCTGCCAGGAAAGTGTCCGATTCTGTTGTGTCTGAAACAAGAAACAAAATATTTAAGAAAATGTCTTTCAGCACTACAAGCGGTATACACCCAGATCACTGTATCCGAAGGCATATCCAGATCAACATTGTTTTTCAAGCTGGGAAATATATGTAGTCAAATTTTGAGGACTGGTCAAGTCTAACACCTTACCTTTTTAACCCTTTCCCTATTCTATGTTTATTCCAAATTTCAATACCTACTGAATATTCAAGGACAAAACAGTTATAATCGAAGGTGGAACATGGTAGCCATTTTAAAAAAGTGAAGCAATTCCATAAGCAAACAGAGCAGACCCTGATCAGACAACTCCTATAGGAGTCGTCTGACCTGGGTCTACTCCATTTGCAAATGCGTAAAAACAGGTTTGTATGAGGGAAAGAAGCTTGAATTAATTGGCTTTAAGGAATGCCCTGTTAATTTCCAGCTGAACTTTTCGGAATTGGGAGATATTCTTATTTGTTGGACACACCTGATATGTCGAATACTTTAGATCAACAGTATTTAAAATTTTAATTCTCGTTTTATTTTAAAAAGATCTAGATATTAATTAAGATATACCGTCCCGTTGGAGTCATTTACGTGTTGTAAAATGGCTGTACAGTACCGTAGCAGATCCAGTAAAAGTGTTTTAGGATAGATCTAGATCATATCAATCTAAACTATCTTTAGAACTAGAATTCACCATTATCTATTTTTTAAAATAGAGCTCAATCGTTGGGGTTTAATTATACCTAACTATAGATCTAATTAGTCAGAATAGTTTTCTTCTATTTTAGAAAAAAATAACAAATCAGAACTGTTGATAATTGGCACATTGTTTGGTATTTGTCTCATTTGAAAGCTTTCCTGTTGCGTAATAATTAATTGCTTTGTTGATAAGGAAGTGTGTGATGGATGGCAGTTGTGTGATCACTGACCCTTGTCCCCTGCTGATAACATAGGGAATTTACTGACCATCTGGCACCTTTGATCGTTTCCTATGTCTATTCTGCAAATTAGCAGTATTTAGGCTGGGTTAGTAATGTAATAATATAGTCTCAAAATGTCTAAACAATTTATTTTCATGCAATCTAATTTGTTACTTTGTATTTTGAAAATATTTGAATGCAGGAATCAAGAGTACTGACATTTAAAACACTGTACACCCAGACGGTGTGCGGTAAAAATGAAACAATAGCTAAAAAACAACCCTCTGATCAGTCTTCACTGTTTATTAAGCAAAATAATATAGTAAATATAAGTCTTATAATTATAATTAATAAAATCTACAGTTAAACAATGATGGACCATTCCAGCATTCACAAATTAACAGAATATAACACATTTGCTATTCAGATCAGATTGCTCAAAAAGGGACTGTTTGATCAGGGGTCTGCTCTGTTTGCTGAACACAGACTATTTAGGTTCCCTTTCCACACATGCTAACTGAAAATAATTACTCATTTGTCACAAATAACGTATAAATTCAAAACCACTTTTAAAATTTGACTGTACATCGTTCTTTTTCAATCCACGATTATTCGAGTATCGTCAAATTAATCGTTTAAAAAAATATACCATGCATTAATTCAACATATTTGCATTTCATCACAACATTGAATGAAAATAATATACGAGAAGTAAGCCTTAGTGTTTACCGATTTTACGGTATTAGGAAAGCGATCCTCAGTGAAATGGCAATATAGCTAAAAAATCGTCATTTTCACAGCTTAAGTTTACACGTAATCTCTACACGAATTACGATTAAATATGGATCATGCATTAGTTCATAGTCTTCAGAAGCACTGGAATAAGTATAAGCAATCACATAGTTCAATAAACTTACTTTTATTATCAAACCATATGAAAGCTAAACTAATTCTTTCGACCATTGCCGCCATTTTGTCAACAATTCAGACGCACTGAAAATAACAGGTCCATTTCCGCCTCCAAAAAACCCATGAACTAAAATATTTTGCACAATAAACATGAAAGAAAGTAATACTTACTCTTTCACACACAAAAAATCTATCGATTCGAGACTTCAATACAGGTGAAATCGTCTTAAATTTGCGAGCAATTTCACGCCTCTTCCTCAATGGCGTCCTTCGTCAACAATAAGATGCTGCGCTCTGATTGGTTAATTTTGAACGACAGCATCTTTGACCAGATTGACTCGATGCCACTCCGTCTGTATTTACTTCGTGACGATATATAGCATTGCCACGTACGAATACGTTATCCAGAAGAAAAGGTTGTGATTCGCAAACTTCTGAGCAAGACCAATTGGTGTAATATTATATTGGTTCGTCAGTAAAGAAAGCTTGGTGTTTTTTCTCTGGCAAATATTTTCTGGATTATAGTCCCATTATCTTTTAGCATATATTTCTATATGTAAGAATAAAAAATCGGTATTTTGTTCAAAGATGATTTGCTTTCTTTACTGACGAGCAAATGAAATATTACACCAATTGGACTTGCTCAGAAGTTTGCGAAGCACTAACCTTTCTTTTGGATAACATATTTGTATGTTATGGGAATGCTATATACCGTCAGGTAATTGGTATTCCTATGGGTACGAATTGTGCTCCACATGTCGCAGATTTGTTTTTGTACTGCTATGAGAGAGATTCCATGTTGCGTTTGAATGGAAAAGTAGTAAAGTCAAGCAGGCAAAGCCACATGCAAGACGCAACCACCACCAAAACACCGATAGACAGCATGACACACACACACACACCCAAACGCACACACACACACACACACACACACACACACACACACACACACACACACACACACACACACACACACACACACACACACACACACACACACGAAATGAACACAGAAAACACCAAAATACACACAAGAAACAGGGACAAACGTTCCACAACATGAACAAACAACAAGCACAAAGACGCAAGGCAAACAAAAGGAAGGGTGACAAAGAGAGTGCCGCCTTGGCACGGTCAGCAGCAAAAACACCACTGGGGGTTTAAACCGGTTTACGGACGTCCTAACCTCACACTTCTCTCAAAGTCACCCTAGCTTTACAAATATTGTAAATAAAGGTATCCCCGCTGGACTTACCCACAACATAGACGACGGTGAACACAGGACAACATGTAAAACATAGCATAATAACTGTGACAATCCGTCAAATATGTACTCAATGAATCCACAATCACAAGAAGATGTTATAAAAGCCTTCAATGAAACTTGTCGATATTTGGATGATATTTTTAACTTAGATAACCCTTTCTTTGATTCTCTGATTCCTACAATTTATCCTAAAGAACTCAAATTGAATAAAGCTAACCCGTCCGACAATTATGCAGCGTTTCTTGATCTAGACTTTAAAATTAATAATGGAATGATTTCTTCTAAAATATACGACAAAAGAGATGATTTTGATTTTAATATTGTAAATATTCCTCATCTTGACGGGGATGTTCCCCGTGCTCCATCTTACGGGGTTTATATATCTCAACTTATTCGTTTTGCTAGAGCTTGTTCATCTATTGACGATTTTAACAGTCGAAATCTCATTTTAACAGAAAAACTGCTTAAGCAAGGACATAGATACCATAAACTAAGAACAACTTTCTCTAAATTTTACTATCGAAATCTCTCGCTTATTGGCAAGTACCAATGTAATCTCAAGGTGCTTCTGCGACACGGTATTTCACATCCTGAATTTTATGGTGATGTGATTTACAAACTTCGTAAAATTATTGGACATACCCATTTTCTCACTTTGTTCATCAAATCTGTTAAACAATTCATTAAAAAGGGATATGATCCTGTAGTACTACAACATACTGCATGTTTGGTTGTGAACCCTTTTACAGTTGGCAATCACGCTGGCCTCTTTGCATGTACGCCGATAAGAAAGGTTTAGTACTCTATGAAGGCGACCTCTTAAATCCAGAAATGGAAGGAGAACGTCTGATATCTGTACTATTTCATTTTTGTCGTACCCTTTATTATTTTCTACAGTTACTCTGTTTGCAGCTCAATCATTGAGTACACTAGCGATAGGTGGATACAGTATGTTCACTTAAATGTTTTCGTTATACGCGCACTTTACCACTGTATTTGCCGTCGCGGTTGTTGTAGATTAGTCGGAGATGGGATACGTTTATTTACTCTTTGTCTTTTAGGGTGTGGATGGAATAAGTGTGAGGTTGGGCGCCCATAAACCGGTTTAACCCCCCAGTGACTTTTGTCACTGACCGTTCCAAGGCGGTACTTCCATCTTCCTCCTATTGTATGTTTGTTTTGTCTTTGTGCGTCTCTTGTTGTTTTTATAGTTATGTACATTTGCTGTTTCCTTGTGTTGCTGTTCGGGCGACTGTTTGTTCTGTATGTGGTGTTTCCTGCATGACTCATTTTGTACTTTTGATATAGTGATGACCCGTTACCCTGTGCATTAAGATTAGAATATGATTTAGCTACCACAGAATACAGCTTTTTAGGATGTTTAACCCTTTCCTCATTGAATATCAATGTAAAAAATGGTATCATGAATATTAATTAGATTATTTTTTGTACTGGCATATGAACAATGGACATTTTGACTTGAACAGAAATTGAAGAATCAGATTTATATTATATGATAAGCAAGCATAGCATACCCTGACCACAGTGATCTCACAGCTTCTATAGGAGCTGTCGGATCTGGGTATACTCTGCGAAACGTATGAAAAGCGTTTATATGAAGGAAAGGTAGTTAACAGATAGTTTACTCTTTCCCTGTTAGGTATTCATGTACAAAATATTGTCATTAATATTTATATTTATTTTCATAATGGCATAGTGTTTGGTATCCTAAGAAAGTAGCTTATGACAGCACTGCATGGAGACTCTGCTTTCAGTGTGTTTCCTTTAGCAGTCGCATGTACTTGAGACAAAAACGATACTGCATGTAAATGTATGTCAGTGTCTAAAAAACAATATTTCAATAAATTTACACAAAATGCCCAGGGGTAAAATCACATATGTGCTGAAGGAAAGCAGTATCACATTCGCCATATACAGCAGCTTGGTATAACATGTCTACACCCAGCTCTCGAATGGTCATGTCTCCAGATGATTGGGGTAGAAGGCGAGTCGCATGGTTTAGTTTTAGTCTTCCATCCTCTGTGCATGTCACCCCATCACATCTCTGAAGTATTCCTGCTAAACTGCCAGTACTTCAGGGCCTAGGCAAATCTGCTCCATTAGCTAAATGATACAGGACAGTTTACTAAAAATACAATTAAACATGAATTCCCTACTTTGCTAAATTGTTCATCCATACAGAATTTGTCATCCAAATCATTTGCACCAAAATAACTGCCCCTAATATCTCATCAAATGCAGTCTCTTTAGTTTGAGAATGGAATACATTAGAACCCCTCTGATGCCACCACTTAATGAATAAACATGTGTGTCTTTATAAGCAGGCTATTGCTTAATGCTGGACAAAAGTAATGCAGAAAGCTCCTCTAGGAGCTTACTTTTGTCCTGCATTAAGGTACCACCTGTCTCTACCACCCAGAATTATAAGTCTCGTTTGGGTAGTTGCATTAGAGGGGCTTTACAGTAGTAACGATAGGGCTGAACATTGAAGAAATCTGGACTCTGTAGTAGGTAATAATCATCACAAAAAATCACTATTAGGCATTTCCCAGACAACCTATATATGCCTTTTGCAAACAGAGCTAACTAACTGACAATACAGAAGGAGCACTCTTATCAGAGTCTGTTCTGTTTTCCTATGGCGTTTTATAGACAAGTTCCTACTATTAGGGCTATGTCCAAGAACAGGTCTTGTCGATGTTCAATTACGCATATCCATTAGGGAAAGTGTCAAGTCCTTTCTATTAAGATGATCCAGATGACTGTAAAACAATTGAAGTTTTGCACAGCACGCAACTGGTCAAATTTTCAAAACGTCAAACTTATATCAATCAAAACTAGAGAATATGATTTTATATACTTGCAGCCAAAACACTTTTATTTAAGCTCAGTTAGCATCTCAATGCAGTTTTGAAATCTGCACCATGATTGGGATTGCTGGCGTCTGGATGGAAATAGGGACAGAGTTCAGTAATCAGTAGTCATCTATTAGGTCAAAAATTAAGTCTGGCTCCCTCTTGACGAGATCCAAAACTAAAACTCATAGATTTCCAGTCTCCTTGTCCCTTAAAACCTCCTGAAACAGAAACAGAATATGTCATAATGCTTTCAGTTACAATATTTTTTAAACTAATATGACATCTCAATAATTATAATTATTTCAAATATTTATGATCTACCTTGAAACAAACAAACATCTGCTAGAACTATGTTCACTAAATGAAATTATAGGGCTATACTGATTGTGCATATGTCAATTTTGTCTAGACTGCATCTACAGTTCTGCTTCATTTTGTTTAAAAGTACAAAAATGAGTCATGCAGGAAACACCACATACAGAACAAACATCCGCCGAACAGCAACACAAGGAAACAGCCAATGTACATAACTATAAAAAAACATCAAGAGATGCACAAAGACAAAACAAACATACAATAGGGAGAAAATGGAAGTACCGCCTTCGAACGGTCAGTGACAAAAGTCACTGGGGGAGGGGGGTTAAACCGGTTTTTGGGCGCCCAACCTCACACTTATTCCATCCCAACCATAAAAGACAAACAGTGTAAATAAACGTATCCCCTCTCCGACGAATATACAGCAACCGCGATTGGCAAATACAGTTGTAAAGTGCATGTATAACGAAAACATTAAAGTGAACAAACTGTATCCATATATCGCTAGTGTACTCAATGATTGAGCTGCAAACAGAGTTACTGTAGAAAAGTAATAACGGGTACGACAAAAACGATATAGTACAGATATTCGACGTCCTCCTTCCGTTTCTGGATTTAAGAGATCGCCGTCATAGAGTACTAAACCTTTCTTGTCGGCGTACATGCAAAGAGGCCAGCGTGATTGCCAACTGTAAAAGGGTTCACAACCAAACATGCAGTATGTTGTAGTACCATAGGGTCATTTCCCTTTTTAATGATTTTTTAACATATTAGATGAACAAAGTGAGAAAATGGGCATGTCCAATAATTTACGAAGTTTGTAAATCGCAAGACCATAAAATTCAGGATGTGAAAAACCGTGTCGCAGAAGTGCCTTGAGATTACATTGGTACTTGCCAATAAGTGAGAGATTTCGATAGTAAAATTTAGAGAAAGTTTTTCATAGTTTATGGTATCTATATCCTTGATTAAGCAGCTGTATAGTTAAAATGAGATTTCGACTGTTAAAATCGTCAATAGATGAACAAGCTCTAGCAAAACGAATAAGTTGAGATATATAAATCCCGTAAGATGGGGCACGAGGAACATCCCCGTCAATTTGAGGGAAATTTACAATATTAAAATCAAAATCAATCTTTTGTCATATATTTTAGAAGAAATAATTCCATTATCAATTTTAAGGTTTAGATCAAGAAACGCTGCATAATTGTTGGAAGGGTTAGCTTTATTCAATTTGAGTTCTTTAGGATAAATTGTAGGAATTAGAGCATCAAAGAAAGGGTTATCTAAGTTAAAAATATCATCCAAATATCGAGAAATTTCATTGAAGGCTTTTATAATATCTACTTGTGATTGTGGATTCAAACGTAACATGAAATCACTCTCATAGCAGTATAAAAACAAATCTGCGACGAGAGGTGCACAGGGTTATTAAGTAACACAACTAGTACATGTACATGACCAGTAACATATTTACAGTCATTGAATTCTGTTTTTGTATCAGAAGTATTTTTATAAACAGCTTTAAGTGCTCACTGGCTATTCATACCAATATACAAAAGAGTAACTCTTCATCAGAAAGCTGTCATAAACATGTTATTCACAGATATCTGATCAGGGTCTACACTGATTCTAACTTTTCATACATAATCTGGAATACTGCAGATCTGCCATACCAGTAAATATCAGGAGTGAGGGAAAACGTTTTTTATCCAATAAAACTATCTTGCAACTTGTTATAAAAAGTTCAGACAACAAACCCATCATTTAATTATTTTGAAGCTCAAATTTACCCACTTTAACACCTATTTTACACTAAATACTATAAGTTCAACACAATTTTCCTCATCTTTTGATTAACATGAAACAGTTGTAACAAAGGAGCAGACATAGAATTTAGCTTGTGTCATTTGTTAGCTGGCAAAGTGTTATACAAGGTATGGTCACTGCGTTTTGCTTTCTGTAGTCAGTCAGGTGCCACAGTGTCAATTGTCAATAGCATATTCAATTATAATTCTGGATACTTGTAGTCCACCAAACTTTAAATAACTCTTCCAACACAATATGCTTGTTCATATTGCACTGATGACACTTAAAAACAATATATACCCAGATCAAAGCGCTGCTATAGCAGCCTTTCAAAAGGGTCTGCACTGTTTGAAACATTACTCTATGTTTTGTTCTAAGTCCAAAAATACAACGCAATGAACACATTCCCATAGAATGCAGAAATTAAATGCAGATTAAATCCGTTTTGATATAGTTTTGATATGTTATATGATAATGTAAATTTAAGAAAATGTAGACTGGGATGAGATGCCTTCTGTATGAGCTGTCACAGTAGGGTATGTTATGATAGCAATGTAGACTTACGTACCGGTTGTGTCTGCTCTCTTTGCCATTTTCACGAGTTGTGTTTAATTATTCAGCGGGGTTTAATTATAAAACATGATTGAAGCAGATTAATAATTTGCAAAATATGGGATCTCATTCAAAAACAAGATGTCCCCAGATCTGATATAGGGGGCATATGTAATGACCAGTTTACCTAACAATTTTGAAGGTTAAGTTAACAAAATCTCAGATGATCATTTCTTCCAAAAGGAGAGCTTTCAAATTAACACTTGCACAACAAAACCAAATATAAACATTGAAATAATTGATGCTGATCTAACAATGGGATTTGAAATACATTACAAGTACTATCAAGTAATGTCATTTTATTGGATTTATGGATTAGCTAAGTGAGTTTATTATAAGCTGAGGAGTACCTCTAACTTGTTCAACTTTTGAGTGAATCTCTCCTTAACCCTGGCTTGGTCTGACTTGTCATGTCTAGCCCTACTACATTCTCACTGCCTCATCTCCTGCTTTCCCTCCTGCATTTGCCAGTTTCATTTGGCCACCCTTCCCCTTCCTCTGCCTCTTGCCACTCTGAAATCAACGCTATGCATTAACAATTTCCTTTATATAAACAACTTTTCACATCTTTTCATACAGTATACCCAGATCAGATGTCTCCTATAGGTACCATCTGACCAGGGTCTGCTCTGTTTGCTTGTGACATGAAACAAAACAATTCCCTTGAAAAGTTTACTTTGTAAAATTTCAGCTAATAAATATTCATAAAATCATTTCTTACATTAATATTGAACCGGGAATGGGTTAACTCTGAAATCAACGCTATGTCAATTCAAATACAAGAAAGTTTTGTTCATTTCCTTTATATAAATGACTTTTCACACATTTGCAAACTGAGAAGACCCCGACCAGACAGCTCCAATAGGAGTTCCATACGATCAGGGGCTGCTCTGTTTGCTTTTGAAAAGATATATATATCTGACTACAGTTTTTTGTCAATGCTAAATATCCATTGAAAAGTTTACATTGTAAAAATGTTGCTAATAAATATTCAGGATGTCATGTTTTCTTGTATGAGTTGAACAGGCGAAGGGCTGATTCATCATATTGCTCTTATGCTATTAAAATGACTTTACCATGGCATGATTACATGTTTCAATTTGCACTACTACACACACATGTATAATAAATATTTACAGTAAGGCATTGGATGTATTATAGGAGAAAAAATTGTTATATCGTGTATAGTAGAACCCTCTTCACAATGACCATCAAATAAGCATAAGTCTGGGATTAGCCACTTTCGCCCTGCATTATGTAACTACCTGTAATGTTTAGTACTGTAATTGCATGCCTGCTATCGACAGATTCCACTGTGCATCAGGATAAATGGTATGTATTCTGTGCTGGAGCAGACACTCAAGCTTGTGCAAATTTCCCTTCATTGGGCTTATGTGCCCATGCTGGGTCACTATGAGGCATGCACCTGGACCACACTGAACTGCAACTTTGTGATAGTTATCTGTAGTTTGGGTGTCAACCAAGTATGGACACATATTTAAACCCTACATGCAGTTTCACCCTCTGAGTACTGACAGAAGGCATGCGATAATCAGATCCACGACTGGTCTGAAGTATTACACATTTTCAATATGGATAATTTGCTTTACACAAAGTTACACGTTTAATGTCTGTATTTAGCAACCGTACGTTCCAACTTCCATTTGGACCTGTGCTACTAACTTCAATGATCCCAACAATTTTATTTTCATTATAACTAGAATGTCCAGCTAGTTACAGGATGTATATTATTAAAAGTGTGTACAACTCCGTTATGTATCATAATGAAGTCCTTCCAATCATTCAGTGAAATAACGGGCGCTCAAATACATATAAACATGGTGGAACTGGCACAAAGACGGATTGCTAATATACCGGTAGAATATCTTATTGGAATTCACTGATGTATATATTTATTGCATACATCTATGACTACATATATGCGTCACTTTCCATTCACGCATAAACATGAATAAAGCTTTATCTGTTATGGTGTATTCAGTTTTAAAGAACGATCTACAAAACACGATAGAAGAGTCGTTTCCCGCCGGAAAATCTCATGAAAATATGCTCCCGTATGTGGATTAAAACAATAAACATGCCGATTTTCAAGCCCAATTCATACTAATTACCGTAATGCGATAAAAGACAACGAAATATATATATCAGATAACCTTCGTAATACAGTTAATACTTACAGAGACTGAGGAGCCACTCGATGAATCGTCCATTATTGCGCAATCTTGATAGAGTCCATGGTCACGTGATTTACTTACGTTGTACACGCGCTAAATTTAGAATTTTCTGTTTCTTTCTCGATGTTTTCCTATTTCATCAAACAAAACGTATAATGCATTTCTAGCCATTTTGCAGCTATATAGGCTGAAGAAAATACCATTAAAAAAATAATGGGACTTTAAGTTAGTGAATGAAAGTGTTCGATATTTGAATGATATTTATAACCTAGATAACCCTTTCTTTGATGTTCCGATTCCTATAATTACCCCAAAAACTTAAATTGAATAAAACCAACCCTTCCGACACTTACGCAGTTTTTCTTGATCTAGACCTGAAAATTAACAATGGAATGTCTTCTAAATATATAGATGGTTTTGATTTTCCCCTCATTGACAGGTATTTGTTATTAGTGAACCAACTTCCTGTGAGGTTAGTGTGGTCAAGCAGTATATTTATAGAGTTTTTCGTATGTGTTTGGTTACCCAGTGAGTAGTTAACATGTTTTGTATAGTAACCTAGAATCTGTAAGTGTAGATAGTGTTCTATATTGGATGTATATCAGGTTTGACTAAGTTTTATACATGTAGAATTGCTCGCCAAGTAGTGTGTAGGTATATAATGCAGTAGGGAATCAAGTGCCTGTGCATTTTAAAGTGTACTGGGGCTATTGTGTTTATCTGTCAAGCTTGACCAGTGGCTAGTTGTGTGTTCTCTGCTCTGTGTAGGGTTGTCATTACGAAGCTAACCTTCACATGGTGAACATGTAGAAATGCTTGGACATTGGAAGCATGCTATTATAGAAGGGCGTTTCACACTACGGCAATTGTAAGTTATTACAGGTCCTCAGCCCATGCCCAAACTTATTTGCCTGTTATTTCTGCATTATTCGCGTGGATTTTATATTTGTATTTTATCCTTTTATTAGTTATTGTAGGGTATTTCCTCTTGGTCCAGTTTGGTATATAAGGTTTCCCTGTAATTGTAGGTGGCTCCCAATTATGGCCCTGTAAAGACCCGATTTATGCTGTTATTTGGACCGAGTGGCTGGCCAGTATGTTGTCTGAGAGTTCACGTTAATACGGCTCCCAGGCCTTGAAGTCTTGTGCATGGCAATGGATAGGGTGGAGTAGTGGTTGCAGTCTATCAACACTGCGGTCTTCATTATACCGAGTGTTTGCAAATGATGTCTGGTTAAGTGTCTGTATGACAAATAGTATATATACGTCTGTGTGACAATTATTGTGTCTGTGTGGCCAATATATATATATATATATATGAATGACTAAGTGACATTTATTGTGTCTGTGTGACCTATATTATACATTTATAGTCTGTGTGGCTATTATAATTTATCGTCTGTGTGACGTTTAGTTTTCCCTGTGTGGGGTATAAGAGTTTGGACATTACAGACTTTCAGTGAGAGGTGAAGTGACTGTGCAGATATAGAACTGGCCGCTGTAGATATTAGCTGCATATATTGCTAAATAGTGTGTGTTATGTAGCTGTAGGTGACAATAACAGTTTAGTTTAGCAATACAGATATTGCGTGATATACATTTGTGGTGCTTATAGAACATTGTGTAGTCATATTTTAATAAAATTGTATTGTAGTATAACCAGTCTCACTATTTAGTTAATTACTGCTTAAACGAATTCGGAATCACCATTTTCTTAGTTTCTTAGGCTGAGAAAATTGTGACAAATGGGGGCTCGTCCGGGAATAGATTTTTATATATCTATATGGTAGTAATACGTATTTTATTTGGATAGTGAGGCTGGTTCCAAGTTAATGTTTGCTGTTTTATTTTATTCTGTTTTGTTGTACAACTGTACTAGTCGCAGTAATTATTGCTATTAGACAATGGAGAGGTATGTAGCAATAGGGAAGGAATTAGAGCTAAGTGGCGAAGAGTTGCTAAACTTTGTTAGAGAAGAATACGACAAAGAGAGAGAAGATGCTGAGAAGGAAGCGAGAGAGAAAGAGGAAAAAGAAATTAGAGAGAGACAGGAAAGAGAAAGAATAGAGAGAGAGAAAAATGAAAGAGAAGAGAGAAATGAGGAACGTTCTATGAAACGTTTAGAATTAGAAAATGCCAGACGAGAGAAAGAATTAGAACTTGAAATGGAAAGACTTAGAACTAAACCAGATGCAAGCATTAGTAAAACTGAAGTAAAAGCCAAGTTACCGAAATTGCCTCATTTTATTGAGAACAAAGACAACATTGATGCCTATCTCAAAAGGTTTGAAAGGTTTGCTGTAACTGCAAACTGGCCTAAACACCAATGGGCAACAAATTTGAGTGCTCTTTTACAAGGCAAATCACTTGATGTGTATTCACGGTTATCTGCAACTGATGCCGTTGACTACGACATACTTAAAGAATCTTTACTTAAGCGATTTCAGCTCACCGAGGAAGGGTTTAGAGTAAAGTTTCGTACCAGTAAGTTCGAAGTTGGTGAGACAGCACAACAGTTTGTTGTTAGGTTAGAGGAGTATATTTTGAGGTGGATGAGCTTGGCAAAAGTAGACAAAACTTTTGAAGGTTTAAAA
Source organism: Azorinus chamasolen (assembly GCA_963576725.1). NCBI lineage: Eukaryota > Metazoa > Mollusca > Bivalvia > Cardiida > Solecurtidae > Azorinus > Azorinus chamasolen. The sequence goes on along the minus strand of OY755241.1, from coordinate 20,762,978 downwards.
GACCTCATGTTGAGAGAACAGTTCATGCAGTCTTCCAGTAAGAGTTTGCAGGTCTTTCTTAAAGAAAGGAAAGTAAGTTCTGTGGAAGATATGGCCGAATTGGCTGATCAATATATGGAAGCTCATGGGTCCATAATGAATCCAGGCAAACCTGTTGGTCAGGGAAAATCTGTAGCATTTGATAATAATGGTACTGTACCAAAGCCACATATATTCCCGGTAAGGAGTGACAGAGGTAGACAATGTTATGTTTGTAGGTCAGGGTCACATTTAGCCAAGGATTGTCCTCAAAAGTTTACAAACTCCACAAAAGCTGGTGCATTGACAGCAAATGAGCAGACTTTTGATACTAGGGGTTATGAACAGTCTTATGGTTCTAGAGGTAGACAGTTTCATAGGAGGAACTTTGGTAGTAGAGGTGGTTACAGAGGTGGTTACCGTGGTGGTCAAAGAGGTGGTCAAAATGGAAATTAGCAGTTACATAGTAGCGAGAAGCAAGGTTGTAATGACAGTGGTGATCTTGGTTGCTTTGTTTTGGAAAGGGTTGTACCTTCAGATGAATCAGTGGTTTTAGATGTTGATTGTGAACCTCAACTTGTGTCTGCATCTTGTTCAGACAAAACTGCAGCTAAATCTAGAAATATGCCTGTTGTTGAAGGTTATTTGGATGACAAGAAGGTCAAGGTATTGCGTGATAGTGGGTGTTCAAGTGTTGTTGTCAGGAGAGATTTGGTAAAAGCTGATTGCTTGACAGGTGAAACACAGAAATGCATTTTAATAGATGGGACAGTGAGACGTTTCCCAATAGCCACAATTGTCGTAGATACCCCTTACTACACAGGGAAAGTTAGGGCACTATGTACGGAACATCCCATATATGACTTGATTTTAGGAAATATTGCCGGTGTTAGGGGTCCAGGTGAGTTAGACAAAACATGGAAGAGAAACTGTACTGACCCAGAAGCAGATATATTAGGTACAGGTAAGAAGGAAGAGTTGAGTGCAGTTCAGACAAGAGCTCAGAAAGAGCGAGACAAGTCAGTTCATAGCTTGAAAGTTGCAGATAGTGTAAGCCGGGTAGGTGTAGATGAGATCAAAGTTAAACAGAAAGATGACCCAAGCTTAGCTACAGCTAGAGATAAATCCAAGTCTAAGGTGCAGAAGGTTTCAAGAACAGGTGCTACAAGTTGGTTTGAGCTCAGGAATGATGTTCTTTTCAGGCATTTTCAGAGTAACAATGTTGAAAATGGTAGGCTTTTTAAGCAGCTTTGTGTCCCAGAGAGTACGTTTGCAAGTCCTCAAGTTGGCACATGACTCTGTGATGGGAGGTCATTTGGGAATAAAAAAACTGCAGATAAGATTCTTTCCCAGTTCTGGTGGCCAGGTATCCAAGCAGATGTTAAGAGATATTGTCGTTCTTGTGACATATGTCAGAAGACATTTCCAAAAGGAAAGGTTACAAAAGTACCAATAGGTGAGTTACCACTTATAGATACTCCTTTTGCAAGAGTGGCAGTAGATCTTATTGGGCCAATTAACCCGCCATCAGAGAAAGGCAATCGGTTTATACTTACATTAGTGGATTATGCTACTCGATACCCAGAAGCCGTTGCTCTTAAGAAAATAGACACCGAGACAGTTGCAGAAGCATTGTAGACATGTTTAGTAGAGTTGGTGTCCCGGGTGAAATTCTGTCAGATATGGGGAAGCAATTCACCTCAGATTTAATGAAAGAAGTCGGTAGGTTGTTATCAATAAAACAGTTGACAACTACCCCCTATAACCCACAATGTAATGGTCTTGTAGAGAGGTTTAATGGGACAATCAAGAACATGCTCAAAAAGATGTGCCATGAACAACCAAGGTACTGGGATAGATTTATTTCCCCCTTACTGTTTGCATACAGAGAAGCCCCTCAGTCAAGTTTAGGGTTTTCTCCCTTTGAACTTCTATATGGCAGAACGGTCAGAGGTCCTCTGTGTATCCTGAAAAAACTGTGGTCAAAAGAAATTGAAACCAATGAGGTTAAAACTACGTACGAATATGTAGTAGATCTGAGAAACAGACTAGAGGATACATTAGAAGTTGCTAGGAAGGAGTTAGAAGAAAACACATGTAGGTACAGGAAGTATGCCAATGTTGGTAAGAAGGTAAAACCTTTGAAGGTGGGAGATAAGGTATTGGTACTCTTACCCACAAGCGCAAACAAGTTGCTGATGCATCTTCAAGGCCCATATGAGGTTACTCAGAAGTTGAATGACTTCGATTACAGGGTCAAGGTTAAGGGCAAGGAAAAACTATACCATGCTAATCTACTTAGGAAATATGTAGAGCGTGATAATCAGAGAGAAGGTGGGTTAGAAGTAGTAAGTGAGAGGCAAGATAATGAAGTAGCTGGAATGTTAGATATAGTATGTGTAGCCGTGGTAGAAGAAGAGATCAGTGAATTAGATGAAGATAAAACGGGGGGTAATTACATGAATGATAGAGAGCTTAAGATAGACTTGCCTAGTTTGCGTGCAAAAGAGACCGTTAATGATGTACAGATAAATCCTGAATTGACGAGTGAACAGGGAGAGCAGTTGAGGAAGTTAGTAGAGGAATTTAGTGATGTGTTCACTGATATACCGGGTCATACAGATTTGATAGAACACGACATCAAACTTTGTAGTGACACACCGGTAAGGTCCAAACCATACCCCATGCCTTACGCAATGAGGGAGTCGTTTAAGTCTGACATCGACGATATGCTTAGGTTAGGAATTATTGAGCCTGTAGAAAGTCCGTATGCGTCCCCAGTGGTAATAGTGAAGAAACCAGATGGATCAAATAGAGTCTGTATCGACTACCGGAAGCTAATTGCTTTGACGGTGTTCGACTCGGAGCCTATAGGAAATGCAGATCAAATTTTCGTTCGACTGTCAGAAGCGAAATTTCTATCAAAGATCGATCTCTCGAAAGGTTATTGGCAGATAAAAGTAAAGAAGGAGTGTATACCTTATACAGCTTTCATATGTTCCGAAGGCCTGTTTGCTTTCAAACGTTTGCCATTTGGCCTCGTGAATTCTGGAGCTACATTTTGTAAAATGATGCGAAAGCTCTTGAAAGGGTTAGTAGACGTTGAAAACTTTGTAGATGATATTTTGGATCATTCAAACAGTTGGGACATACATTTTTCCAGTTTGCGAGAATTGTTCGAAAGATTGAGGGCAGCTAGCTTGACTGCACGACCGTCCAAATGTATGCTTGGCTTCCAGAGTGTTTGTTTCATGGGCCATGTTGTAGGTAATGGTCAGATCAAACCAAACCCCCAGAAAGTAAACGACATTAAAGATTGTCAAAGACCAAAAACCAAGAAGCAGGTAAGATCTTTCTTAGGTCTGGTGGGGTATTATAGGAAGTTCATCCCTCATTTCAGTACAATTGCTTCAGTATTAACAGATATGGTGAAGAAAGGTTCTCCGAATGCTGTGGTCTGGTCAGAGGAAGCAGAGAACGGTTTCCGATCACTCATTAGACATGTTACAAAGGCTCCAATCCTTTGCCTACCAGATGTAGACAAACAGTTCATATTGAGAACTGATGCTTCAGATACTGGAATTGGGGCTGTTCTAATGCAAGAGACATCTGGTATGAAATTCCCCATTGCATACGCAAGCCGTAAGTTGTTGCCTAGAGAGGCAAGGTATTCAGTGATAGAGAAGGAAGGTCTCGCAATTGTTTGGGGAGTACATAAGTTCCAACAATACATTTATGGTACTGATTTCTTGCTAGAAACAGATCATGCTCCTCTTGTTTACATGAACAAGACCAAGTTGACAAATCCTCGTGTGATGAGATGGGCTTTGTCTCTACAGCCCTATAGGTTCAGAGTACAGGTAATCAAAGGGTCAGAAAATGTAGGTGCTGACTTCTTGAGCCGTCTAGAGTAGGAGGATATGTAGTTATACAAGACGTGCAGAGTTTTATTGTCTTTTATCAGTGTTTATTAATATTCAAGTGAAAATTTTGGAATTTTCATTTTGAGTAGGGGGGTATGACAGGTATTTGTTATTAGTGAACCAACTTCCTGTGAGGTTAGTGTGGTCAAGCAGTATATTTATAGAGTTTTTCGTATGTGTTTGGTTACCCAGTGAGTAGTTAACATGTTTTGTATAGTAACCTAGAATCTGTAAGTGTAGATAGTGTTCTATATTGGATGTATATCAGGTTTGACTAAGTTTTATACATGTAGAATTGCTCGCCAAGTAGTGTGTAGGTATATAATGCAGTAGGGAATCAAGTGCCTGTGCATTTTAAAGTGTACTGGGGCTATTGTGTTTATCTGTCAAGCTTGACCAGTGGCTAGTTGTGTGTTCTCTGCTCTGTGTAGGGTTGTCATTACGAAGCTAACCTTCACATGGTGAACATGTAGAAATGCTTGGACATTGGAAGCATGCTATTATAGAAGGGCGTTTCACACTACGGCAATTGTAAGTTATTACAGGTCCTCAGCCCATGCCCAAACTTATTTGCCTGTTATTTCTGCATTATTCGCGTGGATTTTATATTTGTATTTTATCCTTTTATTAGTTATTGTAGGGTATTTCCTCTTGGTCCAGTTTGGTATATAAGGTTTCCCTGTAATTGTAGGTGGCTCCCAATTATGGCCCTGTAAAGACCCGATTTATGCTGTTATTTGGACCGAGTGGCTGGCCAGTATGTTGTCTGAGAGTTCACGTTAATACGGCTCCCAGGCCTTGAAGTCTTGTGCATGGCAATGGATAGGGTGGAGTAGTGGTTGCAGTCTATCAACACTGTGGTCTTCATTATACCGAGTGTTTGCAAATGATGTCTGGTTAAGTGTCTGTATGACAAATAGTATATATACGTCTGTGTGACAATTATTGTGTCTGTGTGGCCAATATATATATATATATATGAATGACTAAGTGACATTTATTGTGTCTGTGTGACCTATATTATACATTTATAGTCTGTGTGGCTATTATAATTTATCGTCTGTGTGACGTTTAGTTTTCCCTGTGTGGGGTATAAGAGTTTGGACATTACAGACTTTCAGTGAGAGGTGAAGTGACTGTGCAGATATAGAACTGGCCGCTGTAGATATTAGCTGCATATATTGCTAAATAGTGTGTGTTATGTAGCTGTAGGTGACAATAACAGTTTAGTTTAGCAATACAGATATTGCGTGATATACATTTGTGGTGCTTATAGAACATTGTGTAGTCATATTTTAATAAAATTGTATTGTAGTATAACCAGTCTCACTATTTAGTTAATTACTGCTTAAACGAATTCGGAATCACCATTTTCTTAGTTTCTTAGACTGAGAAAATTGTGACACTCATCTTTAGGGAGATGTTCCACGTGCCCCATCTTCGAGGTTTATTTATCTCGACTTTCTATTCGGGTTGCTAGAACTTGTTCATCTGTTGATGAATTAAACACTCGAAGTCTAATTTAACTGAAAAGCTGCTAAATCAAGGATATAGATACCATAAACTATGAAAAAGTTTCTCTAAATATCATTATCGATATCTCTCACTTATTGGCAAGTACAAATGTAGTCTCAAGGCGCTCCTGCGACACGGTTTTATGGTGATGTGATATACAATCTTCGTAAGATTATTTGACATACTCATTTTCTCACTTTGTGGATCAAATATGTTAAAAACATTCATTAAAAAGGGACACGATCCTATAGTACTACAACGTACTGCATGTCTGGCTGTCAACCCTTTTACATTTGGCGATCGCGCTGACCTCTACATTGTATGCCGACAAGAAAGGTTTAGTACTCTTTGAAAGCGATCTCTTAAATATGAAAACGGAAGGAGGACGTCGAATTTCTGTACTTTTTCGTTTTTGTCGTACCCTTTTTCACTTTTCGCCAGTTGCTCTGTTTGCAGCTCAATCAGCGAGTACACTTACGATAGGTGGTTAGTTTGTTTCACTTAAATGTTTTCGGTTTACATGTCCTTTACCACTGTATTTGCCATTGCGGTTGTTGTAGATTCGCGGGAGAGGGAATACATTTATTACACTGTCTTTAAAAGTGCGGATGAAATAGGTGTGAGTTTGGCGCTCCTAAACCATTTTAAACCCCAGTGACGTTTGTCACTGATCGTTCAAAGGCGTTACTTCCATCTTCCCCCTATTGTTTGTTTGGGGTTTTTTTCGTTGTGCGTCTCATTATGTTTTTCGTAGTTATCTACATTTGCTATGATGTCTGTATGCATATTGGAATAGACCATCGTTTCGCCCTCGCTTAAAAACCAATACATGAAGGTAGTCTTTGAAGTGTAACCCATACAAAAGCACTGCAGAAACACACAATCATGTTCTGTTGTGTCTCATATACATTGTGCTTACAAACTAGATACCTACGTAATCGTTTAAGTTGTGTTTATAGGGATGTAACGATAACGGTTTGACATGGCCCCTTTGAAAAAATCACTACGTCTTGAATATGTTTTGCAGCCCATCAATTCTTCTTGTGGTACGATATCTAAGAGAACATATTCAGCCCTTGGATTCTTTGGATCCTATAAAGAATTTATTGACGTTTGCATCTATATTCCATTAAATAGCCCTTCAAAAGGTGAGTGCTACAAATATTTATTTGTCATCCTTTGTGACTTTTATTGTTTCTGTGATACACTTCACCATAAAGCTTATCACTGCTGTATAGCACAGTTGCTATTGAAATATGTTTTCTAGCATTTCATAGGAATGGTTCTGGAACGAGTATCTGTGATGATTTGTTTTCATTTGAAACAGTGATGAAGTAGTAATAATACTTGTGATAATTCGGATGCCTTTGTGATTGTAATAATTATAAATTTAGTCTGTTATAACGACATGATCTTGAAAAGGGACATTTGTACTTTTCTGGTGTTAATTTTATTATGTAATTTTGCATGTTAATTTGCCATGCATGTTATGTCATGCATTTTATTTTAGTTATGTAAAATATACATTTTATGAAATAAATCTCTCACCAATATTTATGACAAAGGTCGGGTAAAGGATACCGTTATCATTGTTACAGTTCAGCCATGCTGCGTCCGTTGCCCAATCGAAGAAACAAAATGACATTTATGTAAAACGATTAACAGGTCACGCTGTACAATGCTTGATATGTAAGTGCTTAAATTAAACAATTTTAACTCATAGCATATGGCATTTCCGAAACTATCACATATCGCAGTATACTGCACCATATAAGTAAACATTGCAAATTTCGACCAATTATTTACAATATATTACGTGGATTACTTAGGGCTATTGGGCAACTTCTGGTAGGTAAATGACTTGGTTTAACTGTAAACATTTGGAATCATATGAGCCTAATCAAATAAGATGGCCTTGAGTAAAGTAAATTGGTCAGTGTAGCTCTCGTTAGTCACGAAATAAAAAGATAGTTGTGAGAATGAAATCAATGTAGGTCTTAAACTAGACACAGCGGGCATTCTCTATATCAAACGAGGACTGCAGTGCAACTCAACTCATGTCAGTATTTCACCTACATGTTTGTTTTGCGCTATATCGTAATATTGGAGTAAGGTAACATATATTACGAATCACCTGCAGACTGTGAGTGAATGAATAGGTTTTATTCAACAGGTATTGTGTTATTTTGTTATATAGCGTGTGCTGATGAAGATTTCACTTGTAATGATGGACGCTGTATCAGGTTTGCTCATCGATGTGATGGTGACAATGATTGTTTTACTGGAGAGGACGAGCACTACTGTTACAACAGTAAGCTTTCAAATAAATGCCTAACGTTATACTGGGTGTATAGTCATGCAAGATGCAATCCAAAATTATATAATAAATGATAGATGTTTTGTTGTTACAAACAGTACAAACCTAGTTTATAATACAGAATATATAAACCCTCAGAAGTGGTCAGGCATCAGTCTAATATGTTTTCAAAATCATACAATACAGAATTGTCACGTAAAGGTTGTTTGTATTTTGTAGTTTGATCAGAGCATAAGCCGGTGGATGCCCGTTAAATATAACAGTATAAATGTAATAAGGAAAATAAACTGTGAAATATGAATGAATAGCTAAATCGCAAGTTAACTAACTGTTCTGTTTACCGTGTAAACGTCTCTACATTTGACAATAACAGCAAGGATAGAGATTGTTTTTAACATACATCTTACAATTCTAACGACCACTGCCGCCATCTACAGAGATTCTACTGGACTAAGGACATCGGCAATTTCATCAGAATACAAACTGACGACAGTTGGGTCCATATGTGCTAGTCTTTTAGCCCCATGTCCAAGTTCATACTTGTTGTTTTGATCTGGGAGACCACTTTTAATTGCCATGCGCATGTGCCCGACTCCCTTTGAATTATGTTTGGCTCCTCCCAGTCATCCAATGGCCATCGTTACGCTGACGGAAAATGCGAATGATACATGAACCCAGCAGCATTTCTGAACTTGGCGACAGTAGTCGTGGAACCTGTTACATATAAAGTTAAAACTTTAGTAGAATACCTTGTTATTTATGTTTAATTTACCAATCAAATGACAAATTTCAAAGAAAGTTAATTATGATTTAAGTTTACACGGACTCTGGAACTTCCACAAAGGCGTTCGGTTTTAGTTCACCGTCTTATGCTTAGGTGAGCTTTTGTGACCTTCCATCACCAGACGTCCCTCCGTTTGTTTTGACCGTCTGTCCATCAACATTGCTTTAAATGACATACCTGATACCACATGGCAATTTGTAACCAAACGTTACGTAAATGAAAGTGTTATATCTCTAAAACGACATTGCAGAATATACTAAACTGCAACGTTCTATTTTGGCTTTCGGAGGATCTCCCACTTTCAGAATATATTTACATAAAATGATATTGGCCTCACCTAAATATTCTGCACCAATTTAGAACATTGGTTCCGATACCAACCACACAGAAAAAACCTTTAAACATCTTCGAAGCCGGTGATTACAATTAATTTTTTTTGTAGAAATAGTATTTCTGTGGCCCTCTACATACAAAACTAAAACGTTGATGATATTAAAGCACGTACAATAGCGGGACTAGGTTTTTTGTATAACTATTTAGAAATATTTTAAACTCTCTCTTTTAAAATCAGGTGACAAATGATGTTACGTAGCACTTACAGAAACTTGAGAAATATGTTTAGGAGCTTTGAAATATCAATTGTCGTCAAGTTGTATTGGGGTATAATATATCTATTTGTGTCTGTTGTATAGTGCAAGTGATGCATATTTGTATAATTCATAATATTTAATTTACCCTCTTCAAATGGAGTGAGTGAGTGAGTGAGCTGGGTTTTACGGCATTTCAAATGGATGTGGGTCTTATCTCAATTGTGTCGTACCTTTTATTACTCTTCTACAGCTCAATCATTGAGTACACTAGCGATAAGTGGGTCCAGTTTATTTAACACGGTTTGTCTTTAAAGGTTGAGATTGAAAAAGCATAATACCTCATGAATATTTCAGCATAATACAGTAGAACCCCTCTAATGCGAGCACTTAATGAATAAACATTTCTTCCTTTATAAGCAGGCGGTCGCTTAATGCAGGACGAAGTTATGCAGAAAGCTCTTATAAGAGCTTTCTGCATAACTTTCATCCTGCATTAAGCTACCACCACTCTGCCATTTTTGGAGGTCGTTTTAGAGGGGTTTTACTGAACCACGTGAACTATTCTTCAGATTGTCGTGCTGATGAGATTTTCTGTGGTGACCAGTGTTTACCTCATAGACTGCTATGTGATGGTGTTCAAAACTGTAAGGATGGTTTTGATGAACAGGACTATCACTGTAAACAGAGTAAGTATAAGTTCTTAGTGATCCAATTAATCTTTTGTCCTACATCAAGTATAACCTTCTCAAACTCTGGATCTGGAGGAATACTTAGTAACGTGTACTTAAAAGGTATTGGCGGGGTTTCAAACACCATGTATTCCGATGAGAGGGGTATAAATGGTTAATTTCGCAAAAGGGTAATTTTCTCAGTTTAGAAGATTTCATGAAAAACGCGAAAATTCCAGCAGCATAAATTTGGTCATTCATACCTTTACGAATACACCGCCCTGGTAATAAGACGGTGGACTTTTTTGCATTAAATTCATTGGCAATTATTTGTTTTGTAATTGCCGTATATTAGAGACAAGTGTTAGAGGAAAACGTATTTAATATTCATAAATTATTCATTCTTAAATGCAAAATAATCCATGACCAAATTCAACACTTCACTGTTTTCCCGACATCAACGTAGCGTCAATTTACTTCGACACGGGTATGGTATAAGTAATCGAAAGTTTGAGAAAGTAGAAAAATATGCAAATTACCTGGATCAAATTTCTTTCAAATTATTTGCGTGCATTTGATGGGTAATTAAATGTCTGATCAAGATAGCAAATATTTGCCTAGCTAAATAATGAAATTTATGCCTAGCTAAATAATAAAAAAATAAGTGAGTAGTGTTGCACTTTTCATATCTGCTCATGAACAGACTCAATAAAACCGAGTCTGCAATTTTATATTTTCACGTTGCTGCTTTTGATTACGAAAAATCTCTCACTTTCCGAACATATGTACTTCACAACAGCAGGTGTTACGTGGTTGTGTGACGGCGTGGTGACTTGTATTTAAACAACAGTAACCTTAAGTTTTAATTACTACTCATGAACTCTCAATAACACTGAGTCTGCAATGTTCTCTGTTGGCATTGCTACTTTTGCTTTTAGAGGATCAACCACTTTCAGAATATATGTACTTCACAACAGCAGGTGTTAAGTGCCTGTGTGACGGCCGTATAAGTCACCCCGTACTTCATTCTCAGTATTGTCATATTTTCTGGCCCTTCGGGATCATTAGTTTTGATGGTTTAAGTTTTGGAAATTGAATAATGCTTAAGCCGGTGCTAGGGGACGTGCGTAGTATTGCATTTCAATTACTACTCATGAACGAACTCAATGAGACCGAGACTGCAATATTCTCTTTTGGCATTGCTACTTGTGCTTTCGAAGGATCACACACTTTCAGAATATTTGAACAAATGACTAAGTCAAATTGTGGAAATATGTAAAATACCCATTTTCAGCTCTAAGTGTAAATGTATTTCTAGCATTGAGGTCAAAGTTCAAGTCACCAGGAAATGACTTGAGCACAGTATGCTACACTTTATTCACACACTAAATTTGTTATAAAGGAGATATGCTCTTAACCAGGCTTTATATAACATATTAGAGGTCAAGGCCACAACAACCCGAAAATGGTATGAGACACACTGCAATCGTAAGATGTTCTTAAAGTTGGTATTCCTACTAAAATTAATGTAGGAAATATGCTCCGGACAAGCTTTTGTCTCTAGCTAGGTCAGATACAGGCCAATGTCACATGACCTGAAAATGTTATGCAATATTTTGCCATCCAAAATGCGGTTTTGTGGAAATCTGATTAAGGTAACGTTTTTCTATAGCTGAAATTCTGAAGGGTGGTGATCCCCCGGAAGCAAAAATCGCAACACAAAAAGAGAAAATTCCAGATTCGGTTTTATTGAGTCTGTTCATGAGCAGTAATTGAAAGTGCAACACTGCTCACGCCCCCTAGCACCGGCTTAAGCAGTATTCAATTTTCAGAACAAGAAGTACTGAAATTCATGATCTCGAAGGATCAGAAGGTATAACAACACTGAGAATGAAGTACGGGGCGACGTTTTACGGCCGCCACACAAGCACTTAACGCCTGCTGTTGTAAAGATTATAAATTCTGAAGGGTGGTGATCCCCCGAAAGCAAAACTCGCAACACAAAAAGTGAAAATTGCAGACTCGGTTTTATTGAGTCTGTTCATGGGCAGTAATTTGAAAATGCAACACTGCTCACGCCCCCTAGCACCGCCTTAACCGGTATTCAATTTTCAGAACAAGAAGTACTGAAATTCATGATCTCGAAGGATCAGAAGGTATAACAACACTGAGAATGAAGTACGGGGCGAATTCAAATGTTAAGGTCAATGTGATCTGAAAATGGTAGGCAACACTCTGCCATTCCAAAATGTAATACCACACCACATGTGTCACTCCTACATTATGTAATACAGGAGATATGCTCCGGACAAGGAATGTCTATAGCTGAGGTCACAGCTCACGATCATAGTGAACTGAGTATGTACACGCCACTCCGCCATCTATTCATCAGATTTGGCCTTCCTATTTAAAGCAATAAAGGCGATATGCTCTGGGCAAGGATTTTCGCTATCAGATATCAAAGTTACAGGGAATTAAAATGGTATACCACTCTTATCACACGATGTACTCACACACAACATTCGGCATTCCTACCTCAAGTTTTTCAGAGGTCAAGCTCATAGTGCCTTTAAAATAGTACGAGGCATGCCATTATCCCAAATGTATTCACGTCAAATTTCACGTCAGGATATATGCCCTGAACAATCGTTTACTTTAACGGACGTATAAGGGTTTTATATACCTTAGGTCAGAGGTCAGAGTCACATAGACCTGAAAATTGTATGCGACATCTCGCCATCCGAAGTTGTGATCACACCCCAAATTTGGTTTTCCCACCTCAAGTAATACAGGGTATATGCTCCAGAAACGGTTTGTTCTACAACCGATATCAGAAGTCAGGGTCATAGCGATCGGAATATGATATCCAATGCCTACCCAAAAATGTTCAGAAAAGTCTACTGAATCAGAATCACGAATGTACTCAAGAATAATTTCTTATACACTATTGCGTATTTTAGCCGTTAACATGTTACCATGGCATCCCAAAGTTTTCGTAATAACTATGACATATACAGTAGAACCCCCTAATGCGACCACTTAATGGATAATCATGGGAGTTTTTATAAGCAGGTGGTTGCTTAATGCAGGACAAAAGTAATGTCCTGCATTAAGCTACCACCTGCATCTAGCACCCAGAAGTATACCTATTTTAGGTGGTCGCATTAGCGGGGTTTTACTGTACCTACAAATTCGCCCATATCACAGCCAGTTTTTGTCCTAAACCAATAAAACTGGTACGAAAATGAAGATAAGACATTGTGCTTTTATTTCAAGCTATGTAACTTTATTTGCATACTCATGAATATTAATGAGAACATTAAAAGTGGTAGCTAGAAAATTGTGTCTGTAAGACAGCGATGACCCCGTGGTGGTGCTTGCATAGCTGCACGTTAAATACAGTCAGCACAAAAAGGTTATGTGATGTGGACGATTAGGTGTCGACTTATGTGTAAAAAAATATGTGTAAACAGGTCGAAATGAATTGTTAGTATGGAAACAGGTAAAACGTTACTTAATGTAGATGGTAGGGTCCTCAAATTAGATATTTCATTTTCTGAGGAAATCATTGTCATCATTTTAAAATACATTTGAAGTTTGTTGTTTGATATTTGTAGGAAGAAAGGTGAATCGTTTACATTTTTTACATTATTTCTATATTGTTGTTACTATTTGTAATGTTCTAATTAATATTCATGAGTATGCACATAAGGCAATTTCAAGGGAAAACTGGAAATAAAATCACAATGTCTTACCTTCAATTAAGTTCCAGTTTTAAAAGTTTAGGACACAAACTAGATGTGATATGGACGATATTGCAGGTATGGGCTATCATTACGAAAAACGAGGGGAGGTGCCATGGAAACGGTTACAACGTCACTTAAAGTTAATGCTTTGGTCCTCAAATTAGATATTTTTTTTAGGATTTTGCCATGATGTTTAACTGCATTTTTCTGATATTTGTAAGATAAAAAAGTGATAGGTTTACGTTATTTCTATACAAATTTTACTATTTTAAATGTCGTCATTAATATGCATGAGTATGTTAATAAGGTAATTTCAAAACATAGCTGGAAAAAAGCACAATATCTTATCTTCAATTTTACTACCAGTTATATAGGTTTAGGACAAAAACTGGTATGATATGGGCGATTTTGCAGGTATTGGTGGTGCTATGGAGAGCATTTTAATACACATAGCCTAAACGAATTTATTCTTGAGTACATTCGCGATTCTGATCCAGTAGACTTTGCTGAACATTTTGGTACCAATGAAACAAGTCTAGGGGTGTGCGATAAACCCTACTTGTTTCCAGAGTATTATGGAATAAGTGTGAGGTTGGGCACACCTAGTCATACACATTAGCTGTTCTTTAGCTGTTCTTTTTGTCAATGAGCTGTCCGGGCGATTTGGGTGTTTTGTATGCTGTGTTTCCTGCATCACTCATACATTTGCTTAAGCCAATCTAAGACATGCCTTATGTGTCCTTGGTAAACAGATATAACATTGAGGAAACTCGCATTTAATACTGTGTTCATACAATTGTAGTAGAATACATTTAAACTTGTTTATTTTACTCAAAGAGTATTTAACATAACATTGCCTAAGACGTCGTCCTCAAAACAACTCGCACACGATTTCATTGACTTTTTGTTGACAAAAATGGGCAAAATACGGACAGATATTGCACCAGACAATGTATCCAGTGCGCCAGTTACCACTAAAATACAGCGTGCAACGAACACTTTAGATGGTTTTGTCACAGCTACCGCAAAAGAAGTAGAACATATCATTAAGGCATCCCCTTGCAAGGCCTGTGAACTGGATCCAATACCTACATGGCTGTTAAGGTCATGCCTCGATGAACTTCTACCGATTCTGACAAAAATTATAGACTCCTCTGTAGACACTGCCTACCTTCCAAAAGGTTTCAAGATGTCACATGTCAGACCTATTTTGAAGACACCGGGTCTCGATTCAAATGAACTTAAGAATTATAGGCCTGTATCGAATTTGCCGTTGGTCTCCAAAGTCTTAGAAAAAGTGGTCGACAAATGCATTGAGTCCCATTTGACTTCAAACGAACTACATGAGCAACATTAGTCGGCATACCGAAAGCATCATTCGATAGAGACTGCTCTATTGGAAGTTCTAAACGACAACCTTCAATTCCTAGATAAAAACGAAATTACATTTCTGGTCACGCTTTATTTATAAGCTGCATTTGACACTATCGATCATGAAACTTTGCTAAAACGCCTGAAAAACGACTTCAGAATCATTGGAAAAAATCTTGAGTGGATAACATCCTACCTGAATGACCGCTATCAAACTATCGCAGTAGATGGAGAACTTCCACCCCAGATAATATGAAATAAAGCACTTCATAATGTACACAAAACCTGTCGTCGTCTCAATCTGCAGAAACCATTGCATGAACCATCATTTCTATGCCGAGGTATCGGTTATACTTATCCTTTAAGCCCAATGGCATTTTTTGTCAACAAGAAGCGTTATCGCGAGTTGAGAATTGTCTCAAAGAAATAGTCTCTTGAATGCACCAGAACATGCTGAAGCTCAATATTGACAAACCCGAGGCCATCCTGTATCAAACAAAAGTAACTGCAGAGATAAATGTGCAGGTAGAACACTCTTAAATCAAACGCTTTTTGTGTATAAAGAATCTCGGTTCATGGCTCGATTCACAAATGGATATGACATCACATGTCAATTCCGGGTGTAGGTCTAGTTATGCACAGCTCCGAAAAATAGGCCACATAAGAAAGTGGCTCTCATCTGATGCTACCAAGACTTTGGTGAACTCTCTTGTTACATAAAAAATAGTCTACTGCAATTCACTGCTGAATGAAATTTCAAACAACTTAATGCGGAAAATTCAAAGAGTGCAAAACACAGCAGCCCGCATCATAACCAGATCATATCAAATCATATCACGCCGGTTTTGAAGGAACTTCATTGGATTCCGGTTCAATATCAGACTTAGTTCAAAATTCTGACACTTACGTATAAAGCCATGCACAATGAATCTCCCAAGTACATTGTCGACATACGTGATGTGTACAGGCTGTGCAGAGAGTTAAGGTCAGTAAGTAGATCCTTGTCGTTGGTTGTGCCAAAAAGTCGTTTGGTAAAATACGGTGAGAGAGGTTTTATGCATGCAGCTCCAAAACTTTGGAATGCTGTACCGTCGGGCAGTAGAGACGCAAGGTCACTGGCATGTTTCAAAAGGTGTATGAGAACGCATTTCTTCAACATTTATTACTATGACAGTTTAGGAAATGTTATGTCGCATATCTTTCATTGACCGTATATAAAATCATGCGGTTCCTTTCGGTTATAGATTTCATATCTACTGTATATCTATTGTATATCTTTCATTGACCGGATAGACATTCATGCGGTTCCTTCCGGTTAGGGATTTTATATATATTGTATATATGTTATTGCCTGGATAGATAATCATGCGGTTGGTTCCGGTTAGTGATTTCAACCACGTAAAGCGCTTTTGAACGCACATGTCATGTGTGAAAAGAGCGCTGTATAAATTATTATAATACTTTATTTTAGTTGAAATGTGTTACGGTTAATGTTAATTAGAAAAGTAGTTTTGATTGATGTTCATAACATCCTTATTATATTAATGAAATAATACACGTTGGCTTTTCAGAAATACAGAAAGGTATGTAAAATATGTCGTGTTATGCATGTGTTTTGTAAAATGCTTGCCTGTGAGTTTTTCTGTCTTACGCCGCTGTTAAGCATTGTTTGAGTGATGGCTGAAAAAGGACCAGTATTTGGCAAATCTACAGATCGGCGTGACAATGCTGATATATATCTAGTGCAGTAAGCCACTTTAATCCGGACGTTAAATTTAGTATAAATATCGGTACTTGAGACAGGTGGCAACTGAATGCTGTGTGAACGTCATGCAGAAAGATCTTAGTGGAACACATTCTAATAATCGTAACTTGGTTATAATTGATACACTTCTTAAGCAAGGTTACATATATCACAAACTTCGGAAAACGTTTTCTTAATTTTATTATCGAAATGCACCTCTCAGTAGTAAATATAAATGGACTACGGACGTTACTGCAACAAGGCATTTCTCATTCAGAATTTTATGGTAATTTTATTTACAAACTTAGGAAAATTCGGGGTCATATCCATTTTCATGATTTGATTATTAAACGCATTAGAACCTTTATGAAGTGCAGAGGTACTTCTGCTGTGTTTAGGTAAGTCTGGTAGGAGCCCTTCTGGGATTGGCCCTCATTGAAAGAGAGGTCTGGCGAGATTCGAATATCGACAGCATGCTCATCGGTATCACTGCTCTCTTTCACCATGACGATCACTGGCTGTGCCTGTCTGCATCTGAAGTACTGGTATTTTCTGGAAATAGAATATGATGTTATCATTTCATTAATTTTGGTATTCTTTTATTGATGAGAAGTTGCTGACAATAATTTGACTTCCTTCATAAATTAACCCTTATGTAATATTTTTAGTAGTGAAGGAGTGGAGGCAGAACCGCCAAGAGTACTAATCTATTTTTCCTCTAGAACGAGGTTCAATTCCCGCTTCCAGCTTTCCCCTAACGCTTGCTGAATGGCTTCGTATTTTTACGGAAATAATTGCGTAAAATATTTAGGTGACCTGTTATTGAGGCCTACAAAATCAGTGCAATTAATTCTAGTTTGCAACAGTACCTCGCATTCTAAATTTGCTGAAAAGCTTAAGCGCCACATGATCTAAATGTTGTCAGGTACACACAACACCCAGATAAAACACATTTCGAGACTGGTCAATTGACTGATTGATTTGATTTTAGTCTGATTTGATTTAATTAAGAGTGATTCCAAAGCATATGAAAAGTAGAAGAAAAATACCCAATTCCCTTCAAAGCTCTGCAGCAGGCTTGGAGGAATGACTTCCGGTCCCGCCAAATCCATGCTGGATAAAGAACACACTGGTTGGTGTTAAAGGAAAGATTTGCCACCTGTTCCATCTGGTCAATACAATCAGTGTCTGAGTGTCGATGAAGCATTTTGATGACAGCAAAACCTGCATACACGTGCGGCACCAGCATGAGATACTCGATCATCCGGTGTCTTTCGATCATTCAAGCACATGGAATAACCAACCACGAACTGTTTTTGTTCTGACCTGAGTAAATATAACTTTTATTAGAACTTATTACATGTGTTGCTAAATAAAGAAAATATATCTGTACTGAATTTAAATGTATATGGGCCGCATGAAGCCGATATCAAGACATGTGACCGGGTGTGCCAAATATCGATATCATGAATACTTCCGGCGATATTAGACACACTGCCAGATGCGCAAAACATCCCATCATCATACGTTTAATGACATGACTATACGTATCTTTATTAATAAGTATACAGTAAACCCCCTCTAATCCGACCGGCACAAAGGGACATAATTAACAGTGGCAAAGGCAGGTTGCCGATGAAAGTCCTTAGATTTGGGCCCACCACCACACCTCCCATACAAATGTTCTGATTGAGGATCGTTTGATGCTGGTTTTGCATTTCTAAATTTTACATAATTTTTGCGCGTTTTGTTACGTAAATAGGTATTATGTGCCTGCCTGGTTTTGTAAATATGTTTTCGGTACATAGTGTTCATGTACGGTGGTGGGTCCTTTCTGGGCTTACTTTGTTTTACAGGTGCATGGCTTTCTACATCTTTCAGCAGCATTTCAAAGGCCCAGTATTTATCATCAATACTGTCAAAAATATCACAAATATGGAATGGAACTTGAAAAATATCTTTGTTAAATATGTCTTCATCAAATATTTTGTAACTTCTAAGTAAGATTTTGTTTTTCGTACAGGCTTTACGTGTTCTCTTATGCAGGTAAGAATAATACAGTGCCAGTCACTGATACTACAATTTGATCTGCTATATTGCAAAGGTAATTACTAGAATTTGCAAGAAAATTATCCATAGTGTGGGTGTTTTGGAAAAACAAGTTGGTAGCGTAACAATATCTGTCCGATTAAAAGTGCCCATGATATTACTGAAAGGTTTCATTTGTTCAGCCTTTAACATATCGTAGTTAAAATATCCGTGTATTAAAATGTGATCAAAACTCAATAGAATTTTATCCAGGATATTTGTCATATCATTGTCAAAAATATTGTTTGTCATGGATGGGGGTCGATATGAAAACAGAATGCTCCATTTTTGTTTGTTTAATGTAAGTTCAATACAAATGGTCTCTACAGAATTACATTCTAGGTCTGGTCGGCGTCTGACTGGTAGATCACTAGTGTGAATGTCAAAATCCCAACCCAGTGGGAGTTTCTGTCACACCTAATTATGTTATATCATGGGACTGAAAACGGGTTATCGCAAAAGAATCATCTATTTTGTTTTCAGCAAAAGTAAAAATGTCAACAAGATGATCATCTGGTAACTGTCGGATTTCATGAAATTTGTATTGAATTTACTTTTTATATTAACCCTTCGCTTGCTATTCACGTATATATACCTAAATCGGTAAATAGTGAAAACCCAGATGAGACAGCTTCTGCAGCAGCTGTCTCATCAGGGTCTGCACTATTTATAAATTGATTGTGCAACCAGCGCATTCCTTAGCAGTAATTGCACAGCGCAATACTTGTACACAGTGAAGATATATGTAATTATACAACAGGGCATGGGTAAAGGAGAAATGTATTTTAAAAATTCGGCAAGCGAAGGGTTAAGATATCCTATAATTGGTCTCTTGTAATTATTGTTTCGTAGAGTTTTTATATCACCAAATTGTCAAATGAAGTATTGCGGTCAGTAGGATAGGTGGAAACATCCCCTATATCATTATCTTGGCAGGAGGAACACAAGAGTTCCTCTTTATCCTCGGACGGAATAACACTCGGAGCGTATGTAGGCTGTGTGAATTCGCGTTGGTTCCACAGGAGTTTATGTAGGACTACTTGTATGAATATGTAGAGAATGGTTGTCAACCCTCTGCGCTAATGCTTGAGTGGTCCGATTATTGCATAATAATAGACATATATATCTCGGTTGACTGTTGTATTCCAGAAAGAGTTCTTTATACGGGAGATATATACGTTGTGCTGGAGTCTTAAGTATTTTTATGAATCATGTGATAGCAATTGTTACAGAGCAAAACAAGTTTGTGTTCAGTGTTCTCATACATACACCACATGTATATTTCTCTGTGTCTGTGTTTACCTCAATATCCCCGCTTAGCAGCAGTAAAAGCGTTATTTTATAAGAAGTGTCAGTGTTCTGACCGGCGAGTGCCTTCAGGACTTTACCCCACGCATCCCATTCAGCAGGTCGATCCACCATTTTAGAGTCAACTAGCTATTATATTTATCATGTTGGGGTTAACTTGCAGCAATAGCATCTCTACAACTATTGTATATACATGTACCTGTAGTATTTGACTGCGGTGCACACCTATATAAAAGATATAAAATATTAGAAAGATTATTGGCGGTAAGATAAAGGTTTACAATATTCAATGTCTCATTCCATTTGTTTTCTTATAAACAGAATGCTACACATACGAGTTTAAATGTGGATCTGGTCGATGTGTAAAGAAGAACGTGATCTGTGACGATGTGAAAGATTGTACTGATGGAAGCGACGAACATCAAGATCACTGTGACATAAGTATATCTAAACAATGTATATAAGCGCTTTTGAACGCACATATCCTGTGTGAAAAGAGCGCTATATAAATGTGGTATAATAATAATAAGGGGTCAGGTCCGGTGATACTTTCCTAAAATACATGTGGACGATAAGAATAATTAAACTGTACATATTGGCATTGACATATCAAAAACATTTAACATGATCATTATTCCTGATTAAGATTCCAGCTCTTATATCCGTTCAGGTCCTTCACGTTGGTGGTATGTCATAGCAAGACCATTAATGTCCATAAAACGTAACATATAGTATAATAGACGACAATGTTTGCAGACAAATTATTTTGGCCCCACGAGGACATCATCATCAGCAGTGGGTTGGGTCTTTCTGACGGGATTGCAAATGTCCCAGGGCATTTGCCGTCTTAACAATCGCTTGGGCAATGTATCAAAAGAACAACTGTTATTCGGTAGGGTCAGACATTAATGTTAGACTGATAATAAAGATTGTCATTGTTAACACTTATACGCCACATAATTTGATTTAATATAGGTTGTTAGATGGGATATGCATTTGAAAAATATTTTATATCATATACTTAAAACACCATGCTACACAATAAGTATCCCTATGTAGTGTTATGTGTGTGTTTGTTAATCCCCCGATCAAAGGGGGATATTGTTTTTGCCATGTCTTCCGATGGTTTGGTGGTTGGTTTGGCCCAAAATTTATAGTTGGTCATTATATGTCAATCAATGGTAAAAACGTGTTTAACCACCATATAGCGTAGTCTGATTTTTTAAAATTTTGTAGTGATTTTAAAATTGATAACCGTCATGACTAAGATCGCTTCCCTGTTGTTGCTAAGTTGTCATCTACTCGTCAGTCTGATGTACAAACTGTCCTTGCACGTGCAGATACGATCTAAACTAAAGGTATATATGGTCAGATAACTATAAAGAGAGGTTTTTGCATGCTTTACATAAGCCTTTAAATGATTTATATGATAGGTTTACGCAGAGTGAATGGACTGGATATCATGACCTCTTATATTGTATATATTGTTAAAACGTTCTGGAGACTGTTTGCTGTTATCTTGAGGGAGAGGGAGTAAGACATGTGCCCTAGTGGGATAGACAGTAAGAGCGAGCGAAACAGAAGAAGTATGCATTATTGAGAAGGTTCAGATGGGCGAGTGATAAGGATGATTTTCTAAATTATAAACAGAAAACTTTTAAAAATATTTGTAGTAATAAGAAGAATAAATTGCAAGAAAATAAGAGAACAGAATTAATTTCAAATGTCAAAGATCTTGGGCAATTTAGGAAATTGCTAAAATCTGCAGTTTCTAAGGAAATAAAGAAGCGAAGCATAAGTAATAATGAATGGTACAACTACTTTGAAAGTTTGTTGTATAAATATCATATTGAATGATGATGTTTATTTAGATGCAAACGAAATTCATCGTACGTTAAATGTTCCGATAAGTGGGGACGAAATAAGCGAAATAGGGAATCTAAAATCGGGGAATTCGAGTGGACTTGGCTGTTTAGGGGCCGAATTTTACTAACATTCTTGTGAATTAATGCTTCAATTGTTACATGTAGTATTTAATCTGAACGACATGCTACTTTACTGTGTTATGGCGTGAGAGTATTATTGTTACAATATATTAATCCGGAAGTAAATGAAACAGTAGTAAAGTCAAGTAGGCAAAGCCACATACAAGACGCAACAATCACCAAAACATCGATAGATAGCATGTCACACACATAACCATACACCCAAACACACGCACATACACGAGTTGAACCCAGAAAACATTAACAAACGCACAAACACTAGGGACAAACATTCCAAACACGAACAAAAGCACAAGTACAACGACACAATACAAACAAAGTCACCCTAACTTAAATAGTGTAAATAAAGGTATCCCCGCCGGACAACATAGAAGACGGCAAACACATGACAACATGTAAAACATAGCATAACAACTGTGAAAAAACGTCAAAAATGTTCTAAATGACTTTACTGAAGCCAGAGCAAATGCAGGGAAGCCGTGAAGGGCACGACAATGAAAAGTAAATGCACGAGTCTTGTAAGCTCATCCTATTTCTGAGTTTAAGAGTATATCAGCATAGAGTACCACCCTCGGCCTGTCATCGCACAAGCAAAGACGAAAGCTACTTCCGACTGCAAAGAGCCTTCAAACTATAGGGACTTTCTGTCATTGATGTTATTCATATAATATGTTCATCCACTTTGAATGACAAACTATATAAATGAGCCGACGAAAATAACATACCAGACGAGGCTCAGTCAGGTTTAAGAGCAAGTTACTCATGCATTGATAATGCTTGTACTCTGCAATCCATTGTTCAAAGGTACATTACAAGACAAGGTGGCCGTTTTTATGTTTTATACGTTAAGAACAATTTGACTCCCTAGTGCATCAGAAAATATTTAAGTATTTTCAAAAAGGGATTAAAAGACGATATTGTGAAAGTATTATTATTAATGTACTTAAACTGAAAGTCACGGGTTCGGGTCGTTAACTCTGTAATACAGTCGTCCAAGTGTAATAAAGGGACGACACAAAGGGACATAACTTTTTATAATCTCTTTATCAATGACCTTTGTTCATATTCATGTTAAAAAGCCAACTCTTTATAACGGATGACATAACTGATATGCATACTTTTTGCCGATGACTTTGCTAACTTTGCTGATACGGCCAACAATATTCAAAAACAAACTGATGCTATTGTGGATCTCTGTACTGATACGGGAATGGAAGTCAATTTAGACAAAACAGAAATCATAGTATTTAGATACGACAGACCGCTTCGATTTAATGAAAATTGGATAGTTAACAATACAATAATCAATACATTTGTTTATAAATACATGGGTTTACTTTTTATCCTGACATTTCATGGACAGCAGCGAAATACAAATTATCTGCATAAGCTACAAAGGCTATATATTCATTGAAGACCGTTTGTAAGATGTTAACATCAGGTAATATTTAAATTATTTGACTCGATTGCCTCGCCGATATTAAGCATTGGATCCGAAATATGAGGGTTTGAGTACTCAGCAGCCGTTCAGCAGGTGCAAAATCAGTTTTGCAAACAGTTTCTTCGTATACACTGTACTATTAATTGGAAAAGTAGTAAAGTCAAGCATGCAAAGCCACATGCAAGACGCAACCACCACCAAAACACCGATAGACAGCATGACACACACACACAACCACACACCCAAACGCACACGCACACACACGAAATGAACACAGAAAACATCAAAAGACACACAAGAACCAGGGACAAACGTTCCACAACATGAACAAACCACAAGCACAAAGACGCAATGCAAACAAAAGGAAGGGTGACAAAGAGAGTACCGCCTTGGCACGGTCAGCAGCAAAAACACCACTGGGGGGCTTTTGGAAAATGTGGTAGACCTCCACTGTGTTATTTATCATACAAAGTGCAACAAATATTGGTGTAAACTTTTAAATATGCCAAGTCATAGATATCCAAAACGCTGCTAAACATGCTTAATGGTCAGGATAACTTTTTTGTGTTAAGTTTAGAAGAGGATTAGAAGACTGCATGACACAAACCTGGCATAATGTTGTAAACAATTCGTCTAGGTGCGATATATATAAAAATGTCAATGTGCTTGAACATACGTTTCAAATTAAAAAATAGTCTATCAAGATTTAGGTGTTCAAGTCATAAACCAAACAATGAAATTGGGAGATACCTAGATATCGACAGAGAGTACAGAACTTGTTTTGTATGCTCTGTAAATGCCAAGACAATATTGGTCGAGGGTGAGTACCATGCTTTCTTTAATCCATTCCCTATGCTATGTTTAGATACAACATATTTGAATAAATTTACCGAAAAGGGGCATTAACTAGAGAAAAGGAAACTTTAAGAAACCGTTGTGATAAGTAGATCATTTGCTTCTATAAAGGCAAATGCTCTATCACAAAAGTGACTTTTTACAGAGTCGTCAATATGAGGGAATGGGTTAAATATTGTAGATATAATGATTGACGTCAAGAGGTCTTGTTCAGATGGTACAATGGTGGTACTGATAGATAGATAACACTTTCATAATTTGTTAAAATATGACAACTATTTTACAATTATAAACACTGCTAAATTAAACAAAGTAAAGTCAAACAGGCAAAGCCACATACAATACGCAACCAGTGGGAGTGGTGGTCCAGTGGTAGGACGTTAGACTTGGGATCGAAGGGTCCACGGTTCGAATCCTGCCATCGGACTATCAGAATTTTTCTGAGCACAAAATGCATCCCACGTTTGCTCCTCTCTACCCAGGTGTATAAATGGGTACCTGTGAGGGGCTGCCTTAGGCGCCGAGTGTTAATGGCCGACTTATAACCCAGTGATCAGGGGGTAAAATGTGAAGTCGAGAGAATATGTACATTGTATGTAATTCCAGACTATAAACCTCACCTCTACCTTTTTTACCACTAAAACATCGATAGATAGCTTGACACACACACCTACACATTTAAACACACGCACATACACGAGATGAATACAGAAAACACCAACAAACACACAAGGACTAGATATAAACATTCCACACATGAACAAAAGCACAAGTACAAAGATACAAGACAAACAAAAGCAAGGGTAACAAAGAGATTGCCGGCTTGGCACGGTCAGAAGAAAAATCACCACTTGGGTGTGTGTCATGCTATCCATCGGTGTTTTGGTAATGTTTGCGTCTTGTTTGTGGCTTTGCCTGCCTGACTTTACTACTTTTCCAATTAAACCGGTTTACGGACGTCCTAAACTCACACTTCTCTCAAAGTCACCCTAGCTTTACAAATAGTGTAAATAAAGGTATCCCCGCCGGACTTACCCACATTTGCCTGCTTGACTTTACTCTTTTTCCATAGAAGACGGTAAACACATGACAATATGTAACGCATTGTAAAATTACTAAACATCCGTCAAATATGTACTCAATGACTTTGTTGAAGTCAGAGCACCTGCAGGGAAGCAGTTAAGGGCACGACATGGAAAAAGTAATACATGAGTCTGGTAAGCTCATCCCGTATCTGAGTTTAAGAGTATACCATCATAGAGTACTACCCTCGGCCTGTCATCGCGCAAGCAAAGAGGGAAGCGACTGGTAAAGGGTTGATAACCAAACATTAAGTGCGTTGCAATATAATGGGATCATAACCTTTCTTCTAAACGGTTTTAATGCGTTTTGAAAATAAATCATGAAAATGCATATGACCCCCAATTTTCCTAAGATTGTAACATCCCCATAAAAGTCTGGTTGGGAAATACCTTGTTGCATTTACGTCTGTAGATTGCAATTATATTTGCTTATGAGTTGTAAATTCCGATAATAAAATTTAGAAAACGTTTTCCGAAGTTTGTGATATCTGTAACTTTGCTTAAAAAGTTTATCAGTTATAACTAAATTACGACTGTTAAAATCTTCAAGCAAAGAACAGGCTCGGACAAACGGAATAAGTTGAGAAATATAAAGCCCATACGATGTAGAACGGGGCACATCTCCATCTAGAAAAGGATAATTAACAATTTTAAAATTGAAATCTTCCTTGTTTTCGTATATTTTTGAAGATCCTTCGAGATCATGAATTTCAGTACTTCTTGTTCTGAAAATTGAAAACAGCAGCAGAAGTACTGAAATTCATGATCTCGAAGGATCAGAAGGTATAACAACACTGAGAATGAAGTACTTACTAAATGCAGCATTCGTTCTTACTATTGTAAAATGTCAACAATAAAGCAAGGTATACTCTATTATGTTGAATGGAATACAATACTGGGCATGCATGTTCGGTAATCCAGTTTATCCATATCAAATCATTTCTAATGCAGAGGTCCAGATAAGATGCGTACTCTTAAACCTTTATTTCTCCACCAAACCCTATACTCTTCGAGACGATCCTAAATAGTGGCCATATAATAGGGGATGGTGCAGAAATTACGATTTTATTATTTGAATACGCACCTGTATCTGTAGCTCTGTAATACTTTTTTAAGTAAGCAATTTTCATAGAAACTGGTATGTGATATACACATTTTATTGTTAATACCCCGTTGATAGCACTATTAAGTGTTTTTGTTTATAGCAAGCTTCGAATAATTCTAGGATGCCAACCGGGTCGCTTTCTTTGCCGTGACAATATGAATTGTTACCTAAAGACATTTATATGTGACCAGTTTTATGACTGCCTGGACAACACAGATGAAAATATTGGTACTTGTCCTCAAAGTAAGCATTCATATATGTTTCAGCTCTCGTCGGTTGTCTTAGTTTAATACCACTTCCTATCCAATGGATACTTTTCATGTACTTAATGTAATGAAGTTTCATAAATCCACCTCTTCGTTTGCCAGTATAAGATAATTATAACTGAAACTGTTTTCTTATTCTCACAACGGACTCATCATATTTGCCACGCTGTCATTTAGAGAATATTTCAATTCACTTACTGCATATAACCCATAAATAGGCAAACAATAAAAAAACTGACCAGGGTGCTTTGAACCAATCGAAGTGTATAGTTTATACAAACATGTGTTTGTAAGCGTTGCACACTCGACAAGAAAAGTGGATGGGTTTTAAGGTCAACAAGGACTCCTCGATATAATCATATCACGCCGGTTTTGAAGGAACTTCACTGGCGTCCGGATCAACATCGGATTGAATTCCTGACACCTACGTATAACGGCATGCAAAATGAATCTGCAAAATACATTGTCGACATGTTTGACGTGTACAAGCCCCGCAGAGAGTTAAGGTCAGCAAGTAGTTCCTTGTCGTTGGTTGTACCATAAAGTCGTATGGTAAAATATGATGAGAGAGGTTTCATGTATGCAGCTCCGAAACTCTGGAATGCTCTTCCGTCAGGCATTAAAGACACAATTTCACTAGCA
This sequence comes from Azorinus chamasolen, assembly GCA_963576725.1. NCBI lineage: Eukaryota > Metazoa > Mollusca > Bivalvia > Cardiida > Solecurtidae > Azorinus > Azorinus chamasolen. Next base: position 20,735,509 of record OY755241.1, on the reverse strand, counting down.
TGTTTTAAAATTTGCCTGAACACGCATTTCTTCAACATTCATTACTAGTTTATAATAATTGTCAATTATCACAACTGTTGCAATAGCTACAGCGTGTTGATTCTGCCACTCTCTTATGACTGTTGGGAAACGTATAACCCCCTTCCCACTTTTAAAAAGGTCATCTATAATCATCTATTGATTTATAGGGATTCGCCTTCCTATTGTATGTGTGGGTGTTGTGTCAGCGGAATTCTCCTGTCCAGATGTCCGATACCGAGGGAGTGCTGTTGTTAAACGGGGCATCCCTATTTGCTTGGTATGTTTGTCCAGTTACAATGCCGGAGGGAGCACCGTTGTCAAACAGGGTATCCATATACCGCGCCGGAACATTGGGAGTCTTGCTGGCATAATCTGCTACCCTGCCCTCAACTAGTGCTAAGCTAACCCAGATTCTTTAATTTGGCTTACCAGCAAACTGGATCGTGTAATATATGGGCAGTGGGCAGGTTAAACCTGTACGTGCCGATGCAGCATCGTCTGTCTTAATGTCGATTGGTCCAATATGATTCCTTTGCCATTTTTGCCTATGGGATATGTTCTAGGAACAGTATATGGGATACCCTCTTTAGCTCTACTTTGGCTAAGCTTTTCGGGTTCCCATAATAGAACATTTTACTCCGTTATCAATATTTATATATACCCTATTACAACTCAGTTAAAATAAATGTGGACGAATGATGCAAAAACGGGTTATCCTTTTAGTGCTCCCGCGCTGCCATAGCGGATCTAAAAGTGTTTATCTGGAGGGAGTTACATATTGCGTGTGTATAACGGTTGTTTATTTGTATTTCTTAGTTTATATGCATGAACTATAACTTGACATTTTGTTACCCAAGTCTCCTATATATTTAAGGCAATATTGTATGTGTAGTGTTGTATGCCATACATGCACCCAGTCAGATGGTTCTAGGTCGTAAATGTGACCTATTGACACGGTGCATAACATGTTACATTCGAGGTTTGGGTGAACTGAGTGCGTTGACAAAATATTAGAGCATACTATGACACAGGCAGATAAACTTACGAAGATGATGATGTGGGTTTACTTACGATTCTAAATTAATTCAATTTTTATTATTCTTATCTATATATGTATTAAATATATTTTGATTGTAATATTCTATATGCATTGAATATACCCTGTTTTGTAATGTAATTTATCAATATGAACACTTTTGAACGCACATATCCTGTGTGAAAAGAGCGCTATATACATTTGATATAATAACAATAGTTTATCTAAACAATATTTTAGTTCCTACATTGCCGGAGCAAGTTTTTCATACATATACAGTTTGTTATGTCTATATTTTCATTATATGTCTCGAGACTGCAACGTGTAAAACTTGTACATATGAGCATTGTGTATATTACCTCTCGGTACTCTAAATAAAGTCTTACTATGGGTACAAATACAGGTGCCAGCTTAATGCAGATCAAAATAGATACAGAAGCCTATTACTATTAACGCTCTTAATAGCGGTGTCCTGCAATAGAAATGTATACTTTCAAACATCTGTATGCTCTACATTGCCGCTTTTCAGAGACATTATACTCTACTTTTGAATTGCAATAGATCGTAAACATTTGTAAAGCGTGTATTCTTTACATATGTTAAGATGTTCTGATTATCCCATTGATTTCTGTATGAGTTATAAATTAACGATGAATTTAAACATGATTCTTACCAATATGATGTTCAAAAAGAGGTTAGATCTCTTACTGGTTAATTTGAAAGGTTGTGTAGTATTTTATGGTACGTGAATTTATAGAGTGTCTACGAGGCAACATTTACACCGGTAGAAATCAACTGGACAATCGTCCTGAATGTGTTGACCCTGAAATACATGGATTCGCGGTCTGTGGACTTGGTAAGTTTTAGTGCCAAATTTTCGTTGATATAATTGTAAAGATGAATAATTTATAACTAAACACTGCTTAATTTTAAACCCCTTATCGCATTATGAGCGACCTGGGTGACATTTGCAGACAACTTGAATCCAGATGAAACGCATTCGTCGTCTCTTTTGGGGTTTAAGCTGTTTGATACCAATTGAATGTTTTGAAAATATTGATGTAGCATAATTGAATCAGGTCACAGTTTAAGCAGACATTTAACAGCGTGAAACGGATGTATTGCAATTTCATTCATGCAACAAGATTTATCACATTTTACATGTTACCTAAGTTTAAATATTGATTTTACGTTAGTTTCAGTCGTAAATATCAAACGGTATTGTCTTTAGTATTATGCATTACACCAGCTAATTTCTAATTCCAATTTCAGAGGTTATACCAGCTATATTACGTATTATATGATCAATATCTCTTAGAAGACGCACTCTTGTAATCTGTTGAGGAAAGATGAATTTAATTGTGCTACATATTTTACCGATCCTCTGATCTTACAATATGTCCCAAGGTCAGGTATTAAGCGAAGATTAATTCGCAATTGCCATTCTCTTACGATATGCAACATTGCCGCACAACAATAGTTGGCCATTTTAGACCACAGTTGTACACAATTACTTCATTGGGACATAATGCATTTGTATGTATGTTGTTTTGTTAACTTGATTGCGTAAGATTTGAACTTTTACAGACATAATACTTGGCACATAACTCAATTTGTCGGGGATGTGTTATATTAAAACACATATTGTTTCTTTTTGTGTGTTTTAGAGGCATTTTGTCGTAATAGATACAGATGTACAAGGGTGAAAACATTGTGCGATGAACTGATGCCGCAACATAGTAAAGGCAATCTTGGCATATGTAAGTCGTTTTATGGTGAAACCACCAACTTATTGCTAGTATATATATCTTCTATTCCAAATATTTTATATGATATTCATTCTGTAATGTTCAGACCAACTATCCAGACTATTCCCATAACATTCGTAGTTATTGTGACACAGAATTATTAGAATGTGATGTTGATTAGGGAAAGCACGGAAAATGCTTGTTTTACTGAAATAGAAATTACATCGGCCCATGCTATGATACATATTAGATAATTACAATGAAAACTTATTTTCATATTTGTGTTCGGGTTTCTAAATTGCTTGATACTATTTCATATACATTCTACTAGACCTTTCAACTCTCAAAAGGCAAACATAATACGCTTTACATGTTTCATATTTAACTTTAAACCTTCTTGCAATAACCACAGCATATTACGAAATGACCACGAATACAAGAATAGTATTCTTAGTGCTGGCGGACTACCAAACAGCAAAACGTGCAAAATGTCTACATGGCTAGAAGAACAATATGTTCCAATCGCCTTACTTCAGGAACCACAGTTCGGAAGAAACGGACGGAAATATGGCTAACACAATGAGAAATAAAAGCCTTTTTTCAGTAGCGTTCATCTCGTGTATGTGCGTGTGTTTTGGTGTGTAGATCCGCCCCCAAAACAGTTTCCCCTACAGAGCTTCCTGCAAAATATTGCTTGAGGAATATGCTGCCAGTTATTAAATAGACATCTTTTGTAAACACTAGTTGTATATGTACAGGTATGAGTCATTCATGAAACATCACATACAACACACACCGTCACCCGAACAGCACCACCACGACAACAGTAAATGTACATGCATATAAAAGACGCAAAGAGACGCACAACGACATAACAAACAAACAAAAGGGGAGAGATGGAAGAACCAAATTGGAACGGCCAGTGACAATGTCACTGGGGGTTTAAACCGGTTTTGGGGCACCCAGCCTCTCACTTATTCCATCTCCGCCCTGAGAGACAAACAGTGTAAATAAACGTATCCCCTCACCGTCTAATCCACAACAACTGCAATGACGAGTTGTGTGGTAAATTACATGTAAAACAAAAACATATTTAAGTCAGACGAACTGGATCAACCTATCGATAGTGTACTTAATGATTGAGTTGCAAACAAAGTAACTGCAGAAACGTAATAAAGTGTATCCTTCCGTTTTCGAATTTGAGAGATCGTCGTCATAGATTCCGTCCTTTAAGCGATATATATCCTCTACTTTTCAGTTCCCAAATTGTGATTTAGAAAAGCCAGTTCATCCTACTAACACTCTTCCAATTATTGCATCAATAGTCGAATGTCCTCTTTTTCGTATTTGATATTGCCACCTTCATCGTCTTTCGTGCCTTTGCACAATTCTCATCCTCTTCCATGGTCGAAAACCTCAACATCTCCACATTTTCCTTCGTGTTGATATCACCGCCAAAAAAGTTCATTTCTACACGACCCGAAAGGTGCATTCAGCCTTCATTTAAATCTTTGTAGTAGACCCGCCCAGCTCTCTTTGTAACTGCCCAAGCAGACCTGATTAACAAAATATATACGCTGTGATAAATGTCATTAAAGTAAATGTATGAGAAAACACAAACTGTAAGAAATTGTAAATAATCTATAAATGTTCAATTATGAAACACCGTTCGTTCATCTGTATCTATACAGTAAAAACGTTTCAGTCCACGTTTCGGCATAAATAGCACACATACAAACATGACAAAAGATCAAGAAAAAATACAGTTTGGAGCTTCCGTATGAAATCATTTTGGTTTTCCCTTTGTTTCTCTCTTTCAAAAGTCATAAAAGTACACGAAAACGTCTGCCGTCTGTCGAGGAATTTACAATTTCAATATAATTACAATTTCAATATAAATTACTTTACACAAATTGTGTGTCTCGTATTCAGTCGATGAATTGATAGATACGAAGTAAAAGAACACCAAATAATATAATCAATTAAATGTCAACACAGCAAATCGAAAGTAAGCTTACAAAATAATGAAAATACTCAAAGTGCAAGGGGAAATGATTCTGCAAAGCCTGCAATTTTTCACGTGGCTACATGTATTATGCATTCCAAATATTAAATACATAACTTTCAAATTGAAATAACTTTGTTACCGGATTAAATGACACATGTACTTCAAACGTTCAATGGGATTAATTCTGCAATGCTTGAAAGAGAGTACGTGAAAATTGCATCTACTATTCGTGGTTTCAACTTTCATATTGAAGGACCCTCGTGTTTCGTGAACAAATGGTAACATATTCAAATGACACTCAAAAAGCAAGACTAACAAAGATAGTACCGCCTTGGAACTGTTAGTGGCAAAACCATCACTGGGTGGAGATAATGTTACAATGGTTCAAGGGGAGATACTTCTACAATGCCCAGCGTTAAGCAATGGAAATTGCGTCTTGTACATCGTTTTGATTATGTACATTGTATATCAAATATAAAGTCCATGATGTAGACTTAGGGTGTTAATGCTGTCGTCCAATCAGGGGCGATAACTCTAAGAGTCTTTACATAAAGTAGATAAAACAACGCATTAAAAGCTGTATTGTTACAAATGGTATACATGCTGCAAATTTGATCAAGATATGTGGACCAAGAGAAAAGAAATAAAACATTTTCATTTGCGGGACAGAGAGACCAACTAACTGACTGTCGAACAGACAATGATTCCATTATACCTCCTCAAATATATGTTTGAGAGGGTAAAATTATTTACAATTGTGCATTTATAAATTGCATGTTTTTTTATGACTGAAATTAGCTGATCCGGACGACGTTACAACATCTTGTGATAGAGCGCTCGGACTGACCGATGGCAGCATTGCAGACTCTCAGATATCTGCATCAGATTTCTTAGAAGGACATTCACCACAAATGGTTCGTCATTCACAAACTAGCTGGTGTGTCGGAGCTTATGCATCTGACCCATACATTGAGGTGAGAAATACTTTGAAATCAAGAGCAAAGTGTCATCTGATTGGTTCTAATATTTTGGTTATAAATCGGAATGCAAACAGCAGACACAAAAAAGTAATATGTAATTTTGTTTTGCTGATGAAAGAAGATTTTAACTAGTTAGTTTACAATATGTACGTCTCTTATAAGTGACGAAATGCTCACAATTAGTAGTCATTGCAAGTAACGTGAACAACGAGCATGAACAGAAAAATAGACAAATGGGTTGTACTTCAAACACCGAAATCGTTATGTCTGCGTCGCCGTAGGTTTTGATTTCACTTTAATACACAAATGTATGCTCTTCTCGGCGCTTTAAATTAACAATCGTATCTTCGATGACGCTTTCATGGAGAGTGTCATAGTATGGGCGATAGAGAAATGAAGGCATCCAGCACATAGGGAAAAAGTTTAGAGAGAAACAAGCTCCAGCAGGCTATATAATGTGGTAACAAATAGTCTGTTTGAAATCATATGTTTGTTTGACATATCGTATGAATGAAAACAATTTACATATTAATTATGCAATGGCATCTTCCACATGTGGTAACACGCATTCTGGTTGGTCCAGGTGACAAAATTTGAAGCATATAAACCACCGATATACTGTCGGAAAAATGAATATACTGTCGGAAACCGAATCATTAGAAAATTTGCTACGAAATATTCATACGCGCATTCATAATAAAATTGAATGAATGGGTCTGCATGAATGAAGACCCTGACTGACCGACATGTCAAATGTTTTCAATTTGCTTGTTTTTTTCAACACATTTTATGGTTGTAGTCAATGTGAGTCTGGTGATTCTAGTATAGCGGACCCCGAAAATTACGAATCATAACAAAGCAAAGCGCGTGCCTCATTGAGCCAATTATGTTGCTGGGGAAGTTAACAAGAGCTGTCACAGGACAGCGCGCTCGACTATTCTCAGAATTGTTAGTGTAAAAATGCTTGATAGTGGACTAAAATAGTGTCCAATGATACTAGAAGCAAGTAATCAGTCTCAGTAAAATATCTTTAATAGCATTCAGGATGTAGGATCTCTTTGAACTCTTTAATGAAAGAGAAAATCTTAAGTGAAAAAGGGCAATACTTTCTGTTAAAATGCTTGACAGAGTAATGTACTCTTGCCTACATATGAAGCTTGAGGTGGTGAACAAGTGTTCCAAGTTTCAAAGCTTTATCTCAAAGGGTTATGAAAATAAGTGGACTTTAACAAAAACCTTAACCAACAGTTCTAAGTTAAAAAGGGCCATAATTCTGTCATAATGCTTGACAGAGTTATGTACTGATAAAGATTGTGGTGGTGAACAAGTGTTCCAAGTTTTAAAGCTTTACCTCAAAGGGTTATGTAAATAAGTGGACTCTAACAAACACCTAAACCAAAAGTTCTAAGTTAAAAAGGGCAATAATTCTGTCAATTGCTTGTCAGAGTTATGTATTCTTGCCTACAGATGAAGATTGTGGTGGTGAATATGTGCTCCAAGTTTCAAAGCTTTATTCCAAAGGTAAGAGTCAAAATGTGGACTTTAACAAAAACCTTAACCATAAGTTCTAAGTTAAAAAGGGCCATAATTCTGTCAAAATGCTTGACAGAGTTACGTACTCTTACCTGCAGATGAGATTCATGATGGTGTACAAGTGTTCCAAAATTCAAAGCTTTATCTCAAAGGGTTATGTAAGTAAGTGGACTTTAACAAAAACCTTAACCAAAATTCTAAGTTAAAAAGGGTCATAATTCTGTCAAAATGCTTGACAGAGTTATGTACTCTTACCTACAGATGAAGTTTGTGGTGGTGAACAAGTGTTCCAAGTTTCAAAGCTTTATTCCAAAGGTTAGAGGCAAAAGGTGGACTTTAACAAAAACCTTAACCAAAGTGTTACGCCGACGCCGGGGCGAGTAGGATAGCTCCACTATTCTTCGAATATTCGAGCTAAAAACGAGGCCATTCTGTTTTATTGCATTGTATTTACCTCGGGTCACTGCAGCGACTATTGTGCAATCGACTGAGGTCATAAATTGTTTGAATAAACGGCCTTCAAGCGGGGAAATGTTTCATCATATCATTTCTATAAGTGGCTTTGGTTTGGGGGCGGTTGTCCCCGACAAAACAGCAACATCCTGCCATTTGCAAATATTCTGACGTCATTGGTTACGTCATCGTTATTTACTGCAACTAGCATAGTTGTATTATATTTCGCGGTAAAAAATGGGGTCCGCTATACTAGATGTTTTCCCAAATATCAATCACAAAGTCCCAGAGTCCATTTATTTCACGTGTAGATCTAGTTCACTGCCCTTGAACAAACGTTTATGTTGCTCTATTCTGTTTTGAGGTGTATACTGTGGGACCTGCACCCTTTAAATATAAGATTTAAGGTATATAACTATGTAGCTGTGAAATTTATACCCATGCTGAAACTAGTTAAGAAGGACCTGACAACACTTGACATTACCAACCGATCAGAGAAAATGATCTGAAAAGACAAAAAAAACTCAGGTTTCCTCTCTGCCATAAATCACAAATCTTTCCAATGAAAAATGTGGTTTGACATAACCTTGAGTTTCGCTCTTTGTGGTATTCATAGTTAGAAAACCTAAGATCTCTGTTCTCTGACAAAAATACAAATTATGAGTCATGCAGGAAATACCACATACAGAACAAACTGGGATCTTTTGTTTTTTCCATGACGAGGCTGATGTTTAATTTTGCCAGCTGGCGTACAATCAAGAACACACCAAAAATCGCAAAGGAGACAATATCAAGAACAACTATTCAAACATTAATACAATAATGTAGATCTACAGTAATCAAGAGGAAACATGTCCTGTAAATCTCTGAAAACATACCTGATAAAACTGCACCTAGGTTCGAACCATTTCATTCAGTAACTCAAACGTTTGAAGTCGATTATGAGGAATCATATACAGATCCAGGCCTGTTTGGTGAGCGTGTGCTGAACGAAATGATGAAAACAAGTTCTGCTGAGGCTGATTTCGTCAAAAGTTTAGACAAATCACTGTGTCCGGGAGATCGCAACCATGCACTAGCTGTTGGCCTATGCTGGTGTCAAAACCAGGGAAATAATGAAAAAGTCCGGTCATCAGAATAAAGCCAGTGTGCACAATTATTATGGAATACTATTATATTTACACAGCAGCAATGTCGAGGTCAAATTTGATTAATCTGTGGTAGTTTTGAACGGGGCCTACCGAAAGAAATTCAAAAGGATCGTGACTTAACGGTTTTCATTTGTGAAAATCAAAGTGTCAAGTGTCAAGTTCTTGGAATGTTAAATATAAGGACAATTTCTAGGTTCCGAGAGAACTATTTTGTATATGCGTAATGTTCAGATATGCGGTGTTTCATGACGTCATGATATGACGACAGAGAGAAAATATGGAAGGACTTAAAGTACTGTTGTATGGATCTATGGTTTTATTAGAGTAGGGATAACCATTGCCTATTTGAAGATTTGCAGCAGTATATCGGTGGTTTATATGTCACAAATAATCGTAAAACAATAATGTGAGGCATATAAGCAAGGTGTGTAACCTTATTCTTCTAACTTGTGTTATCAAAATTCAGTGGAGTAAATATCTGACTTATAGATTAACAAGTCTTAACATTTTACTGCGTGTATTCGTCAAATATCAACGCTTGCAATGGCTCACATATAAAAAGTAGACATTGTTGTAATCTCATGTTCTTATAATTCAATTACATACCCAATACATTTACGCATCACTGCAATAGTTCGCTATTTTAATTGTATATGCCGTGTTCTTCCATTCCAGGTTGATTTGGGTTCTGTTGCAGTGGTTGTAGGCCTGATTGTGTACAATGACCTCGAGGTTCGAGGTCAACATGTGGAGAACTCTTACATTCCAGAGGCCATTCCTGTAGGATGCAGCTCATTTTCAGTTCAATATGCAATATTCGAGAGACGCTTCAATCGATATTCAAACGCGGTAATACATTTTGATTTGTACAGAAAGTAAGATGTTTTATATAAAACTGAATTTAAATCTGGAATTATTTTTTATGCAACATTGAAATTAATCAATGTCTTTTAAATGAATAACTAATGTTGCGATGCTGCAGCCGATGATTATACAATCCATGATGATGATGGTGACAGTAGTAGTGTTATTGATGTCAAGTTAATTTGTGTTAAAGGATACCTTGGTTAGATCCACATGCTTTATAGATATCGTTGTTTTGACTTCAGCATTTGATTATCGTTTGCATATTACTTGAAAGCCGTTTTTTATCCAGCATCCTTATAAGCCGAATCCATTCATTGTTCTACGGCGAACAATCATTCTTGTGTCAATAAATCCGATTCATTACCACATGAGAATTGCAATCATTGTCTACTGATATTAAGCTTTGACGTGCATATAACACATCTATCTACACCGTTTTATCCGTGGCTGAAACCGCGGCATAACATAGTTTTTGTTAGTACTCCTGCACCAACACCACAGGTTCGTCGCTTGGCGATGGAAGACAATCGTAGAGAACAATGGAGAATAATATATAAACCATGCCCATATATTCAAGCTAAATTGGCTGTTATCAAACGTACAGAAATGAATGTAGACCGATGTGCAAAAGACGTTTTCAAGATAAACATTAAATATATACAAACAAGATTTTATCACAGACCCCCATAAGATGCACATATATACATTAATATTAATGTTGACGTTATTTGACGACGATACAATGTTTAAATATCTATGTGTTTCATGCACATAAATAAGTGAGTGAGTTGGGTTTTACCGCACTGTGAACATAAATAAAGTAGGTCAGTATATTCATAAATAAATATATAAAGTAGGTCAGTATATTCCTATATTACTGGTCGATATAAGTAATGTTCAATTTTTATCCATATAACTTGTTTTATTTTGAATCCCTCTCAGTGTTGTTATATTATCTGGTCTTTCGGATCATTAGTTCCGATGTTAGTAGTTATGAAAATGGAATACCGTTTACTCCGATGCTACGGGGCACGAGTAGTTTTGCACCTGTATTAACTGCTCATGTACAGACACAATAAAACCGAGTCTGCAACTTAATCGTTTTGCATTGCTGCTTTTGCTTTCGATTGATCTCCTTCGTTCAGAATTAATATACCTTACAACAGCAGGTGTAAATTGCTTGTGTGACGACCGTACAAACTAACCCGTTACATTTTTTTGTTTTTACAGGGAGGGGGTCATTAGTTTTGATGTTATAAGACCAACATAAAAGTAAGGATGACGATGTGAGTACCGCCTTTGAACGTACTCTGATCTGAAATGGAATTTTAAACCATAGGATATTGTACTGATACAATGATAAAATGTGAATTGAAGGTGCCGTGCCTGAGCAGGCGTTGTTCTGTTTGTCCTCTTTAGTCTGATGTGCCGTTTACTCCTGCCAGTTTTTTATCGTAGCATAAATAGAGTATCATTGGTCGTACCAATTTTCTCAATTTATTCATCAAATATGTTAACACAATCATTAAAAAGGGATATGATCCTATAGTACTACAACATACTGCATGTCTGTTGTCAACAGTTAGCAATCACGCTGCCCTCTTTTCATGTACACCAACAGGAAAGGCTTAGTACTCTTTGAAGGCACCCTCGTTTTTATTCTACCTTTTAGTACATTTCTACATTTACCCTGGTTGCAGTTCAATCATTGAGTATCCTAGCGATAGGTGGAGCCAGTTTATGTCACTTGAATGGGGAGTGATTATTTACACAGTTTGTCTTTTAGGTACGAGATGGAATAAGTGTGAGGATGGGCGCCCATAAACCGGGTTAAACCCCAGTGACCATTGTCACTGACCTTTCAAAGGCGGTATTTCCATCTTCTCCCTATTGTTTGTTTGTTTTGTCTTTGTGTATCTCTTGGTGTTTTGATAGATATGTACATTTGCTGTGTGTTATTGTTGTGGTGCTGTTCATGCGGTTATGTGTTTTGTATATGGTGTTTCCTGCATGACTAATATTTGTAATTTTAGTATAATACACATAAATATAATTGTAATCTACGGACGTTTATGAATCAAAGTATTTCTCACCACGAATTCTATTGGTGATTTTATGTACAAACTTCGGGGTCATATCAAATTTCATTAAACGCATTAGAACTTTTAAATGTACTTCAAATTGCGGATGAATACAACCTGGGTAATTGAGTCGCTGTATTTCTTGAGCGGAAAAACCACTCAACTTTATCGGAAAATACGTTTGTTTTCATTATTTTTTAATCTATAAAGAAAGATTAATGAGGCAACACAAAGTCAACGGTTATTTTAGGCGTTTTTTGTCTGCATGCAACTACGCAACATAAACATATTCTGACGTTATACTGACGTCACTGTTATAGTAATGTGACATGAAAGATAGTTTTTCTTCCATGGCATGTGTCATCTTTATTAAATGAGATGTATTCCGAAAATCGTCGTGTGTTCCAAATTGAGATTCCTACTATTTACCACAAAAGAACTCATTGAATTAACATCCAACTCTTCCGACAGTTATGCATCTTTTCTTGATCTAGACCTTATATTATTTCCTCTACATTTTGTGATAAAAGAGACGAACTTGATTTAAGAATTGTAGATACCCCTAATCCTGTCGGAGATGTCCCCATTTCTCCATCTTATGGGATTTACATATCTCATAAGTGGAACTCTCATTTTAATGAAATGATGCTTTAGCAAGAATATAGATGTCATACACTATGAAAAACATTCTCTACATTTTACAATCAAAATCGATCACTTACTGGCAATTTAAAACGTTAAATGTTTAGGCAATCCTGTGACACGGTATTTCACATCCGGAATTGTGTCATGATCTGATCTACAAACTTTGTAAAATTATTGGACATACCCACATTCTCTATTTGTTCATTACATATGTTAAAACGCATTAATAAGGTATATTACGGGTATGGTCCTATAGCACTACAACATCCATCGTGTCTGGTTGTCGATCCTTTTAGAGTTAACAATCACGCTTCCTCTGTTCATGTATGACGACAGAATAATCACGCTTCCTCTTTTCATGTATGGCGACAGGAAAGGCTGTTGCACTTTTAATTACTACTCATGAGCAGACTCAATAAAACCGAGTCTGCAATTTTCTCTTTTTGTAAATTTTTGTATTTCTACTTTTGCCTTCGAAGGATCATCCATTTTCAGAATATGTACTTCACAACAGCAGGTGTTAAGTGCTTGTGTGGCGGCCGTAAAAAGTCGCTCCGTACTTCATATTCCCAGTGTTGTTATATTTTCTGGTTCTTCGGGATCATTATGTCTCCCCGTTTAGGGGAGGGAGATATATTGATGTTGTGCTTTCTGTCTGTCTGTCCGCGCTAACTGTTTATGGAACTAGATAATAACATGAGAACAAAAGATTTTTTGTTCTAATCGGTTTTATGTGGCTTTTGTCAGTTTATGTGGCTATTTCGAACAAAAGAATAGTCACATACACTTAATCCGTTAGAATGTCCGTCCTTCCTTCCGTCCGTCTGTCTGTCTGTCTATTACAATTCTCCCCCTCCTACACTATTAGAGGGATTTCCATCACTTTTACATATGAACCAGCTATATGTGAGGATGGTCATTTGGTTTGGAATTTTGGCTGCAACAATTTTGACAGAAGTTGTGGCCTTTGTACTTTTTCCTTATAGCGAATAAAGCTTATGCAGCTAACTCCTCCTACACTAGTTTGTAGTTTTTCCATATATAGAATATATAACCAATAGATCGTGTGCACCTACACTATTTGAGGGATTAACTTCAAACTTTTACATATGAACCAGCTATATGTAAGGATGGTCCTGTGGTTTGGAATATCGGCTGCAACAATTTTGACAGAAGTTATGGCCTTTGTACTTTTTCCTTATAGCGAATAAATCTTATGCAGCTAACTCCTCCTACACTATTTTACTTATATAGAATATATAGCAATTCTTGTGCAGCTAACTCCTCCTACACTAACAAAGGGATTTCCTTCAAACTTTTACATATGGACTTGTTATATGTGAGGATGATCATGTGGCTTGGAATGTTGACTGCAACAATTTTGACAGAAGTTATGGCCCTTTGTAAATTTTCCTTATAGCGAAAATATCTTAGCTAACTTCTCCTACACTATTTGAGGGATTTACTTCAACTTTTACATATGAACCAGCTATATGTGAGGATGGTCATGTGGTTTGGAATTGTGGCTGCAACAATTTTGACAGAAGTTATGACCCTTTAGAGTTTTTCCTAAAATAGAGTAAGAGCGAAAATGTATTGTGCAGCTAACTCCTCCTATACCATGTAAGAGTTTTCATTAAAAACTTTTACATATGAACCAGCTATATGTGAGGATGGTCATGTGGATTGGAATATGGGTTGCAACAATTTTGACATATGGATTTTTTGACATATGAATTTATTTTTCTTATGGGTGCCAGGGTAGAGTGTGCCAGTGGGTGCATTCATTCGTATTATGGGTGCGGTGGCGAGGTACCGGGCGGAGACATGTGTTTTTCTCAAAAACAAACTCTAGTTAGTTTTGATCTATTAGTTTTCAATTAGCCGGTGCTAGGGGGCGTGAGTAGTCTTGCACTTTTAATTACTACTCATGAACAGACTCAATCAAACCGAGTCTGAAATTTTCTCTTTTTGCATTTCTACTTTTGCTTTCGAAAGATCACCCGTTTTCAGAATATTAGTACTCATTGACGACGCCCTTCTAAATCAGGGGAAAGGAATAAGTTTGAGGTTGGGTTCCCCTAAACTGGTTTAAACCCCAATGAGTTTTTTCACTGACCTATTTAAGGCGGTACTTCTATCTTACCACTATTTGGGTTTTTTGTTATTTCTTTGTGTTTCTTTTTGTCTTTGATATATACGTACTGTTGGTGTTCTCTTTTGTCATGACGCTTTTCGAGCGGCTGTGTGTTTTGTATGTGGCGTTTCCTGCCTTACTTGTACGTGTACTTTTTCCCAGCAGTTGCCCTGACTTAAGCAAAAGTTATTGAGTACATATTTGACGGACCTCAAAGTTGTTTATGCGATGCTTCACATATTGCCCTGTGTTGCAAATTTCGGAAAGTCTTGTGGAGATACCTTTGTTTACACTGTTCGTTTCACTAGGGTGACTTTGAGACTGAATGGTGAGTTTAGGACGTCCTTAAACAGGTTGGAATTTCCTGTGGTGGTTTTGCCACCGACTGTTCCGACGCGGTACTCTGTTTGTCACCCTACTTTTATGTTTGTCTTGTGTCTTTGTTCTTGTATGGTTTTTTTGCTGATTGGGAATAACATCGCTTTCCTGTGTTTACGCGAGCACACGCACGCACGGGGCTGTGTGTTTCTCACTTTCTTTTGTCTATCGATGTTTTGGTAATGGTTGCGTCTGGTGTGTGGCTTTTCTTGCTTGACTTTCCTATGTTTTCATATATATTCATACATTGATATAAATTGATCAGGACAGTGAAGGAGAGTACTTTTGTTCTTTACGTACTTGTACTCATTCAAACCTTTTCAAACCGAGTTGTAACTAATATATTGGAATCTTTAGGATCAGAAACGTATTTGAATCTTGAAACAGTGTTAAAATGCAATATTTCATGTCACACTATCTTAATCCCATTGCTTCGCAATTTGAATTTATTTGCATTACATTGTAGTGTCAGTTATTACACCACACACATTTCATATGGACGGGATGTTTGATTTTGGCAGAATCATACCAATATAAGTTCAAACAATAAAGCAGATGACCCTGACTCCTACTGATACTCTGTTTGATAATTTGTCAATAATAAGGTTTTTAACCGTTAAACAAGTGTAAGCACCCTGGAATTTGAATGCACGTAGGAACCGGTGAGTTAATGGTCCTGGTGTCTTGATCGAAGTGTTCAGCTATTTTATCTAATCACCCATCCGTTCATATTAAATGTCATTAAGTATGGACCATGTAGTTTATCTACCCCCAATCAGTTGATAATGTAACGCGTTTCCTTTCCTTCCTCGACCATAACTTTTCAGCGTATTCCGACAGATTCTACCGTCAGTTATGTTAGTATTCCTTAAGCCATCACGGCATTGCTTCCATTAGTATTTTGGCCAATGTACGCAAAAACGGAATTTTACAGCATACACATCATATATTGATCACATTACTTCTGTGGATTTCAAAATCTAATGCCATGCTGTATTTAGTAACATGTCTATTGACGACAATTTCTTCGGAGTAGAAGTATCAAGCTAAGGAAGCATTGACACGTTGGATGTGTTACAGGTTTTGCACCAGGAGACAGTGATAAAGCAAAGTCATGCTAGGTTGTTTATAAATTGACAATGTTATGGTCTCAACGGGTTATCCTCCGACAAAATTGACCAGACATTCTGAAAGCAAGAGAACCTTTGAAAGTGATGCAACGATGTGAAATGGAGACTCGGTTGTATTGAATTCCTCCATATGGTACAACACCACTAGTGTCCCCAGCACTCTCTTCAGTAGTATTCATTTTCTCGTGGCGCTGCCTGGATAGCCGCTGCAAGGGGGACGTGAGTAGTGTTGCACTTTTAATTACTACTCATAAACAGACTCAATAAAATTCTCTTTTGGCATTGTTACTTTTGCCTTTAGAGGATCATCCACTTTTAGAATATTTGTATGGAGTGTTTCTTGCATGACTCTTATATTTACTTTCATAGCTAAACACCTTGATATTGATGACGCCGAAGGACCAGTAAAAAAACTAACCAATAAGCAGGGCAACAAAGTTCTTTTTACACTGCTAACCTTGGATCATTGGCTCCAGACAGTTTCGTCGACTGCCAGCCGACTTGGTCACTGGTGAACTGTGAGATCTGCTCTGGGATTACTTCCCCTTATCGCCGCAGGGCTTAACGGCGAACAAAGGGTTGTAAATGATACTAAGACGGTAGGCCCCCTGATCCCTGTTCATAGAGTCTCTGGTTGCTATCTCGATCAAGGAGTTTCGGCTCGTCCCAATTTTATCACGTGGTTACTTTGAATTACATGATCGGTAATTGCACTTTTATGCCACTCTGTCTCCGACTGTCTACGTTCCGCCGTTGTAAACGCTCTATTGCTTAGCGACTTCACTTCCTTCTTGTGTCCCCCAGTCCTGTCTTAAACTTACGACCAGTCTCCCCTATATAAGACTTATCGCAGTTCTTGCACTGAATCTGGTACACACAATTGCATACTTCACTGGTCTCATATTTGTCCTTGGGTGTACAAGCAGATGCCTGAGTGTCTGATGTGGGCGCATAGCAACGGCGATGTTGTGCTTCCTGAAAACTCTTTGCACACTATCCGAAACTCCCTTGATATACGGGATAACAACCATACCCTTGGACGTCTCAGTGTTATTTGTCCTTTCGCGTTTCTTAGCTCTTGTCAGACCTTTCTGTCTTAGATTATCCTTCACTTTTTTCACGGTCCATGCCGGATAACCACACTTTCTTAGAGCTTGCTCTATATGTTCTTCCTCCTTCGTCCTGTATTCCGCAGCGGATACTACATACGGGAGGCAATTTAGGTACGTCGGAACCAACCCACTATGAACAGGGATCAGGGGGCCTGCCGTCTTAGTGGCATTTACAACCCTTTCTTCGCCGTTAAGCCCTGTGGCGATAAGGGGAAGTAATCCCAGAGCAGATATCACGGTTCACCAGTGACCAAGTCGGCTGACAGTCGACGAAACTGTCTGGAGCCAATGATCAAAGGTTAGCAGTGTAAAAAGAACTTTGTTTTCATGCATCATTCCTGCTAGATGAACGTATTCTCTAATAAGCAGGGCATAGAAGGGTGGCGTTATTGTAAGTTCAGAGACAAGCAGCATTGTAATATTAAATATCAGCGATGTGCGTAATAATGGGCATGAGTTGAATATAAAACAATACAACCAAATTGTTGCAGTTATATTGACATTAATTTATTCTTGGCTATTTTCAGTTCTTTGAAATTGACAAATCACTGGATTTACAAACACCACAGAACATATCGTTTCTGCGACCATTTCTGGCTCGATATGTTCGTATATATCCACAGCAAACACTTCTCGATGGACTTTTGTGTCTAAGAATGGAGCTTCAAGGATGTCTACAGTCGGGTATTCAAATCGTATTGTATTCTTTATATCATTTAGTGCACTATCTTACATTATTTTGGTGCTCATTATAATTCTCAGAACCAAACTGTTAAAGGTTTAGCAAGCAAGTGGTATCAGTGGCTAGAGTAATAATATTCAATAAAGTATGTTGTGGTAGTTTCATTATACATTTAGTGGATTTCTGTAAAGTTATCCAATATACATTGGTTAATATTTCACCAGAGTGAATGGTTCATAAAATATGTTATAAATATAAGCTATAAGTAAATCGACAACATATTTCTTTTTAATTGAAAAAGTAGTAAAGTCAAGCAGGAAAAGCCACACACAAAACACCTACAGAAAGCATAGCAATTTATACTCATACACACATACAGTCGAAAGTAACATACAAGACGCAATCACCACCAATACATCAATAGACAGCATGTCACACACACACAACCAAACACACGCAAACACACGAGAAGAACACAGAAAACACCAACAAATACACGAGCACCAGAGACAAACATGAACAAAACACAAGCACAAATACACAAGACCAAGCATAGCGTACAGTGTGCCAATTGTTTAGTATACCAACTGAATGTTTTTGTTTTAATGTACATGTACTTGTTTTGCTTATGCAGGTTTACAACCCAGAAGCATTAACGTAAGGAAGTTTAGTGAAACCAATATTTTGATCACTGGTCCTTATGACCTCAGCATCATCTCGAGCATATCAAACAAAATATACAGGTGGAACATAAACATTCAAGATGAGGGATTTCTAGAACTGCACTTCCTGACCATAAACTTGCATAATCAGACGGTACGTATAGCGGAACATTGAAATCAAATATTGGAAATATATTGATCTCACTACTACTTGAATCTTTTTCTAATAATTTGTTAATAGTTTCATACATTTAACTTTCAGTTAGTTATCTAAGTTGTCTAGTTGTCACCTTATCGTTTGTACAACAGTATTGAATATAACTACTTGTTACATGTTAAAACGTCACGGTTGATTCATTGCGTGTTAGGTGAATATAACACATTATAACTTCAGTTTCTTGTCATTGTTCTATTGCAAAATTTCAAAACACTGGGGTACTACTCCGTTCTCCATTTAGAGCCCACTGACTGATGAGTGTGCATATGATATCATATCATTTGATGACATGTTCGAGCCAATCTCAGCAAAACAAAACAGCCTGACACCGATTTACCCGACCGATAAAAGAACTTTGGTGATGACATTCGTTGTTTGTCCCAGGGAAGAACAAGGCAATTCCAGTTTCTCTGTAGTAATAAGTAAAACAGGTATGGAATAATATTTCCTTTTTTAAATGCTATTAACGTTTGTTGAAATTTCTTGAATTACAATGGATGTTCACTTATATGTAAAACTAAAATAATATCAAACATGTTTCGCTAGAACGGCTCATTAGTGATACATGCTGTTGCTATGATGTGACGTCATAGACGTTTTGTTAATGACGTCGCACTTGCTAACGTCATTTAACATAACATCACTGTAAACTCCTTTGCAGTTTTGGTTCATTTCAGTATAGCAAGTTTGGTTTTAAACAATTGATAAACTATTTTCTTTTGCTAGCCTAGTTGACGTGTTTTCCTGTGTAAGTATGAAAAAGGAAAGCATTTTAAATTAAGGTTCATATTTACTACATTTGTCTAAATGTTTACTTAAAGTTAATTTGGCAGTAAGCTGGATATCGAGTTGTGCAGGAATTGTTCTTCCTTTTTAGCTCGTCTGTTTCGACGGAAAATTCGAGCAATTGTGATCACTGGGTTGTTGTTGTTGTACCTGTCGGTGTGCAAAAACTTTAATATAGCTCATTAAGAGGTATCAACATGAAATTTCATAGGTGGGTAGATGTCATTGAGGAAAAGTCCCCTATAAAAGAACCACAACTCTTGATTTTCAAAATGTAGGAGTTAGGGTCCATTTGTCAATTCATTTTAACATAGCTGGCCCAAATCAGACAAGCGTTGGCGCCGCACGTGGCTCTTATATAAGATTGGGAACATTTCTATGTTTATTGGGTTATGATTTAATATGTATGGCAATGCTTTTTCAAGAGACTGTTTAACCTTTAATAGGTGGTCTCGTGGTATCTGTTTTGCCTTTATTATCCGATCTTTTTTTCGGGTATTTTCGTTCAATAAGGGAATGGTTTAGCCGTTCTTATGTTTTCACTTTATTTTTTTATTGACACTATAGTACAAATGCGGCGTGCAAGAGTGTAGGTATACACGAAGTTAAGATAATGTTTGGAATCGGTTTCTTTTAAATAGATGTCAGTGTTCATCTTTGTTCCGTCCTTGATTATTAGGATATCAAAAACGACAGTGTATATAATATGATTTTGGCAGTATCCTGCTTGAGGTTTCTACGGTTTCATTTGACAACATAGTCACATCAAGAAGACATGTAGAGCTTATGTTTCAGCGTGTCGGTTGACGGGCGGATCAAGGTTTTAGCAATAAGTTGTGCAGAAATTGTGTTTCAACGATGCCTAGTCCTCCGTCTCCTAATCTGTACATCCGCTGCTCATGTCCTGCACAAATCGCTCTACCTCTGTTTTTGTTAGTTGTTGGGCAAATCTTTATCTCACAGGCAAGCCTGCAGAACCCATGCTTCAGTGGTGTCCGTATGAAGGTCAAGATCACAAGACTGAACTAATTTTTTGTATATGATCTATCTCTCCTTTACCTAATGTATGATTATCATGAGCCGTGCATATATTTTGTTTCAATATAGTATACAGAAACCATTCTGTTATAATGCCAGTTGACATTCAGTCTTTGACCAGGTCATTGATCAGATAGTACGATTCACATTTATTGATTATTTCTTGAACCCTTTTGCTGATTTCCATGAAGTTTTGACTAAATATGCATCCAATAGCAATTTTTAGCAACACTAACTGTTTATATTTCTATATCTAGCCTGTAGCTCAAATCTTCATTTGATGTTTTATCAGGACAACATGCAGAAACCCTCTCACTAAGAGGAAACAAACGCATCGTTTATATTGTATTTGAAATCACACTGCTTTCCCGGTAATCATCAACCATCGGTTCTTTAGTTACACAGTCATAAATCCCAATCTTCCTGATTTGTATCAATCAGTAACTCTTTAGTATTGAAATGCCATGAAACACAATGTACTTGACTGATGTGTCAACTTTATATTACCTTCTGATCATTCGAGATCATGAATTTCAGTACTTCTTGTTCTAAAAATTGAATACCGCTTTAGCCGGTGCTAGGGGGGCGTGAGCAGTGTTGCACTTTAAACTACTGCTCATGAACAGACTAAATAAAACCGAGTCTGCAATTTTCTCTTTTTGTGTTGCATTTTTTGCTTTCGGGAGATCACCTCCATTCAGAATCTATGTGACTACCAATATCCACAGCTAAGTTTTATTACAGTTATACCTACCATATGGGGGAACATAAAAGACGTTAACATTCTTGAGGGCAAAATAGTACCATTTAGTCTACTTGGCCTGCTAAATCTTGCACCGAGTACACTGGTGTGGAACCTGAAGAGCCATGTACATGGTAGACCGTTAATGCTTTCTTTCCAAAACTTCAACATCCCATGTGAAACAGGTAAGAAACAAACTAAACCGAGTCTGCAGTTTTCTCTTTTTGTGTTGCAATTTTTGCTCTCGGGGATCGCCTCCCTTCAGAATTTATAATCTTCACAACAACAGATGTTAAGTGCTTGTGTGGCCGCGTACTTCATTCTCAGTGTTGTTACACCTTCTGATCATTCGAGATCATGAATTTCAGTACTTCTTATTCTGAAAATTGAATACCGCTTAAGCCGGTGCTAGGGGGTGTGAGCAGTGTTGCACTTTCAATTACTGTTCATGAACAGACTCAATAAAACCGAGTCTGCAGTTTTCCTTTTTGTGTTGCAATGTTTGCTCTCGGGGGATCACCTTCCTTTAGAATTTATTATTTCAACAGCATGTGTTAAAGGCTTATGTAGCGGCCGTAAAAAGTCGCCCTGTATATCATTCTCGGTGTTGTTATATTTTTGGACAACCGGGATAATTAATGTCTATGTTATTAGTAATGGAAACTGAACGCCGCATAAACCGGTGCTAGGGGGCGTGAGTAGTGTAAAAAGTCTCCCCGTACTTAATTCTCAGTGTTGTTATATTTTCTTGTCCTTTGGGATAATTAGTTTTGATGTTATTAGTTTTGAAAATGGAATACTGCTGCCGGTGCTAGGGGCGTGAGTAGTGTTGCACTTTTAATTACTACTCATGAACAGACTCAATGAAACCGAGTCTGCACTTTTACTTTTGCTTAGGAAGGATCATCCATTTTCAGAATATTTGCACTTTTTTCAACTGCTAATGAACAGATTCAACATTGCTGCTTTTGCTTTTGAATGATGTCTTTACAGAATTTACGTATTTAACAAAAGGTGTTTAGTGAATATATGGTGGCCATACAAAGTCGCCCGTACTTCATTCTCAGTGTAATATTTTCTATGTTCGTTCGTAATCATTAATATCGATGCTGTTGGTTATGACAATTGAATACCGCTTTCTCCCCTAGGGGGTGTGAAGAGTTGTATTTTTAATATTTACTGATGTACAGACTCAATAAACCCGAGTCTGCAATATTCCCTTTTAGCATTGCACATGCATGTCAACTTTGCAGTATGTATGTGCAGTGGCGACAAGAAAAACTAATCACAAACGTTGAAGTTGTGGCTAATAAGAGAAACTAACCAACATAAACAGAAAAACAAAATGCCCCTGGTAGGGAGACATAAAAATCCAGAATATATATCCTTCAATAAACAACCATATCAATCGACTGAAACTTTTATCAACTGTATTACTTTTCTGCAGATGAATCATCGAGTACACTAGTGATGGTTGTGACCAATCGTTTTGCTTCCTCAGATCTGTGATAGGGGCATATTGTTCTTGCTTTATCTGTCTGTTGGTTGCTTGTGTAACTTGTAAATTCGAACATGTTTAGGACTGACGTTTTAAGGTCAATGTCATACATCAAGATCATGGTGTTTCACAAACACATTTTGTTTTTTCGCTTAAATATGTTTTCGTTTTACATGCAATTTACCACTTTATTTGCCATCACGGTTGTTGTAGATTAATCGAAGAAGAGTATCTCCTCTGTTTATTTTGCCTTGTTTGCTAGGGGTCCTAAACTACATAAAACATGTAGCGCCTTTTATTGATACTCCCTAGCTCCTGTCCAACTACAAAATAGTCTCTACTTTTAACTTCTTGTTTCACTAAGATACAAGAACGTGTAAAATGCTATTGTGATAAGACATGACAATTCTGGAATATATCTCTTCATGTCTATTAAAAACTCTTGAGAGTTTCAAACAAGCTTATTCTCTTGCAGGATATGCAAGTAACATACACAACTCTCATTCGCCTCTTACATCATCATAAGTATGTCATGCACCTCGTGGTAGGTGTTGTGTTCACCAACAATTTGATGCACTTGGTAGCTACACTAATGTAATTGACGTGTTGATGAACACAATACAGGTGCCCCTCTATCACCTTCCAATATGAATAAAGTTAAAATACCTCTATAGAACTGAAAGCTATAAATATGCAATCTGTGTCGTCTGTACAAGTACCCAGAAATATTTCTAATTTCTCTTCCCTTCAACCTTTTGTTCGTTTAAAACAACTTAATCTTCAGTCGGCATCATCTTTTCACATACCATCTCTTTCTATTAATAAATGTTTTTTCAATGGACCAAGAGATTTACTTTCACCTTTAAAATATGTTATCCAAAATGTTTCTTCTATTCGTAAACGGTCCTTATACAAGCGACACAGAGTGTATCCGATTATCCAAAAGTGCTTTGCTAAGAGGTGCATATGTTGTAGTAACATTTCTTGTAATTCCACTATAAAATCTACAGTTAATGGTAGAACATTTAATGTCAAGATAAACTCAGACGTTGATTGTACTACTACTAATGTTATTTATGTGTTAACTTGAAACGCGCCTAGTTGCGGTATACAGTACGTAGGACAAACAGGACGTGCTTTGAAGACTCGATTTCGTGAGCATGCATATCAGTGTCGAAATCGTAAACTAAACAATTTTTTATACCAACACTTTCGGAAATCTGGCCATTCTTTTAAAGATGTTTTAGTACAAATTGTTGAGCTTATAACATATGATAAGGAGGCTACTAGTAGCTTTAAATCGAAAGCTAGATTTATATCTGAATTAAAATGGATCAAAAAATTGCAAACACCTTTTCCTTTAGGACTGAATGATAATTTTTACCAGACTGGAAATATTTCTAAAGAACCAGATATAGATATTTTTTCAATTTTTTCTATAAGAAAACGCAAATCTCGATCACATGGCATTCGCAAAAATGGTAATATTAAACGAAAATCTCGTTTGATAATGACTCTTCTTGATCTACATACTTTACATCGAACTTCTGGTAAACATGCTATGCTTTCTAGACTTTCCTCCTTATCTATATGTTCATTAACAGATATTGACGAGCAAGCCGATAAAATTATTTTTAGCTCAGATCCTCTCATAGGAACGGCTAGTTTGATACAAAGCTTTACTCTACATGTTCTCAGACCGCACATTGACAAATTATCTGAACACCAAAGATTCTTCTTGAAAATTCCTTTTATTAATAAAGGTATTGATTTTATTGACCTCCAAAGTATTTTTAGAGACAAAAATGTAATTGACACTATTCCTAAATACTTTAAAAATACAGAACCACCTATCATCTGCTACAAATATAACAAACCCATCAGAAATACAATTTTCAACTATAAAAAAATTGTGGCCGACCTTAATATTAATGATAATATTCCTGATAATTGAGATTGCGCCACCTCAAAATTTTGCTATTCTCCGGCTGGTCATGTGATTACTGGTAATTTTGAGATAATTAAAGATAAACGTCTACGATCTCTTTTGAATAAAGGTCCCAAATATAGAATACCATCCTTGATAGATTTTAACTCTTGTCGAGTTCAGATTGCGGAGGCTTTACAAAATTTTAGTATTAAATGGTGTCGAAGAGAACATGTTGAGTCTAATGCTCTTTCTAGTTGGAAAAAACTAATTTTTGATATAATTGATAAACGCATTTCCTTTTATAGCTCTAATAAACACCTTCCACCTAAACCTAGAATTTCTTTTAGACATCTTAAAAAGAGTTTACAGGATTTCCATTCTAAATACGTTTTTGTTCCTGCTGATAAGGCATCGAATAATGTGATTATTATTTGACGATTACATTATATCGAGGTCTTGAAGCAGGAAATTATTAATACCAAGTCATACATTTCAGTTACTGCTGACGAAAAGATCATCGTTTCAGACCATGTCAAAAAGTGTGAACAACTTGGAACCAATATTAAAATCACACAACATAAACTTCCTACTATGTATTGGTTACCAAAACTACATAAAAAAACATATAAAGCGCGTTTCATTTCAAATTCTAGTTCATGTACAACTACTAAATTGTCTAAACTTTTGACTTCTTGTTTAGCGAAGGTAAAGGAACATGTAAAATTCTACTGTGATAAGACTTATGAAAATTCTGGAATAAATCTCTTCTGGTCTATTAAGAACTCTTCAGAAGTCTTAAACAAACTTAAGAACAAAAGGTATCTTGCATCCACTGTAAGCACGTACGATTTTTCAACTCTGTACACAATTCTTCCTCATATTTTAATTAAGGATAAGCTTACTAACTTAATCCAGAAAGTATTTGCCCGGGAAAAAACATCATTCTTGGCATGTAATACTGAAAAAGCTTTCTTTACTGACGAGAAAATGAAATATTACACCAATTGGACTTGCTCAGAAGTTTGCGAATCACTAAACTTTCTTTTGGATAACATATTTGTACGTTATAGGAATGCTATATACCGTCAGGTAATTGGTATTCCTATGGGTACGAATTGTGCTCCACTTGTCGCAGATTTGTTTTTGTACTGCTATGAGAGAGATTCCATGTTGCGTTTGAATCCTCAATCACAAGAAGATGTTATAAAAGCCTTCAATGAAACTTGTCAATATTTGGATGATATTTTAAACTTAGATAACCCTTTCTTTGATGCTTTGATTCCTACAATTTATCCTAAAGAACTCAAATTGAATAAATGGAAAAGTAGTAAAGTCAAGCAGGCAAAGCCACATGCAAGACGCAACCACCACCAAAACACCGATAGACAGCATGACACACACACACACACACAACCACACACCCAAACGCACACGCACACACACGAAATGAACACAGAAAACACCAAAAGACACACAAGAAACAGGGACAAACGTTCCACAACATGAACAAACCACAAGCACAAAGACGCAAGGCAAACAAAAGGAAGGGTGACAAAGAGAGTACCGCCTTGGCACGGTCAGCAGCAAAAACACCACTGGGGGTTTAAACCGGTTTACGGACGTCCTAACCTCACACTTCTCTCAATGTCACCCTAGCTTTACAAATATTGTAAATAAAGGTATCCCCGCTGGACTTACCCACAACATAGACGACGGTGAACACAGGACAACATGTAAAACATAGCATAATAACTGTGACAATCCGTCAAATATGTACTCAATGACTTTGCCTAAGTCAGAGCACCTGCAGCTAACCCGTCCGACAATTGTGCAGCGTTTCTTGATCTAAACCTTAAAATTGATAATGGAATGATTTTTTCTAAAATATATGACAAAAGAGATGATTTTGATTTTAATATTGTTAATTTTCCTCATCTTGACGGGGATGTTCCGCGGGCTCCATCTTACGGGGTTTATATATATAAACTTATTCGTTTTGCTAGAGCTTGTTCATCTATTGACGATTTTAACAGTCGAAATCTCATTTTAACTGAGAAACTGCTTAAGGAAGGATATAGATACCATAAACTAAGAAAAACTTTCTCTAAATTTTACTATCGAAATATCTCGCTTATTGGCAAGTACCAATGTAATCTCAAGACGCTTCTGCGACACGGTATTTCACATCCTGAATTTTATGGTGATGTGATTTACAAACTTCGTAAAATTATTGGACATACCCATTTTCTCACTTTGTTCATCAAATATGTTATAAAATTCATTAAAAAGGGATATGATCCTGTAGTACTACAACATACTGCATGTTTGGTTGTGAACCCTTTTACAGTTGGCAATCACGCTGGCCTCTTTGCATGTACGCCGACAAGAAAGGTTTAGTACTCTATGAAGGCGACCTCTTAAATCCAGAAATGGAAGGAGAACGTCGGATATCTGTACTATTTCGTTTTTGTCGTACCCTTTATTACTTTTCTACAGTTACTCTGTTTGCAGCTCAATCATTGAGTACACTAGCTATAGGTGGATACAGTTTGTTCACTTAAATGTTTTCGTTATACATGCACTTTACCACTGTATTTGCCTTCGCGGTTGTCGTAGATTAGTCGGAGAGGGGATACGTTTATTTACACTGATTGTCTTTTAGGGTGGGGATGGAATAAGTGTGAGGTTGGGCGCCCATAAACCGGTTTAACCCCCAGTGACTTTTGTCACTGACCGTTCCAAGGCGGTACTTCCATCTTCCCCCTATTGCATGTTTGTTTTGTCTTTGTGTGTCTCTTGTTGTTTTTATAGTTATGTACATTTGCTGTTTCCTTGTGTTGCTGTTCGGGCGACTGTTTGTTCTGTATGTGGTGTTTCCTGCATGATTCATTTTTGTACTTTTAGAAACAAAGGGTTTTGTTATCCACAGTAAGCAAATCCGATTTTTTCACTTTGTATGCAACTCGTCCTCATGATTTAATTAGAGATAAACATACACAATGAATCCAGAAAATATATGCCAGAGAAAGAGCATAATTTCCGGCATATAATGCTGGAATATACTTTCTTTTCTGACGAGCCAAAGAAATATTACACAAATTTGACTTGCTCGGAAGTTTGCTAATCACTGTAACATTTGCTTTTGTTTGTCTTGTGTCTTTGTACTTGTGCTTTTGTTGATGTGTGGAATGTTTATCTCTAGGCCTTGTGTGTTTGGTGGTGTTTTCTGTGTTCATCTGGCGTATGTGCGTTGTTTGGGTGTGTAGTTTTGTGTGTGTGTTTGTGTCATGCTATCTATCGATGTTTTGGTGGTGTTTGCGACTTGTATGTGGCTTTGCCTGCTTGACATGTCTCGATAACATGTTCTTACTTTATTGGTATTTCTATGGGCACGAATATTGTGCACCACCGGCCTCTGTTCCCATGCAGATAGCATAAAAGCTATTATTACTTTTCGATATTTTGATAGAAGTTCATCTGTGTGATTTTGTCCATTATACTCAATTTCTAAACTTAAATCTCACACAAAATTAAATAACTGCCAATAACACCAGAGCGCTGACGAAGGCCGAAGTACACGGTCGAAAGCTCCATGTATGCTTTCCAATGTGCATTGTGTGTGAGAAATAAAAGTTTAGAAATTCAGTATAATGAAACCTTTCGATATTTCGAGTTAACTCTTCCTTTGATGTTATTCCTACCACATATCCAAAATAGCTCAAATCGAATAAAGTTAACTTTTCCGACACTTATTCAGCTTTTGCTGATCTAGAAATTATTTCTTGCATTTATGACAAAAGAGACAATTTTGATTTTGATATTGTAGATTGCCCTTATCTTGACAGAGATGTTGCCCGTGCTCCATCTCACGAGGTTTACATATCTCAGCTTATTCGTTTTGCTGAATGTTGTTTTTCCGTTGACGATTATACTAGGCGAAATCTCATTTTAACTGTAATACTGCTTAAGAAAGCATTAATCTATCATAAACTAAGACAAAACATTCCCTAAATTTTACCATCGAACTATCTCACTCATTGGCAAGTATAAGTGTAATCTAAAGGCGCTCCTGTCACACGGTATTGCAGTCTGAATTTTATGTTGATGTCATTAAAAAAAATAAAATATTTTGACATACCCATTTTCTCACTTTGTTAATCAACTATGTTAAATAATTAAAAAGGGATATGATCCTACAGTACTACAACATACTACATGACTTGTTAACAACCCTTTCACAGGTGGCAATCACGCTGTCCTCTTTTCATGTTTGCCGACAGGAAAGGCGTAGTTCTCTATGAACACGCTCTCTAAAATCCGGAAACGGAAGGAGGACGTCGGATCTTTGTACTACCTCATTTTTGTCATATCCGTTTATTACCTTGCTACAGTAAAAGAGGTTTTATCTAGTCTGTTCATGTGCAATTATACAGAAAACGTCCTATGCTACTTATGGCCGCTATCAAACAGTCGCAATAGATTGGGAATTGTCAACCCCAGTTAAGATGGAATATAGCGTTCACAGGGATCGAGTCTAGGACCGAGACAGTACATCATGTATCCTGTCGGCTCAATCAGCAGAAACCATGGACTTAACCATCACTTTTATGCCGAAGACTCAGTTATACCTGTGAACAAGTAGCCTTAACACGAGTTGAGGACTGTCTTAATAGTATAGTCTCTTGGATGCACCAGAACATGCTAAAGCTGAATACCAACACAACTGATGCCATCTTGTTTTGCACAAAAATACCTCAAAACATTCATGTTCAATTAGGATCCTCTAAAATCAACACATCGATGTGTGTGAAAATGCTTGGTGCAAGGCTTGATTCACAAATGGATATGACACCGCATGTCAATTCCGTGTGTAGATATAGTTACTCAGAGCTCCGGCAAATAGGACATATAAGACGTTTGTACTTGCCAATAAGTAAGAAATTTCGATAGTAAAATTAAGAGAAAGTTTTTCTTAGTTTATGGTATCTATATCCTTGCATAAGCAGTTTTTCAGTAAAATTGATATTTCGATGCACAATGAATCCCCCAAGTACATTGTCGACATGATTGACGTGTACAGGCCTCGCAGAGAGTTAAGGCCAGCAAGTAGTCCAATGTCGTTGGTTGTACCAAGAAGTCTTACAGTAACATACGTGGATAGAAGTTTCATGCATACAGCTCCAAAACTTTAGAACGCTCTGTCGTCGGGCATGAGACGCCAGCTCACTGGCTTCTTTTTAAAATATGTCTAAAAACCCATTTTCTTTAACATATTTTACTAGGACGTTACTAGGACAATTAAGAAAGCGTAGCTATTATCAATCATGATGACTGCTGCCCTAGCCACAGAGTGTAAATACTGCCACTCTCTTGTTACTGTCGGGACATTTTCGACCCCACCACTTTCGAACATTGGCAAATATTGGTTGAGCAATAACCCTGTAAGTTATTTAGTTTGGTACTGTTTGTAAGCGCTTGGTGTGTTTTGCATTGTGATTGATGGTGGATCCTAATGGTAGCGATGTAATGTTTGTATTGCATTGTGTAGTCTATATGCATTGGCTACACAATTGACATATTCTGTTAACCCATTGTCCTACATATATGAGGCAATATTTGACGCATAATGCTGTATGCCATACATACACCCCAGCCAGGTGGCCCTGGGTCATAACTATATGAAGTAGCGACACTGTACATATAATGTAACAATTGCGTTTTGCAGACATCAGTGGGCCGAAAAAATGTAGTAATGCTATGCGTCTATTCCCATTGATGTATGGACATATAAACTTACAGAAAAGGATGATTTTGTTTTATCTAGAATTCGTTAAATTTATTCCTTTTTAACTTGTCTGTTTCGAAGCTATTGTAATCACTGGGTCGTAGTCGTCGTCTTTGTCATCGTCGGCGTGCAAAAACTTTAATTTAGCTCATTACTCAAAAAGTATAAGAGGTATAAAAAAAAACCTTCATAGGTTAGCAGATCTCAGTACGGGAAAGGCCCCTACATAAGAACCATAACGTTTTATTTCAAAATGTTGGAATATTCAAACCTTTAATTTAGCTGGACAAGTACCAAACCAGACGAGCGTTCTTACCGATATCTCTATCCTCTATGTCATGTGTTTTACATTTTGTACTGTGATTACTGTCTTCTATGTTGCGGAGAAGTTCGGAGGGGATACCTTTATTTACAATGTGTGTTTAGCTAGGGTGACTTTGAGATAAGTGTGAGGTTAGGACGTCCGTAATCCGGTTTAACAGACTCAATAAAACCGAGTTTGCAATTTTCTCTTTTTGTGTTGCAATTTTTGCTCTCGTGGGATCACCTCCCTTCAGAATTTATAATCTTCACAACAGCAGATGTTAAGTGCTTGTGTGGCGGTCGTAAAACGTCGCCCCGTACTTCATTTTCAGTGTTGTTATACCTTCTGATCCTTCGAGATCATGAATTTCAGTACTTCTTGTTCTGAAAATTGAATACCGCTTAAGCCGATGCTAGGGGGCGTGAGCAGTGTCGCACTTTCAATTACTGTTCATGAACAGACTCAATAAAACCGATTTTGCAATTTTCTCTTTTTGTGTTGCAATATTTGCTCTCGTAGGATCACCTCCCTTCAGAATTTATAATCTTCACAACAGCAGGTGTTAAGTGCTTGTGTGGCGGTCGTAAAACGTCGCCCCGTACTTCATTTTCAGTGTTGTTATACCTTCTGATCCTTCGAGATCATGAATTTCAGTACTTCTTGTTCTGAAAATTGAAACCGCTTAAGTCGGTGCTAGGGGGCGTGAGCAGTGTTGCCCTTTCAATTACTGTTCATGAACAGACTCAATAAAACCGAGTTTGCAATTTTCTCTTTTTGTGTTGCAATTTGTGCTCTCGTGGGATCACCTCCCTTCAGAATTTTTAAGCCCCCAGTGGTGATTTTGCTACTGACCGTGCCATAGCGGTTCTCTCTTTGTCACCCTTACTTTTATTTGTCTTGTGTCTTTGTGCTTGTGTTTTGTTCATGTTTGTCTCTGGTGCTTGTGTATTTGTTGGTGTTTTCTGTGTTCTTCTCGTGTGTTTGGTTGTGTGTATGTGTGTGACATGCTGTCTATCAATGTGTTGGTGGTGATTGCATCTTTTATGTGCGTTTCTACTGTATGTGTGTGTATGAGTATGGATTGCTATGTCAATTGCTTTCTGTGGGTGTTTTGGTGGTGGTTGCGTTTTGTTTGTGGCTTTTCCTGCTTGACTTTACTACTTTTTCAATTAAATATTCTACACGCATTATATGAACAGACTTTTGTACATGCAATTTATGACAAGAGCGATATATAAATGTGGTATAATAATAAGAAATAGTTATACTTCACTCGTCATTAAGCAGTGATTATTTACCCTATATCAATCTTTCATTAATTGCGTGCTATATAAAGGTTTGAATGCAATAAATGCAATACTGGTTCTGTAGATTCTCTGTTCTGTTTTGTTTTCTGTTTCACAGATTTTACATTGGCCATTCTTGGTTACATATACAATGACCGCTATCTCTGCAACTCTAAGAAAAGGCCGCGAAAACTCTATAAAGACTGGATACTACAAATTCAGTTTACATATACTGACACCATTACGGCGTATGACCCAGAAGGATTTTCTGCTATATTTCAAATAGAGCCACTTTCAGAACAACACAAATGGCTTAAACTGAACGAAGGTGAGTACAGTTCAACCCCTTCGAACCCGAAATTTTGATAAAGACGTTGTGATCTTATGGGCAGGTGACTAATTAATGCAGGATGACATTCATACAGCAAGCTCCTAGATGCGTTTTCTGTATGACTTTCACCCAGCATTAAGCTGCAACCTATCTCCAAGACTGATATTTATACTGAATCGAACGTCTGGTTTTAAGGGATTTGATTGTATTGCAATATGTACAATTTATTTGATGTATGTTTACAATTGCGGAATTAGACATCCACCTGTACGTGTCAATTATGTTGATACATTATCTTGAAATCCGACTCACAGAATTCACCTGCCATGGGTTAGAGACTACTGTTTTAATTTCGGTATATTTAGCAAGTAACCGTATATATGTGTTATTCTGAACCAAACAATGTGTAAAAGGAAGAAAACGGCCTGGCTAGGATTATAGCATAGCATGCTTTATTTGTGACAGAGAAGAACAAGTTTGAGTATAAATAAGAAACACTTTCGTTTATTTCAAGTGTGATATGAGGGTAAGTTTCATGATGAGGCGAGACCGGGTGACACTAAATTCCTTAAATGATTATTGAAGACTAAAGGTCAAGCGATGCTGTAGTTGCTACATATTTCATGCGCCAACATACTTCGTATTTCTGAATATACATCCAATGTCAAATATGTATCCGCAATATTTGTGCCAGTGTTTATACATTTCATCTGTTTTGTTATGCCGTACATACCAACTTACACGACCTCCCGGACAAAAAATTATTTAACATACATCATAATGCTAATAAATATGCCATTTATAGTACCATAAACCCGGAAATGGCCCTCAGTGGTCGAACTATTAGATCAGAGCAATTCAAGTATTTATGTACTATATTAATTCCCTATTGTGGAATATTTTCGTCATTATTTTATATCTACGCAACAGCATACCTTTTCGAGAATGTAAACCGAATTTTATGTTTTTGCCTCGTTGAGAACGTAGCTTTTTATGCAATCATATATCTTGTTTGTTAGTTTATCATCCAGGGAGACATGTGGGACAGTTCGGAACGTATACAGGTAACTAGCTTCTCTTCATTTTGCCTATTCCTAACACTTCCAGCAAGTTTATTAATTTTGAATATAATTGAATGTTTATATAAAGGTGCAAAATATGACTGATACAGTGTAATATTTAGAAGTCGATTGACGTCAACAGCAGAATGAAATTCAATGACAATAATATGAATGAGAATTGGTATAAATTGGAACTTAACAGTAGTCTCATATGTGATAATACTCGTTACCCATAAGCACTTACCCCATAACAATGTCGCTGTCCTAAACAAGAGCACCGCGAGACGGAGCAATATACGCCCGAAGGCTGTTCTATTTACACAATGTGTGAACTTTCAGAAGTTGCGCATATGAGGTCTATTAGGGCTAAGGCAATAGCAAGGAGAGTAAAACTGCTTATTGTAATACTAATCTTTTATTTGTCTTTGGGCCTACTGAAAGCTGAAAAAGGAGCATTTATTTTGAAAAAAAAGGAGGAATTAGTTGCACAAGAAATTGCTACCCGAAACTATCAAAGGGCAATAACTCCAGAATGAACAAGTTTGAAATAAGTGAATAAATATCCAAGATATGAGCATGGTAAGAACAGTGTACATAGCAATCATTTTCAGACTTTCAGACTTTTTTGAACTTTGGAAAAAAAGTCGAGAAAGTTTAAACCGAACGTGACATAAGTGCGTTTAACCTTTCACCTTCAAATATGACTGACCTGAAAGGTAATGATGTAGGTCTAGTTAGCTACAGCCAGGACACAAAATTTGCTAACGCTCTATTTGTGACCTTGACCTTGAAAGTTCACAATTGGGTTTTGTATGCAACACACCTTCAAGTGATACTGAAGCCCTATTTGTGACCTTGACCTTGAAAGTTCACAATTGGGTTTTGTACGCGACACACCTTCAAGTGATACTGAACATATGTGTGAAAGAATTTTGAAAATCGGAGAAAAAATGAGTAAGTTATAGCCAGGACACGAATTTGCTAACGGACGGACAGAATTGCTAACGCCCTATTTGTGACCTTGACCTTGAAAGTTCACCATTGGGTTTTGTACGCGACACACCTTCAAGTGATACTGAACATATGTGTGAAAGAATTTTGAAAATTGGTGAAAAGATGAGTAAGTTTTACCAAGGACACGAAAATTGCTAACGCCCTATTTGTGACCTTGACCTTGAAAGTTCACAATTTGGTTTTGTACGCGACACACCTTCAAGTGATACTGAACATTTGTGTGAAAGAATTTTGAAAATCGGAGAAAAAATGAGTAAGTTATAGCCAGGACACGAATTTGCTAACGGACGGACGGACAGAATTGCTAACGCCCTATTTGTGACCTTGACCTTGAAAGTTCACCATTGGGTTTTGTACGCGACACACCTTCAAGTGATACTGAACATACGTGTGAAAGAATTTTGAAAATTGGTGAAAAGATGAGTAAGTTTTAGCAAGGACACGAAAATTGCTAACGCCCTATTTGTGACCTTGACCTTGAAAGTTCACAATTGGGTTTTGTACGCGACACACCTTCAAGTGATACTGAACATTTGTGTGAAAGAATTTTGAAAATCGGAGAAAAAATGAGTAAGTTATAGCCAGGACACGAATTTGCTAACGGACGGACGGACGGACAGACAGACAGACGGACAGACGGACACCCAGCCAGACGGCCAGACGATGGAGACCATAACATAATACGACCCTTCGGGCGTATAATAAAAAAGATGCAAACAGTGTGCAGGGTTCCTTCATACAAATCACATTTAAAAGCTTCAACAACTTCACATAAAAATGTATGGGCCCAAACTTTCAACTTGGTCAATTTGGTGCCTTTTCTGCTATGCGTGGTGTGCATTGCGCATTGCTCGAATCATTGAATACATTATAAATCTGATTCATATACAGTGTAGTTTAGGAAATTGACTACATATTTACGTATAATTTACAGTGCATTCGGAGACGTTGAAGAAAACCTACAATTTTAGCTATCAAGCAACATTTGAAGACCGGCAAACACATGCAAAGCGTTGTCAACAGCAGGGTTATCGTCTTGTAACTATACATAACAGACGAGAAATGGAATTCTTGCAGTCTTGGTTAATGTATCGGGCAAGTGAACTATTTACATCTAGACAGGCACGATTGAAGGACTATCGACAGTCCATTGATTATATGACTTTATCACCGAACAGGATATTTTACATTCACATTGGTAAGTTTGTGTTCATACACACTACGCGATTTTGTTTATAAATGTATACACAAATTACTTTTTTATAGTTGCCCTATTTGCATCTCAAGCATTTAGAACACCGGCGATAGCTGGATACAGTTGTTTCACTTAAATGCTTTCGTTCTACATGCACTTTACCACTGTATTTGCCATTGCGGTTGCTGTATGTTAGTCGTAGAGGAGATACGTTTATTTACACTGTTTGTCTCTTAGGGTGGGAATGGAACAATTGTGAGGCTGGGCGCATGTAGACCGGTTTAAATCCCTTGACTGTTTCACTGTCCGTTCCAAAGAGGAACTTCCATCTTCCTCCTATTTTATTTCTATTTCTGTGTCTTTTATGTTTTTGATAGTTATGTACATTTGCTGTATCGTCTTGTGTTGCTGTTCGGGCGACTGTTTATTCTGTATGTGATGTTTCCTGCATGACTCATATTTGTACTTGTATTATCACATCATTGCTTGTGTCGTGTGGTGGCCGTAAAAGGTCTTACCGTACACGTAATCTATGTCATCATTCTCTTGCACGAAAGGCAAGTAACATACATCACTCTCATCGGCCTCTTACATCATCATAAGTATGTCATGCACCCCGTGGTAGGTGTTGTGTTGCCAGCGAATTGATGCACGTTGTAGCTACACTACTGTATTGACTTGTTGATTTACATAAATCAGGTGCCCCTCCATCACTTTCCAATACATGAATAAATTTACAAATCCTTCGATAGAACTGAAATCCATAAATATGCACTCTGTGTCGTCTGTGCAAGTACCCAAATATTTTCTTATTTCTCTTTACTTCAACCTTACGTACGTTCATAGCAACTTAACCTTCAGTCTGCACAATCTTTTCACATACCATCTCTTTCGTTCAATAAATGTCTTTACAATGGACCGATGGTTATACTCTCACCTTTACGATCTTCTATTTGAAATGTTTCTTCTATTCGTAAAGTGACCGTACACAAACGACACTGAGTGTATCCCATTCTCCAAAAGTGCTATGCTAAGAGGTGCACATGCTGTAGAAAAAAAATCTTGTAATTCTACTATGAAATCAACAGTTAATGGCAGAACATTAAGTGTAGTAAAGATAAACTCAGACGTTGATTGTACTACTACTAATGGTATCTACGTTTTAACTTGAAACGCGCCTAGTTCCAGTATACAGTATGTTGGTCAAACATGCCATGCTTTGAAGACCAGGAGCACGCATATCAATGTCGAAAACTTAAACTAAAACAAGTATTGTACCAACATTTTAGGAATGAGCAAGAGTACCGCATACGGTACATAATTCGCCCACTTGCAAACTTTCTCTGATTCAACATGCCTAATAAGTGTTGACATTTTTTAATCTGTGCTTCAGATCTTGATTTCCATATTAAGGTGATACTATGTTTATAAAAAATTGAAGTGAATATCTTATTAAATAAAACAGTTACAGCTAATCCTCGTATTTGCAGATTTTTGTAAAGTGCAACGACCAGACCTCTGTAAAGACAAATTGAATGAACCTCAAAATAAACTCAGCTTCAGATTTTGTTGCTTAAAACATTTGTGTTAAGTTTCATTTATATCATTTTAATAGTTTGTCCAGAAAACAACAGACAAATAAAAGTTGACAGACAAACAAAGCAACAAACACACAAAGTTCAAGGACCCTAACTTTAGAATAAAATGACATATCAAAAACCCCGCAATATATGTGAAAATTCATATTAAGGTTTAACCATGTAAAAAATTGAAGTAAATAAGTGCAAGGGCTATAACTCAGAAACGACAAATCAAATGAACCTCAGAATTGACTTAGCTTCATGTCTTGATGCAATAAACATGTGTGAAGTATCATTAATATCTGTCGAACAGTTTTCCCAGAAAACAGCGGACAAACTATATACATATATTTGCATTATTTTTTAAGTAAAAGGACCATACCTCCGAAACGACAAATCAAATGAACCTCTGAATCGACTCAGCTTCAGATCTTGATGCATTAAACAGTGTGAAGTTTCATTAATATCCCTCAAATAGTTTTCCCAGAAAACAGCGGACAAACTATTTGCATGTATTTGCATTTTTAAAGGACAAGGGCCATAACTCAAATGATGACAAATCAAATGATCCTCAGAATCAACTCAGCTTCAGATCTTGATGCATTAAACATTTGTGTGAAGTTTCATTAATATCTCTCAAACAGTTTTCCCAGAAAACAGCGGACAAACTATTTGCATGTATTCGCATTATATTTTAAATACAAGGGCCATAACTCCGAAACGACAAATCAAATGAACCTCAGAATTGACTCAGCTTCAGATCTTGATGCATTACAAATATATGTGTGAAGTTTCATTAATATCTCTCAAATATTTTTTCCAGAAAACAGCGAACAAACTATTTGCATATATTTGTATTATTTTTTAAGGACAAGGGCCATAACTCTGAAACGAAAAATCAAATGAACCTCAGAATCGACTCAGCTTCAGATCTTTATGCATTAAACATGTGTGAAGATTCATTAATATCTCTCAAATAGTTCATCCAGAAAACAGCGGACAAACTATTTGCATTATTTGTTAAGGACAAGGGCCATAACTCTGAAACGACAAATCAAATGAACCTCAGAATCATCTCAGTTTCATTAATATCTCTCAAATAGTTTTCCCAGAAAACAGCGGACAAACTATTTGCATGTATTTGCATTATTTTTTAAGGACAAGGGCCATAACTCTGAAACGAAAAATCAAATGAACCTTAGAATCAATTCAGCTTCAGATATTGATGCATTAAACATATGTGTGAAGTTTCATTAATATCTGTCAGAAAGTTTTCCGAGAAAACTGCGGACAAACAAAATGTTGACGGACGAACGTATGGACGGACAGGGCCACGCCAATATACGACCACCTTTATTAGGTGGGCGTATAAAAAAGTAAAGTCAAGCAGGAAAACTCTCTCTCTCTCTCTCACACACACACACACACACACTCGCACGCACCCACACCCACCCACACACACACACACACACACACACACACACAGAGGTGAGATGGAAATATTAAACACGAACAATTGCACAAGTACAAAGACACCAGACCAACATCAACGCGAGGGCGAACATACACACAAACGCACGAGACGAAAACCACAAACCCAAACAAACACATAAGTCCAAAGACACCAAACAAAAGTAAGGGAGACAAAGAGAGTGCCGCCTTGGACCGGTCAGTAGCAAAACCACCACTGGGGGTTCAAACCGGTTTAAGGACGTCCTAACCTTACACTTATCTAAAAGTCACCCTAGCTAAACAAACGGTGTAAATAAAGGTATCCCTGCCGGACTTCTCCACAACATAGGAGACAGCAATCACAGTACAAAATGTAAAACATAGCATAACAACTGTGAAAGTCCGTCAAATATGTACCCAATGACTTTGCACAAAACAAGCAACTGCAGGGAATCCGTTAAGGGCATGACAGAGAAAAGGGCAATACATGAGTTAGGTAAGCTCATCCCATTTCTGGGTTTAAGAGTACACCACCAGAAAGTACTACCCGCGGCCTGTCATCATATAAGCAAAGAGGAAAGCGTAGCTACCAACTGTAAAGGTCGATAACCAATTATGCAGTGTGTTGCAATAGTATAGGGTCATAACCTTTCTTCCTAGAAGTTTAAAAGCATTTAATAAACAAATCGTGAAAATGGATATGGCCCCGAATTTTCCTTACGCACGCACACGAGACGAAAACCACAAACACATAAGTACAAATATACCAAACAAAAGTAAGGCTGACAAAGAGAGTGTCGCCTTGGACCGGTTTACGGACGTTCTAACCTCACACTTATCTCAAAGTCACATTAATCGCAGAGAACATCTTGAGTCTAATGCTCTTTCTAGTTGGAAAAACTGATTTTTGATATAATTGACAAACGCATTTCCTTTTATAGCTCTAATAAACACCTTCTTCCACCTAAACCTTGAATTTCTTTTAGACATCTTAAAATGGGTTTACAGGATTTCCATTCAAAATACGTTTTGTTCCTGCTGATAAGGCATCGAATAATGTGCTTATTATTTGACGATTACATTATATCGATGTCTTGACGAAAAGACCATCGTTGCAGACAATGTCAAAAAGTGTGAACAACTTGGAACCGATGTTACAATTACACAACATAAACTTCCTACAAAGTATTGGTTACCAAAAACTACATAAAAAACATATAAAGCGCGTTTCATTGCAAACTCTAGTTCATGTACAACTACTAAACTGTCTATACTTTTGACTTCTTTTTTAACGAAGGTAAAGGAACATGTAAAATTCTACTGTTATAAGACTTATGAAAATTCTGGAATAAATCTCTTCTGGTCTATTCAGAACTCTTCAGAAGTCTTAAACAAACTTAAGAACAAAAGGTATCTTGCATTCACTGTAAGCATGTACGATTTTTCTACTCTATACACAACTCTTCCTCATATCTTAATTAAGGATAAGCTTTCTAACTTAATCCAGAAAGCATTTGCTCGGGATAAACACCATTCCTGGCATGTAATGCTGAAAAAGCTTTCTTTACTGACAAGCAAATGAAATATTACACCAATTGGACTTGCTCAGAAGTTTGCGAATCACTAACCTTTCTTTTGGGTAACATATTTGTACGTTATGGGAATGCTATATACCGTCAGGTAATTGGTATTCCTATGGTTACGGACTGTGCACCACTTGTCGCAGATTTGTTTTTGTACTGCTATGAGAGAGATTTCATGTTGCGTTTGAATCCTCAATCACAAGATGTTATAAAAGCCTTCAATGAAACTTGTCGGTATTTGGATGATATTTTTAACTTAGATAACCCTTTCTTTGATGCTCTGATTCCTATAATTTATCCTAAAGATCTCAAATTAAATAACGCTAACCCGTCTGACATTTATGTAGCGTTTCTTGATCTAGACCATAAAATTGATAATGGAATTATTTCTTCTAAAATATATGACAAAAATGATGATTTTGATTTAATATTGTACATTTTCCTCATCTTGATACGAAAGACCGGTGGTGACATTTCCACTTCGATATTTCCCACAATAGAATTCATGATTTCACGATTTCACAATTTCATGATGTCACAATTTCATGATTTCACAATTTCACTATTTCACGATTTCACTTCAAAATTTCACGATTTCACAATTTCTTGATTTCACGACTTCAAAATTTCTCGATTTCGCAATTTCAACCTCGTGTAAAATATTGTAGTCACGTGGCACGCTTGACGTCATTAAGACAACAGAGTGGCTCTCACCATCAGGATGGCGATTTGAGATCCATAAATACATCTTTCTACGTCTTTGCAAACTGAGTAGACCCAGCTCAGACGACTCCTATAGGATTTAATCTTAATTAAAATCCATGATGTTATTATTTCTTACAGTTTATTATTAGTTAAAGTATCCTCCAATACAGTGTCATACAAACATGAGACAACGATTTAACATAATAAACATGATTGGCAATTGTCATACATTAATATTCATCGAGGAAAGGGTTAAACAATCTTGATAGTGGACCATGAGCACATGCTACATGCCAAGTATGAAGGTCCTCGGGCCTAGTTTTCTGGAGAGGAAGATTGTCATAGTTTTCCGCCGTTTCTTTCCTCGTGGCTTCTCGCGTTTTGATGACATCATAACAGTTAGAATGGACAAATTGAAATCAAGAAATCGTGAAATGTTGAAGTAAAATCCTGAAATTGTGATTTTTTTAATGAAGTTTTGAAGTGAAATCGTGAGATTTTGAAGTCAATTGTGTGAAATCTTGAAATGTAAATGTCACCGCCGGTCTTTCGTATCTTGACGAGGATGTTCCCCGTGCTCCATCTTACGGGGTTTATATATCTCAACTTATTCGTTTTGCTAGAGCTTGTTCATCTATTGGCGATTTTAACAGTCGAAATCTCATTTTAACTGAAAAACTGCTTAAGCAAGGATATAGATACCATAAACTAAGAAAATCTTTCTCT
The DNA here is from genome assembly GCA_963576725.1 of Azorinus chamasolen. NCBI lineage: Eukaryota > Metazoa > Mollusca > Bivalvia > Cardiida > Solecurtidae > Azorinus > Azorinus chamasolen. Next base: position 20,693,652 of record OY755241.1, on the reverse strand, counting down.
AAATTTTACTATCGAAATCTCTCGCTTATTGGCAAGTAACAATGTAATCTCAAGGCACTTCTGCGACACGGTATTTCACATCCTGTATGTTATGGTGATGTGATTTACAAACTTCGTAAAATTATTGGACATACCCATTTTCTCACTTTGTTCATCAAATATGTTAAAACATCATTTAAAAGGGATATGATCCGGTAGTACAACATACTGCATTGCATGTTTGGTTGTCAACCCTTTTACAGTTGGCAAACACGCTGGCCTCTTTGCATGTACGCCGACAAGAAAGGTTTAGTACTCTATGAAGGCGACCTCTTAAATCCAGAAACGGAAGGAGGACGTCAGATATCTATACTATTTCGTTTTTGTCGTACCCTTTATTACTTTTCTACAGTTACTCTGTTTGCAGCTCAATCATTGAGTACACTAGCGATAGGTGGATACAGCTTGTTCACTTAAATGTTTTCGTTATACATGCACTTTACCACTGTATTTGCCGTCGCGGTTGTTGTAGATTAGTCGGAGAGGGGATACGTTTATTTACACTGTTTGTCTTTTAGGGTCGGGATGAAATAAGTGTGAGGTTGGGCGCCCATAAACCGGTTTACCCCCCCCCCCCCCCCAGTGACTTTTGTCACTGACCGTTCCAAGGCGGTACTTCCATCTTCCCCCTATTGTATGTTTGTTTTGTCTTTGTGCGTCTCTTGATGTTTTAATAGTTATATACATTTGCTGTTTCCTTGTGTTGCTGTACGGGCGACTGTTTGTTCTGTATGTGGTGTTTCCTGAATGACTCATTTTCGTACTTTTAGCGAAACAAACAGTGTAAATTAATGTGTACTTAATGACTTTTCACAAAACAGATCAACTGCAGGGAAGCCGTTAAGGACATGACAGGAAAAAGGCAATACATGAGTCAGGCAAGCTCATCCCATGTCTGGGTTTAAGAGTACACCACCATAAAGCACTACCCTCGGACTGCCATCGTGCAAGCAAAGACGAAAGCGTAGTGACCAACTGTAAAGGGTCGATAACCAAACATGCAGTGTGTTGCAATATAATAGGCTCATACCCTTTCTTCCTAAAAACTTTAACTCGTTTAATAAATAAATCGTGAAAATGGATATGACCCCCGAATTGTCCTAAGTTTGTAGATAACATCACCATAGAAAACTGGGTGAGAAATACCTTGTTGCAGTAACGTCAGTAAATTGCAACTATATTTACTAATGAATGGTTAATTTCGATACTACAATGTTGTAAAAGCTTACCGAATTTTATGGTAACTGTAACCTTGCTTTAGAAGTTTATGAGTTATAAATAATTTACGTCTATTAAAATCTAGCAAAGTACAGGCTCGGGCTAAGCGAATAAGTTGAGAAATGTAATCCCAATAAGATGTAGACCAGGGGACATCTCCATCTAGAGAAGGATAATTAAAAAAATTGAAATCGAAATCTTCTATTGTATCGTATATTTTTGACGAACCCTTACTTTTGTTTGTCTTTTGCCTTTGTACCTGTGCTTTTATTCATGTATGGAATGTTTATCTCTAGTACTTGTGTGCTGTTAATGTTTTCTGTGTTCATCTCGTGTATGTGTGTGCGTGCGCGCGCGTGTGCGTGTGTTTGTGTTGTTGCTAACTATCGATGCTTTGGTGGTGGTTGCGTTTTGTATGTGGCTTTGTCTGCTTGACTTTACTACCTTTTCATTTATCAGTAGTGATGGAAAGATTCAAATCTAAAAAGGAAGCCTGAACGTCGGATCGATTTGCTTTGTTTAAAGTAAGTTCGTCTGTATAAATAGAAGAAACCATATTTTGAAAATAAGGATTATCCAAATTCAGAATATCGTCTAAATACCTAGACGTTTTATTTAAAGCATTAACAATGTTAGGTTGTGGTTCAGGTTTTAAGCTAAGCATGATATCCCTACCATAGCAGTTCAAAAGCAAATCTGCAACAAGAGGGCCACAATTTGTTCACGTAGGTATACTAACAACTTGACGATATATGGTATCCCATAGCGCACAAATATGTTATCTAATAGAAATGTTAAAGATCTACAAACATCAAGGCAAGACCACATTGTGTAATTTTCAACTTCTGAATTCGAAAAGAATGAACGTTGAACATGCTATGAACATTTTATTTTCTCTGAAATCTATCACTTATAGCAAGTACCAATGTAATCTCAAGACACTTCTGCGACACGGTATTTCACATCCTGAATTTTATGGTGATGTGTTTTATAAACTTCGTAACATTATTGGACATACCCATTTTCTCACTTTCTTCATCAAATATGTTAAAACATTCATTAAAAAGGGATATGATCTTATAGCACTACAACATACTGCATGTTTGGTTGTCAACCCTTTTACAGTTGGCAACCACGCTGGCCTCTTTGCATGTACGCCGTCAAGAAAGGTTTAGTATTCTATGATGGCGACCTCTTAAATCCAGAAATGGAAGGAGAACTTCGGATATCTGTACTATTTCGTTTTTGTCGTACCCTTTATTACTTTTCTACAGTTACTCTGTTTGCAGCTCAATCATTGAGTACACTAGCGATAGGTGGATACAGTTTGTTCATTTAAATGTTTTCGTTATACATGCACTTTACCACTGTATTTGTCGTCGAGGTTGTTGTAGATTAGTCGGAGAGCTGATACGTTTATAAACTTTATTTACACTGTTTGTCTTCTAGGATGGGGGTGGAATAAATGTGAGGTTGGGCGCAATAAACCGATTTAACCCCCAGTGACTTTTGTCACTGACCGTTCCAAGGCGGTACTTCCATCTTCCCCCTATTGTATGTTTGTTTTGTCTTTGTGCGTCTCTTGATGTTTTTATAGTTATGTACATTTACTGTTTCTTTTTGTTGCTGTTCGGGCGACTGTTTGTTCTGTATGTGGTGTTTCCTGCATGACTAATTTTCGTACTTTCTATCAATTTAATCAATTTATCCTTTATAAGATGGTAAGGTAGAGTAGTATAGAGTGTAGAGAAATCATAAGACCTCAATGAAGAAAATATTGTACTGTTTCATTTTCAAGTTTAGTTAAAATATCATTTAAACTTTTTATGGACCAAAAAACATTAATACCAGAATTGTCATATATTTGATCACATTAACGTTTAACTAGTTCTTTGACAGTAGTAAGATACGACGCTTAGTAGTAGTACAACATTTAGAGTTAAACGCGCCTTATACGGATGTTATGTAGCTTCGGAATCCAGTACATAGTAGAAAGTTTATGTTGTGTTATGTTAGGATTAAACTTGAAAGGTTTTCACATTTTACGTCTGGTTTGAACTGTAATATATGTTTGTGTGAACCAGTTCAGTTAATGCCTTCTTCAAAACATCATCGGCATAACGCAATCGTCACATACTTATTACATTATTTAATGCCTTGTCAGCAGGCGCAAGAGTAATTTATAGAAGGGTCCTTAAGAATATTAAAATTACCCGTAATGACGTGACCAACTGGTTTATAACAAACGCTTGAAGTGCTACTTTCGCAAGATGTAGGGGTATTGACTTCAATATTTAAATCAGATACAGTTTTATTGTAGTTAAAATGTCGTTCCTTATTGTTTATTGTATTTATAGCAGATGATAGGTGATTCAGATTTTATGAAATATTTAGGAATAGTATCGATTACATTCTTATTTCGAAAAATACGTTCAATATCAATAAAAATCGATACCATTATTTTATAAATTGAAGTCTAAGAAAATTTTCTTTATGTTCAGATTCTTAATCAATATGAAGACGAAGAACATGCTGTGTGATATTGATACTACTAGCAGTTTTAAAGGAAAAAGTAGTAAAATAAAACAGACAAAGCAACATACAAGACACAACCACCACCAAAACAACGATAGATAGCATGCCTCAAAAAACAATTACACACCCAAACACGCACATATACGAGATGAACATTCCAAACATTAACAAAAGCACCAGTACAAAGGCACAAGACAAAGAAAGGTAAGGCTGACAAAAGAGTACCGCCTTGGCACGGTCATTTGCAAAATCACCACCGGGGGTTTAAACCGGTTTACGGACATCCTAACCTCACACTTATCTCACAGTCAACCTAGCTTTACTTACACAAAGTGTATATAAAGGTATCCCCGCCGGACTTACCCCCAACAGAATACGGTAAAATCCGTCAAATATGTACACAATGAATTTGCTGAAGTCAGAGCACGACAGGAAAGAAGTAATACATTAGTCTAGTAAGCTCACCGCATTTCTGAGCAAAATGGTCAATATCCTATCATGCAGTGTGCGGCAATATAATGGAGTCATAACCTTTCTTCTTAAAGGTTCTCATGCGTTTTATAAACAAATCATGAAAATGGATATGACCCCGAAATTTCATACTCCTGCGTTTGTAGGTAACATCACCATAAAATCTGGGTGAGAAATTCCTTGTTGCAGAAACGTCCGTAGATTGCAGTTATATTAACTAATGAGTGGTAAATTTCGATAATGAAATTTAGAAAAGGTTTTCCGATGTTTGCGATATCTGTAACCTTGCTTAAGAAGTTCATCAGTTATATAATAAATTAAATTAATACTAAATAATAAAAGAACAGGCTCGGGCAAACCGAGTAAAAGTACAAAAATGAGTCATTCAGGAAACACCACATACAGAACAAACAGTCGCCCGAACAGCAACACAAGGAAACAGCAAATGTACATAACTATAAAAACAACAAGAGACGCACAAAGACAAAACAAACACACAATATGGGAAATGGAAGCACCGCCTTGGAACGGTCAGTGACAAAAGTCACTGGGGGGTGTTAAACCGGTTTATGGGCGCCCAACCTCACACTTATTCCATCCCCACCCTAAAAGACAAACAGTGTAAATAAACGTATCCCCTCTCCGAACAATCTACAACAACCGCGACGGCAAATACAGTGGTAAAGTGCATGTATAACGAAAACATTTAAGTGAACAAACTGTATCCACCTATCGCTAGTGTACTCAATGATTCAGCTGCAAACAGAGTAACTGTAGAAAAGTAATAAAAGGTACGACAAAAACGAAATAGTATAGATATCCGACGTTCTCCTTCCATTTCTGGATTTAAGAGGTCGCCTTCATAGAGTACTAAACCTTTCTTGTCGGTGTACATGCAAAGAGGCCAGCGTGTTTGCCAACTGTAAAAGGGTTGACAACCAAACATGCAGTATGTTGTAGTACTACCGGATCATATCCCTTTTTAATGTTTTTTGTAACATAGTTGATGAACAAAGTGAGAAAATGGGTATGTCCAATAATTTTACGAAGTTTGTAAATTACATCACCATAAAATTCAGGATGTGAAACATCGTATCGCAGAAGCTCCTTGAGATTAGATTGTTACTTGCCAATAAGCGAGAGATTTCGATAGTAAAATTTAGAGAAAGATTTTCTTAGTTTATGGTATCTATATCCTTGCTTAAGCAGTTTTTCAGTTAAAATGAGATTTCGACTGTTAAAGTCGTCAATAGATGAACAAGCTGAGAAATAATTTTCCCTCTTATCGTGAATTTTGGACGAATTTTTATCATTTGTGATGAAAAGTTTCAAATCTAAAAAGGAAGCTATAATGTCAGATTGAATCGCTTTGTTTAAAGAAAATTGTGTTTTCGGTAAACTGAAGAAATCTTAGTTTCAAAAAACAGGATTATCCAAATCCAAAATATCGTCTAACTACCTTAAAAGTACCAAAAATGTCATGAAACACCACATACAGAACAAACAGCAGGTGGAAGAATGTGTTCATTAGAGCTGTAAAAAAAACATGCGTTTGTCAATTATATAAAAATGATTTTTTTTCCAATTTGAAGGACTTTTTTTTATTAAAAGCATTAACAATAGCTTGTGTTAAGCTCAGCATAAAATCCCTTTCATAGCAATACAAAAACAAATCTGCAACAAGAGTGGCACAATTTGTACCCATGGGTATACCAATAACTTGACGATGTATGGTATCTCCATAACGCACAAATATATTATCTAAAGACAGGTAAGAGATCTACAATCACCAAGGCATGTCCATATTGTGTAATGTTCAACTTCTGAATTCGAGAAGAATGAACGTTGAACATTACAACATTAAACGTTGAACATTCCGTTAAATCGAAGGCAAGATGTCGACCTGAACTACATTCGATTATTGACCATTGGACCATTTCCTTTAGGCTTAAAAGATAATATATACCTGACTGGAAATAGTTCACAATATCCTGAAATAGATATTTTTTCTATTTTCTCTATACGGAAATGCAAATCTCGATCACATGGCATTCGTAAAAATGGTAATATTAAACGAAAATCTAGTGTGAAGAATATTCTTGATCTACATACTTTACGTCTAACTTCTAGTAAACATGTCATGCTTTCTAGACTTTCCTCGTTATCAATATCTTCATTAAAAGAAATTTACGTGCAAACCGATAAATTCGTTTTTAGATCAGATCCTCATATGGGAATGGCTAGTTTGATACAAAGTTTTACTCTACATGTTCTCAGACCTCACATTGACGAATTATCTGAACACCAAAGACTCTTTTTGAAAATTCCGTTTATAAAGGTATTGATTTTATTGACCTCCAAAGTATATGTAGTGACAAAAATGTAATTGACACTATTACTAAATACAGTACAGTGACTCTGTTTGCAGCTCAATCATTGAGTACACCAGCGATAGGTGGATACAATTTTGCACTTTAATGTTTTCGGTTACATGCACTTTACCACTGTATTTGCCATCGCGGTTGTTGTAGATAGGTTTAAGAGGGGATTCGTTTATTTTCACTTTTTGTCTTTTAGGGTGGGGATGGAATAAGTGTGAGGTTGGGTGCCCCTAAACCGGTTTAACCCCCAGTGACTGTTGTCACTGACCGTTCCAATGCGGCACTTCTATCTTCCCCCTTTGTATGTTTGTGTTTCTTTATGTTTGTGATAGTTATGTACATTTGCTATGTTGGCTTGTGTTGCTGTTCGGGCGGCTGTTTGTTCTGCATGTGGTGTTTCCTGCATAACTCATCTTTGTACTTATACTGATATCGATACTTACCAATACAGAGTATAGAGCATACAGCGTGTTATAATTTGCGTTATCTACATATTCTGAATTGTTGAAAGGGTGTAACTAATATAACTATAGTACAAGTATTTTAATATCCCAAAACTAGACTCTGAAAATACATATGTTTGGTAATTCATTACATACATAGAGGCCCCATTGTAGTGGTAAAATTGCACTATTACAAGTGCTTGGTGCACTGTTAAAATGAATATAGTTCCGTTCGTAAATGTTTGATTTTATCCTTCATAAGGCTACGTATTATGGTGTACATTATGTAGGAATTATGAATAACCTTCCCTGTCAGAACTAGTATCGACATATGTCTCGTATGTGAACAATTAGGGCTACTTTAGCTTGCAGAATAATATGTATTGTACAACAGCATATGTAAAGTGCTTGTGTGGCGGCCGTATAAAGTCGGTACGTACTTCATTTGCAGTGCTGTTATATTTTCTGGTCCTCGTGATCATAAGTGTTCATGTTAGTTTTGAAAAATAAATATTGCTGCAGCCGGTGATAGGGGGCGTGATCAGTGTTCACTTCTAATTACTACTCATGAACAGACTCAATAAAACCTGCTATTGTCTGTCTTATTGCTACTTTTGCGTTCGAAGGATCTCCCACTTTTGGACATGTTATTCAGGCTTACTTCGCTACAATGGAATCAACGGTCTCACGGACATCTGGACAGATGGCACGTCGCTGTCCTATACGGCCTGGTAAGTGAGCAATTTAGTTTTGAACAATGCAATAATTAGTACTAATAAATGATTTATGTTAGTACGTTGAAATTGGAAATGCCCAAGGATGTGTTTTATCCTGCTTGAAGTAAGCTGGGCATTGTCGTCAAAATGTATGTTCGTGCTTCAGTAGATCTAGGCATGTGTCTTACCGTCCGTCTGGGACAAGAGTGAATACCAGATGTTTATCATGAGTATGAAACGTATCGTATTGACAAATTAGAACACCAATTGAGTTCATATTATTAACCTTTGGTTATTTTTCTGGTGTAGAATTTGCCCAAATATGTTGATACGCTTGGCTCAAATCTTATGAAAAGGCAGGTTTCATAGACGACCAATAAATCTATCATTTTCTCTGTAACAATCATAGCAGAGACTGTTTACTCGAACGGTTGAGAATTTCAGACCAAATATGGAAATGTTCAGTGTTTGTGTGGCGGCCATAAAATGTCATCCCGTACTTTATTGTTTTAGTGTTGTTTTATTTTCTTAAAGTTATTCGTCTAGATGATACCAGTTTTGAAAATATAATATCTCTTAAGCCGGTGCTAGGGGGTGTGAGTTACATTATACCTTTTATAACTGCTGATAAACAGATTCGGTAAAGTCGAGTCTGCAAGTATGTCCTTATGCATTGATGCTTCATTTGCTTTCGAAGGATCTTCTACTTTGAGAACTTATTAAAAAACAAAACGGTAACATAACGTTGAAGTAATAATATCTTAATGTAAAAGTTACAACAATTTGTCTATATGCTGCAAAATGTATCCGAACTGATCAAATAAATACCAAAGAATGATAGACTTTATTGTTGCAATTTTTGCTTTCGGGGGATCACCTCCCTTCAGAATATATGTACTTCCCAACAGCAGGTGTTAAGTGCTTGTGTGGCGGCCGTAAAACGTCGCCCCGTACTTCATTCTCAGTGTTGTTATACCATCTGATTCTTCGAGATCATGAATTTCAGTACTTCTTGTTCTGAAAATTGAATACCGCTTAAGCCGGTGCTAGGGGGCGTTTGCAGTTTTGCACTTTCAATTACTGCTCATGAACTGACTCAAAAAAACCGGGTCTGCATGTTTGCAAGTTTTGCTTTCGGGGGGGATCACCTCCCTTCAGAAGTTTTAATGTGTTTGATATTGAAGAGGTCAATGCTATTTATTCATTTTGCGATTCAGATGTTTTACTGTTCGAAATCTTTTGTTGGACAGCGTTTCGATCAGAATGGTTACTTTGAGAGAAGTGTGAGGTTAGGACGTCCGTAAACCGGTTTAAACCCCCAGTGGTGTTTTTGCTACTGACCGTGCCAAGGCGGTCCTCTCTTTGTCACCCTTCCTTTTGTTTGCCTTGCGTCTTTGTGCTTGTGATTTTGTTCATGTGTGGAGTGTCTCTAGTTTGTGTGTGTTTGTTGGTGTTTTCTGTGTTCATCTCGTGTGTGAGTGCGTTTGGGTGTGTGATTGTGTGTGTCATGCTGTCTATTGGTGTTTTGGTATGGGCTACTTTGCTTTGCTGATTTTCCATTTATGATTTTGTTGGCATGGGCATTTTTCAATATTAATTCCAAACGACAATCATCTTGAGAATACTTGGACGTGTTATATCGTTATGCTTGAACTTTGTAGTACAACGCTTGTCACAGACATGTTTAAATCAACATCATAGTACTACAATGTATACATGTTGTAGTTTATCAATTGCACATAAAAACTACTCTGATCCCATACATGTAGCTACGCTTATGTTAAGTGTGTAAACCAACACCATCATTTTTAAGTACGTCGTATTTAATATAATCTGCTCTTGGGTTGAACTTGCAACCTCTCGATATTGAACTGTGGACTACAGAAACCTTGTAATTTCGTATCATTCCACTTCACCCACTTTGTAGACAGTTTGGCGTTTTAAAATTACTCACACCATCTACTAAATACGTTCGTATTGCACAATTATGATAAACAAATTGCCTCCATTTATAAAACTTCATTAGACATTAAACATTTACATAATAAATAAATTCTGAACGCAGGAGACCCTTCAAAAGCAAAAGCAGCAATGCAAAAAGAGAAAATTGCAGACTCGGTTTTATTGTCTTTTCATCAGCAGTTATTAAAAGTGCAACATTACTCAAGCCATCTAGCACCGGGTTAAGCTGTATTCTTTTTTCACACAAACATCGCAACTAATTAACCCGAAGGACTAGAAATTATAACAACACTGCAAATGAATTACAGGGCGATGTTTGGGCCATATTTCAGAATAAATTGTTTATTACAGTACATAGTAAATAGCATATAGTAAACTTTCTATTTTTAAATCAACATAACATTCATAATTCAATAAACAGTAAAACAAGACAATTAAAACATGTTTTGGGCCATCAAAATACTTTTTATTTACTGCAATACGTAGTGTTTACACTTAAGATATTTAAAACAAATCCAAGGCATGTACCACGTGGAAGTCATAAAATGACATCGGTCGCGCTCACAGTATTTGACAGTGGCTGTTCTATAAAACCCAACGTCATCATGGTGACCATCTTGAATACTGTAGTATTATAAAAGAAAATAATTGAAGAGGTGGATTTTGAAATCTAATTTGACGTTTAGACAAATTGTAAATAGATGGTAAAATGAGCTTAGAATATATTTGTTCATCAATTAAAGGCGTTCTGGGGAGCCTAGCGAGGTCGAGGATAGGAGATGCACTGGCATGCTTGTGAATATTACGACCGGAGAGGGTCGATGGGAAAGCAGGTTATGTAACGAGGTCCATGTCAGGCAACCAAAGTTTTTATTTGGATCTCTCTGTGAAAAGTCCATCAGCAACACGCCGTCTGGTGAGTTATATGCATTTTAAAAGGTACAAAGTGTAATATGTATTGTTCATTAAAACGGGATTAAATATATTTACAAAATTATTCATACATTAAATGTTTTTAAATGCTTTGTGAATACACAATATACGGCACAATTACAAGTGATGTGGTGCGGTATAAACTATCACTGCTGAAATTTAAAATATTCATTTTAATAAAATAGCGCTTAATATTTCGTAATCGAAAAGGAGAAACAATCCGTCTACAAAGTGTCTGCAGAGTGAAGCATATCACCTGTTCACGTCCTGTATTGGGACTAGTGCTTTGTATACACAAGGTTAGTGTTTCTGTGAGCAAGACATTAACAAAGTTGGCAAGTTTCTTTACCAGCATTTTCGTCATCAAGTATAACAAATTTATTATGCATCTAATGCTTCTACAGTGCTCCCTCTCTACAACGACACCCTGGGATACGAAGATTGTATGTGTTGTTCAGAGGGAGTTGTTATAGGGAGGGAAAGCTTGTTTGCAGATCCCCAGATAAGGTGTATTTCGAGAACTAAAACCGTTATGCCTCAATCAAACCCTATGTTGTGACAAAGTGACGATTCTAAAGAGTAGTCACAGCATAGGGTTTGATGGAGGCATAAAGAAAATACAATAGAAAAAAGTTTTTTGAGCCTTGTTGTTTCGGAAACAGTGACATGCGTTGTAAGGAGGGGATCATTATTGAGAGGGCCGTTGTAGGGAGGGAGCACTGTAGCAGTTATAATTCTAACGCTCGTTTTATCGCAGAGCAAGACTGTATAAAGACGTTTGGCTTGAATGACAACAGATGGAATAAGTGTGAGGTTGGGCGCCCATAAACCGGCTTAAACCCCCAGTGACTTTTGTCACTGACCGTTCCAAGGCGGTGCTTCCATCTTGCTCCTATTGTGTGTTTGTTTTGTCTTTGTGCGTCTCTTGTTGTTTTTATAGTTATGAACATTTGCTGTTTCCTTGTGTTGCTGTTCGGGCGACTGTTTGTTCTGTATATGGTGTTTCCTGCATGACTCATATTTGTACTTTTACCAAAGTGGTAATATATCTAAGGACCCTAGCATCGGTAGTTTGTCTATATGTTCAGTTAAACCACGTAAAAGTAGATCACATAGTAGAGGTAGAAATGGTAATATTACGCGTAAATTCCGTCTTAACGGCATTTTCGGAAACTTCAATTCATAAATAAAGGTATCGATTAATGGATCATCATAGTATATTTCGTGAACAGAATGTCATCGATACTATTCACAAATATTTAATAAACTCTGTAAACCTTCTAAACCTATTAGGAACGTTATTTTCAACTGCAATAAAATTGTCCCCGATTTAAATATTGACATCTATTTCCCTACTTGTTGACATTGTAGCAATGCAAGCTTTTGCTACAGACTAGTTACTCGTAATTTTGATATCATTAAAGATAAACGCTCCGAACTAAAGGACCTAAGAACAATATTACATTCCTGTTTTAATGTTGACGTTTTTCCACTCATATTGCGGAAAGTTTTCAATAATTCTGCATCAAATGGTGTCGACGAGAACATGCTGATGTGAATGCCCTCCCTAGGATTGGAAGAAACGTACGTTTTACATTCTTGATACACGTAATGCTTTTTACAATTCAAATTACCAGCATTTCGCTGTTTGAGTTACATTTCGCTGTTTGAAGAAAATCATTTAAAAATTCATTTAAAGTATGTTCTTGCTCCTGCTGACAAGGCATCAAATAATGTATCATTATTTGTAGACTGTATTATGTTGATGTTTTAAAGAAGGCGTTAACTCGTTCACATTCTTATATTACAGTTCAAGCATCGGAGAAAGATAAAATATCGGAACATATTAGAATGTGCTATACTTTTAGGTTTGTTCCTAACATAAACCAACATAAACTTTCGTCTTTGTACTAGATTCCGAAACTACATAAAACCCTTACGAGATGCGTGTTTACCCTAGCTGTACTACTACTTAAATGTATAAACTGTTGACGCCCGGTCTCACTACGATCAAAGAACATGTAAAACGTTACTGTGATAAAATATATGAAAACTCCGGTATGTGTTTAGTCCATAAAAAGTTCAAATAATATTTAACTAAACTTGAAAATGAACAGTAGAATATTTCGTCACACAACTTTCATCAGTTCTCGTCAGTCTTGTCAGTGCCGCACCGTCTTAAAAAGAATAAACTGATCAAAATAATAGAAAAAAACCTTTGCCAGAGGAAATAAAAATTTCATTGCTTAAAATGTTCAACGCTCATTCTTTTCTTTTATAATAACATATTTGTGCGCTATGGGGATACCATATATCGTCAAGTTGTTGGTATACCTATGGGTACTAATTTGGTTATTGACCCCTTTGCAATTGTTGCAAATTCTATAAATAGAAAAGTGCAGTCACGGCTCAACGCTCGAAACCGAACTATATCTCCGGTTTTTCAGTCGTATTATTCCTTTTGTGTTTGTGTGTTGCAGTGTGTGTCATGTATTTTCAGTCGGTGATTTGGTGGTTGTTGCGTCTTCTGTGTGGGGTTTCCTGCTTGACTTTTCTACGTATTCATACTGTAGTAAAATTTTGTCAGAAAAGTATCTGGATAATATATCATCAAGCCCCTGAGTTAGGATTTTCGAAAGTTTTTGTAAATGCTACGTTGGACGTCAGAGCATCACAAACCACTAGTATGTCTCTATGACCATGATCCTGATACTGACGTCTACTTCGTTATAATTTTAATGTTTGTCAGGACATTTGTCAGCTCAATCGGTTAACTTAGGTTGTCCAATTTCATCTCCCAAATGCAGAGTGCCTCGGTTGTGTCTCCACCACGATCTTAGCCTCAATTTAAGCATTTTTGTTTGTTCTTTTCAACCACATGGGTTACGGTTTCCATATTTTGTGTGTGGTTGCACCTTAGAATGGCAGAGTGTTACACACTGATTTGATGGCTCTGACCTTGACTCAGCCACCCAACAGGAAAGTATAATTGTCCGATCATCAGTCACTATATTGAACATAAATGAAATGATATGACTACATTGTATACAGACCATTTAAAGGTTGGATTACATTTTTGTTATGTTCATCGATGTATAAAAATTGTGTGTGATCAGGTCTGGCTTTATACGTCGATGAACACAACAAAAATGTAATTCAATCTTTATAATTTCATCTATCTGTCCTTTTAAAAAGTATTACCTGTAGACATAAAAACAAATTTGACATTGGCTATTTTAAGTGCCGTGCGTAGGAATTCAATCAATACACATTTTAACAACTACTTAAATTTGTGTACTGTTTCTTACATCATAGATGACGTATCATAGACTGTTCTCAACTATTTGACCTAGTCGAAAAAAATCGAAGTTAACAATAACTAAAGCAATAAACGAACATTATTTCAACACATGTCCTACCTTACTACTTTGTCAGATTTCCTCTTAATCGAATAACTTGCTTAATCCTCCTTGGAATCGATCTGTATACGCTCTGAACATAGACCAGTGGAAAACGTGTCCAAATCATCAAAATCTCTTGATAAGTCCCTTTTATTTTCAATAAAATGCACTCTACACGAAATATTACGTTTGATATACAGCCAAGTATTCTCAATTATGTTAAAATCCCGGTGACTGTGCAGACCAAGAATAAGATCTAATGTTATTTCTGACCGGGGCATTGTCGTCCAGAAATAACTGATTTGACGGGGAAGTGTCTTGTAATTACTTGCGGAGTGGCCATGTCACTTTGACACTAAGTCTGGTCTGTAGTCCTTGCTTCGTTTTCTCCAAATCAACACACGGCTACCACTGCCGATTACCACTTTATCCGAGAAAAAATCATTTTCTTTTTATCCACTCTTTACCCATAAATTTAAAAATACGCGCTCCATAAACCTTCAAAACAATATTTCCCCCAAATAATTCTACGTCATCATGGTTTCAAGGAATTTGTCTATAAATAGAACTTCATGCATAGTAAAACAGGTAGTTCCATGTGTATCGGCTACTGGTTACCTACTTCATGTAAATCACGTCCATGAACGTCCATTTTCAACCAATCGGATTCGGCGATTTTGTGTTAACGTCACTGGGTTGGAATTATTGATAAAACGTTACACAACAACACTCGTATATACTTGTGATAACAATTATTCCCTATTAGTATACAACCTTCTCAGGGTGAACAGGCTATCTCTGATTGGAAAACGATGGATTGCCTGACAATACTTGCTTGTTATTTATGTAATGTCCTCATTATATTTCATGTCACCAATCAGCAATAGAAATGCCTCCCAGTGATCTAGACATACGTCTGATGACAGCAATAACGCGCAATGTTAGATTGTTCCAATGCCAAAGTTTAGAACTGATATCGCTCCTAGGAAAATGCGACGGTTTTCCAGACTGTGTGGATGGATCAGATGAATTTGACTGCAGCGTTAATAGCACTGGTAATATTGTCTTCATGTCCATACATCATATCTCTTTTCTTTTGTACTTTTTGTCTATGCTAATGTCAACCTTTTTATGCATTTCATGTTCTGTTCCGACCATCATGTAATGAGTTTATAAATTTATCCGGAATTACTTGTTTATATTCGTTTTCCGACCGGATAAATATGCAATTGATTCATTTTGATTGTTATAGTGTGCGTGGTGTTGTTCGGGCGGCTGTGTGTTTTTGTACTCGGTGTTTCCTGCATGACTCATACATGTATATTTATATAGATCAACATTCATTCTCCTCTGTGAAATGGTTTGGTGAAAAATATATTCATATTCTATATTTAAGGCAACTGTTCTGAAGATATGTTTAAGTGCAAGAATGGAGAATGCATATCCACAGGACAGGTGTGTGATTATGCTTATGACTGTACTGACAAGACTGACGAGTACTGCGGTAAGTTGTTCTTGGTCATTTTCATAGCCGTAACCATATAGTCGTAAAAGCTTGGAGATGTATAAATTGGAATGTATTTGTTACGTACACAAACCTCTGAAGACGGGTTATTGTAGCATACCCTTTTCCGCTCCCGGCGACTTAAGGCACGTTTGCAAATTTCTTGAGCTGCCAACTCAACTCAAGAGTTCCATCACAATCAAAGCTTGATCAACGGTTTCTCATCCTTTCCAAAACTAATTGTCTTAATGTTCACTGTTATTTTTACATATATTATGTAATCATTTAGATTAAGCAAAGGTATTGCCTAACAAGAGACTCGGACCGATAACCGCAATAAACAGCTCATATCCGTCATAGATCGCTGAGGAGTTGCGTGGTGTTATCAGTATCATGCACGCGGGAAATAAATACCAGAATGAAAGATACTTTAATATTTAATTCAGTAGATATCTGGCCGATAGCTATGAAAATTAATTCAATATTTTCTTAGTAGATACTCAGCTGAGATATTTATATTTAATTTGAGTAGATACCTAGCTGAAATATATTTTAATAATAATGTGAGTAGAAACTTGGCTGAAATTTACTGTAATATTAATTTCATTGGATACATAGCAGAGAGTTACTTGACTATTAATTTCAGTAGATACATGACTTAAAGTTAATTTAAAAATTATTTGAGTAGATACTTATATGAAAGTTATTTTAATATTTCTATCAATAAATACAATGATAAGGTTACTTTAAAGTTTTTTCAATATAAATTTGACAGACAGTTACTTAATTATTCACTTCAGTAGACGCCTGGTTAAGTGTTGGAAACCATTATGCCACCTGTTCAATACGTTAGTATGTTTTTTATTTCATTAAAGCAATACCACCATGCAAGGACTGGGAATTCACATGTGAAAACAACCAATGCGTGACAGCCTCGCGGAGATGTGACGCTGTGAAGGACTGCCACGATGGCAGCGACGAAATGCTGTGTCGTAAGTATTTTCTATATTCGATTGACTTTGTTTTATACTTGGTGATATAATACATATACTAGACAATATATTATGGTTGACAAAAGCAGAATAAGTGTTCGTTGACGGTCGTAAAATCGCACCATACATTCAGTGTTATATCTTCTGTTAGGCAATACATTTGCTTAATTTGTAATGTTTGAAGTTATGAAAAACTAAACACCGCTTATGTCGGTGCTAGGGGGCATTAGTAGCGTTGCACTTCTAATAACCAATCATGAACAGACTCAATAAAACCGTGTCTGCCATTTCCTCATTTCGCATTGCTGCTTTTGCTCCAGGAGGATTTAATACTTTCGGAATTAAAAAATTGAATATACAAAACAAAAGTCAACCCCACTATGATATCAATGCATGATTCAATTCAGAGTAAATAATCAGTATCTAATACACAACGTTATATTGTAGCTGAATTTCGATATCTCGGTCCATGCAAATTACTTCTAGATAACACAGGTTCGAGTCATCCGATTTCTTATCTGAACAATTTCACAATTGTATGCAGGTTTAACGTAATGTTAAAAGCTCAGGTAGTTTTCAACATTACCTTCATACTGCATGAAGTTGTCACATGTGTTTCAAGATATGCGTTGTGGTATATTTTAAAACGAATATTATATAGTAAATTTTGGATGGACCGGACTTTTACTTCTAGTTATCCGAAGTTCGAGTTATCCGAGGTTGACAATATGAAGTTCAATGGTATTGCGTGTACTTAAAAAATTAGAACAAGTATATACACACAAATTAATATACTTCCTTGGGACTCAATTACTCGTCTTGATATAACGAAACAATATTTTACTACAGAACTGTAATTTAATGCGTTAAATTAAATACACGCACTAGGGAGATCATTGTACGTATTGTGATACCTCAGACATAATTCAATATTTCAACTTAATTGTAAAATTGCATAAATGTTGTGTTAATAGTTTAATACATAGCAACACAACAGGAAACATAAATCTACCATTTTATTTTCTTAACAAAATATTAAGCCCGTGTACACGTCTCGATCTTTAAAGGCTGAATGCTGACTACACGCCTAGTCGTTGCACGAACACTTCTTGCACACTACTGTCGCCTATTGGAGTACTTGCTCGACACCATGGAAATTAATGTTCCACTTATTCACATACGTTCATACAAGCACCTGGGAGATCAGTGAACGTAAAAGAACGGGCATTGGTATGCATGTATTTCTATTTATCACAACCAAAGCCAACATAAAAATACTCGCCATCATTCTGCATCTGAAAACAATTACATCGCAAATGTAAAGTTATTCACAGACCAACACTGACAAACGTTGCTTTAAGTCATCTTTCACATAATCATCCTTAGCACTATTGCTTGCCAACCGTCCATGGCGTTTGAACATTCAGCCTTTACCATCGTTATTGGCACCTCTAGATCGCAACGAATGTAAACAGTATTTTAACACATCGCGTGGCCGTAATGCCTCAATAAACTGTTCTCTGAGGTTTTATGTATGATATTTTAATATAGGGGTCAGCGTGTTGGTCGATCGGTCTGTCTGTGGCACATTCTGTCACAAATCTTGTGACACAAACTACTTCTACATTTCTTTAACGATTTACATCGCATATGCATTAATCATAAAGTGTAGATGTGTATGACACAATTCCAAAAGTTAAGCCTTAGGGATTGCAGAATTAGCTCCTCTTGAACTTTGAGTATTTTTGTCATTTGCTCCTGTTACATGGGTAGTTGTGTCACAAACAATCATGGCTATTGTTCGGGGGGTATTCATCACCTTTAGTGATAGTTTTAGTTATCAATGGCTCAAATCAGACAAAACCTTAAATTCACAGATTTTAACAAGTTTCAACCATGCGAACTGAGATAAGTTACACTGCCACTCACCACACAGTCGTTACCTGTTTGCGAGTCTGCTCCATTTAAGGCTGTGCACGCTAAGTAATTCTTTCTTCTGCTACACTTGATGTCTGCTTCAATTCTTACGATAAAATTATCTCAATTCTTTGCAACAATATGGTCAAATTTTCAAACAGTTTGGATCCTGATGAGATGCTACAATATGCAAAACAATAATTGAAATTATTACCCGTCAGAGTAACTCCCTGGAATTTGGTTGGTCAGTTTGCAAATATTTACCGGGGTGTACAGGGCCGGATTCGGCGGCTTCCATGGTGAATACAGAATTAAAATTTGACGCGTGACGTCATTCGTTTTGGCTTTTGTTTTTAGCGTCGATTTTCAATTTCATATCGTCCTTACTTCATTAACTCTTGACGAATTACCACCAAATAATCGATAATAATAAATTCTGAAGGGTGGTGATCCCCCGAAAGCAAAAGTTGCAACACAAAAAGAGAAAATTGCAGACTCGGTTTTATTGAGTCTTAAAACTTAAAACTCTGTTCCTCATATGTTCCTCAATTTGACACTATCAACTTCTCAGTACAACGTGTAACAGATTAAACTCAAATGTTTACAACTGAAGTTTGAATTCCTTTTTCATTATTGCAGACGACGTCATATTTGCTATGTGATAACGTCATGTTTTGCTTGTCATGTCGTCGTATAATTAGAGATCTAATGTCAGAGTTGTTCGTTTCTAAATTACGTAAATCGGATCTCTGACCGGTAATAAATTCGTTACATGGAAATTTAGCAAGGTGTACGGGCTGGTATGACCGGGTTAGTTCCCGTATTTCCTTAGGGTAACGTAATAGTACCCCCACGAACCAAAAGAATATTTCGTTTGTTTTATGCTCAGCTTTCTGCAATGAAACCAGTGCATTCTCATGCGGTGATACAACATGCATAGACATAGCTTTGAAATGTAACAACATTCCCGACTGTAGAGATGGCAGCGATGAAGATGATTGTGAACAGAAGTTCGACAATTGTGAGGATCTTTTGTGGGCTGGATATGAAGACACTGGTGTATTTTATCACAACGGTATAGACCTTTTGTTAATGTGCACTAAACACGACAATATCAATGTATTTATTAATAATTTCGAAGTAAAACAAAATCACCCTTAAGCTAAGCGATTCTAGATTGGTATTTGCAAACAACTTTCATCCAGATGAGATGTCGAGTGTCCAATTTGTTTGACATTCGGGCAATAGTTTCTCTAAAGATTCAACCATAAGGAAGTCAGTGAAAACCAGAGATTGGGTAGATATTAATAATTAGGCATGTAAAGGATTATATTACTTATCTACAGTTACTCTGTTTGCAGCGCAATCATTGAGTACACTAGCGTTTGTTTCACTTAATTCGTTTTACATGTACTTTACCACTGTATTTGCCATCAAGGGTGTTGTAGATTAGTCAAAGAGGGGATACCTTATTTACACCGTTTCTCGTTTAGGATGGGGATGTAATAAGTGTTAGGTTTGCGCCCCTAAACAGGCTTAAACCCCAATGACTTTGTCACTGACCGTTCCAAGGCGGTACTTCCGTCTACCACCTATGTTTCTTGTCTGTGTGCGTCTCTTAATGTTTTTGATAGTTAGACACATTTGCTGTTTTCTTGTGTTGCTGTTCGGGCGACTTTTTGTTCTGTATGTGATATTTCCTGCATGAGTCATATTTGTACTTTTATAGTATCTTCTGTCATTGTCGGCTCACTTCTCCTATCCAGTATATGTATATCTGACGTTATCCAAACTCTCTACCTCTAAACTTGTTTGAGCTAATAATAGGTTAATACTTACTCTCTATGAATCTTATTTAATTGGAAAAGTAGTAAAGTCAAGCAGGCAAAGCCACATACAAGACGCAACCACCACCAAAACACCGATAGACAGCATGACACACACACAACCACACACCCAAACGCACACACACACACACACACGAAATGAACACAGAAAACACCAAAAGACACACAAGAACCAGAGACAAACGTTCCACACATGAACAAAATCACAAGCACAAAGACGCAAGGCAAACAAAAGGAAGGGTGACAAAGAGAGTACCGCCTTGGCACGGTCAGTAGCAAAAACACCACTGGGGGTTTAAACCGGTTTACGGACGTCCTAACCTCACACTTCTCTCAAAGTCACCCTAGCTTTACAAATATTGTAAATAAAGGTATCCCCGCTGGACTTACCCACAACATAGACGACGGTGAACGCAGGACAACATGTAAAACATAGCATAATAACTGTGACAATCCGTCAAATATGTACTCAATGACTTTGCTGAAGTCAGAGCACCTGCAGGTAAGCCGTTAAGGGCACGACAGGGAAAAAGTAATACATGAGTCTGGTAAGCTCATCCTGTATCCAAGTTTAAGAGTATACCATCATAGAGAACTACCCTCGGCCTGTCATCGCGCAAGCAAAGGGGGAAGCGTAGCTACCGACTGTAAAAGGGTCGATAACCAAACATGCAGTGCGTTGCAATATAATAGGATCATAACCTCTCTTTTTAAATGTTTTAATGCGTTTTATAAACAAATCATGAAAATAGATATGACCCCGATTTTTCCTAAGTTTGTAGATAACATCCCCATAAAATTCTGGTTGAGAAATGCCTTGTCGTAGTAACGTCCGTAGATCGCAATTATATTTACTAATGAGAGGTAAATTTCGATAATAAAATTGAGAAAATTTTTTCCGAAGTTTGTGATATCTGTAACCTTGCTTAAGAAGTTTATCAGTACAGTGCTCCCTCCCTACAACGACCCTCTCAATAACGATTCCCCCCTTACAACAACGCATGTCACTGTTTCCGAAACAACAAGAATCCAGAAACAACGTTTTTCCATCGTATTTTCTGTATGCCTCCATCAAACCCTATGTTGTGACCACTCTTTAGAATCGTCACTTAGTGACGATTCTAAAGAGTGGTCACAACATAGGATTCGATAGAGGTATAACGGTTTTAGTTCTCGAAATACACATTATCTGGGGATCTGCAGACAAGCTAATTGTGTTTGATTTTCCCTCCCTATAACAACTCCCTCTGAACAACACATACAATCTTCGTATCCCACTGGGTGTCGTTGTAGAGAGGGAGCACTGTAATAACTAAATTACGTCTGTTAAAATCTTCAAGCAAAGAATAGGCTCGGGCAAACCTAATAAGTTGAGAAATATAAACCCCATAACATGTAGAACGTGGCACATCTCCATCTAGAAAAGGATAATTAACAATTTTAAAATTAAAATCTTCTCTTTTATCGTATACTTTGGACGAAACTTTATCATTTGTAATTGAAAGATTCAAATCTAAAAATGAAGCATTAATGTCAGATTGATTAGCTTTGTTTAAAGATAGTTCTTTTGGGTAAATTGAAGGAATCATAGTATCAAAATAAGGATTATCTAAATTCAAAATATCGTCTAAATACCTTGAGGTTTTATTAAAAGCATTAACAATATCTGTCTGTGTATCAGGTTTTAAGCTAAGCATAAAATCCCTCTCGTAGCAATACAAAAACAAATATGCAACAAGAGGGGCACAATTTGTACCCATGGGTATACCAACAACTTGACGATATATGGTATCCCCTATAACGCACAAATGTATTATCTAAAAGAAAGGTAAGAGATCTACAAACATCAAGGCAAGTCCACATTGTGTAATGTTCAACTTCTGAATTCGAAAAGAATGAACGTTGAACATTACAAGCAATGAACATTTTGTTTTCTCTGGCAAAGGTTTTTTCTATTAATTTAATAAGTTTATCCTTTATAATATGGTGAGGTAGAGTAGTATAGAGTGTAGAGAAATCATAAGAGCTCAGTAAAGAAATGTTATACTGTTCATTTTCAAGTTTAGTTAAAACATCATTTGAATTTTTTATGGACCAAAAAACATTAATACCAGAATTTTCATATATTTTATCACAATAGCGTTTTACATGTTCTTTGATCGTAGTAAGACAGGACGTCAAAAGTATAGATAATTTAGTAGTGGTACAACAGCTAGAGTTGGCAATAAAACGCGCCTTATAAGGGTGTTTATGTAGTTTCGGAATCCAGTACAAAGTAGAAAGTTTATGTTGTTTTATGTTAGGACCAGACTTAAAATTATTGCACATTTTTACATGTTCCGAGACTATATCTTTTTCAGGTGTTTGAACTGTTATATAAGTTTTTTAACCCTTTTCTTCATAAATACGCATTTCTACGCATCTGTAAACATCACCTATTGTAACCATTGTGCTAAATATCACAATATGGAAAAATAGTCAAACAGGGAGAGCCACACACGAAATGACACCGCACCAAACACCATCAAACAAGAAACGGTATAGCCACAAGACAAAACATAACAGGACGCATATCAAGACGAAAAACATTAAACATTAAGCATATTAAACAACAAATGAAAAAGTAAAGTCGAGCAGGAAAAGCCACACACAAAACGCCACCATCACCAAAACACCTACAGAAAGCATAGCAATTTATACACATACACACACATACAGTAGAAAGTCACATACAAGACGCAATCACCACCAACACATCAATAGACAGCATGCCACACACACACAACCAAACACACGAGAAGAACACATAAAACACCAACAAATACACGAGCACCAGAGACAAACATGAACAAAACACAAGCACAAAGACACAAGACAAACAAAAGTAATGGTGACAAAGAGAGAACCGCCTTGGCACGGTCAGTAGCAAAATCACCACTGGGGGTTTAAACCGGTTTACGAACGTCCTAACCTCACACTTATCTCAAAGTCACCCTAGCTAAACAAACGTTGTAAATAAAGGTATCCCCGCCGGACTTTGACCATAGGCTGAAAGCAGGAGCACCGCCTTGGAACGGTCAGTAACCAATATAAGCTACAATGTTTACAAACTGCAACATTCTAAAAACGTTTCCTTTTCTCTA
The DNA here is from genome assembly GCA_963576725.1 of Azorinus chamasolen. Taxonomy (NCBI): domain Eukaryota; kingdom Metazoa; phylum Mollusca; class Bivalvia; order Cardiida; family Solecurtidae; genus Azorinus; species Azorinus chamasolen. Next base: position 20,670,150 of record OY755241.1, on the reverse strand, counting down.
GTTAATGCTCCTTTTCGGTAGATCTAAAAATAGCCTATGAGGGAATGGGTTAAGACATGACATGGAGAGTGTTGTTTATTACATATGACGATTGCACGTTTTGACAGTGTCAGAAACTGTGAAATCAGATCCGTATTATCTCATAGGTAATTAGAACATCCCTCACTACAACGGCGTCTGCCCATAGGTATTAAATGCATTTCTATGAAGTAAATGGTTAAACAAGATGGTACCGAGCACATGGTGAATCCCTGAGATGGGGTAATTGCCACTATTGGAGTAGTGGATGTTCATGTAAAGCAGGAATTACGCTTTATTTGTATCATCATTTATAAGATGGGCTACTGACCTTTATGTTATCACTAACATTTCATGGACAGCTTCAGAATGGCATCATCGTAGTATGATTGTCAATCGTACCGAACACCAGACAAAAAATGGAATCTGTTATCACCTTTGCAAATCGATTGGATCGAGATGCTGTCTATTTAGGATCCACAAGTTTCGATGAACATAGTAAACAGAAACAATGAATTTCAAAATTAAAGATAAACGTCTATGATCTCTTTTGAATAAAGGTCCCAAATATAGAATACCATCCTTGATAGATTGTAACTCTTGTCGAGTTCAGATTGCGGAGGCTTCACAAAATTTTAGTATTAAGTGGTGTCGAAGAGGACATGTTGAGTCTAATGGTCTTTCTAGTTGGAAAAACAATTTTTTTATATAATTGACAAACGCATTTCCTTTTATAGCTCTAATAAACACCTTCTTCCACCTAAACCTAGAATTTCTTTTAGACATCTTACAAAGGGTTTACAAGATTTCCATTCAAAATATTTTGTTCCTGCTGATAATGTGATTATTATTTCACGATTACAATATATCAATGTTTTGAAGCAGGAAATTATTAATACCAAGTCATACATTTCAGTTACTACTAACGAAAAGACCATCGTTTTAGATCATGTCAAAGAGTGTGAACAACTTGGAACCGATATTACAATTACACAACATAAACCTCCTACAATGTATTGGTTACCAAAACTACATAAAAAACATATAAAGCGCGTTTCATTGCAAATTCTAGTTCATGTACAACTACTAAAGTGTCTATACTTTTGACTTCTTGTTTAACGAAGGTAAAGGAACATGTAAAATTCTTCTGTGATAAGACATGAAAATTCTGGAATAAATCTCTTCTGGTCCATTAAGAACTCTTCAGAAAGTATTTGCCCGGGAAAAACATCATTCCTGGCATGTAATGCTGAAAAAGCCTTCTTTACTGACGAGCAAATGAAATATTACACTCAATGGACGTGCTCAGACGTTTGCGAATCACTAACCTTTCTTTTGGATAACATATTTGTACGTTATGGGAATGCCATATACCGTCAGGTAATTGGTATTCCTATGGGTACGAATTGTCGCAGATTTGTTTTGTACTGCTATGAGAGAGATTTCATGTTGCGTTTGAATCCTCAATCACAAGAAGATGTTATAAAAGCCTTCAATGAAACCTTTCGATATTTGGATGATATTTTTAACTTAGATAACCCTTTCTTTGATGCTCTGATTCCTACAATTTATCCTAAAGAACTCAAATTGAATAAAGCTAACCCGTCCAACAACTATGCAGCGTTTCTCGATCTAGACCTTAAAATTGATAATGGAATGATTTCTTCTAAAATATATGACAAAAGAGATGATTTTGATTTCAATATTGTAAATTTTCCTCATCTTGACGGGGCTGTTCCCCGTGCTCCATCCTACGGGGTTTATATATCTCAACGTATTCGTTTTGCTAGAGCTTGTTCATCTATTGACGATTTTAACAGTCGAAATCTCATTTTAACTGAAGAATTGCTTAAGCAAGGATATAGATACCATAAACTAAGAACAACTTTCTCTAAATCTCTCACTTATTGGCAAGTACCAATGTAATCTCAAGGCGCTTCTGCGACACGGTGTTTCACATCCTGAATTTTATGGTGATCAAATCACATCAAATATGTTAAAAAATTCATTAAAAAGGGATATGATCCTGTAGTACAACATACTGCATGTTTAGTTGTCAACCCTTTTACAGTTGGCAATCACGCTGGCCTCTTTGCATGTACGCCGACAAGAAATGTTTAGTACTCTATGAAGGCGACCTCTTAAATCCAGAAACGGAAGGAGAACGTCGGATATCTGTACTATTTCGTTTTTGTCGTACCCTTTATTACTTTTCTACAGTTACTCTGTTTGCAGCTTAATCATTGAGTACACTAGCGATAGGTGTATACAGTTTGTTCACTTAAATGTTTTCGTTATACATGCACTCTACCACTGTATTTGCCATCGCGGTTGTTGTAGATTAGTCGGAGAGGGGATACGTTTATTTACACTGTTTGTCTTTTAGGATGGGGATGGAATAAGTGTGAGGTTGGACGCCCATAAACCGGGTTAACCCCCCCCCGCCCAGTGACTTTTGTCACTGACCGTTCCAAGGCGGTACTTCCATATTCCCCCTATTGTATGTTTGTTTTGTCTTTGTGCGTCTCTTGATGTTTTTATAGTTATGTACATTTGCTGTTTCCTTGTGTTGCTGTTCGGGCGACTGTTTGTTCTGTATGTGGTGTTTCCTGCATGACTCATTTTTGTACTTTTGCAAGACAACGGGGAAACGTCTACAATGACATGTTTACTCCCATTTGCTCCCACGATTCCATATACTGGACGTGTAGACTCTGATCGGACGTCGCATAATGCGGCATCTGATCAGAGTCAACACTGTTTGCTGATAGTAAATTCAATATAAAACAAAACAAAAATGAAAATTTAGACCATCCCTTTGATAAAAGATAGACTGATCCAATATATAAGCATTGAAAAATCCACTGGGAGCAAATGGGTTAATACAAACAAAACACGTGTAATTCACATTGGATCCTGATGAGACATATTCGGCGTCTCATATAGATCCAAGTTGTTTAAATATTATGTTGCCATTGACAGCGAAAGAGCTAGAACGAAAACTCTTTGTTTCATAACTAACCATTATCAGAGTGTACATTTGTATTTTGAAACTGTGATGAGACGCCACAGTACTCGGTGTCTTGTCTAAATCTACAATACTGATAAGTAATTAGCACACGGCATAAATACAATCAATATCATTTGCAAATTGTTGTAGGAAAATACATCGAATGCCAGTTTCACGAGGCCGGAAAACACATGATAATAACGGTATATGTGAAAGGCGTGGGAGAGAAAGGGCCATCGTTAAAACCGTCGGGGTCGTTATATGATGAAAGGACACTCGTTGCAAAATATTACATCGTATACGGTGGTGACTGTTCTGTAGAGGTAAAATTGTGTTTTCAACAAATAATCCGTTGAAACCCGTAGTTCTCAGTGAAGTCGTCCACGCACTGTGTTTTGAAACACAACTTCGTTCTGAGAAATAAATTCTGAAGGGAGGTGATCCCCTGAGAGCAAAAAGTGCAACACAAAACGAGAAAATTGCAGACTCGGTTTTACTGAGTCTGTTCATGAACAGTAATTGAAAGTGCAACACTGCTCACGCCCCCTAGCACCGGCTTAAGCGGTATTCAATTTTCAGAACAAGAAGTACTGAAATTCATGATCTCAAAGGATCAGAAGGTATAACAACACTGAGAATGAAGTACGGGGCGACGCTTTACGGCCGCCACACAAGCACTTAACACCTGCTGTTGTGAAGATTATAAATTCTGAAGGGAGGTGATCCCCTCAGAGCAAAATGTGCAACACAAAAAGAGAAAATTGCAGACTCGGTTTTATTGAGTATGTTCATGAACAGTAATTGAACGTGCAACACTGCTCATGCCCCCTAACACCGGCTTAAGCGGTATTCAATTTTCAGTACAAGAAGTACTGAAAGTCAACTTTTGAAACCATTGAGGATACAGAGCATTTTCTCGATATGAGCCAATGCTCTATCACAATGGTTTCAAAACCTTCAGTGAAACCTCTCTTTAACGACCACTAAATTACATCAAGTATTTTGTGTTAAAGGCATGTGGTTGCTTAAAGCAAGGTGAAAGTAAAACAGAACGCTCCTATAGGAGCGTTCTGTTTTACTTTCATCTTGCTTTAAGCAACCGCCTGCCCCAAATACCAACTAATTAACACAATTAGTGGTCGTTATAGAGAGGTTTTACTGTAATTCTAAAAAATCATTTTTTCTAGTACATGCACTATTTCAGTAGATTTATTCAAAGAGGTTGGGACTGAAAATAGCATGACAGAATGAGTTTATCCGAACAACGTTTGGGCACAATGAAGTGTTGCCTGTTCAAATTTTCACACATTTTGTTTTTAAATATTTCATTCAAAAGGAGTCCATGCCAAACATGTATCCTTATAACACATTGAACCAGTCTCCTGCTGCAATACTAACTTTGCGAGTTTGATCGTTGCCAAATATTTTGTAATATAAACAGTGAGGGTCCTAATAAAGAGGCCGGAACCCCCTGACGTTAAACTACATTGATCACCGTCTATCAACAACGCCGGAAAAAGCTACCAGGCGAAGCAAAGAATGTGGTTAAACTGATCAATACCAGGTGTAAAATCCTTTGGTTTTTTTAACTCTCATATGCTTAAACGTCATAGAAAAATCATTTATGTATCCATGAACATTTAATTACTTCACCTAGAGTTTAAACAGTTGCATAATTTGAGAAGATCAGACTAGTTAACCTGATAAATACTTCCCTGGTACCGAGGAAATGTCAAAGACGTTTGATATTTTGCTCTTATTTAATGACACTTGTATTTGTATATTCACGCATCAACTGCCCATTCGCAGTATATGGTTGTTCGGTTCCATGTACCAAACATTGTATCTCTCCAGACGTTGTGTGAGGAAATATTAGAAATTTAATATGTAGGTATGTGTAGGGCAAATAGTTGTTATTGTGTAAGGCAAATTGCGGTTCTGTGAATTTTAGTGTATGGCGAACATCTTTTACAGTTTTCAAAAAATAAATACCTTTAAAAGGGATGGTATTTTAACAGTCAGTGTAGAACAAAGATCGGTATGCTAGATTGCATTAATATACTACTGAAATATTTAAGACCATCGCTTTAGCATTAATCAATGTTCTCAGTGTTGTTATATTTTCTGGTCCTTCGGGATCATTAGTTTTCATGTTATTAGTTTTGAAAATTGAATACTGCTTAAACCGAGTCTGCAATTTTCTGTTTTTGCATTTCTACTTTTGCTTTCGAGGGATCACCCATTTTCAGAATATATTTCTCATTAAAATCGAAATTCTAAATTCTTAAGGGCTGTTCCATTTAAATGTGTATGAGGGGCAGAATTGCACTTTACAAACAGCTATGCATGGATGGGTTTCGCTGCAAAAAAGGTACTATTTGGGTTGTGCATTAGTAAAACGCTTCTATGGGTGGATGGCCGAATTTGAAAGTGCCTTCCTGCACTCTATACATATTTAAATGGAACAGCTCTAAGTGTATTACTTAAGAAGGCTGATAAATACGTGTCCTGCTTTATAACAGCCTTCCATAAGCAAAAATAGCAGACAAATGATTATGGTTCTACTATGCAAAGGCTTAGATGTGTGTTGCTATATAGAAACGGTTTGAGATTTGTTTCTGGCAAAGAATATAGTAGAACCTATCTTAACCGTCTATCAAAAAGTCAATATCTGGGCCCGTAAGGCAGGTGGTAGCTTAATGCAGGCCACAATTAATGCAGGAAATCCTAGGAGCTTTCTGCATTATTTTTGCCTTGAATTAATTTACCACCTGTTTTTAAGACGCCTATAGTCAATAATTGAATGACCGCTTGGGACAGGTTCTACTGTATGTAGATACAGTTACTTTATAGAATTAGGTCTATAACTCTACACATGTAGTATTATAAGCAAACAGCAGATCCTGATCAGACTGCTCCTAAATGCCATCTGATTTGGATCTACTCAGTTTGCAAATGCGTGGAAAGGTGTTTATATGAAGAAAGACGTTAATGATTTAATCAAGATTTCTGTTTTTCTAGAGAAAATATACTCATCGGGTGTGGAGATTGAACTCCAGCCCTCGAGATTCTTGGTCAAATAATCTAAAGCCGGATTACACAGCAATGCTGTACAAGTGTTGATACAGGTCAGCTACAGCCCGTGACATACGAGGGCGGATTAAAAAGTTGTGAGCCTTAAATCGGAGGAGTTCAGCAGGGATGTCCCTGTTCTGCCCTACTTTTCCCCGACTATATAAGCTTGTGCACAAGGACGGGTGACATTTGGTACGCACTCGATTGGTGTGTGCGCGCGCGCGTGTGTGTAGGGGGTATTAAATATTGGTATATTGTTTTGAATAATTGTAGCCGGGTAGAGATTGTGGTGAAAAACATTGATAGATTTTACTGTGTGGCTTGGTAGCTCAGTCGGTAGAGTGTTGGCATGGTAAGCCAGAGTCCATTGGTTCGAGTCCCAGTCGAGTTACAATTTTTTCACAATGGTACATTTGGGTCCCAACGTGGGGCTGTGACTGTATGAGCTCCGAGTTCGAATCCAGGTCGTTCTCATACACATAGAAATTCGGAAAGAATTTCAACTTTGCTGGGGGAGTATGTCACAGTGTGTAGGTTTATCATCACTTGTACGGCCATGCTGTACAAGTGCGCTTTTATGGCGACGTGGTAGAGTGCATGACTGCGCCCCGGTGTTCTCCGGTCTGAGCGGGTATGTTTCTTTATACGAACACTCGGTTACATTTGGTGCCCAACACCTGTTTCTACTGAACGATAGAAAAAGCATAAGGAAAAAGAAAAAGCTGTCTGCTGTTTGGAACTGGGGCTCTGCTTAACAATCTCATAGGAAAGCTAACATCGGCACATGCTCTCTCTTTTGCTGACTATTCGTTGCAATTTTCTTTGCATACAGATAGTAATGGTTTTGGACTAGGGGCAGTGTTGTATCAAACTCAGAATGGTGTTGAAAGGGTGATAGCATATGCAAGTCGTGGACTCAAACCAAGCGAAACGAAGTATCCTGCTCATAAGTTGGAGTTTTCGGCTCTTAAGTGGGCGGTCACAGAGAAATTTCATGATTATCTTTGTGGTTCTTCTTTTAACAATCATTTAACTGGTGTGCTAACACCAGCAAAGCTGGATGCTACAGCTCATTGCTATGTGGCAGCATTGTCAAATTACAACTTCACTTTGTCCTACAGAGCTGGCAAGTTTAATGCTGACGCTGATTGTTTATCACGTCGTCCCGAGGTGTTTCCAGAAACTGTTCAGGCCCATTTTTCAACTATTTCAGCAGACGTATCACTTGCTGACAGTGTCTCAACTGGTAAATCTTCTTCCTATGGCCAGGGAAGAGGGTGATCAGTTGCCCAGTCTTGGTCTGGACTGGTCTATTGAACAATCGAGGGATCCGGTCTTGTTTAGGGTTATGAATCTTCTGCGCCGCGGTTTTCGCCCAAGGGGATGAAGGCTCCGGCAGGAATCTCAAGGTGTCAAGAGATACCTTAGATAATGGGAACACTTGTCATTTAGAGATGGCGTGTTATATAGACCCACGGTGCAGAATGGAATGGAATTAGAGCAGCTTGTTATTCCAGTTGCTTTTCAAATTCTTGCTTTGAAGGGGATACATGCTGATGTTGGTCACCCTTGTAAGGAGATATTTTTTTTGGTAGGCTCGCCAGAGGTTTAATTGGCCTTTGGAACTCGTTTGCATTGCCTTTCTTCCTCTAGAGATGTCCAAAATTGACCACTTTACCAGGTATGCACAAGCAATACCCTGTCGCATTCAGACTGCGCAAACCACTGCCAAAGCATTGTTTGAGCATTTCATTAAGTATTACTCATTCCCCCTGGAAGGTTACACAGTGATTAGGAGTAAAGACGCTCTGCAAGTTAGCTGGAACCGTGAAGACTCGAAACACACCATATCACCCTACGGGAAACGGTTCTTGCGAGCGTTTTAATCAAACCCTCCTTAAAATGCTAGGGGTGTAAAATACCGAAAAAAGGCTGATTTGAAGTCTTATGCGGGACCGTTGGTGCAGGCATATAATGCCACTAGAAATTGGGCAACTGGTTTATCCCCACACTACCTAATGTTTAGGGATAGCCATCGATATTCTTTTCGGTACTGGATCGAAAGATAATGCTATTGACAGGCAGTCATATACAAACAAACTGCGTCAATGCATTCAGTTTGCTTATGATAAAGCTGCCGAAGAGGCTGGTAAGAACGCAACTCAGGGTAAGCGGCTCTGTGACCGTAGATTGTCAGCGTCCAAGCATGAGGTTGGTGACAAGAGTTCTTGTTAGACTTGTTGGCCACCAGGGTAAACACAAACTTGCTGACAGGTGGGAGCAAGACATGTACAGATTTGTTTTAATTCCTGATCCGGCGCCACCAGTGTATGATGTTCAGAAAGAAAGTGGTCAAGGTTCTCTTAGGAGGTTACACAGGAATATGTTGCTTCAGTTCAACATCTTACCGTTTGCAGACACTTTGCCTTGGATTGGTTAACCCCATAGAGTTGTAACTAAAACGTTATCTACTCGAAGAGATAAACCAGTGTTTGACTCTGTTTGCTCCTCTGATAAATCTACCACTAGTGCCGGATCAACCAGCTCAGTTCAGAGGTATGTGATTCATCAGAGAAGGGTGCCAAATTTGCGGAATGTACAGGTCCATGTACCAGCAACCCCTGTTAGTGACATAAATGTAACTCAGGTTGACTCCCCTCTGATGGATGGCCCAACACTAGAGGTACCCACAGTAACCCCACATGTTTCACAGCGTACTGTCATGTCAAATCAGGTCAATTTCCCCAACAATGTCCCACAGGTTTCACAGCGTCCTGTCATGCCAGGGCGTCCCCCTGACAGATACGGTGAATGGGTTGTTCGGTGTTGTTATATTTCCTGGTCCTTCGGGGTCATTAGTTTTCACGTTATTAGTTTGAAAATTGAATACTGCTTAAGCCGGTGCTAGGGGGCGTGAGTAGTGTTGCACTTTTAATTACTACTCATGAACAGACTCAATAAAACCGAGTCTGCAATTTTCTCTTTTTGCATTTCTACTTTTGCTTTCGAAGGTTCACCCATTTTCAGAATATTTGCACCCATATTGCAGCATGGCGTAACATATTTTGTGTAAAGTTTGGTTGAAACCACATTCATACACTATGCATTATTAATGGATATAAGAAGGCATATCAGTTGTGATTTTCCTAGTATTTGTGTTTTTGCTTGAATGTCTGTAGTTTGTAAATCCGTATTGGCCTGTGAACATCATTTACCATCTACTTGATAAGAAGCATGTACATAACTAGATACAACTGGTGTCATAATATATCATTGGATATTAATATATGAAAATGCCTAAGAAAACCATTATATATTAAATTATATTTTCAATTCTGATCTGGTGGATATTCCTAGTGTTTACTGCGGATTGTTTAATGCATTGTACCGTTTAACAAATCTTTCAATATTTGTTATGCACTTAATGATAATCATGGTCGGTGTATGGTTTATAAATTTTATTATGGTGTTTTTAGCAGTCCGGTTCAAATGTATTTTAAGTGTGATTGAATACCATCAAGTGGTTGTTTACAGCGTGTTCATTGTTCATGTTACGTGCTTACTTTTACGCACACTTGGAGAAGTGTGCCATTGTCTGGTAAGAGTATATATGCTATTTCATGTTTGCTTTATTATATCTTATATATTTAATAGGCAGACGGCCGACTGTTAATTTACTTCGCGTTGGAAGTTCTATTTGTTATATCTCATTATTTGTTAAGAATAATCTAACCTTGTTTCAGGCTGTCTTTAGCTACATAAATAAATATGAACCGACAGGAGTGAGTTGTGATCTATATCCAATCACCTGGTTTACATAATTTTACACAGGGAATTCTCTCATGGTAATTAATATAGCAGAATGTATATTATTGTGTAGTACAAACACCAGTCTTTTCAGAACCAAAGTGATTAATAAACTAATTCGTTATTCATTCATATATCTTGTGATATCCGAATTTCGTGAATGCCCGGATGCATGCAACAGTAATTAAAACTAAATGTTCAGAATTCACTTACCACATCTAAGATCTTTCAGGAACGGAGCTTACGCACTGTGACTATATGGGTCCGGATGTGTGGGGGTTTCGCTCCCCTGGGGAAATTTAGAATTGAGTGGTTTCATAAAGTTACTGTTACAGAGGCGTCAGTATGAGGGAACGGTTAAATCTTACATGACAAGGCAGAACGTAAATCAAAGTCTACCCCTGCTCAGCCTTCGAGTTTTGTTCCAATTTGGTCATAATATGTTTTTACCTATCAGATTGACGTTACGCATGTGCGTAAGTGCGTATCGCCAGTTACGCCCCTGTCTTTAGAAATGGACTTGTAGTCTTGTGAAGAATTATTTGTAGTTTTTAAGGCTCCCACCACAGACAGTCTTTATACAGAATGTTTTATCCTTACAGTTCATCATTGATGAAGTTTATTGTTATTGCACTAAAGGCAGCATATCATTTTCCTGTGCTGTTTTCGTGTGGCATTATAACTTATTATTTTATGCAAATTCCTAAAATATCGGACTTAAAGCAAATCCATACAATTCAAAATCTTTATTTAATCAAATGTACGTTTCTGACTTATTTGCTGCTATTTCGGTGATACTAATCCGAGAATAATGCACTAAACATGAATTATATACGTGATTTTTAATTGATCAGACACAACGTAATCATTGGTTGGTTTTCTACTAGTTATTGAAAACATTGAAATGTTAGATATGTCATATTTACCAAAACTATATCGAATAAATAGCCTGTCGGTGTGTCCTTCTGGTAGCTATTTCCGGTGTTATTGATAGACGGTGGTGATAATAATAGTCTGTAGGAAAAATTGGCTTTTTTCCTTACATGGTAAATGCGTTATGTATTTTGATGCGATTCGTCACGTTTTGTCTTTTAATTGTGACGTTTCCTGTTTTTGTTTTGATACCGTGCCCTTTCGTGTGTGTGTGTTGCACCATGTAGGACTGTTTTCCCATTTTGATACTCAAGTCTATCACATAATAGCACCATTACAACTTGACTTTAAATTTAGAATGTGACATATATATAAGTTTGTATCTCGAGTGAGTACCAATTAAAACCTCTAGTATGATATTTCCCAGTAAATATCAGTTTAAAAATGGTTAACCCTTTCTTTATAAACAGTATCGCATTCGTCTTTGTTTAAATACGTTGGCACTCGTCCAATTATGGTACCAGCCTTTCAGTTCTAGTTACACCAGAACTGTGATTGTGTACGGTTGTGTCCGTCCTGCGCCATTGCGTTATTCGCACACAATCGCAGCAGTTGCTTTAGATTTCAAGTCGAAAATAATTGGTCAAACGGGCTCACGACTGTCGCATTATTGTTCTATCAAATCGGCGGATTACCTATGACATGTGTCATCACAAAGTAATCAAGCGACCGGTCATATGACATGGGTACGATCATTGTTGGTCGTATGCAGACGTTAATAATCTTACAATTATCAGCGTCATCTAACAACAATCATCGACATAATTAGCCGAAATCATCGTCCTAATATCACCCCTCGTCATCATGTCATCTCATCATTCATCGGCGCTATTTGACATATTCTGCGTCGCAGTGCCGTAAAACCCAATTCACTCACTTACTCGACAGAATTATCTGAATGATTATTCCACACTTATCCCCGATTTTTAAATACCTTTCACGTACAATCGCTGTTAATAGAGAGGTTTCGATTTCTTGTATGTGTACCGTATACGTGTCTGCACGTATACGTACACGTTCCTGAATTTTCAAAATCATGTTTCGAAATCAGATAACGTGTACCCGTACGGGTAATTTGTCATACGATACGACTTCTTGCGGGCCATGCCATTTTCTTTAAAATGAGATTAGGAAGAACTAGACATTGCATAAAGTAGGAGAATTAGGCCACACCATAGAAAGAAAATAAATATACGGTAAGTCAGACAGACAGACAGACATGCATGCAGGGAGATAGGTAGATAGTTGGACAGACATATTTAGATTATCGATAGACAGACTGAAAGATAGACGGATACATAGACAAATAGATATAGATAGACAGACAAATAGATAGACAGATCGAAAGAAATATAGTATCATAGACAGGCAGACAGTATACGGACATAATGACAGACAGACATACATACAAACAGACAGGCAGTCAAGTAAAGTAATATTTATTTACAAGTCGGTACAGAATTAATAAATAACATAAGCTCGACAGAGCTTTTAACACCGACATTTCATACACAATACAGCAGACATATAATTACATTAAGCATCAGAGCAGCATTAAACACTCACAGCAAACTAAGCATAAGGTCGCAGGCAGACAGACAGACAGCCAGATTTGAAAGACAGATGGTTGGAGGGGGGGCGTACGGACGGACAGACAGTCAGACTGAATCACAAATACGAAGCATACACAAATTTAGTGCAAGGTCAAATTGACACAAAACACCCCATGACTCGGTTCAGATTAACTTTTCAACTGGGTCACGAAATATGATATTAAACACCTTTAAATTCACTTCTCAAGTAAATTAACTGTTGTGACACTAAGAGAAGGGTTGGCACTATCATTCTATCAACACATCGTACTAGAAAACATGTGAAAATGATGATAACCTTACACGTTTTGTTGAAACGTCTAGAAGAAGTCCTACACGTTGAGAACGTCAAAGGCTGATAATATGTACACAAATAATGATGACGTCACACTCCGATATGATGACACAAAAAGGCTTACACGTATACGTACACGTACCAGTAAGAAACCTCTCTAATAAAGTAATAGCTTGTACAATCTAACCCGACTCGCTTTATATAGCGTCTAACATTTTAACCATTGTATAAAAACAATACCAACCATTCTGACTGCACATGTTTACCGTGCGCATATATAGTCCATGTTACCGTCATATAAGCAATCCTCTAGAACAAATCAGACTACACGTCGGCATGGAATGAGCGTGGGCTAGTATTTACTCCCTGTAGGCATGCATGGCATTGTATTTAAGAAGTTAAGAATCTGAATAATAACAAAATATAGTGTAATCTTTGTGCATATTCCAGGAAGGTATAGTTATATGCTGTTTCCCCCACAATGTCCCCACAGGTTTCACAGCGTCTGTCATGTCAAGGCGTCCCCTGACAGATACAGTGAATGGGTTGCCCCCGTATTACAGCATGGCGTAACATTTTGTGTAACGTTTGGTTGAAACTGTTTGATTGTTTGTTTTGTATTTTACGTCGCTGTATTTCAGTCATACAGGGATGTCCAGAGTTAGACCCCAGAGCTAGATCTGTACAAGACAAAAACAACACACAGGTAGAACCAACGGCCTATCATAAGTCAGATAGCAAGTCAGCTGGAAGGTTTCCTCACATGCAACATATCGGAATACCCATGCCGGGATTCGAACCACAGCAGTTTGGGGTAAAGTGATTGTCAGTCGAAGACCACGGAGGCCCCAGATAAGCAATTGTTTTCGTATATGGTCATTTTGAGTGCGAATCTAGATAATGCTTGATCTGTGTTTCTATCTCAACCAGATTATTTCCACGTGCCCAGAGTACCAAAAACAGTCCAATTGCTCGTCACAGGTGTACAGATACACTATCAAAAACATAGGGTAAGATTTTAGACAATATATTAACTTCAAATTTCCACTGGACAACATAAACTAAACTTAGTCATTAAGTTAGTCCATTCTTGACAGTCGGAATCACATACATTTCATTTTGTTTTTAAGCCGCACAGTCTTCAACGGTGAAGATGTAAGGCATCAGGACCTGTGCGTTTACAATGACCGTATCTCAATCCGTATTCGACGATATAAAGAGACTACCAACAGGCATATCAAAATAGCCCCGGTAGTGTGTAATGCTGCAGGTAAGTATAACTATTGCAGAAATCGCCTGTAAACTGTTACAATCAAGTGTGACTATTCCAATAAAGAAACGTTAAACTAATAAACCAGATACAACTAATGTACAGTATAAACCCCTCTATTGCGACCACCAAATACGAGTATATGCATTATTCCGGGTGGCAGAGGCAAGTGGTAGCTTAATGCAGGACTAAATCAGCTGCTTATAAAGACAGAACTGTTTATTTAAGAAGTCGCATTAGAGGGGTTCTACTGTGTTTGAGAAATATTACAGACAGCTGGTATCGAACATTAACCAGAGCAAGTTGTTTATGCCATTTGGCATAATACGTCATCAATTTATCAGCTATATACAATACAGGATTACTTCCCACTTTAGAGCTCCGGGTCTCACAGGGAAAAGAAAATTAATCCAGCATGCATGTCCATCTATGTGCAACACAGATAGTGCCTCTCCATATCTCTAAATCTCTATATCTATAAATCTCTATATCTATACACCTCTCGAAATACTGCTTAAGCCGGTGTTAGGGGCATGAGTAATGTTGCACTTTTAATTACTACTCATGAACAGACTCGATACAATCGAGTCTGCAATTATCTCTTATAGCATTGCTATTTTTGCTTTCGAATGATCTACCACTTTCAGACTATATCTACTCCATAAATATGCCGTTTTTGTACCATCGCAAGCAGAAGACCCAGATTACTGAGGGAGCCGTTTAACCAGGCTATACGGTGTTTGCTTGTAAAATAACAACTAGTTTCTAGTTTCTGCCATGGTGAAAACCTCATGTTCATGTTACAATATATGAACATTAATCTGATTAAAGTTATCGTTATGTTTCAAAAGAATATTTACGAATAAAGGGTTAAGAATTTAACTATCTGAAATAATGATTTGCCTTAAGCCGAGGATGTTCAGCGTGCATGTTTCGTGTATTTTGATTAAAGATCGCAAACTAATGTTGAGCTACTAAGCCTCAAAGTGCCTGTCTCATCCGTTGAATGAAATAAATTATATCTGGCACAAGTACACACCACAACTCAAGCATATACCGAGAGAATCTTTCAGCTATGCTGAAACATTACGGTCATAAATCCAAGTCGAAAAACTAGGCTTCAGAATTCTCGTTTCTTAATTTTACACTGTTCAGCCTCATTACTGTGACCTATCAATACAACCCTTGCGTATAAACATAATTATACACCCGCAAACGTAAACCGGTTTAAACCCCCCGTGGTGTGTTTACTACTGACCGTGCCACAGGGGTACTCTCTTTGTCACCCTTCCTTTTGTTTGCCTTGCGTCTTTGTGCTTGTGATTTTGTTCATGTGTTGAGTGTTTGTCTCTGGTTCTTGTGTGTCTTTTGGTGCTTTCTGTGTTCATCTCGTGTGTGAGTGTGCGTTTGGGTGTGTGGTTGTGTGTGTATGTGTGTCATGCTGTCTATCGGTGTTTTGGTGGTGGTTGCGTCTTGTATGTGGCTTTGCCTGCTTGACTTTACTACTTTCCATTCAGATCTTGATGCATTAAATATTTATATACTTTCCAATTGTTAGAGGGGTTATACTGGAATCACCCTGTCCGGTGGTCGGACAGGCGGTCCGAGCGTCAGAATTCGAACTTGGGTAGCTGGGGTCGAGAATTTCTCCTTCAGCTTTAAAGTTGTTGACTTTATATTCAGCATACACAATCACATTGAAAATTTAATGTGTAAGACACAATAAAAACCTTTTTACCGCTGAGCATTACAGACTTATTTTCGCTTAAACTTTGAGCATTTTTGTTATGTTGGATTGAAACATGGGTATTTGGAATTGCGATCAAAGCTGCTGTGCGGGGGCATTCAATCACATTTAGTGATAGTTCTAGTTGTTCAAGTAAAGCCCAAATTATTCAGAGTACTTATTTATCATATCGGTCGGAGGTCATGGTCACAAATCTGGTAAGACTACAAACCCTAAGAATTGATATATGTTCTATATCTCCTACCATCATCAACAAATGAAAATAGTACTGTTGTGCACTTGCATATACTCGTATGGGACTTGTGTGTGATCAGGATATACACTTTAGCAAATTAGTCCGTTAAGCGACGTAAACCTGGATATAAATACGTCTGTACCATGTTTCATTTGCCTTCTGTCTTGAAGTGACATATTTGAGTCAGGTAAACTAAATAAAACATTAATTGTAAACTAAAGTTAGGAAGTATTATATGGACACACCTCGAGAAATGAACCTTCTATTATTTTAGGTTTTAGGCCAGTGTAAACTCAGGCAGACATCGTGTCTCTTTGGCATGATATATGCTCATTATATGTGCGTTGTATGTGCCATAGGACATATACAGTACTCAGGGATCCAATGGGATCTACCGTGCACACCCCCCTTAGACTTTTGTCATGGGTACCAAAAGGTTCAGAAAAGTCCCCTGAATCAGAATCGCGAATGTACTCAAGTTTAAACTCTTTTAGGTTATGTGTATTTAACCGTTTCCATGGCAACCCCCAGTTTTCGTTATGATGACCCAGACCTACAAATTCGCCCATATCACAGCCAGTTTTTGTCCTAAAACTATAAAACTGGTACCAAATGGAAGATAAGACATTGTACGTTGACTTTCAGCTTGTTTTATAAATAACTTTTTTTGCATACTCATAATATTACTCAGGGAGCCAATAGTGCCTACCGTGCAACCCCCCCCCCCCTTAGACTTTTTTTCATGGGTACCAAAATGTTCAGAAAAGTGTCCTGAATCCGAATCGCGAATGTACTCAAACTTAAATTCTTTTAGGCTATGTGTATTTTAACCGTTTCCATGGCAACCCCCCAGTTTTCGTAATGATGACCCATACCTACAAATTCGCCCATATCACAGCCATTACATTGTGCTTTTATTTCCAACTTGTTTTTTTAAATTATCTTATTTGCATACTCATGAATATTAATGAGAACATTAATAGTAGTAAAAAAGTATAGAAATAACGTAAACGTTTCATTTTTTTATCCTACAAATATCAGAAAATAACTTCAAATGCAGTTTAACATGATGACCCCCCCCCAAGGAAACAAAATATCCAATTTGAGGACCATAGCATTAACTTTAAGTACCAATTTCACCGTTTCCATGGCAACACCCTAGTTTTCGTAATAATGGCCCGTACCTGCAAAATCGTACATATCACAGCCAGTTTTTGTCCTAAACCTATAAAACTGGTACCAAACTGGAGATAGGCCATTGTGCTTTTATTCCCAGTTGTTTTTTGAATTACCTTATTTGCATACTCATGAATATTAATGAGAACATTAAAAATAGTAAAAACAATATAGAAATAAGGTAAATAATATAAACTATTCCCTTTTTATCCTACAAATATCAGAAAACAATTTTAAATGCAGTTAAACATGATGAAAAATCCTCAGAAAACAAAATACCATATTTGAGGACCAAAAATTTAACTCCAAGTAACTTTTTAACTGTTTCCATAGTAACCATTCATTTCACTCTGTTCACATATTTTTTTAGTCGACACCTACTTGCAAAAAGCATCCACCTGTAATACTCCGCCAGATCTCAGTTATTTTTTATGAATCATGAAATCAATTGTTACATAGATATGAGGCATTGCTTTAATAGTAAAAAAAAAAAAAAATCTGATATAAACTAATTTGCATATGTATGAATATTTATGATAACAGTAAGAGATGTTGAAATTTTCCACAGACACCAGTCTTTCTCTTATAAAGCAAACACAAATGCAAAATGGTTAGCTAAAGTTTAGTATGATCACTGAATATCACCAAGATTGTTAGATAAATAAATTTGGGACAAATCATATAGCACTGATGGTGATATATCTGTTTCCTAGGCAACCATTCTAACCTCATTGTTCATATTACAGAGTGTTTAAATACCTGCAACCTACAAAGATATTGCGGCCTACTTTGGCAATAATTATAAATGATATAAACATTTTGAAAATAACATGTTTGGCAGTATGCCGAGCACAACATTACACCATGCTCCAAATATGGCTTGCAATAATAAATGTACATTTTGGTGATGAATAAATAATTTTTATGTCTAAAACAGTTACCAAAATGACCATGCATTGCTTCCATGGTAACTGTTGAAAGCTAAGTACTTATGAGACCCCAAACAATCTTCTGTTACTGTTTTTAAAGTATCAGTGATTTAAAGCCCATAAAGTCTGTGTTGAATGAATGGTATCAAGACTGTTTCGACCTTTGATATACCCATCATCTGTCGAGAACTGTAAGCCTATGATGTGTTTTAAGACCCTTTGATTTGTCTGTCTTGCTAAGCCATCATCAGCCGTGCCAATACCGAAGGGAACTGGTGTCAGGGGATACTTCATCAGCTCACCTATATCAATCTGCATATTAGGTCTTTGTGAACCACTAATAATTGCTACAATTCCTTGATTCCTTACGCTAAGAAGCTGCAAGGCAGAAATGTTTTTTCACATCTATGACGGTGAGGCTTACCAGTTCTCACCAGATTATGGTATATCAACAGTGAGAAACAGTCTTGATGCCCTGAATTCAACACAGGAAGTAACTGATACAAGGATCGTTCTTTACACCATGTATGCAAAAGACCAAGGTACAAATCTGTTCATCTTCGACATGTGAGAAGTTGCCAAAGCAAACACAGAAGATTACCGATCAGCACTTTTGGGTCTCCATTTGTACTGTGGCTGTGATTCTACAAGTGCATTCAATGGCAGAGAACATTTGACACCCATTAAGACCACTGAAAAAAGTCAATGTTTATAAAACCATTAGCAGGTTTGGGCAACTCTTGGGATGTGTCTGGAGATCTTGTGCAAGAATTGGATGAATTTACGTGTGCAAAGTATGGCAACCCTAGATTTCACACTGTGAATGAATTGATATTGTTTAAGATTAAGGAGAAGTGTGGAGATAAGCCAACAGATGCACTTCGCAATGTTGATATGGGAACATTACCCCCTTGTAGGGCCTGCTTAACACAGCACATCTGAAGAGTTATTTACCAGTTGATACTTTGGAAGAGATCTCACTTCCCCGACCCAGACATTCCCCCTGTTTTAGAGAAAAATGGTTGTCAACATGTAACTCTGACAGTCAATCAACAGAAATGATTACATTGTGGCCTATAATAAGGGTATGCTCCAACAGACAATCAACAGCAAAGTTATCATCTTGACTTCTTATTAGAATATTACCTGAGAAGAGCCAATACATGTGTATAAATTGTTTCATTTTAGGCTCTAACTAAGGTATGCTCTGAGAGTCAGACCTTCAATTTATCATTTGGCTGATAAATACCCATGATGTCATTATTTCCAACATGAATATTCAGCTGGTAAAGTGTTAAGTGAGATATCACTCATCTATTTTGGTTGAGTTGGCATACTCAAAGAAGCTTTTTGTAAAGGTGTTTTAAAGCAGAGAGTGGGATTAACCCTTTTCTAGATGTTAACCCTTTTTGTTTACCCCCTTGTAGGGCCTGCTTAATACAGCACATCTGAAGAGTTATTTACCAGTGGATACTTTGGAAGAGATCTCACTTTCCCGACCCAGACATTCCCCCTGTTTGGATGAATTTACGTGTGCAATGTATGGCAACCCTAGATTTCACACTGAATATTACGAAATGGTTTTATAAACATTAATTCTTTTCAGTGGTCTTAATGGGTGTCAAATGTGTTCTGCCATTTAACCCTTGTTAACATTTTTCTATATCCTTTAACATCTTTTCGACAGTATTAGAATTAAAATTCATTTATTTTTCACCGAAAGGTGCATTCATCATTGCAAGCTATATTTGGAGAATGGTGTTATGTTGTGCTCGGCATACGGCCAAACATGCTATTTTCAATATTGTTTCTCTTTTCTTAAACACTTTAAAAACAATAACAGAAGATTGTTTGGTGTCCCATAAGTACTTGGCTTTCAACAGTTACAATGGAAGCAGTGCATGGTCATTTTGGTAACAGTTTTAGACATCAAGTTTATTTATTCATCAACCAAAGGTACATTTACTGCAAGCTATATTTGGAGCATGGTGTAATGTTGTGCTCGGCATACTGCCAAACATGTTATTTTCAATATTGCTTCTCTTTGTTTTCTTATCACTTAATTAATATTCATGAGGATGCAAATGAGGTAATTTGCATAAAGTGAATCAAACATTAAGATTCATACATCAACTATATGTTTATATCATTTATAATTATTGCCAAAGTAGGCCGCAATGTCTTTGTAGGTTGCAGGTATTTAAACACTCTGTAATATGAACAATGAGGTTAGAATGGTTGCCTAGGAAACAGAAATATCACCATCAGTGCTATATGATTTGTCCCAAATTTATTTATCTAACAATCTTGGTGATATTCAGTGATCATAGTAAACTTTAGCTAACCATTTTGCATTTTTGTTTGCTTTGTAAGAGAAAGACTGGTGTCTATCGAACATTTCAACATCTCTTACTGTTCTCATAAATATTCATACATATGCAAATTAGTTTATATCAGAAAAGTAATATTTACTATTAAAGCAATGCCTCATATCTATGTTTGTAACAATTGATTTCATGATTCATCAAAATTAACAGATCTAGCGGAGTATTACAGGTGGATGTCAAATTTCCAAAATTTGTGAAAGGATCGGTTACCATGGAAACCGTTACAATACTACTTACAGTTCATTGTTTGGGTATCAATTTAGATACTTAGCTTTCTGAGTATTTTTTCACCAATTTAAACTACATTTAAAGTTGTTTTTGATATATGAAGGATAAAAATTGAGAGGTTTACGTTATTTCTGTATTTTTTGCTATTTTTTAATTATTCTCATTAATATTCATGATGTATGTAAATAAGGTAATTCCTAAGTATAGCCTTTAAACCAAAGCACAAGGTCTTAGCTGTAATTCGGTACCAGTTTTATACAGTTAGCACAAAAAACTTCCTGTGATATGGATGATTTTTGCAGGTAGGTGTCAACTAACAAAAATGTGTGAACAGAGTGAAATGAATGGTTACTATGGAAACAGTTAAAAAGTTACTTAGAGTTAAATTTTTGGTCTTCAAATATGATATTTTGTTTTCTGAGGATTTTGTCATCATGTTTAACTGTATTTGAAATTGTTGTCTGATATTTGTAGGATAAAAAGTGAATAGTTTACATTATTTACGTTATTTCTATATTGTTTGTACTATTTTTAATGTTCTCATTAATATTCATGAGTATGCAAATAAGGTAATTAAAAAAACTGAAAATAAAAGCACAATGGCCTATCTCCAATTTGGTACCAGTTTTACAGGTTTAGGACAAAAACTGGCTGTGATATGGACGATTTTGCAGGTACGGGCCATTATTACGAAAACTAGGGTGGTGCCATGGAAACGGTGTAAATGGTACTTAAAGTTAATGCTATGGTCCTCAAATTAGACATTTTGTTTCCTGGGGGTTTTGTCATCATGTTTAACTGCATTTGAAGTTATTTTCTGATATTTGTAGGATAAAAATATGAAAGGTTTACGTTATTTCTATACTTTTTTTTACTATTTTTAATGTACTCATTAATATTCATGAGTATGCAAATAAGATAATTAAAACAAAACAAGTTGGAAATAAAAGCACAATGTATTATCTTCCAATTGGTACCAGTTTTATAGTTTTAGGACAAAAACTGGCTGTGATATGGGCGAATTTGTAGGTATGGGTCATCATTACGAAAACTGGGGGGTTGCCATGGGCACGGTTAAAATACACATAGCCTAAAATAATTTAAGTTTGAGTACATTCGCGATTCGGATTCAAGACACTTTTCTGAACATTTTGGTACCCATAAAAAAGTCTAGGGGGTGCACGGTAGGCACTATTGGCTCCCTGCGTATATATTCATGAGAACATTAAAGATAGTAAAGAAAAGTATAGAAACAACGTAAAACTTTCATTTTTATCCTACAAATATCAGAAAATAACTTCAAATGCAGTTTAACATGATCACAAAAAACCCAGGAAACAAAATAATCAATTTTAGGACCAAAGCATTAACTTTAAGTACCGTTTGCACCGTTTCAATGGCAACACCCCAGTTTTCGTAAAGAACCCTTACCTGCAAAATCGTCCATATCACAGCCAACCTTTGTCCTAAACCTATAAAACTGGAACCAAATTAGAAAAAGGACATCGTGCTTTTATTTCCAGTTTTTTTTAAATTACCTTATTTGCATACTCATTAATATTAATGAGAACATTAAAAATAGTAAAAACAATATAGAAATAACGTAAATAATGTAAACTATTCACTTTTTATCCTACAAATATCAGAAAACAACTTCAAATGCAGTTTTATATGATGACAAAATCCTCAGAAAACAAAATATCAAATTTGAGGACCAAATATTTAACTCTAAGTAACTTTTTAACTGTTTCCATAGTTACCATTCGTTTCACTCTGTTCACACATATTTTGTTAGTCGACACCTACCTGCAAAAATCTTCCATATCACAGGAAGTCTGTGTGCTTACTGTATAAAACTGGTACCGAATTATAGCTAAGACCTTGTGCGTTTGTTTAAAGGCTATACCTAGGAATTACCTTATTTGAATACACATGAATTTTAATGAGAATAATAAAAAAGGACAGAAATAACGTAAACCTCTCAATTTTTATCCTACCAATATTAGAAAACAACTTCAAATGTTGTTTAAATTGGTGACAAAATACCCAGAAAGCAAAGTATCTAAATTTATATCCAATAATTTATGATTCATCAAAAATAACTGAGATCTAGCGGAGTATTACAGGTAGATGTCCAATTTCCAAAAATTGTGAAAGGATCGGTTACCATGGTAACCGTTACAATGTTACTTATAGTTCATTGTTTGGGTATCAATTTAGATACTTTGCTTTCTGCGTATTTTGTCATCAATTTAAACTACATTTGAAGTTGTTTTCTGATCCTCTTAGGATAAAATTGTCTGTTTGTGTTGATTAACGTCCGTTTCTGCTCACTATGGGCTAACTGGACGCCCCAGAGAGAGGGGAGAGGATACAGAGAAACCCGGGCGCGATGCCCTACTTTTATTATCGACTGAGTTTCTCTGGTTCTTTTAGATGCCCAGTGTAAGGCACTGATACATCGAACCTCGGTTTATAGTCTCGTCAGAAGGTTTACGTTATTTCTGTATGTTTTTGCTATTTTTTAATTATTCTCATTAATATTCATGTGTATGCAAAAAAGGTAATTTCCAAAAACAAATTGAAAATTAGAGCACAATGTCTTATCTTCCATTTGATACCAGTTGTATAGTTTTAGGACAAAACCTGGCTGTGATATGGGCGAATTTGTAGGTATGGGTCATCATTTCGAAAACTGGGGGTTGCCATGGAAACGGTTAAAATACTCATAGCCTAAAAGATTTTAAACTTGATCATTAGTAAATATAATTGCAATCTACGGACGTAACTGCAACAAGGCATTTCTCAACCTGACTTTTATGGGGATGTTATCTACAAACCATATCAATTTTCATGATTTGTTTATAAAACGCATTAATACATCTAAGAAGAAAGGTTTTCTAGATGGGGATGTGCCACGTTCTACATCTTATGGTGTTTATATTTCTCAACTTATTAGGTTTGCCCGAGCCTGTTCTTTGCTTGAAGATTTTAACAGACGTAATTTAGTTATAACTGATAAACTTCTTAAGCAAGGTTACAGATATCACAAACTTCGGAAAACCTTTTCTAAATTTTATTATCGAAATTTACCTCTCATTAGTAAATATAATTGCGATCTACGGACGTTACTGCGACAAGGTATTTCTCAACCAGAATTTTATGGGGATGTTATCTACAAACTTAGGAAAATTCGGGGTCATATCCATTTTCATGATTTGTTTATAAAACGCATTAAAAATTTTAAAAAGAAAGGTTATGATCCTATTATATTGCAACACACTGCATGTTTGGTTATCGACCCTTTTACAGTCGGTAGCTACGCTTCCCTCTTTGCTTGCGCGATGACAGGCCGAGGGTAGTACTCTATGATGGTATACTCTTAAACTTGGATACAGGAGGAGCTTACCAGACTCATGTATTATTTTTTCCCTGTCGTGCCCTTAACGGCTTGCCTGCAGGTGCTCTGACTTCAGCAAAGTCATTGAGTACATATTTGACGGATTGTCACAGTTATTATGCTATGTTTTACATGTTGTCCTGTGTTCACCGTCGTCTATGTTGTGGGTAAGTCCAGCGGGGATACCTTTATTTACAATATTTGTAAAGCTAGGGTGACTTTGAGAGAAGTGTGAGGTTAGGACGTCCGTAAACCGGTTTAAACCCCCAGTGGTGTTTTTGCTGCTGACCGTGCCAAGGCGGAACTCTCTTTGTCGCCCTTCCTTTTGTTTGCCTTGCGTCTTTGTGCTTGTGATTTTGTTCATGTGTGGAGTGTTTGTCTCTAGTTCGTGTCTGTATGTTGGTGTTTTCTTTGTTCATCTCGTGTGTGAGTGTGCGTTTGGGTGTGTGGTTGTGTGTGTGTGTGTGTGTGTGTGTGTGATATGCTATCTATCAGTGTTTTGGTGGTGGTTGCGTCTTTTATGTGGCTTTGCCTGCTTGACTTTACTACTTTTCCATTGCGTACATTCACGATTCTGTTTCAGGAGACTTTTCTGAGCATTTTGGTACCAATGAAAAATGTCCAGGGGTCACGGTAGACCCCATTGGCTCCCAGGTGCTAGTGAGCATTAGGCAATGTACGCATTGACCAGTAGACGCAATGCACAGCCCAGTGATATAAGTTGAGTAAATATTTTCTGAAAATGGGTGATCCTTCGAAAGCAAAAGTAAAAATGCAAAAAGAGAAAATTGCAGACTCGGTTTTATTGAGTCTGTTCATGAGTAGTAATTAAAAGTGCAACACTATTCACGCCACCTAGCACCGGCTTAAGCAGTATTCAATTTTCAAAACTAATAATATCAAAATCAATGATCCCGAAGGACCAGAAAATATAACAACACTGAGTATGAAGTACGTGGCGACCTTTTACGGCCGCCACACAGGCACTTAACACGGCTTCTATTCCATTCTGCATTATGTAGTCGCTTGCCCCAAAGGGTTTAAATTATTCTACAATAAAATTTCCGTAGTAACCTTTGTCTGCCGAAATATAAATGGTGACTTCATGACTCTTAGCTGAATTTGTATATGGTATATGAGCTCTAGACCTTTTCGCCATGGCAGAATAAATTAGAACTACATCATTCAATAAGCAAACCCAACAGACCCTGGTCAGACGGATAATAAATAGACATCTGATCTGGATTTACTATGTAAATATGTGAAACGGCGTCTACATCAGGTAAATAGTAAATAACCCTATCGATTTGAGGCATTCTGATACGTGATATAAGTCTCCAGGATGAAGTTCAAGAAAGCAACTCGATCTTATAAATATCAAATTAGGGTCATTGCTGAACTTGAAATATTTGTGCGAGTCTGCTCAACAATTGCAGTATTTAATAATGTATTTTTGTAAATTTTAATTCCTGCACCTTTCCATTAGTGCACATCAACATAGGCAATAGGAGGATACAAACCAAGGAACTTCATTATATCTACTTAAACACTAAACCCATTTACATATTTGCAAACACAGTGGACACGGCTCCGATGGCTCCGTAATGCCGTAGCTCCTGAAGGAGCCGTCTGACCAGCGTCTGCTCTGTTTGCTTATAGAAGTAGAAATGGTTTTATTTCATGCTTTCCAGTGGTTTACCAGGTTATAACAGTGGATTATCAATTGATAAACTCACTGTTTTGAACAGTGAAATTATCAATTTGATAATTTCACTGTTACCGGACTACTTGTTCCCCCATGGGGATTTTAAGTTGCACTAAGCAGTCAGATATTTAGAAAACCAATAAAATTCTTCTTTTATGGGGTCGTTTTGCAATGTTTTGTTAAAAAAAAAAAAATCACATGTAATAAATTTGATAACAAATGAAATAACAGCAGTACAAAGCCACGAGTGAAAATATTACTGTCTAGTGTTCACGAGATGAAATAAATTTCGATCTTTCACCGAAAATAACAAATATCCTCTATATACTGCGTTATACCTTCTAGTCCTTCGGGGTTATTAAATTCGATGGTATTTGTTTTGAAAACTGAACAACGCTTTAGCCGGTGCCAGGGGTCTGAGTAGTGTTGCACTTTGAATTCTTGTTCATGAACAGACTCATTAAAACACAGTCTGCTGCTTTTGCTTTCGTAGGAGTTCTACTTTCAGAATGTATTTACCCTCCCTTTTCTGCCGATAGCAGAATATCCTGTGTACAAATGGAATAAACACTACCAAATATACTCAACATTCTGTATATGAATTTTCTACAGAGAATGGGTTAATACATTCTGAACATTTGAGATACAGACGCGTATTTGTCCATTTGCAAATAGCACAATCAGATCAGCGACCCGTCAGTATTTTTTTAGTCTTTAGACAATATATATCATATTCTAGTTATTGTAACATCCTGTGTTTGCCTCAGTATCAATTACAGGTAGAAGGATCAGAATTATACGTATATTGCTGAACTACTACAGAATATGAATAGTTTCAAACTATATGGTTAAGTTTGTATGTCTCTTTGCATTTGGTTTTACTTCGCTTTAATAGTATTTCAGGCATATCACAATGTGCAGCTAATTTAAGGAATACATTTTGCATTGATCCTTACACAAAGAACCATCCGGGTAGAACCACCAGCCGCAAGCCTTCTTGAAGGCTTCCTCACATGACAAATCCAAATGCCGGAATATGTTGAATTGTAGACTCTTGGCATATCGCCTTCCTGTTTTAAAATTTCAAAAGTTTCGTAAACGTTTTAACAAGACTGACGTGAATGAAACATTTAATATGTTGGTGTTTAAGGATACTGCATATTTTCTAAATGTTGAATATTTTGTAGTACCTTTGGCGAAGTTTGTTGATGTTTTACGATGTGGTGATGGCAGTTCCAAGCATGTGTCTTCCAAGCGCAAATGTCTGTATGATATAAAGAGGACCGGTGTCATTGATGGATGCCTGAACTATAAACACCTTGATAATTGTGGTAAGACAACTGTAATGTATCCAGTCTTAATTCGGTCATTGAAAACAGATTAGTGCACTATTTCACAATAATATGCGATTTATGTTCTATTTGGAAATAGTGACAATGATCCTACCCATTGTCAAATCTCTGTTACCTGCTTTATTTTGGCAATAGCTGGGAATCAGATTTGACGCCAAGCTTGGCCTATCATTATGATCCAACCTGTTTGACACTTTACCAATAGTTTCTTATTGGACATTTATAGAGTTTTCTGCATAACTTTCGTCTTGCATTAGATAAAAGCCTGCTGTGTTGAGCCGTATATTGGTGATGCGTATTGGTAACAGAGAGCTTTTAACGTTTTTTCCATAACTTCTGGAAGTATGAGATCCTTCGAAAGCAAAAGCAGCAAGGCAAAAGTAAAAATTGCAGACTCGGTCCTTCTGATCCTTTGAGATCATGAATTTCAGTACTTCTTGTTCTGAAAATTGAGCACCGCTTTTAAAACCGGTGCAAGGGGGCGTGAGCAGTGTTGCACTTTCAAT
The DNA here is from genome assembly GCA_963576725.1 of Azorinus chamasolen. Lineage (NCBI taxonomy): Eukaryota > Metazoa > Mollusca > Bivalvia > Cardiida > Solecurtidae > Azorinus > Azorinus chamasolen. The sequence goes on along the minus strand of OY755241.1, from coordinate 20,642,485 downwards.
TACTACTCATGAAAACTCAATAAAACCGAATCTGCAGTTTTCTCTTTTTGTGTTGCAATTTTTGCTTTCGGGAGATCACCTCCCTTCAGAATTTATTGAGTCTGTTTATGAGCACCTATTGAAAGTGCATAATTAATCACAACCCCTACCACCGGCTTAAGCGGTATTCAATCTTCAAACCTATTTACATCGAGAATAATGGTCCCGAAGAACAAGAAAATTTTACAACACTGAGAATGGAGTACGGGGTGATTGTTATGACCGCCACACAAGACCTTAACATCTGCCGTTGTGAAGAACATACATTCGTAAAGTAAGAGATCCATCGAAATGAAATGACAGCAATGCAACAAGAGAAAAATGAAGACTGTTTTGTCGAGTCAGTTCTTGAGGATTGGTTAACAACTGCGACACTGCTCATGCAACCGAGCGGCGGCTGAAATGCTATTCAATCTTCAAACTAATAACATCAAAACTAATGATCCTTAGATGATTCTTTTCACGAGCAATAATTAAAAGTGCATCGCTACTCACGACTTCTAGCATATCAACAATTTGTGTTAATTTATATCATATCACATCAGTCATAATATAATATGACGTAAGGCTCTGCATGATATTTAAATACTGGCGTGTCCAGTGTATTAACGTATTGATCTACATACTATATATATAGCATTCTTTGTTTTCTCTTGCACAGAGAACTTTACCTGTCCTGATGGTTACATCAAGTGTCCGTCCAGTTTCTGTTTGGCAAAGCGGTACGTTTGTGACGGAGAGAGACAGTGTCCAACAGGAGATGATGAAAACGACTGCTGTGAGAATGCACATCATTTATGGGATTATATCTGTGCCACCACCTAATCACTAAGTGCTTCTGTTTGACGTTTACCATTTATAATGGTTGATATTTGCCATATGTATCTTGCACATGAAAACCTAAATACTTTCATAACACAACTGTTTTGGTTTTAAAGTGTTAAATATATCACAAAACCTTTCCAGTTACATGACAAACCTATATATGGACAGACGGATAATCAATTCGTTACTTGGCAATTTGACAGGGTATATTATGCGTGGTATGACCGGTGTAGATGATGTAATACAACATTTACACCGGTCATATCATGCCGTATACCCTATCAAATTGCCGCGTAATTCATAGTATAAAAATATGTATCATAGTTAAACAAGGTTGTTTTATAGTGACTAAGTTTGTATGATAGTAAGACAAGGCTGTATAATCGTTAAACAGCACAATATTATAGCCAAGACTGAACAGGCTATATCATAGATAAGGTATCATAGACAAGGCAGTATCATAGATAAGGTTGTATCATACACAATGTTAACAATGCTATATCATAGACAAGGTTAACAAGGCAGTATCATAGATAAGGTTGTATCATAGACAAGATTAAATAGGCTATATCATAGATAATATTTTTCATATTTAGATGAGGCTATATCATAATAACACAATGTTGTATCACAGACAATTCTGCATCAAATGTACACAATGCTGTACAATGAGACATTTTCATCAGTAAGAAGCTCCTCGTAATCAATGAATTCCAAATCTACATAGGTTATTTTTAGATCCAACCCTCTTTGAATACATCTACCGAAAAGGACCATATACTAGAGAAAAGAAACATTTTTAGAATTGTGTTGTTTTTTAGCCATTGTGATAAATAGAGCATTTTCTCCTATGGAGCAATGCTCTATTTATCACAATGGTTTCATTCATTAAGTGACATTTACAGAGGCGTAGAAAGGGGTATTTATAGAGGAAAGGGTTAAATACATTACCTCTGGCTCGTTAAAGTATTAATAAAGTAGTGGTAATCTATTGAGCTGATAATGTATTTCAGGGTGTGATGGCAACTCCTATATCGTCGCCTTGATACACAGCAAATCAGCAAACAGGGGTGCTCTGCCGTACATATACAAATTTGCATCACAGTTGTATTCAAAAACAGCATTAGTGTACATAATCACTTACGACAAGGCTGATCAAAATTACACATTTACTGTCAATCAGACAATGCTTCATCCATACAACCAAGCCTTATACTTCGGACAAGCTCAAACATTCAATGCAGCCAAATACATGTTGTATGAAGAGATAATGTACAAATTAAATCAGCAGGAAGGAATAAATATCATCAATGTCGAACAATACGAATGGGCTTCGTTCAAAGGAGACTTCCCGAACTCAACTTCAATTGAGAGAATCTACCATGTCATTATTGACTCAAGACTAAATGAACAAGTTCAAACAACAGCAAATGGAAAAGAGACAAAACTGTTAATACGTGGCTGGAATGTTTTGGCAACTGCAGGGTCAGCACTATTTCCAACATTGTGTAAAGGTAGGCATCAGAAACGTAATACATACTTTTCTGCACTTTTTTACCTTTTTCTGTTGATGAAATGCATCACATATGTTATAATTAAAGTCTAGGTGTACACTGGCTTTTCATTCACTGTTTCCAGTTTTGACATATAGTAAACCCCTCAAATGCAACCACCAAACATGGACACAATTCTGCATGGCAGAGGCAAGTGGCTGCTTAATGCAGGACAAAAGGTATTCAGAAAGCTCCTATAGGAGCTTTCTGCATAACTTTCGTCCTGCCTTAAGCAAAGGCTTACAAATACCTAAATGTTTATTCATTAAGTGGTCGCATTACAAGGGATCTACTGTATTTTAACTCTTCTGATACTACGCGTGTTCTGAGTACCTGTAACTTGGTGTCTCATCAGAATCACAGTCGTTTGCAACTGGGCCAGTAGTTTCTCAAACAATTAAATTTACCGAATTTAAAATGATTGCATTATTTGCAGCTGACATTATTCTTTATAGCTGATTTAACTCTGTAATATGATTGTTGTTTCATTACTAACTCATTTTCTCCTACTGCAGCCTTTTTGTACATCTGTAAAAATCATTATTGGAAATCATTGTGATAAAAAGAGCATTTGGAGCAAATGCGCTATCACAATTGTTTGAAAACTACACAATTCTAACATCCTTCTTATCTGTAGTTATTGCTCCTTGTCGGTATATTAATTCAAAGAGGTTGGGTCTAAAATAGTCTAGGATGGAATGAGTTAAATATGCAATGTATAATTGAAGGTGTCATATTCATACAACTTATTCTGTGTTGGCATTTGTACATAATTCCGCGCAGCATGTCATGACTTGCTTTGGAAACAGATTGCATCCAAATGAGATGCAAATACTATATTCCCGCGAGAAGAATGTCGAGCCCTATCAAAGCAACATGTATTTCAGCTTAACTCCGAAACCGACATGGAACTCGTAGTAATACGTGTACACGTATTAATTGGAATATAATTATGAGCTCGTATCTACTCGACATACCATAGAGATACATCCAGTGTGTATGCATACTTCATGACTTCATATGCCTAATTGTTCCCTAAATCACTCAATTTCAAAAGAAACGTGTACATAACTTAAGGACAGGATGTTGGTTATGTTTTTCGAGTGTGTTGATGAGGTTAGTTTTATGTCTTTCCACGGACTCCTGTTGCTTACAAAGACTGTCATTGATATACGAGTTATTTAAAACTTCTCCAGACAAATATGTTGTACCGCAGACAAATCGAGATTTGTATTGTTTTATATGTATACGTTATCACATGTATATGCATATGTTTTTTGTGTTGATTTACGTCCGTTTCTGCTCACTATGGGCTAATTGGACGCCCCAGAGAGAGGGGAGAGGATACAGAGAAACCCGGACGCGATGCCTTACTCTTATTATGAAGATGTAAGACAAAATACGGTATTTAGCTATTTCATCGCCAAAGTCACCAGAATGTACAACAACAAATTTTGCAGTCCCAAATCAGATGTCCCATTTCAGGGTGACGTCGGATATGATGTTCATCTAGTTTTTGTCGTTCCCTTTATTACTTTTCTACAGTAACTCTGGTTGCAGCTCAATCATTGAGTACACTAGCGATAGGTGGATACAGGTTTTTTAATTAAATATATATCCGTTCCACATCGAATTTACCACTGTGGTTGCCATCGCGGTTGTCGATTACTCGGAGAGGGGATATGTTTATTTACAGTGTTTGTTTTTAAGGGTGGAGATGGAATAAGTGTGAGGTTTGGCGCCCCTAAACCGGTTAAAACCCGCACCCCCTCCCCAGTGACTATTGTCACTGACCGTTCCAGGGAAGCTGCAGGGAAGCGTCAGAGAAAAGTCAAAACATAATTCTGGTAAACTAGCATTGTAGCGAATTCAAGAAGGTACCAGAGAAGGAAGCATTTTGCTCTTGAAGGATATCCTACTTTAAGAATGTATGTAGTTTACAACAGCAGGCGTTAAGTGCTCATGCGGTGGTCGTAATACATTTCTCTGTACTTCATTTTCAGTCGCGTTATATATTATCGGGGTCATAAGTTCATATGCCTTGTGAAACATAAATTTCAATCCTTTACGAAACTTTACCACCGCTTATACTGGTGCTAGGGAACGTAGTTTAGCACTTTGATAACATCCCCTATTGTTTGTTTATTATATCTTTGTGCGTCTCTTTGTGTATTTTATATACATGTACATCGTGGTGCTGTTTGGGCGGTTGTGTGTTTTGTATGCGATGTTTCCTGCATGATTCATACATGTACTCGTTATATGTCACAATAAAACCGAGTCTGCAGATATTTCGTGTCGTATTTTATCTTCCCTTACAATATTTTCCAAGGATCTAACGTTCCCATTAAATTCCAACGTGACCGTCAGTATAACGCTGTAGCTTAGGTCATTAACTAAATGCGGTCTGAGTGCAGTAGGGATCTAATAAAGTGCTCCCTCTCTACAAAGACACCCTTTGGGATACGAAGATTGTACGTGTTGTTCAGACGGAGTTGTTATAGGGAGGGAAAATTAAACATAATTAGCTTGTTTACAGATCCCCAGATAAGGTGTATTTCGAGAACTAAAACCGCTATGCCTCAATCAAACCCTATGTTGTGACCGCTCTTTAGAATTGCCACAAAGTGACGATTCTAAAGAGTGGTCACAACATAGGATTTGATGGAGGCATAAAGAAAATACGATGGAAAAAGTTGTTTCTGGAGCCATGTTGTTTCGGAAACAGTGACATGCGTTGTTGTATGGAGGGAATCGTTATTGAGAGGCCCGTTGTAGGGAGGGAGCACTGTACATCCTATTCACCAACAGCATTTACACGTTTCATCATGGCAAAAAACTGGCGATACATTACTAATACTATTTAAGCCTCGGGAGGAATATGTATAATCAGACGACATTATATTATATGAGTAATTTAATTAATAGATTTACCCTTAAGCACATTATGTTTTCTTGATACTGTAGCACTTAAGGTATTTCCGACAATGGCCGTTTGTTTACTTTCTTTCAATTTGACCTTCATATTAAAAATTGATAAAATCTATATTTTAAACAATTTTTCAGCAATTATTTTAATACAGTTATTAAGTTAATGTCCTAGTGTAGTTCATAAATGTTAAACAAAGTTTGTTAAGAATTAAATAAAAACTTTAATTTTTACCTGAAAATATGCAAAAAAGAGGTGTCATATAACTCACTTTTCAAGATTTTTTTTTTTTAAAAAAAAAAATATCAAAGGATTCCTTCTAAATATCTTCTTTAGTCCTGTTGGTGAATCAATAAGTCCTTATTATATGATAAATGTTCCAATTTCACTTTTTTCCAAGCACCACTTTTTTCAATCATAGCAAATCATACGAGGGACATTCAGTATGTAATGCAACTGATGGTTTATTTAAGAAACAAACAAATGGATTCCGAATTTTAACGCTTTCTTGAGATCGTTTTCCAACCAAACCGCAGTACATACGAGTAGAGCTGTTCAATGTACATGTACACTTTTAGCAATATTTATGTAACCGACCTACACATAATTGGTATCAGTGTAAAGGGTAGATAGTGAATTGAACGTGTATATAAAGGGATTAGCGGCCACGTGCAATGCAAGGAAAACCGAGCGCTAGTTTCATTACATACTGAATAGCCCTCGTATGTTTGCTATGATTGAAATATAGTGGTGTTGGGGAAAAGTTCATTTGGAACATTTATCATATAATAAGGACTTATTAATACATCAACAGGACTAAAGAAGATATTTACAATGATTCTTTTGAAAGAATTTTTTAAAAAACAAATCTGGAAAAGTGAGTTATATGACACCTCTTTTTTGCATATTTTCAGGTAAAAATTAATGTTTTTATTTAACTCTTAAAATGTGTTGTTTAACATTTATGAACTACAGTAGGACATTTACTTAATAATTGTATTACAATAATTGCTGAAAAAGTGTTAAAAATATAGATTAAATCAATTTTAAACATGAAGGTCAAATTGAATAGAGGTAAACAAATGGCCATTGATGGAAATACCTTAAAACGATCTCCCGCCGGACCAAGTCCTTCGGACGAGATTATAAACCGAGGTCCGATGTATCAGTGCTTTACACTGGTGATCTAAAAGAATCAGAGAGACTAAGTCGATAATAAGAGTAAGGCATCACGCCCGGGTTTCTCTGTATCCTCCTCTCTCTCTCTCTCTCTCTCTCTCTCGCTCTCTCTTTCTCTCTCGCTCTCTCTGGAGTGTCCAATTAGCCCATGGTGAGCAGAAACGGCCGTTAATCAACACAAACAAACAAACAAAACTTAAAACGCTTCAAGTACATGTATGAGTCATGCAGGAAACACCGGATACAAAACACTCAACCGCCCAAACAGCAACATAACGACAAACAGCAAATGAATATGTATATAAACGACACAAAGAGACGCACGGACATAACAAACAAACAACAGGGGGTAGATGGAAATACCGTCTTGGAATCGTCAGTGACAAATGTCACTGGGGTTAAACCGATTTTAGGGCGTTCAACCTCACACTTATTCCACATATAAAACGCATATGGTAGGAGAATACATACATATTTTGTATATGTTTGTAGATATCAACGTAGTTACAAACCATTCAATGTAATAATAACAAGCAGCTATTGTGCACCCAGTCAAGTTACAAACCATTCAATGTAATAATAACAAACAGTGTTTGTGCACCCAGTCGGAATTTTGATTTTGTAACTATATTAACTCGTTCACTGCCAACTTGTGTCGGCTGCAAACTTTGTCGTTTGCTACAAGTTTCATGCTGCTGTTTGGTTTGTTTTTTTTTAAATCTGAAAACAATCGCAGTAACAAACAGTTTGGATCCTGATGAGACGCCGAGTTACTCGATGTCTCATCTGGATCCAACATGTTTGCAAAGGTAATCACTGATGCGACATTAGCAGCGAAAGAGTTAAAGCATATACAGTAAAAACCTCAAAACCGGAATTCTATTAAGAGGAATTTAGGTCATTTGAGGCGAATGCTGCTGAATTCAATGCAGAGTGAAAATAATGCAGAAACCTCCAAAAGGGACTTCCGCCTTGCATTAAGTTACCACCTGTCTTTAAATCCGGCAAATATACTAATCTGGATGGTCTATTTTAGAGGGTTTTCATTCCACTGGATAGTAAACAATGAAGGGATTCATAACGTATCAAATAGACATGCATTTAAAGATTACACTAGATAATGTAGTCTAGCCTTATCAAATCGACATGCATTTAAAGATTACACTAGATAATGTAGTCTAGCCTTATCAGTTACAGGCAATATGCGGTAACGCTACTCAAGTGAGAGTTATACAATGATTATCATTTCCCCCATTACTTCATCGGTAATGTTCAAATTTATTTCGCTGAATACGATGAATGCCATCAGTTTTTCTTCCAACGATATAACGAAACAGCATTTATGAGACAAATATTTGTTTCGTCTGTTCACTATGCTACATGTTAGTCACTCTATTAATCATTTGATAATTGTCTTGTGAAATTGAACCAGTTACTCAATAAATACGCCTTTGCAAACATAGTAGACATACATCAGACGGTTCCTGTAGAAGGATTTGCTCTGGTTGCTTATGAAATGATATAATCTGATTATACAGTTTATGCCGTTGTCAACAAACATTCCGTCATTCATATGTAACCGTAAACGTTCCCTTTATCAATATTTATATAAATTTATTCATGGTAAATGATCAATAGGAAGACCATCTAGAGCATGACCTGATCAATTAAGAGATGTTCCTCTGTCGCCCCGTACTTACTTCTCAGTGTTGTTATTATGTTCTGGCCCTTCGGGATCATTAGTTTTAATGTTATTAGTTTTGAAAAATGAATACTGCTGAAGCCGGTGCTAGGGGGCGTGAGTAGTGTTGCACTTTTAATTACTACTCATGAACAGACAATAAAAACGAGTCTGCAATTTTCTCTTTTTGTATTTCGAAGGATCACCCATTTTCAGAATTTATCTTCATGAAAGCAATATTGAACTATGATTCTCTTCTATTGACAGTTTTGCTAGATGTGATATCACAATGGCCCACTGGATTTGAATAACATACTACTGTATAATAATTTGCATAACGTAAACCATATTGGGTAAATGAATGTTTTACCAGATATAAACAATGTTTTTCAGCAACATTGACCGCCAGATGTAAGGATCAGTTTCGATGCCTGTCATCCAAGGTGTGCATTCCTTTGAGTCAGATCTGTGACGGCATCCCACAATGTCCATTCGAAGATGATGAAAAGAATTGTGATTTCCATTGTCACAACAAATGCACCTGCAGTTTGTATTCGGCCCAATGTCTTGGAAACAATTTTACATTGCTAGACTTCAGTGAGCTTGCATCAACAGTTCGAATATTAAATGTGAGCGGGAGTCTAATGTTCACAAACAGAATATTAGTTATACCAAAGTTATTTCCTTTTCTCGTCAAATTCCTTGTACGTGGTTGTGGCATCGTATCTGTAACAGAGCAAACGTTCCTAAATGCGATTAATATAAAATACCTGGACCTGAGCTTCAATAAACTCAAGACTATCACAAATAAAATGTTCACTGGACTCGAACGTCTCGAAGTACTGAAACTTGAAGGAAATTATTACATAGAGAGTATACAACCAAGATCGTTCCAGATGTTTTCTCAATTGTCCTCGCTGTCTATTACTAGGACAAAGTTGAGCGATATTAAACCTGGTACATTTTGGGGACTGAATGTTAGTACTTTGGATATTTCATACAATCAAATCACTAAGCTTAACAGGGGCTCTTTCAATAAATTGTCTGCAAAGAAAATCAATTTCGAGGGAAATGAGATCGATATATTTGACGATGATATATTTGCTGGAATAGATACACTGACAAATATCCGTTCTCCGTCATTCAAATTTTGTTGTATAAAACCACAGTCGTTATCCAATGCAAACTGTACTCCGCACCAAGACGAATTTTCCTCATGTGAAGATTTAATGCGCAACCCTATCCTACAGACTCTTGTGTGGGTTCTAGGAGCAGCTGCTATTGCAGCAAATGCAAGCACAATCTTTTATCGTTTGTGTTATAATAGATCCAGTTTGGCGAAAGGGTTTGGAGTTTTTGTTACTAACTTAGCAGCGTCTGATTTCCTGATGGGTGTCTACATGATTATCATAGCCATTGCGGATCTGGCATTCCGGAACAGGTATTGTTCATTAAACCTCTTGTAAACGGTTAACGTTTATGATGTAATTAATAGCTATTTTGTATGTAACTTTTAACCCTTCGCTTGCTGTTCACGTCATTATACCTGTAAATAATAAAATCCCTGATGAGACAGCTCCTGCAGGAGCTGTCACATCAGGCTCTGCACTATTTACAAGTTGATTGTGCGATCAGTGCACTCCACAGTAGTATATTTGTAGACAGTGAAGATATATGTATATGTAATTATACAACAGGACATAGGTAAAAAAGGAGACATGTATTCTAAAGTTCAGCAAGAGAAGGGTTAAAGAACAAATACGCGAGTGTTGATTAATGTCCGTTTCTGCTTAATATAGGCAAATTTTACAGAACTCTCTGTATACAGGGATACAGAGAATCCAGGGCGCCAAATCCTACTCTTTTTATCTACAGATGTTCTCTTTTTCTTTTAGATACCCGTCGTAAAGCACTTATACATTGGCCCCATAGTCTTGCCCGAATGACTTGGTCCGGGGTTGAACCCAGAACCCTGATATTGTAGTCGAGCGTGTTAACCACACGCACACGTCCGCCGGTATCTAATGATATAAAATCTATCCATTATTTTTGCATTCCATGACGGGTACAGTCGATTGTAGTACGTCTATGATGTAATAAATAGCTATTTTCATACATAGTTCATCGTCGTTTTGTTTTAATAAAAAATAGACAAATTCCATTAATGCCATTTAATAACCAGGGCAAAGTATATTTCGCATAACTGTCCTGTGTCATTTCGACACAGGGTGATTTGCGTTTGTACAAATTAATACTTTTTATTTTGAATTACAGATATTTTAGGATGGATGATTACTGGAGAAACAGCGGATGGTGTAACTTAGCGGGCGTTTTAGCAACAGTCTCGTCCGAGGCTAGTGTTCTGTTCATGTGTCTAATCACGCTGGACAGAATTCTTGTGATAAAGTACCCATTTGGACAGTGGAGGCTGGGTACCAGGGTAACTAAGATCACAACGATAGTCAGCTGGGCGATTGCCTGGATCATCGCCCTTGTTCCAATCTTTATTGAAGATTATTTTCAGGGGCAGTTTTACGCAACTTCCGGTGTGTGTCTAGCGCTGCCATTAACACATCGCCGACCACCTGGATGGCTATACTCTTTCCTTATTAATATTGGACTGAACTTTGCAGCATTCATACTGATAGCTATAGGACAACTTGTAATATATCTTGAAATCAGAAAGACATCGAAGCGTATGAAGAAGGTCAGGTCCCAGAGGCGAAACGATATCAGGATTGCGAAGAACCTGGTGCTTGTTCTTTCGACGGATTTCCTCTGTTGGTTCCCGATTGGACTTATGGGTATGAAAGTTTTATTCACAAATATATGTTTATTACCGTAATTTATCTTAGTATAGCCATTCAATTTTTTATTTGACTTTTATAAAAACATTGAAAGTGACTCCTTGACGCCTAGCTATCGTTATCTACAAGACAATGTTTCGTCAGTTGTTTATTAATATTTGCACTATTTATCCTTAATTCATTATCTGAAGGCTATTTTAGACCAAACCGTTTTGACTAAATCTGAATATGAGCATTGACTAAAAAAGGAAAATGTCAGAAAATGCCATAATTATGACTATGAAATTAATGTTTTATCATAATGCTTTCCAAAATTGGCATTTACAGAGGCGTTAAATGGCATCAGTATGAGGGAATGGATTAAATATGATGTTAGAGTGTGCAACAGTTTGGATCGGGATGAGGTACCGAGTTACCCGCGTTTCATCTGGATCCAAACACTTTGAGTAGGTTTATTTCTTAATGGACAGTTTCCGTGCATCTAATCCGTTATATATGTGTTATGTCATACAGCTATAATGGCGGCGAATGGACATGTCATCCCTGGAGAAACCTACGCCTGGACAGCTGTACTGATTGTTCCTATTAACGCAGCTTTGAACCCCTTTCTATATACTTTGTCTGCCGTGATGCATCAAAAGGTTCGTTTTTGCGCAACTTAATACTACTCATGACATAACAGGTTGAAACCTCGATATTTGGATGATATCTTCAACACGGATAATCCTTTCTTTGATTTTATTATTTCTTCTATATACCAAAACAGTACTTAAATTGAATAAAGCCGACATTTATGCATTTTTTCCTGATCTAGATTTTAAAATGGACAATGAAAGTATTTCTTCTAAAATTTATGAGAAAGGTTGTGATTTTTTAAATTGTAAATTTCTCCGTACTCCATCTTACGGGGTTTACATATCTCAACTTATTCGTTCCCTAGAGCTTGTTCTCCTGTTGACAACTTTAACAGTCTAAATCTCTTTTTAACTGAACATCTGCTTAGGCAAATATATAGATATTATAAACTAAGGAAATAATTTACATTCTCTAAATTTTACCATCGAAATCTCTCGTATTGGCAAGTATAAATAGAATTTTAAGGCACTCCTGCGACACAGTATTTCACATCCGAAATTGATTTACAAACTTCGTAAAAGTATTGGACAAACCCATGTTCGCACTTTGTTCACATAAAACATGTTCAAAATCATTAAAAAAGGATATGATCCTATAGTGCTACAATATCCTGCATGTGTGTTTGTCAATCCTTTTACAGTTGGTAAACACGCTGTCCTCGTTTCATGTACGCCGACAGGAAAGCTTACAAAATGTTAGTATTAAATGGTGTCGAAGAGAACATATTGAGTCTAATGCTCTTTCTAATTGGAAAAAAAACTAATTTTTGATATAATTGACAAACGCATTTCTTTTTATAGCTCTAACAAACACCTTCGTCCACCTAAACCTAGAATTTGTTTTAGACTTATGAAAAGGGTATACAGGATTTCCATTCAAAATACGTTTTTGTTCCTGCTGATAAGGCATCGAATAATGTGATTATTATTTGACGATTACATTATATCGATGTCTTGAAGCAGGAAATTATTAATACCAAGTCATACATTTCAGTAATTACTGACGAAAAGACCATCGTTTCAGAACATGTCAAAACGTGTTGGTGTTTTCTGTGTTCATTTCGTGTGTGTGCGTTTGGGTGTGTGGTTGTGTGTGTGTGTGTGTGTGTGTCATGCTGTCTATCGGTGTTTTGGTGGTGGTTGCGTCTTGCATGTGGCTTTGCCTGCTTGACTTTACTACTTTTCCATTCCAACAATGTATTGGTTACCAAAACTACATAAAAAACATATAAAGCGTGTTTCATTGCAAATTCTAGCTCCTATACAACTACCAAATTGTCTATACTTTTGATTTCTTATTTAACGAAGTTAAAAGAACCTGTAAAATTCCACTGTGATAAGACGTATGAACATTCTGGAATAAATCTCTTCTGGTCTATTAAGACCTCTTCAGAAGTCTTAAACAAACTTAGGAACGAAAGGTATCTTGCATCCACTGTAAGAACGTACGATTTTTCTACTTTATACACAACTCTTCCTCATATTTTAATTAAAGATAAACTGATTAACATAATCCAGAAAGTATTTGCCCGGGAAAAAACATCATTTCTGGCATGTAATGCTGAAAAAAACCTTCTTTAGTGACGAGCAAATGAAATATTACACCCATTGGACTTGCTCAGAAGTTTGCGAATCACTAACCTTTCTTTTGGATAACATGTTTGTACGTTATGGGAATGCTATATACCATCAGGTAATTGGTATTCCTATGGGTACGAATTGTGCACCACTTGTCGCAGATTTGTTTTTGTACTGCTTCGAGAGAGATTTCATGTTACGTTTGAATCCACAATCACAAGAAGATGTTATAAAAGCCTTCAATGAAACTTCACGGTATGATATTGGATGATATTTTTAACTTAGATAACCCTTTCTTTGATACTCTGATTCCTACAATTTATCCCTAATAACTCAAATTGAATAAAGCTAACCCGTCCGACAATTGTACAGCTTTTCTTGATCTAGACCTTAAAATTGATAATGGAATTATTTCTTCTAAATTATATGACAAAAGAGATGATTTTGATTTTAATATTGTAAATTTCCCTCATCTTGACGGAGATGTTCCCCGCACCCCATCTTACGGGGTTTATATATCTCAACTTATTCGTTTTGCTAGAGTTTGTTCATCTATTGACGATTTTAACAGTCGAAATCTCATTTTAACTGAAAAGCTGCTTAAGCAAGGATATAGATACCATAAACTAAGAAAATCTTTCTCTAATTTTCGCTTATTGGCAAGTAACAATGTAATCTCAATGCCCTTCTGCGACACGGGGTTTCACATCCTGACTTTTATGGTGATGTGATTTACAAACTTCGTAAAGTTATTGGACATACCCATTTTCTCACTTTGTTCATCAAATATGTTAAAAAACTCATTAAAAGGGATATGATCCTATAGTACTACAACATACTGCATGTTTGGTTGTCAACCCTTTCACGCTGGCCTCTTTGCATGTACGCCGACAAGAAAGGTTTAGTACTCTATGAAGGCGACCTCTTAAATCCAGAAACGGAGAGAAGAAGTCAGATATCTGTACTATTTCGTTTTTCTCGTACCCTTTATTACTTTTATATAGTTACTCTGTTTGTTCACTTTAATGCGTTTTGCATGCACTTTACGACTGTATTTGCGATCGCGGTTGTTGTAGAGTTACAGTGTTTGTTTTTATACGCCCACCTAATATAGGTGGTCGTATATTGGCGTGACCCTGTCCGTCCGTCCTCTCGTGCGTTCGTTCGTCCGTCAACATTTTGCTTGTCCGCAATTTTCTCGGAAAACTATTTGACAGATAATAATGAAACTTCACACAAATGTTTAATGCATCAATATCTGAAGATGAGTTGATTCTGAGGTTCATTTGATTTTTTCGTTTCAGAGTTATGGCCCTTGTCCTTAAAAAATAATGCAAATACATGCAAATAGTTTGTCCGCTGTTTTCTGGGAAAACTATTTGAGAAATATTAATGAAACTTCGCACAAATGTTAAATGCATCAATATCCGAAGCTGAGTTGATTCTGAGGTTCATTTAATGTTTCGTTTCAGAGTTATGGCCCTTGTACTTAAAAACAAATGCAAATACATGCAAATAGTTTGTCCGCTGTTTTCTGGGAAAACTATTTGAGAGATATTAATGAAACTTCGCACAAATGTTTAATGCATCAAGATCTGAAGCCGATTGATTCTGAGGATCATTTGATTTTTCGTTTCAGAGTTATGACCCTTGTCCTTTCTGAAGCTGAGTTGATTCTGAGGTTCATTTGATTTTTCGTTTCAGAGTTATGGCCCTTGTCCTTAAAAAATAATGCAAATACATGCAAATAGTTTGTCCGCTGTTTTCTGGGAAAACTATTTGAGAAATATTAATGAAACTTCACACAAATGTTAAATGCATCAATATCCGAAGCTGAGTTGATTCTGAGGTTCATTTAATTTTTCGTTTCAGAGTTATGGCCCTTGTACTTAAAAACAAATGCAAATACATGCAAATAGTTTGTTCGCTGTTTTCTGGGAAAACTATTTGAGAGATATTAATGAAACTTCGCACAAATGTTTAATGCATCAAGATCTGAAGCCGATTGATTCTGGGGATCATTTGATTTTTCGTTTCAGAGTTATGACCCTTGTCCTTTCTGAAGCTGAGTTGATTCTGAGGTTCATTTAGTTTTTCGTTTCAGAGTTATGGCCCTTGTCCTTAAAAAATAATGCAAATACATGCAAATAGTTTGTCCGCTGTTTTTTTGGGAAAACTATTAGAGAGATATTAATGAAACTTCACACAAATGTTTAATGCATCAAGATCTGAAGCTGATTTGATTCTAAGGATCATTTAATTTTTCGTTTCAGAGTTATGGCCTTGTCCTTAAAAAATAATGCAAATATATTAATGAAACTTAACACAAATATTTAATGCATCAAGATCTGAATGGAAAGTAGTAAAGTCAAGCAGGCAAAGCCACATACAAGACGCAACCACCACCAAAACACCGATAGACAGCATGACACACACACCCACACACAACCACACACCCAAACGCACACACACACACGAAATGAA
The DNA here is from genome assembly GCA_963576725.1 of Azorinus chamasolen. Lineage (NCBI taxonomy): Eukaryota > Metazoa > Mollusca > Bivalvia > Cardiida > Solecurtidae > Azorinus > Azorinus chamasolen. Next base: position 20,626,775 of record OY755241.1, on the reverse strand, counting down.
CACAGAAAACACCAAAAGACACACAAGAACCAGAGACAAACGTTCCACACACGAACAAAATCACAAGCACAAAGACGCAAGGCAAACAAAAGGAAGGGTGACAAAGAGAGTACCGCCTTGGCACGGTCAGTAGCAAAAACCCCACTGGGGGTTTAAACCGGTTTACGGACGTACTAACCTCACACGTCTCTCAAAGTCACCCTAGCTTTACAAATATTGTAAATAAAGGTATCCCCGCTGGACTTACCCACAACATAGACGACGGTGAATACAGGACAACATGTAAATCATAGCATAATAACTGTGACAATCCGTCAAATATGTACTCAATGACTTTGCTGAAGTCAGAGCACCTGCAGGTAAGCCGTTAAGGGCACGACAGGGAAAAAGTAATACATGAGTCTGGTAAGCTCATCCTGTATCCAAGTTTAAGAGTATACCATCATAGAGTACTACCCTCGTCCTGCCATCGTGGAAGCAAAGAGGGAAGCATAGCTACCGACTGTAAAAGGGTCGATAACCAAACATGCAGTGCGTTGCAATATAATAGGATCATAACCTTTCTTTTTAAATGTTTTAATGCGTTTTATAAACAAATCATGAAAATGGATATGACCCCGAATTTTCCTAAGTTTGTAGATAACATCCCCATAAAATTCTGGAAGAGAAATGCCTTGTCGCAGTAACGTCCGTAGATTGCAATTATATTTACTAATGAGGGGTACATTTCGATAATAAAATTTAGAAAAAGTTTTCCGAAGTTTGTGATATCTGTAACCTTGTTTAAGAAGTTTATCAGTTACGTCTGTTAAAATCTTCAAGCAAAGAACAGGCTCGGGCAAACCTAATAAGTTGAGAAATATAAACCCCATAAGATGTAGAACGTGGCACATCTCCATCTAGAAAAGGATAATTAACAATTTTAAAATTAAAATCTTCTCTTTTATCGTATACTTTGGACGAAACTTTATCATTTGTAATTGAAAGATTCAAATCTAAAAATGAAGCATTTATGTCAGATTGATTAGCTTTGTTTAATGACAGCTCTTTTGGGTAAATTGAAAAAATCATAGTATCAAAATAAGGATTATCTAAATTCAAAATATCGTCTAAATACCTTGAAGTTTTATTAAAAGCATTAACAATATCGGTCTGTGTATCAGGTTTTAAGCTAAGCATAAAATCCCTCTCGTAGCAATACAAAAACAAATCTGCAACAAGAGGGGCACAATTTGTACCCATGGGTATCCCCATAACACACAAATATATTATCTAAAAGAAAGGTAAGAGATCTACAAACATCAAGGCAAGCCCACATTGTGTAATGTTCAACTTCTGAATTCGAAAAGAATGAACGTTGAACATTACAAGCAATGAACATTATGTTTTCTCTGGCAAAGGTTTTTTCTATTAATAAACCGGTTTAAACCCCCAGTGGTGTTTTTGCTGCTGACCGTGCCAAGGCGGTACTCTCTTTGTCACCCTTCCTTTTGTTTGCCTTGCGTCTTTGTGCTTGTGGTTTGTTCATGTTGTGGAACGTTTGTCCCTGGTTCTTTTGTGTCTTTTGGTGTTTTCTGTGTTCATTTCGTGTGTGTGTGTGTGTGTGTGTGCGTTTGGGTGTGTGGTTGTGTGTGTGTGTGTGTCATGCTGTCTATCGGTGTTTTGGTGGTGGTTGCGTCTTGCATGTGGCTTTGCCTGCTTGACTTTACTACTTTTCCATTAATAAGTTTATCCTTTATAAGATGGTGAGGTAGAGTAGTATAGAGTGTAGAGAAATCATAAGAGCTCAGTAAAGAAATGTTATACTGTTCATTTTCAAGTTTTGTTAAAACATCATTTGAATTTTTTATGGACCAAAAAACATTAATACCAGAATTTTCATATATTTTATCACAGTTGCATTTTACATGTTCTTTGATCGTAGTAAGACAGGACGTCAAAAGTATAGATAATTTAGTAGTGGTACAACAGCTAGAGTTGGCAATAAAACGCGCCTTATAAGGGTTTTTATGTAGTTTCGGAATCCAGTACAAAGTAGAAAGTTTATGTTCTTTTATGTTAGGACCAGACTTAAAATTATTGCACATCTTTACATGTTCCGAGACTAAATCTTTTTCAGGTGTTTGAACTGTTATATAAGTTTTTGAATCAGTTAGCTCTTTCTTTAAAACATCAACATAATACAATCTTCAAATAATGATTACATTGTTTGATGCCTTGTCAGCAGGAACAAGAACATAATCTGAATGAAAATTATGAGTCGATACTGAGGTTCATTTAAATTGTCGTTTCAGAGTTATGGCCCTTTTACTTAAAAACAATACAAATATATGCATACAATTTGTCCGCTATTCTCTGGGGAAACTATTTAACAGATATTAATGAAACTTCACACAAATGTTTAATGTATCAAGATCTGAAGCTTAGTTGATTTTTCGTTTCAGAGTTATGGCCCTTGTCCTTAAAAAATAATGCAAATACATGCAAATAATTTGTCGGCTGTTTTCTGGGAAAACTGTTTGAGAGATATTAATGAAACTTCATACAAATTTTAATGCATCAAGATCTGAAGCTGTGTTGATTCTGAGGATCATTTAATTTTTCGTTTCAGAGATATGGCCCTTTTACTTAAAAATAATACAAATATATGCATATAGTTTGTCCGCTGTTTTCTGGGGAAAACAATTTGAGAGATATTAATGAAACTTCACACAAATGTTTAATGCATCAAAATCTGAAGCTGAGTTGATTCTGAGGATCATTTGATTTTTCGTTTCAGAGTTATGGCCCTTGTCCTTAAAAAATAAAGCAAATACATGCAAATAGTTTGTCCGCTGTTTTCTGGGAAAACTATTTGGGAGATATTAATGAAACTTCGCATAAATGTTTAATGCATCAAGATCTGAGGCTGAGTCGATTCTGAGGTTCATTTGATTTGTCGTTTCAGAGTTATGGCCCTTTTACTTAAAAATAATACAAACATATTCATATAGTTTGTCCGCCGGTTTCTGGTAAAACTGTTTGGCAGATATTAATGAAACTTCACACACATGTCTAATGCCTCAAGACCTGAAGCTAAATCAATTCTGAGGATCGTTTGATTTGTCGTTTCGGAGTTATGTCCCTTGCACTCAAAATAAATAATGCCAGGATGGCCATAACTTTTTCATTTGAAATGATATTTACTTCATTTTTTATATGGTTAAACCTAAATATCAATTTTCACAATATATTGCGGGGGTTTTGATAAGTCATTTTATTCTAAAGTTATGGTCCTTGAACTTTGTGTGTTCGTTGCTTTGTTTGTCTGTCAACATTTAGTTTGTCTGTTGTTTTCTGGGAAAACTATTAAAATGATATAAATGAAACTTAGTCCGTAAACCGGTTTAAACCCCCAGTGGTGTTTTTGCTGCTGACCGTGCCAAGGCGGTACTCTCTTTGTCACCCTTCCTTTTGTTTGCCTTGCGTCTTTGTGCTTGTAATTTGTTCATGTGCGTAACGTTTGTCTCTAGTTCTTGTGTGTCTTTTGGTGTTTTCTGTGTTCATTTCGTGTGTGTGTGTGCGTTTGGGTGTGTGGTTGTGTGTGTGTCATGCTGTCTATCGGTGTTTTGGTGGTGGTTGCGTCTTGCATTTGGCTTTGCCTGCTTGACTTTATGAGCTTACAAGACTCATGTATTACTTTTTCCCTGGCGTGCCGTTAACGGCTTACCTGCAGGTGCTCTGACTTCAGCAAAGTCATTGAGTACATATTTGACGGATTGTCACAGTTATTATGCTATGTTTTACATGTTGTCCTGTGTTCACCGTCGTCTATGTTGTGGGTAATCCAGCGGGGATACCTTTATTTACAATATTTGTAAAGCTAGGGTGACTTTGAGAGAAGTGTGAGGTTAGGACGTCCATAAACCGGTCTAAACCCCCAGTGGTGTTTTTGCTACTGACCATGCCAAGGCGGTACTCTCTTTGTCACCCTTTTGTTTGCCTTGCGTCTTTGTGCTTGTGATTTGTTCATGTGTGGAACGTTTGTCCCTGGTTCTTGTGTGTCTTTTGGTGTTTTCTGTGTTCATTTCGTGTGTGTGTGTGTGTGTGTGTGTGTGTGTGTTTGGGTGTGTGGTTGTGTGTATGTGTGTCATGCTGTCTATCGGTGTTTTGGTGGTTGTTGCGTATTGCATGTGGCTTTGCCTGCTTGACTTTACTACTTTTCCAGTTACTACTTTTCCATTAACACAAATGTTTTAAGCAACAAAATCTGAAGCTGAGTTTATTTTGATGTTCATTCAGTTTGTCTTAACAGAGTTATGGCTGTTGCACTTTACAAAAATCTGCAAATATGTGGATCAGCTAACTTTTTTATTTAATAAGATATTCACTTCAATTTTTTTTACAAATAGTATCACCTTAATATGGAAATCAAGATCTGAAGAACAGATTAGAAAATGTCAACACTTATAAGGCATGTTGAATCAGAGAAAGTTTTGTAAGTGGCCTATTATGTACCGTATGCGGTACTTTTGTTTAGGGTGGGGATAGAATAAGTGTGAGGTTAGGCGCCCATAAACCGGTTTAACCCCCAGTGACTTTTGTCACTGACCGTTCCAAGGCGGTACTTCCATCTCCCCCCTATTGTATGTTTGTTTTGTCTTTGTGCGCCTCTTGATGTTTTTATGGTTATGTACTTTTGTTGTTTCCTTGTGTTTCTGTTCGGGAGACTGTTCTGTATGTGGTGTTTCCTGCATGGCTCATTTTGTACTTTTAGTACTCGATGACGATGCCCTGTAAAATCCGGAAATGGAAGGAGGACGTCGGATCTCGTGTTTGTCGTGACCTTTTCGAATTTTCTACAGTTACTCTTTGCAGCTCAGTCACTGAATACAAAAGCGATAGGTGGATCCAATTTGTTTTACTTAAATATATTTTCGTTTTACATACAATATATTACTGTATGTAACCCTCTACAACCGCGAAGGCAAATACAGTGTTAAAGTGCATGTAAAACGAAAACATTTAAGTGAAGCAAACTGTATCCACCTATCGCTAGTGTACTGAATGATTGAGCTGCAAAGAGAGTAATTGTAGTAAAATAATAAAGGATACGACAAAAACGAGTACAAATATAAGACGTCCTCCTTCCGTTTCCGGATTTAAAAGGTCGCTTTCATAGATTATTAAACATTCTTGTCAGCGTTCTTGCAAAGAGGGCAGCGTGATTGCCAGCTGTAAAAGGGTTGACAACCAGACGTGCATTACTCGTATGTTGTAGTATGATAGGATCACACCCCTTTTTAATGAATTATTAACGTATTTAGTGAACAAAGTGAGAAAATGACCAATAATTTTACGAAGTTTGTTAATCACATCACCGTACAATTCAGGATGTGAAATACCGTGTCGCAGGAGTGCCTTACGATTACATTTGTACTTTCCAATAAGTGAGGGATTTGACGCTTTTAGCTAGATATCTGGATGTTTATTGATATATGATTAATTGTTTATCTACAACAAACGTAGAACAAAGTCAGAGTATTAGATCGTATTACCGTAGTCTGTTCCTACTGCTTTCAGAAACGAATGATAGCTTATCAAATCCATAGTATACATGTTTGAGCGTGCGTGACCCAGTAGCCTACATGAAATCGTTATTGTAGGGCTTATGCAATAAGGCTTATACACACTGTAATTATATAACGAGTAGTTGATAACAATGACATATTGTGCTTTTTCAGACTTCGTCTATCACAAGTAACACAAAAGACGACACTACGTATAAAGGTCGGTATTCCTGATTTCACGAAAGTCCTTAGCCCCATGCATATTCATACAAGATTTAATATTGTTTAGCTGCATTTGAACACAAGAACTAGGAGGATCACCACTAGAAGGATATCAAATAAACAAAGCAGACGCTGATCAGGTAACTCTGACCTGGGTCTACTCTGTTTGCAAAGATGTATAAATGTGTATCTATGGAGTAAAGGGTTAAGTAGTTACTTTTATTTCGTGAGCAGTTTTCTAATGATCCCGAAAAACTAGACAATATAAGAACACTGAGAATGAAGAACGAGGCGCCACACACGCATTTAACACTTGCATTTATGAAGTACATGCGTTCTGAAAGTAGAAGATCCTTCGGAAGCAAAAGCAGCCATGCAAAAAACAGAAAAATTCAGATTTGGTGTTATTGAGTTTACTTCCTTCATATTACGCGTTTTCACGCATTTGCAAACAGAGTAGACCCAGACCAGACGGCGTTTATAGGAGCCGTTTGATCAGGGTCTGCTCTGTTTGCTCTGTTTGCTTATGGAATTTGATATATCTGTTTATTTACACTATAAAATACCTATAATGTTTCATCTTCTCTATTTCATTATACGTATTTTGTCCATGATTATCCAGTAGGCATTGGAATTTTGAATTGACATAGATCAGAGAAAGGGTTAAAGTCATTTAGCTTACTTAACCCTTCGCTTGCTATTCACGTCAATATACCTGTAAATAGTGAAGACCCGGATGAGACAGCTCCTGTAGGAGCTGTCTCTTCAGGGTCTGCGCTATTTGCAAGTTGATTGTGCAACCAATGCACTCCACAGCAGTGACTGCATAGCGAAATACCTGTACACAGTGAAGATATATGTAATTATACAACAGGGCATGGGTAAAAAGGAGAAATGTGTTTTAAAATTCAGCAAGAGAATGGTGAAAGGGTTATAAGCGATACAGACGAAAAGATCACAGAATAATAACAGTGTGACATCAAACTCGTGCAAAATAAACACATGCAAAAATCCCAGGTGGTTTACACGCATAACAACTTTCTTGCATTAGCAGTACACACAAATAGACCAAAACAAAATTTACAAGACTGAAAAGGGGACAACAACAGTCAAAAAGGGAAAGCAAAAATTCTGAAGGGTGGTGATCCCCCGAAAGCAAACATTGCAACACAAAAAAGAGAACATTGCAGACTCGGTTTTATTGAGTCTGTTCATGAGCAGTAATTGAAAATGCAATACTGCTCACGCCCCCTAGCACCAGCCACACACAAAATGACGTGGCATCAAACATCATCAAACACGAAACACTCAATTACAAGACCATAGCGTACACTGTTTAACCCATTCCCTCATATTGACGACTTTTGACGACTCTGTAAAAGTCACTTTGTGAAACCATTGTGATAAATAGAGCATTTGCTCCTATAGCAGCAAATGCTCTATTTATCACAATGGTTTCAAACTATAAAATTCTGAAATTTTCCTTTTCTCCAGTTAATGCTCCTTTTCGGTAGATTTATTCAAAGAGGTTGTATCTAAAAATAGCCTATGAGGGAATGGGTTAATCAGGCACAGGTAGCACGGTTATTAGTAGTATGATTTAACATTAGATAATGCAAAAGGTAATCATATATTGATAGGCTACATAATCTGTGTAGTTCCCTATTAATTGTCTCTTCAAGAAGATATTTCATGGTCAGTAATGTTAGATTCATTAAGGTCATCTTTATCCCAGTAATTGTGTTATAATCAGCATATACGTATACCTTTGCTGATGTCTTTAAGATATGAAAATGTTAAACATAAGTGGCTTGAGGATATTGATTTGCGGGACACGTTTCGAATTTTCAACCCATTGACTGTGGCAGTCACATAGTTTGACAACCTGGTTTCTAGCTTACATGTAGTTCTCTAACAGTAATGCTGCAAAGTCTGCCTGGCTATATGCGTTGAGTTTTCTTTCAGTTATTAATGTATGTGGCAGATAATCAAAGTCATTGCGCTAGTCAATTAGTATGACTGCGACATATCAGTTTCTGTCTGAATCAGCTTTTCGGTCCCCCAGTAGCCTCAATAGTGTCGCAGACAAAACATTGTCAGTAAAACCATTTTAAAAGAAGAATCACACCGACAGCTCAAAACCTTTAAAGATAGTGAGGAGAATAATGACACCATGATAATTTGTCTTAAGGAAGGGTTCATTCATTTTAAGGATAAAGGAAAGATTTACCCGTTTTAGAGTGCAAGAGAACACAAATTTTCCAAAACAAAATTTAATTACCGTTAAGTGTTCTTGCCAGATTCACCAAACATCTGTACAAGCATTGGTAGTCGATTATCTCGCTGTTTTGGATCAAGTGACTTCAATAGTTTGCAATTTAGTTTCTCTGTTCGCATTGCTGTTTTTGCTTCCTAAGGATATCCTACCTTCAGAATGTATGCGCATATGGAGTATATCTACATGTTTAAGATGAAAGGTACTAACATCTGGGGGGCTCATCTTAATACAGAGCAAAAGATAACGGCGCGCACTCAAATACTCAAATCGGCATTTCTTAACCAAACCTTATGTTGTAACCACTCTATAGAGTGGTCACAGCATAGGGTTTGGTGGGGGAAATAATGAAGTTATTCTTGAAAATGTTTTAATGTACGCATCTTATCTGGACCTCTGTTAATAGTTACCACCCTATAATATTTGTCATTAATATGTACCGAATTCTGTAAGTCCATATAGTTGTTTGCAACATTTACAGACAAATCATTTATTAGATTGCAAACTGATGTTTTGTCTGACACTAAACTGTTAATTTCGTTTAGTACTGTTTTTGCTTTGGACGTGATAATAAGAACGGTTGTTTGTGTGTACATGTAACAGCTTCTAGAAACGAAAAGCAGAACGCATTGAGAACGTGTTTGACATTTACCGCAATCGTTTGTATCTGTCGTTAAACTATTTCGAAAGTAAGCTTACATTAATCATACAGTGAATAATACGTCCTTACAGATTCCAAAATCCAATGCAATCTTGACGCTGATGTACCAGCTATACCGGACGCTGTTGTAACAGCCAAACCAGACACTCATGTACCATCTATACCGGACACACCTGTATCAGCCATACTGGACGCTGTTGTACCAGCTATACCGAACACTCCTGTACCAGCCATATCGGACACTCCTGTACCAGCTATACCGGACACTCCCGTACCACCTATATTGGACACTCCTGAACCAACAACACTTGACCTAACAACAGTACCAATTTTCAGATCACTTGCTGATATACCGTCTGACCAAATCAGCTTTAAATCGAAGGAAGTTCTGTCCACTTACATTGTCATTGCTAGAACTATGAACATTTTGCATGAGAACAACTTTGTGTTTGGAGGTTTTAGCATTGGAAATATATTGTACGACACCAGGAGCGGAATGGTAAGATATACAATAGCTCTAAGTGCATGAGTGGATGAGCAAAACCCTTTAGCATTTTAACTTTTAACATGTTGTATATACATGTACATTTACGGGTTTTCGTCGTGGTGCTGTCCGGGCTGTTGTGTGTTTTGTATGCGGTGTTTCCTGCATGACACATACCTGTACTTCTCATGGCTGTATGAGCTGTCTGAATGGTGTGTGGTTTCCCGATGCAGTTATATCTATACCATTGCCAAAACGTCCTATGTGTATGCTCTTAAGCGTAGATCAAGTCATTTGTGTCGAATACAGTAACTCGCAGTGCATGTGTGAGTTGAGTTAAACCCTTTACTATATAATAATTCTGGTCACTCCATGGCAAACTGGGCAGACCACGATCAGACGGCACTTGCAATTTTAAAGATCTGATTATACAGGTTTTGTCATTGCTAAATCGTCCTATATTGGTATACATTCTGGTGTTCAAAGCGTTGATCAATTCATTTGTGTCGAATTGTTGGCGAGTTTCAACTTTTCGACTATATGCACCACCCTTCTGAATTTTTACAGGGTATACAGTCGCATATTTCCACAAAATAACCACCAACAAATATGTATTACCTATATACCGCCGTTTGAAGAAAAGTACTATAGTATTACAACATACTGAATGTCTGGTTGTCAACCCTTTTAAGCTGGCATTCACGCTACCCTCTTTTCTTGTACGCCGACAAGAAAGGTTTAGTACTTTATGAAGTAAGCTCTTAAATCAGGAAAATGGAGGAGGACGTCGGATCTTTGTACTGGTTTATGTCGTACTCTTTATTACTTTTCTACAGTAAGACTGTTTGCAGCGCCATCATTGAGTACACTAGCGATAGGTGGATATAGTTTGTTTCACTCAAATATGTTTTCGTTTTACTTGCTCTTTACCACTGTATTTGCCTTCGCGGTTGTTGTAGAATAGTCGGAGGGGGTACGTTTATTTACAGTTTGTCTTTTAGGGTGGGTGTGGAATAAGTGTGAGGTCAGGCGCCCCTAAACCGGTTTAAATACCCAGTGACTATTGTTACTGGCCGTTCCAAGGCTGTACTTCCACCTTTCCCCTATTGTTGGTTGGTTTTGTCTTTGTGCGTCTCTTTATGTTTTTTGTTATTTATGTACATTGACTGCTGTGTTTTCTTGGGTTGCTGTTCGGGCAGCTGTTTGTTCTGTATGTGGTGTTTCCTGCATGACTCATATTTGTACTTTTTATTGAAAACGATATAGGCCTTTCGAGGCAAGTGGCTGCTTAATGCAGGGTCAACGGCATGCAGAAAACTCCTTATGTAGCTTCATGTATGTCTTTCATCAGCATTAAGCAACCAACTGTCTTAAAGACTGGAATTGACACTAATTTGAACTTAAGGGTTGTTTTCTGTATATTGTTTACTATGTTTAACGTCTTTATTCGGTAAACAAAAATTATTACACTTTTGAGTTACGCTTAAAACATACACGTTATTACAGAGAACGGACTTCAATGAATTGTTTCCTGATGCGTAGTGTTAACAGAGCATTTAATTTTATACTCCTTATTATGCTGTGTGCGTTTGATTGTACTTCAGATCCGAGTATGCCAACAAGTTCCAAAGGGAGCTGTTTCCGAGCTCGACAAAGAAAAGGATATTTATGATGTTGGGCGTGTAATGGAGCACATGTTGAAGTCAACAAATTCTTCTCCGTAAAGTTAGGAAATGGGCTTACACTAGTGTGTAAAAGGAAACTGGACCATTATAAATGATTCAAACTAAACTAAAGGTTTTAAGTTCATATTTGTAGTTAAAACTTTCCATGTTTATTCGTTGCATAATCCGGTCGCGGGAAAGAACCTCTTTGTCGCATCGCAAATAGTATAGACAAGATCAGTGTTTGGGTGAAGCTGTCCACCTAGATACACAATGTAGACACTAATCACCAGACACAGCTGATACTCATTGTCCACATTGTAGAATATAAACGAGTTCAACCTTACAGTATAATGTATATATTATCTAGAATACATAATGTATATATTCTCTAGACTCGTTTCGTATATACACGTTTACTTTAAACACATCGACACTGTTGTACACTGTCAATGATAGTGAACACTGTTGGGTTGACCCTTTTAATATTGTTCAATGTAAGACTTCCCTTTCAATACTGTTGTACATTGTTAGATTGACACGTTCAATGTTATTGTACAAAATTATATTGACACCTTCAATACTAGTGTACATTGTTAGATTGACACTTTCAATGTTATTGTACACTATTTGTTTGACACTTTCAATACTACATTGTACAATGTACATTGTTAGTTTGACCCTTTCACCTCTATTGTACACTGCTAGATTGACACTTCAACACTATTGTTCACTGTTTAGGTTGAACTGTTAAACTATTGTACACTGCTAGGTTGAACTTTGCAATAAAATTGTATTCTGTTAGATTGACACTTTCAATATTATTGTACACTGTTAGGTTGACCCTTTTAATAATATGGTGCACTGTTATCTTGATACTTTCAATAGTATTGTACACTGTTAAATTGACCTTTTCAATGTGATTGTACACTATTGGATTGACACTTTCAATACTGTTCATTGTTGGACTGACATTTCAACTCGATTGTACACTGTTAGGTTGACATTTGCAATACTATTATACACTGTTAGATTGACCCTTTTAATAGTGTTCACTGTTAGACTTCACTGTTAATATTATTGTACACTGTTAGATTGACTCCTCAATACTATTGTACAATGTAAGATTGTCACTTCCAATGTCATAGTACTCTGTTATATTGACATTTCAATACTCCAAGCTGGCTTGCGGTAGTTCAGTCGTTTTACCCGGATGTCCTGTGCACGAAACAATGAAATTTGTTCCGTGCACGGAAGAATCTGTTGGGTCTTCCTCCACCTGTAATTAGCTGGACGTCGTGATATGACTGAAATACTGTTAAAACGACGTAGAACCCGATAAAAACTAAACCAAACATTTCAATACTATTATACACTATTAGATTGACTTTTTCAATACATTTTACTAGACGTGTATACTTTTAGATTGACACATTCAACAAAAATTATTATGACTGAAATACTGTTAAAACGACGTAAAACCCGATAAAAACCAAACCAAATCAAAAATAGCGCACACTGTTAGGCTGACCTTTCAATACTATTATATACTGTTAGGTTCGGAAAGTAGATTCATTCTAAAGCAAAACCAGCAAAGCAAAAAGTGAAAACATTCAATTAATAAAACTAATAATATCAAAACAAATGATCCCGAAGGACCAGACAATATAACAACACTGCAAAAGAGGTACGTCGCGACCTTTTTCAGTCGCCACGCAGGCACTTAACACCTGCTGTTGTGAAGTACATACGTTCTGAAAGTAGGAGATCTACAAAAGCAAACGCGGCAATTCAAAAAGAGAAAACGCAGACTCCGTTTCACTGGGTCTGTTCATGAGCAGTTATGAAAAGTGCAAAATTGACCATATCAATACTATTGTAAACTTTAGATAAACCCCTTCAATACTATATTGGCCCTTCCAGTACCTTTTTACACTGTTATTTTCAACACTAATTAAACTTCCGTTTGTATAAATGGATGTCTACTACATGTATACACATACACCTTTTTTAATTACTTTCTTTCGACCTTTACCTCATGAATATGTATACAATGGAATTTTACATTTTAATAGCGAAGAAAGAGTTCTAAATCTTGTACCAATTTCATTGCCGTTCAATGTACAATGGGGAAGTTATAATACTTTTCCGCAAACTTTCACCCCTCGTATTAATTAGAATAACTTTTATTCTAGTACAGTATATGAACACTAGAAACCATGCACATAGCAGACACTGCAGAATCAGATCTATAGCAGACCCAGACCTTGAATCCATATCAAATGCTGAGTAATTCGCCATTTCATCACGTTCTTAGTTTTTGGCTCCTCGGCCGATACTTTATGTTATATTAAGTTAGCAAATGTCTTTCAAACTGATTACAATGGATTGTTTGTGATTTGATGACATGAGAAGGGTTGTTTAGATTTAGGTTGTTTTTGTACAAATTGGACATTGCCTGGGTCCATGCTTATAAAGCTTTTAGTTGAGTCTGAGATCGTTCTCAAGCTTTTGATTGGTCAGATTTGAGCCTTTGGCTCAAATCTGACCAATCAAAAGCTTGAGAACTCAAATCTGACCAATCAAAAGCCTGAGAACGAAACTCAGACTCATCTAAAAGCTTTATAAGCATGGACCCTGATCCTCTTGACGTCTTAAGGCTATAACTATCTATTGTTTGTTAAATTACATAACAACCGATTGGTATGCTAAAATATTTTCTTTATAAATAATAACTTAATAATACATGTAGTAGTCACGCGGTTACAGACATAAATCGATTAATTGCAATTTAGCTACGAAGTTACAGATTTATCACGAGCTATTTCAATTAGCCACGAGATTACAGATATTAGAACGAGCTATTTCAGTTAGGCACGATGTTATTACATGTAGATTAGCAAAGACGTGCTATGACACATTTGCCTCTCTATCGTTATCGATCAATCATAATATCTATTCATCTATCCTTTTCTCTAGCCACATCACGTGTTATTAGATTTTGAAAGTATGTCTTTCAAATGCGTTTGCCATTGCTTTGTATGTATTACTAAGTTTATAGGAAGGAAGGTCAAATATGATGTTATCTAGAGCTAGTGATCGGATCCGATTATTAAATTGAAATACAGTACTCAGACTATCAGGCATCACGTGTAAATCACAACGGCGGATCTGGTTCTACATTGTTAAGCAAACATCAAGGCTGATTTTCGTACTTTCCATTTGTTACATCGATATGTATATCGCTTTCTTCCTACCTTCATATTTCTATGACAAATCAGTAGTTTTGATTCGATTGCATTGTTGTATACATTTTTATTTAACAATGGAATCATAACCTTTAACTGCATGAATATTCATGTCAAAAATATTGACATAACGGATATTGCTTAGGTGAGTTCTTAACCCTTCTCTTGCTGAATTTTAAAATACATTTCTCCTTCTTTACCCATGCCCTGTTGTTAATTACATATATCTTCACCGTGTACAAGTATTTCGCTGTGCAATCACTGCTATGGAGTGCACTGGTTGCATAATCAACTTGTAAATAGCGCAGACCCTGAAGCAGGATAACTCCCTGCAGGAGCTGTCTCATCTGGGTCTTCACTATTTACAGATAGGTAAATTGACGCGAATAGCAAGCGAAGGGTTAAAATGGCAAATGATGTTTAGGCCATGGTAGAAACTGTAGAAAACTGGGTCCATGCTTATAAAACATTTAGTTGAGTCTGAGTTCGTTCTCAAGTTTTTGATTGGTCAGATTTGAGCCAAAGGCCAAATTTGAATCAAAAGCTTGAGAACTCAAAGCTGACCAATCAAAAGCTTGAGAACGAACTCAGACTCAACTAAAAGGCTTTATAAGCATGGACCCTGGTTGGATCCAGATGAGTCTCCGAGTAACTCGGCGTCTCATCAGGATCCAAACTGTTACTTGACAATGTTTTTTAAACAAAAATAAAGAAACAAAGTGTAGCAGACGACACATTTTGGCAGCGACCGAGTTAAACATTTGAATGTTATATGTGACATGGCGTATATAGAGATGTGAATGTAATGTGTACTTTTCAATGATATAGGTGTGGAACATGTATTTAATGATGACTATGTAATGTATTATATAAAAGCTATATAAAATTATGTGATGTATCGTATATAATATAGATGTAGATGCAATCTGTCGTAAAAATGCGTCATATGTCGTACACATGTATAATGATATAATGTAATGTGTCATATTCAGTTATATAGATACAGCGTTTCATATATAGAGATGATCTTACATGAGTGTTTATTACAAATTGTTTTTATCTAACGAGATTACTATAATAATATGACACGAGCTTTAGCGAATGTAATAAGCATTATAGTAAACGAGTTTTATGAAAACAATTTGTAATGAACATGAATGTAAGATTCTTTTTATCAGATAACTCTTAAAAAGTGCCATAGAAAGTAAACTTACTATATCGGACGGCTGTTTCGGCCATTGTTTACAGCATAGTTCAGCTAGATTCGAACTGCAAATGAGATTAGCCGAGCCGAAATTATCTTCTGTAAATTATCCCTCATCATCATCATCGCATCACTAATGGCATATTCAGTGTCGTAGTGGCGTAAAACCCAACTTACTCACTCACTCGAACTGTTAATTTGCATAAAATGCACTAGTGCATTTCCGATATGTACGGCACTCTGTTTCGGCCCTACCACATGGTAGATTATGTGCTTAATGTTATTTGGGTGTACGTTATCATATATAAAGCCTTAGATGTAATGTATCATATTAAAGGTTAAATATTCAATGTGTCGTATATGACATACATGTAGATGTAATATATCGTATAAATGCTATGTATGTTATATGTCGGGTATATTGATATAGATGTAATATGTCGTGTGTAATGCTATATAATGTAAGGTTTCAGATGTCTCTTATTGTATGGTGTAAGACAGCTTTTTGTAAGATGTTAATTGTACGTGGTTGTTAAGTACACAAGCACTATAAACTCCCCCTGTCGGGAAGCTAACTGGCAACGTGGTTTAAGTGCTTGAAACTGTTGTGAAGTTGAGCAACAGATTGCAGAGTTACTCACTGGATGGGTGACCGCCTGCAGTTATTGGTTGGACGGGTGATCGCTAGGAATTGCGTTGTTATTGGTTGCATGGGTGACCCCCAAGTATTGCACTCTTACTTGTTGGATGGATGACCGCTAGGAATTGCGTTGTTACTGGTTGGATGCTTGACCAGCCATGGACTGCGCTGTTATTGGCTGGATAGGTGACCCGCCAGTGATTGCGCTGTTATAGCTGGACGGATGACAGCAAGGGATTGTGCTGTTACTGGCTGGACGGATGACCCCCTGAGATTGCGCTGTTACTGGTTGGACGGATGACAGCCAGGGATTGAGCTGTTACTGGCTGGACGGATGACCCCCTGAGATTGCGCTGTTACTGGCTGGACGGGTGACAGCGAGGGAGTGCGCTGTTACTGGCTGGATGGGTAACAGCCAGGGATTGAGCTGTTACTGGCTGGACGGGTGACAGCGAGGGATTGTGCTGTTACTGGCTGGACGGGTGACAGCGAGGGAGTGCGCTGTTACTGGTTGGACGGATGACAGCCAGGGATTGTGCTGTTACTGGTTGGACGGTTGATAGCCAGAGATTGTGCTGTCCTGGCTGTACGGATGACCGCCAGAGTTTGCGCTGTTATTGATTGGAAGGATGATTGCCAGGGACTGCGCTGTTACTGGCTGGATGGATGACCGCCAGAGTTTGCGCTGTTATTGATTGGAAGGATGATTGCCAGGGACTGCGCTGTTACTGGCTGGATGGATGACCGCCTGGGATCATTCCTGAGGATGCACGTTACACGTGTTTTCTATATATCCAGCATTTTCAATTTTCTGCCCGACGTCTATTCTTTTTTAATTTTTCATATATATATATGAATGTGTAGTAATAAAGCAATTGTATGTGCGATATGTGTTATGTGTTATTTTCTTTGCCGCTATTTTTTTATTAATTAATATTCATATAATAAATATTAAAATTATGAATGTTGAATAGTTTTGTACAATACTTTATATGAATATACGATAGATTGTCCATGAATCAGATATACATGTATATAATTCCAAAAGCAAACAGTCGACCCTAATCAGACGACTCTTACATCTGATCTGGGTCTACGCAGTTTGTAAAGGCCATGTGCTATATTGATCTGATTCTACAGTGTCTGTCTGGGCCAAAATGTCCTGTATTCATATACTATTGTTCCAAGATATCATGATATAATTATTTCTTACATGGGTATTCAACAGGGAAAGCGTTAAGTCTTAAAAGTGCCATTAACCGTTTCCCTTATGTAAGCGCATTTTGACGCATCTGCAAACAGAGTAGACCCAAATCAGACGGCTCCTACAGGAGCCGTCTGATCAGGGTCTGCTCTGTTTGCTTATGGTTTTATATAGACCTGATTCTACAGCTTCTGCCTAAGCCGTAATGCCCTGTATTCATATGCCATTATAAAAATTAATCTTAATAATATTCATAGCGTCTTTATTTCCTACATGAATATTTATCAGGGAAAGGGTTAAATATATCCACAGCGACCACACAATGGATGTTTAATTCCTGTCTTTATATCCCCGCAAACGAAGTTTGAGAGGGAGTATATAGGAGTCGGTCTGTTGGTCTGTCTGTCTGTCCGTGGCACAAATCCTGGTCATGCCACCAAAATGTTTGATTTGCGATGAGGGCAGTTGAGCGGGGGTATTCTATCATCATTAGTGATACATGTGTAGTTCTACAATAGTTTACCCTAGTACCAGTTGAATATTCATGTGAGAAATAATATCATCATGAATATATATAAGCTGGTGTTTTATAAAAAGCATTTATTATACTGCAAAGTAAAATGCTCGATTTTGATTAGTCAGTTAGCCATGTATAAAGAGTCGTGTATCCCTAAAAATTCTGATGTATATACGGAGTCATCAGCAACAATGAAATTTCCTCCGTCGAGGTCCTCGCTTCATTGCTACAACAAAAAATGGCCGACCGGTTTCACTTCGTCGATTCGATCCAAACAACTGCTCTCAAATGAAATAAGAGTTTGGGTCGGAACAAAAATATCCATTGATAAACATGTTTGGTATAGTTGTTGTATAACAATATAAATGAACCCGATACGTGCCGAATGTCTTAATCTGCTCTGGTGCTGCAAATGTTGTCAACGTGCTTGCGCATGTATCGAATAGCCCCAAACCTCTGCCTTTATAAAGACAATCCACGCCCAATTTGATTCAGATTTTATTTATGCACATGCACAGTACACGTACCTGTAAATTGCAGTATAGTCGCTCCTTGCAGCGCCCATATTTTGATATAAAATAACACCGTTATTTTATGTCATTCAAATGCCGTCGGAATTGCGCCATTTCCCTCAATTCAGTTTGACCGTTCTCATGCTAAAAACTAGTGTCTGCTTAATCTCTGATCTGCTGAAAGTTTTACTAACGTCCGATTCTTTCAATCCTTTGAGAAACTAATGCACCCTTTCTATCCACAAATGTAACAAGCAAGTTATTACAGTGAACTAGGGTCGCATAGTGATACAAGCCCTTACCTTACAGCATTAGGCCCCTGAGGGGAAGCAAAACGACTCCTTCATTAAGAATGCTTATTAACTGCTACAAATATTAAACTTTGCAGTATAATAAAATCGTTATACATGTCATTGGCGGGCCTCAGCAGGAAACAAAAAGTCAGATACCCCGTCAATGATATGACTTGTATAACTAATAATGTACACAGGCCAGCTTCGTATTGGTTGGAACCGTATAGTCTGATTTGTTATAATTTCATAAACAAACAGAGTCGTCTGATCTGGGTATTCTCTGTTTGCAAAGGCGTAAAAATGCATTTATATAACGAAATTGGTTATGACAGGTGGTTGCTTTATGCGGGATGAAATGTATAGAGAAAACAGAAGGTTTCAGCATGAGCTTTACTTGATAGAATCGCGTTTTGACGCATTTGGTGTTGCTGAATTGCATTTCTTTTTGTATTAGAAATGCTAAACCCAATTTGGCCGAGGTCGTTGCAATTCCTTTGACCCAGCTGAACACCCGCGGTCCCCAGATCCCCAGTTTTCAGTCTATTTTCCACTTTGTTTTTATATGGTATATGTTTTAGGTATTTTTGTACGTTTTTTCGCGTCTGGTTATGTAAGTATGCTGTTTCATGTTTGATGATGTTTTGGTGCCGCTCCCTTTTGTGTGTGGCGCTCCCTTTTGTGTGTGCCGCTCCCTTTTGTGTGTGGCGCTCCCTGTAGAGGTGTTGTTTTTTCACTTTTTCCTACGTTGTCACTCACATGGCCAGCATCACATGAAAAGACCCACTCGGGAGACATAACATTTCTCTTAACTTCCTAAACTAACTTGCCATCTAGAGTTTGGTACTCTGATATTTAAAACCAGTGGTATCCATATCATTAAGCAGAAACCATGTTGTGTCTACAACTTCCAAACAGTGCACACCAATCAACTAAAGCTGCCTTCCACTATGGTAACTGATCTAGGTATCTATGTAGATCTACATGTATTATCGTAAATCAAATAAAAATAGAAGAATGAAGCTAGACAGGTGGAAGTACACAGCAACCCCAGAATCATACAGGAAGTGAACACACTTAAATACATACGCCACACACACACACGCACACGCACACGCACGCGCACGCGCACGCGCACGCACGCACGCACGCGCGCGCGCGCACACACACACACACACACACCACACACACACACACACACACACACACACACACACACACACACATAAACACAAACAAACACAATTTTTACAGAACTATTCTTACCTACTCATCACCAAAAACACAAGACATAACGTCAGGACAAAAAGGGTAATGTAGCGCCGGTGTGTTTTCGATATTGAGCAGGAAAGGAACAGTGCTGTGAGGGTTGTGTGATAGGGGCGCACGCTTCGTTTGTGCTTCTTGGACGGCTGCACTGGCGTCATCGTTCTATAGTGGCATGGGCGCATCTAGGCACACTCCATTGTACCAGGGAATGAATTCAAATTTGAAAGAAAAAAATGCTACAAACGCCGCCTATCTGCAATGAAGCTTGTTCCTTACGGGTCGACGGGTGAAAATGGATAATTATTTAACTGAAAACAAAGTCCAAATCTCATAGTTTTAAAGACACAACAACACGTCTAAAATCGATATTGTTTAGCCTGCGAAACTAATCCATAGTACTTTTGTGCTGATCAGTTATATGAAAGTCAGTGCTAATTGTGTAATGTCATGTGTATGACGTATCAATTCTCTAGGATCGCCATGTGTATGACGTATCAATTCTCTAGAATCGCCATGTGTATGGCGTATCAATTCTCTAGGATCACCATGTGTATGACGTATCAATTATCTAGGCTCGCCATGTGTATGACGTATCAATTCTCTAGACTCGCCAAGTGTATGACATATCAATTCTCTAGGATCGCCATGTGTATGACGTATCAATTATCTAGACTCGTCATTGTGTAATACGTATCAATTATCTAGACTCGCCATGTGTATGGCCTATCAATTCTCTATTCTCGCCATGTGTAATACGTATCTATTCTATATTCTCGCAATGTGCGCCATTATACAAAATACCGCTTCCATCTTATTAATATGGTCTGTTTATAACAACATATCTAATATACCAACAGTGTATGACAGCCACCTTAAAAGTGTTACTATGCTTTTAATAACAGTGCCAGCATTCTGTTTTTCTTATTGGCAAATCTGTTTACTAGAGACTCGGCACTGAATTCATGCTCCCGGTAGATGTTCATCATTGCCAAACCGGAGAAGCGCTCAGTTGGCATTGTACTCCTCAAGTAAATACAAGTTGTTTTAATATAGATCTACATAGTCTGTCAAAAAATATCAAAGGTGTCAACGCATACAAACTCCTTTCTGTGTCTTTGCAAACAGAATATACCCAGATTCCGACAGATGCTATAGGAGGATGTATGGTGTTTACTTACAGAATGTTATTGATCAAATTCTGTATCGTGTACTGACTGTTTGATGATTCGATAAGTGTGTATGCAAATATGATATAAATACGGTAAATACCATATCAAAATCCATAGAAAGCGTATAGTCGGGCAGTGAATGAAACTTTGTTATTTGAGCTCTGTATCTAACTATCTATACACTCCCCTTGACAATAAGAATGCTTATAAAAACTTTTAGTTGAGTCTGAGTTCGTTCTCAATCTTTTGATTGGTCAGATTTGAGTTCTCAATCTTTTGATTGGTCAGATATGAGCCAAAGGCTCAAATCTGACCAATCAAAAACTTGAGAACGAACTCAGACTCAACTAAAAGTTTTATAAACATGGAACCTGGTTTTAATCCTTTAACAGCCAAGTTTAACTTGAATGCCTTCGGCTACCCAAACCTTTAACATGTCTATTCAATATAATAAAACTATTTTGAGCATTAACATTCTTTACACACAATACTTTACGCTTTAACAAACTTTACAGTCCCTGATCAGAGAGGCGGGACTGATCTGGGACTATATCACGTTTTGTAAATGTCGAGTTTAAAAGTCGCCTTTGGCACTGGAAGAGTTAAACAAATCTTGGTATTGTCTAATACACTCTAAAGTCAGCTATAAACAGTGATTTTCGTGGATTTTCATGATGTCCTCCCCCTCCCCGCCCCCTACCAGAGCAATGTCCTGGACCAACCGGGACCCCAGCCTATTGGGAGTAACATCAAAAGGTAGCTATGTCATGAGGTGCATTGTTAATATCATTATTTCAACTGTTAATTTATTGACATTTTGGTGTGTGTATGTTTGTTTGTTTATTAACTTTTGCTTGTCCTACGTTGCTATCTGTTTATCTATTTGCCTGAACCAAAAACCATCCGAGTTAAGATAATTCTACTGAATGTATCAAATCAGACATCAAACTACAACACCGGTGGCAAAGATACATTAGCTTACAATAAAACTAAAACAACAGAAGGCATACGGGATATTATGGCAGACAATAGTCCGCATCATCCCAGTAGCACAAATGAAGCCCCCCCACACACACACACACACATACACACACACACGCACACACACACGCACACACACACAAACACACGCGCGCGCGATCCTCGTGAATGGTAAAGAATAATCATTGTATCTTTACACCTCTATGAATTTGTACATCCTACCTACTCCTTTCTTTTTTTTATTGTACACCAATGTAAAACGACATGGAATAAATAATAATAGCACAAGGTATAATTAAACGTGGAGATTTCTAGAGCTTTCCTCAATCAGTAAAGACACAAGATTTGTTGCACATCTAACATGCTTCCTTTTAACCCTTTACTCCATAAATTTAGAATTTATGCTTCTCTGCGCCTTTGCAAACGAGTAGATCCAATTCTGACGGCCATCAGATCAGGGTCTGCTCTGTTTGGTTAAGATATAGGCCCTGATATAGGTCTGATTCTATTCATGATGTCATTATTTTTACATGAATATTCATGGAGTAAAGGTTTAAACATAAATACTCCTCTGTAAAAAATCACATGTTGAAACCATTGTGATAAATAGAGCATTTGCTCCTATAGGAGCAAATGCTCTATTTACTACCACAGTGGTTTCAAACTACAAAATTCTAAAACAATTCTTCTTCACTAGTTAATGCTCCTTTTCGGTAGATTTATTCAAAGTGGTTGGATCTAAAAATAGCCTATGTAGGAATGGGTTAATAAAAGTCGCATGCATCTCGCGTGTTATAACTCAAACATATATTGGGGTATATAAATACTTATATTTGTTTGCTGACAGATGAGTTTTACCATTTGCATGTGGTGCACTTACCTTGGGGAAAAGTAAAATGGCGGTCATCATGGTCAGTCACATTTAATTGAGTGGCGAGGTTTTCAGGATGTTTAGTGATTTTAAAGCAAGGAATGCTATTATCTAGATCTGTGTAGCTTAAACAAATGAACAGTTGACTGCTAGTGTATGCTTCATTTGCAATGGTGCTGGTACTTTTTGATAAAAAGGTTCGCAAAGTTATTTAGTTCTGACAGAGGCCAATTACAAACTCTGTAGATTCAGAACAAACTGACCCAGCTTGATCTGCTTGTTTGGGATATACGAGATTTACATTCACATCTACTTTAATGCCACTTTTCTTATTTAGTACTTTATGTTTCAGCGAACAAAACTGGTGAATATTACTGAGTATTTCCTTCTTCTTTGTTCTGCTTTTAATAGTTTCAATCGGTTTGTCGTGTTGTGTTGTGCCATGCAATAAAGTGTGACTTAACCCATTCCGCATATTAACACCTTTCGATGCTTCTGTAAAAGTCACCTGATGAAACCATTGTGATAAATAGAGCATTGGCTCCATAGGAGCGAATGCTCTATTTATTACAATGGTTTCAAAACTACACAATTCTTAACTTTTCCTTTTCTCTGGTTAATGCTCCTTTTTGGTAGATTTAATCTAGAGGTTAGGTCTAAAAATAGCCTAAGTGGGAATGGGTTAATAGCGCTGAGCTGGATATATAAATTTCTGTATACAATCACTGATCATGCAGTAGATTCCTAACGAGATGTCTGGAACAAGAGTTTTAAAAACTGCTTCATCTCTGTTTGCAGATCTTGAACAACATTGCAATGTCAACTCATTGTTTTTGTACCTTTGTTGAAAAGTGTAGATATTTTATAGTCTTTAAACAAACAGAAAAGACACTATAGAGACAACTCCAATAGGGAATAGCTAATTTAGTTCATCTCTGTTTGCACATTCAACAAAATGCAGTTTAGGCTAATATTTCCAAAATGATTTACTTATTCAAACGTTTATGTTATATATCCGGTAACAAGTAAACCTAAGGTGGTATTAGATTTCACAGCAAATATGTTTTCAAAAAACGTGTATACCTTGACTATATTTTATTAGCTGTGCTATGTTTAACTGGCACAATTATACCCAGCTTAACCGTTTACATGGCTTATATGGACTTACTAGGCGGAGAGGACTGGGACAAAACAGCTCCTAATGAAGTTGACTGTCTTAACTCAGTTTGATTATAGGATATTAACCTTTTCCTCCATTGGTAAACTTTTCTGCGCCTTTGCGAGCAGGGAAGATCCAGATCATACAGCTCCTACAGGAGCTGGCTGATCAGGGTCTGCTGAGTGTCTGCCTATGATATAACAAAGATATGAGTTTACAGTCCATTACCCGAATATCCTGTGTTCAGTTGACATATTATAAATATACTGATTGTTATCCATGATGGCAATATTTATAGCATGACTATTCAATGTACGCATGGAGCAAATGGTTAAATACATGTACTTGTAAGTACTTGTTGATACTCAATTTGATGGAAAGTTATTATTGATGGGGCAACTTTTAAGGTTAAGATTATTATATGGCTCATGTTTTGATATTACATGTAATATGACTTTTCGGACTCTAGTCCTTGTGACTAAAGTACCTCTCTAAAGTTTATCTTTAAAAGGTGGGAAATGGTACATTTGTGGAAAATTAGTCAAACTTATAATAATGTTTTTCTAAATAGCATATAATTATTTGAAAATATTTAATTTCCTGAGTTGCTTCCCTTTGACTGTTACCAAACTACTCTTTACTGATGTCTCTTTTCTTGCTATATATTTTGCTTATCACTCTGATCCTTTGAATTTATATGCGTATATTTGTGTGACTGTCATTTACTTTGTACTTTATTATTCCATTCACTATAGGGAAAGGACTTTATCTAAGTTGGAAGAACGTGTTGCCCAACACCATTTCTGGTTATTATGAAATAAAATATGTTTAAACTAAACTAAACTACCTTGGTCGTGGTTTTATTTTGCATGATTAGGTATGATTTGATATTGAGTTGACAATGTGTGGATTCGAGGTTTGAGTAGTCATTATATAATTATGCTGATGACAACACCCTTTCTTTTCACTCTCCAAATTTCAATGATGTAATTGATGTTCTTCAAAAAGAAAGTAATATCCTTATAGAATGGTTTAGAACTAACAAAATGCAAGCCAACCCAGACAAATTTCAAGCTATAGCAGTAGGCAAAAGATCCTTTCTTAAAAAACCTATTTTCAAAATTGGCAACAGCAGCATAACTTGTGATGAGACTGTTACACTACTTGGCATAGACATTGACTATAAATTAAACTTTGAGAGTCACATCGGAAATATTTGTAAGAAGGCCGGCAGGCAACTAAACGTTCTTAAAAGAATAGGCAAACACTTAAATAAACTTAACAGATTAACTATTTTTCATACTTTCATTCTCTCAAACTTTAATTTTTGTCCTATGGCATGGCATTTTTGTTCAGAAAATAGCACTAAGAAAATGGAAAAACTACAGCAAAGGGCACTCAGATTTGTGTATAATGACTATTTATCTTCATATTCTGATCTATTACAAAAAGTTAATCTTCCATCTTTACATATTAGGAGAATGCGAACAATGGCTATTGAAACTTTCAAAATTTTAAATGGACTTGCCCCTGTGGTTCTTTCAGATCTTATTGTAAAGAGAAACTCTGCAATCAATTTTAGATATTCTAATATTTTACAGGTACCAAGAGTCAATACGACAACCTATGGTAAGCACTCATACAGGTATGCTGCTCCTGTGTTGTGGAACTCCCTCCCAGATGAATTTAGATCTTCTAACAACTTTAATCAATTCAAAAATCTTATCCAGTCATGGAATGGTCTTGAATGTAAATGTGCTTCTTGCTCCTGGGATAGATCAACAGCACAGGAACAGCATAAGAAAATATGATATGTATATCTGTTTGTCCTGTCTGTTTGCAATTCAGAAGTTTGCTTGCTTATAAATGTGCTTTTGATGTTAAAGTGTTTGTATCTTGTGTTGCTTGTTTAGTTTATCTACCTTTTTCCCTGTGTTGTGCACTATGTAAATGTTGCTCTACTGTGTATGCCTTGTGCAGTATGCTTGCTTCTATTTATTTAATCCATTCCCCAAACATATACCTTTTTACCCCTTAGATGTTACTTTCCTTGTTGAGACTAGTTACTTTCATAAAACTTTATCAAATACATAGGAAATCTTTATAGATCCTATCAGATGAATGCTTAGAGCCGGCTGTAAGTAAGGCAGAATATATGCCTTAAGGCACACTCTGCTTTTCTTTCAACCTGCTTCAGGCAATGGGGCAATGGCTTGAAATATATAGTAGTACGCTTAGAATACAATATTGTACTCCTCATATAAAAAGGGATAATGTTTTCATTTTGGACTTGTAACAGCAAACAGTGCAGAGTCAGTTGATACGCAGTGTTACTCAGCGTCTTAAGTGGCCCAAAACTGTTTGTAACGCGACATAAATAATATATATATATATTTATTTAATTTTTTTTTTTGGGGGGGGGGGATTTCTCTGCAAACAGTGTGGATCCCAGATCAGAAGGATGTCTATTGTGCCTGATAGGTGACTATTGTGGCTTGTCATATTATGCATGTATGTGCTATATCTGCTTATGTGTGCTTTTAACCCCTACAGTGCTGGAGCCGAGATTTACACTCCTGCAAACAATGTAGACCCAGATCAGTGGGCTCCAGAAGGAACCCTCAGATCAGGGACTATGCAGTTTGCTATAAATTTCAGTGCTTCTTTTAGAGACAATAGTTACATTGTCGTTAAATTTTCCGATAGTCCAGCAATATAGGGGTTAATCAAACTGTTTATATTTTCTTTTGCTTACGAAACTATACTCTCTTAGCTAAATCTTGACTTACAGGCTGGTCAAAATATTTTCATAAATTTTATTGAAACAACCTTACTGTGATATAAAGTCTTTTAAAAATTAGTGCTATTGAGTGTTTCAGAACGATGCCTCATGATGCAGGTCCGTGATGTGACATCCAACTGCAACACCAATGGTTAATAAACCCTCCTTGTTTTAATAATGTTAAACATTCTGGTTTTTATGTAAATTTATTTTTAGCTGTACTTAAATTGCTTTAATGTGATATTTAATAAATGCACCTATCAGAAAAATGCCAATTCTGAATATCCATTTCCATTTTTTAATTAATTTAATCTGCTTGCAGATTTTATGGAAAATAATCTTTTAATAAGTATATTATAAAGACAGGATTGGCAGCTTTCTCATAGGCTAAATTATATCTTACTTATTTTACTTGTAGCTACTTTATGTTTGTTTACATACACTTGTTATATAGTCGGTTATAAAAGCTCTTGAGAGCTTATGTTATTTGTATATGTCTTGCCGACTCAAAATAAAGCTTATCTATCTATCTAGTCCGCGTTTTAGTGGAACATGAGTATTTCTCATGATATCACAATTATTCTGCACCGACAACTTCCGGAATGTTTGTTATTGGATTTCAAAGACGAAAAAACTCGTGAACCTTCTCTATGTCAAAGGCGATTTAGATAATTTATTTCACAACACTTTTGTGGACAAGCGGATTTTGCCATGGAAGGGGCAACTGAGTCAGGTTCGGCAACAGAAACCGTCACTGAGACCGAAGATGTAAGTGTCCCATGTGTTGTGATCGGCCTATGTAAGGCGTCTCGAACAGCCTTGCTGTTGGGTTAACCCTTTAGCAACATGGGTAGAGTGTCGGACTAGTAGTCCAGGGGTCCGAATCCCGGTTGAGGCCAGTAACTTTTCCTCCCATAGAATTAGCCTACTAAATGACCAGTGTCTGATTCACCCAGTTCTGTCACTCGATTTCAGTCATGATTTGTTTTTATTCCTAGCTTTTGTGTTAGAGTAACTTCGGGTAAATTCGACAGTCGGGCAATTTCGGCACATACTTTGTTATCCATTCGTGTTTCATTATAATTGGGCTGATCATTTCTCTGTGTGCAAACATTATGACGTAATAACATTCCATGACATCATAAGAACGTCATTGATTCTCTTGAGGGTTTCTTTTGAAGAAATGTGGGTCATGTAAATATTGACCTAGTGACGTTACGCTATTTTTAGACGACGTTATAAGATTTCATAAGAAGGGACAGTATGACAGGAGTGCTCTATCTTTAACTGTTCACTGTTCTTTGTCATTTTTCGCAAGTTACATCTCACGCAGACATTGTTTTTATCTGTATGACCTTGATTTTCAAAGAGTAATCGTTTGCAAGCTATGATCAGAGGGGTGTCGAATTTAGCCGACATAATCTTGCATAAGCGGGTAAATTCGTCACTTACAGTAAGACAGTAGACACCCACTTTTTAGATATCTATGTGGCAATTTAATTTTTCTAAGAAACACAATTAAAGCTTATTAGAAGTAACCTACTACCTATTACACCTTCAATACTACCACTACTAACTACTACTAGACTCTACTACTACTTAACTAAAGTAATTACTAACTACTATTGACTACTTACTACTACCAGATCTAGATTTACTACTACTACATGTACTACTACTACTACTACTACTACTACTACTAGATCTACAACTAACTACTATCACTATATACTAACTACTACTACTTCTACTACTACTACTACTACTACTACTTCTACTACTACTACTAGATTTATCACTACTACTTACAAATTAGATTTACTAACAATTACTACTAATTACCACTATTACTACTACTAGCTACTAACTACTATTACTAATTACTACTACTATTAACTACTACTACTAATTGTTATCACTACTAACTACTACTAACTAGATCTTCTACTAACTGCTACTACTACTACTAATTAGTACTTTAGCTATCACTACTAACTACTAATGCTACTAACCCACCTACTACTAACCCACCCACTACCAACCCACCTACTACTACATACTAACCTACCATCTACCACCACCTACTACTACTACTACTACTAGTCCACTACTACCTACTGCTACCTACTACTGCTACTACTGGTCTACTACTACTACTACTTCTCAGTACTACTACTGCTGCTACTTCTACTAAAATCTACTACTACTAACAACTACTATGTACTACTACTACTACTGCTACTGCTGCTGCTGCTGCTACTACTACTATGTATTATACTACTTACTAATACTTCTGCTTAGCACTTCCAATACTACCTCAACTTTTTAACAGATTCATTCGTAACGAAAATATGTAATGTTGAGCGTGTCTTCGTCTCGGATAAAGCCACGTCTAATTAATTCTAGTGAACAAATGCTACAACTTATTTGGCGACAAGACCTCGCCTCAAAACGAAAGTGTTTACACACATATGCGGATAGTGCTATGTAAAATACGTGCTCTGTAAAATATCAAACAGGAAACTTTAATTTGTTTAATAAATCCTTTCTGGACAAGTAATTTGACAAGTGTCGAAATTGGCCGAACAGTGTCGAAATTACCCGAAGCACAGTATGTACAACCGTTACCCATCACTAGGCAACTGGTGGTGTTTTATACATTCATATCACTCGAAATTGTTTGGAACTTATCGTTATATACCATTTTGAAGTAATTTGTCGGCTAATTTCGACATGCATATTTTTACAAATTATTAAAGCTTAAGGTGTCGAATATACCCGAAGTTACTCTATTAAGTTTACCTAGATCGGGTTATAGTCAAAACGTACCCAAGGTCAAAACGTACCCAGGTCAAAACGTACCCAAATGGAGTCAAAACGTACCCAAACGGAGTCAAAACGTACCCAACTATTGGTCAAAACGTACCCATTTTCAAATTATATTTTATGCGTGTATTTTCTTTTTAAAAAGCAATGAATATGTTAAAATGTAAAACATACATTCACATAATATATATTTAAAGAGAATGCTTCCATTTAATTTATAAAAATTGATCTAAACTATATCCATGATGTTCTTATTTCTCACTTTAATATTCATGGAGTAATAGGTTAATTGATCGAGACAGAAAAAAAGATTATTCCCTCCCCCAACCCTTTCCCTATTTAGTCCAAATTGCAATACCTACATGGACAAAGTAGTTGTAATGAAATGATCGATTCCATAAGTAAACAGACCCTGATCAGACGACTCCTATAGGAGCAGTCTGGTCTGGGTCTACTCTGTTTACAAATGCGTGAAAAGATGTTTATAATCCATTAGCAAACAGCACAGACCCTAATCAGACGGCTCATACAGGAGCCATCTGATCTGGGTCTACTGTTTGCTAACTAGTGAATACCCCGGTAGATGTTTACACTAGGGAAAGGGTTAAGAAAACCGATTTTAATTTTTAAAATATATGAATAATTTTCATTTAAAATAAATAAACAAAGTGAAAATTATTATATTTCCAAAATTAGAAAACTATCATTTTGTTTTCTTTATTTTTTTTAATAATCCATTTTCATGAAAATAGATGAATTTAGAAAGTAGAGAAAATTACGCATAACAATTAACATTACAAACAGGCAAGACCCATATCAGATGGCTCCTTTATGGTCTGCTCTACAAAATTTGAGTAATAGGTGTCAACCTAGAAATATTGTGAAAGTGGGAAGAAATTAAATTTTCAGCTATTTTCACAAGTTTGACACACAGGAATTTCACACCTTTTAAGGTGTGAATCATATGAAACAGATCAGGTCATTATTAAGTTTGTTTTTTGGACATGCAGGATGTTACATTTCAGTGAAATATTTTTTGGTATACTAATGGAAAATTCATATGATAGAAATGGTCCAATTCATTTCTCCAGTACTGTCAACATTTCCTTTTTCAAATATACATTTTTTCATAAATTTGTTATCCAAAACATGAACAAACTCCTGAGGAACAAACTCAATATTATGTTATTATAATAATTAAGGTATAATTATAGTATAACTAATAATATAATAATTGGGTACGTTTTGACCCCAAAAAATGGGTACGTTTTGACCCAAAAATGTGGGTACGTTTTGGTAGTGGGTACGTTTTGACCGGCTCCCACCTAGATCGATGTATTTATAGGGTATTTATACTTAACCTATTACCTCATAGGTTATTTTTAGATTCGACATTTTTGAATAAATCTACTGAAAAGGAGCATTTACTAGAAAAAGGTCCCGTGGTCAACTCGGCCTCGGGTCAACTCATCCCCTAAGTCAAGTTGGCCTCCGGTCAAGTCGGCCTAGGTCAATTCATCCCACAAATATTTTCATACAGAGAAGAACCAGATCAGATAGCTGTTATTTGAGCTGTCTGATCAGGATCTGCTTATGCAATTATATAGATTATGTGATTTCAGAGTTTGTCTTCGTAAAAATCCTGTGTAAAGTTAATGTTACCATCATAAACAAAATCAGCAAATAAAATTTAAAATATTCATGATGTCATTGTCTAGAAATGTGAGTACTGGCTCCTCCCCAACTGCCCTTTAATTCATTATACTTAATTTCAATTCAAAAACATTGATGACGCTCTTTTCACACCTACAATTGTAATTGTTTGACTTCTCAGTTTGCTCTAATTAACCAGATTACTTAATAAATGTCACCTGTTGTTTTCCTTAATCTCATAATAAGTATCACCTTTATTTAAATGTTCATGTCCGCTAAAGAAAATGGGTTATAAATAACAAAAAGCTGCGCAAACTTGTCTTAATTCTTCATGTTAAAGTAAAAGTAAAGTACCTAGTTATAGTCTACTTTCAGTCCGAATGACCGCTCAGCCGACTGTACATTTACATGTTAAACCCAATTGTGACCGCAATCCCAAATTATTGGACCTTGATCAGAGAAGAAGTAGCCCACCAATCAGGATCCTCACTTTTTACTGCAGTTTATAAACTTTAATTGACAGGGACGAGAAAAGGCAGAGTTGACCCGACCATCGAGTTGACTCGACCAAAAAACAGGCCGAGTTGACCTGGTCGACTTGACCCGAGGCTGACTTGACCCGGATTCCTAGAAAAAGAGAAAGTCAGGGCTCAAGCTGGAGTTCTCCATCAGGGTTTTGTGGTATTGAGGGAGAAATTTGGTCCTGATTTTGTATCTCCCTATATGTTCTATATATTAAAGCAGGGTTAGGGAGACTTTTTTTCTCCCAAATCGCCCTCTTGCTTGAGCCCTGAAAGTTTAGAAAATTGTGTAATTTTGAAACCATTGTGATAAATAGAGCATTTGCTCTATAGGATCTTGCCTTGTAGTGTCTTCCTTGATTCATGTTTTTGATGCCAACTGAAATTGTTTGAGATTAAAGTTAAATAATACATCAGACCGTTTAAAGTTTTAAATAGTTTTATGATTTATCCCATTACGTTTAATGGTGCAAAAAATCTCCACAACTTTGGCAGGAGTGAAATTATCTGGGACTCAGTGGAATTTGCTTGGGACCCAAATTTTGCCGATGCCCTGGGTCCAAGTGACTCACTCAGTAAATATCAACTCTAACGAGATCACTGCTGGTTATTATATACATGTAGAAGTTAGTTGTCACCCCCATCTCCAAAAGTAAGGGGCATTTATTAATGAGAATAGGAGAATATATTAAAACTTCAGGTGGTTAGCATACTCTTTAGGTCTCCAGATAAGACGCGTAAATTAAACATTTTCAAGAATAACTCCTTTATTTCTCCGACAAACCCTATACTGTGACCACTCTTTAGAATCATATCTTCCAGATGATTCAAAAGAGTGGTCACAATATAGGGTTTGGTACACAGAAATGAGGATTTTAGTATTTGGGTACAATGGGTAGGCAACTTTATTTGTTAAATTTTGTATGTAGCTCTACTCTTTATTTTATTCTTCCAGCAACCTTCCAGTCCAAGACTCCGCCTGAAGCTGAAGAAGCCAAAAAATGACAAGAAAGTTAAGTGGACTAACGAGACTGTGGACAATGAACACATGAACAAGAAAAAGTCAAAATGTAAGATTGTCACAAACCTGCCTTTTCTTATTTTAGAACTAAGATAATGATATTTAACCCTATAGAATCATATATGGGCAAACAGGCAGACCCTGGTCAGACAGGAGCTGTCTGGAGTAGAAGGGTGTATTTGTGGAGTTTATTGTAATACTTTAATTAACTGTTTCAGTTTTCTGAGGATATCTGATGTCTGTGTTTACTCTTCCTAAACCCCTTTATTCAATATTCAGTAATTACTTATTGAATATTTATTAGATGAATCTTTATAATATAAAATTTCAAGGGAACTTTATACTTTGACAAAAACTGTAGAATCCAATCTGCATCATTAACAACAATGCAGACCCAGTCCCTGATCTGGGTCTTTTCTCTTTGCAACGGCATGAAAAAGTGTTTGTAAGAGGGAAAGGGTTTAGATCATCTGAAGTTTTAGAAAACCATGTTGATTTGGGTCTACTCTACAGAGCTGCAGAATGATGAAGGTGAGTTCCCCAAATACTAAAATCATCACTTCTCCACCAAAACCTATACTGTGACCACTCTTTAGAATTGTCTCTTCGAGACGATTCTAAAGAGTGGTCACAGTATAGGGTTTGGTGGAGAAATAAAGGAGCTATTCGTGAAAATGTTGAAATTCACGCATCTTATCGGGACCTCTGACTAGTCTATTTGTATAGACTCTACTAAGTAGTACTATAGTTGCAACAACATCCAAAGACATCTGTAACCCTTACGACGTGGGAAACAAGTCACTAATGTCCTTTGCAAACAGTGTAGACCCAGATCATGAGAGGGATCCTAGAGGAGCCCTGTCATCAGGAACAGCACTGTTTGTCATGTTACACTTTTCTTAAAACCAAATCCCAAAATATTCACCGTTAACTTGACCTGTTTAATTTTGGAATAGTCCATTTGAAAACTCAGTGTTGTAAGGGTTAACCCTTTCCCTGTTCTATGTTCTTTCCAAATTTCAATACCTACTGAATATGCATGGACAAAATAGTTTTAATGAAATATGGAAGGTGGAACATTGTTGCCATTTTTGAAAGTAAAGACACGGATCTATCAAATCCCATTAGCAAACAGAGCAGTCACTGATCAGATGGCTCCTCTAGAGCCATCTGATCTGGGCCTACTGCAAATGCATGAAAACACATTTATATGAGGGAAAGGGTTAAGGGATAAAAAGTAAACTCGCAGAGAAATATTGATAATCTATCAACCCGTTCCCTCATAGGCTGTTTTTAGATCCAACCACTTTTCAAGAAAAGGAGCATTAACTAGAGAAAAGGAAAATTTTAGAATTTTGTAGTTTGAAACCATTGTGATAAATAGAGCATTTGCTCCTATAGGAGCAAATGCTCTATTTATCACAATGGTTTCAACAGGTGACTTTTACAGAGGCGTAGAAAGTTGTATTTATGGAGGAAAGGGTTAACCATAAACCTGCTGAGCAAATAATGTTTACTAAATTTTTTCACCTACTACATTTTCAAAATGATGAGAGGCTGGGTTACTCTTCATCCACCCATAGCAGACCAAAGGTTAAAAAAAAGTTTTGATCCAAAGTATCTGAGTAACTTGGAGTCTCATCAAAATTAAAAATATTTGATTTGCTCCGATATTGTTTTTGAAAAGAAATTTACCCTTTACTCAATAAATACTCCTTTCTACGCCTTTACAAGAACAATAGACCCAGATCAGATAGCTCCTATAGGAGCCATCTGATCAGGGTCTACTCTTGTTTGCTTATGGAATTATAATATAGATCTCAGCTTCTGCTTTAGCAAAAATGCATGTGTTACTATGCCATTTTAGAAATTAACCTTATTTTTTCCATCAAACTCTATGTTGTGACCACTCTTTAGAATTGTCACTTCGAGACGATTCTAAAGAGTAGTCACAACATAGGGTTTGGTGGAGAAATAAAGAAGTTGAACATATTTTAATTTACACATCTTATCTGAAGCTCTGTAACCCTATGGAAAAGTATCAGGTGATCCTGTACCCCTTCTCTAATATAAACCCCCTTTTCACACCTTTGCAGAGTAGACCGTGATCAGACAGCTGCCTTCTGTAGGAGTCTTCTAATCAGGGCCTACTCTCTGGGCTATCAAAATGAGCTTGATCTGATTTTAGATTCTTTTTGGAAGCCAAGCTATTAAATATTCATGCTATCAGTATTTATTACATTATCCCCTTCCCTCATACAATGTATATGTAGGCAATTTTATTGACTCATACTCACTGAATTAATCTACCCAAAAGGAGCGTTTACTAGCAAAAAAATTTTTTTTAAATTGTGTAGTTTTTAAACCATTATGATAAATAGAGCATTTGCTCCTATTTATCATATTGGTTTCAGGAAGTAAATTTTACAAAAAGTGTCAATATGAGGGAATGGGTTCATGTTGAACAGGTAAAAGGGGTAACAATGTTTTGCATTTTATTGTAAACATGTAAGTCCTCAGCCACATTGACTGCTTGCAGGTTGTTGTATATACGAAAAGCCAAGAAAGTTTGGTGAATCTTCTGATGAAGATGATGATGATGACTGCAGCCACTGCAGAGGCCATAAAGACAAATGCTACAAAGGTATGTACAAATAACCCAGTACGCCATAGGCTATTTTTAAAAAATGAGGGTATATTGCTTTGCACATGTCGGTCTGTCGATTGGTCGGTAGATCGATGGTTTCCGATCAATAACTAATAAACGACTTGGCATAGAATCTTCAAACTTGCTGTGGTGGTTGGTCATGACAACTAGATGACCCCTATAGTTTTTGAGGTCACTAGGTCAAAGGTCAAGGTCACCATGGCCTGAATAGGTGAAATGGTTTCCGATTAATAACTGCTCAAGGGTTTGGTTTAGGATCTTCAAACTTGTTGTGGTGGTTGGTCATGACCCCTATTTTTTTAGGTCACTAGGTCAAAGGTCAAGGTAACCATGACCTTAACTGGTAAATGGTTTCAGATCAATATCTGCTCAAGGGTTTGGCTTAGGATCTTCGAACTTGCTGTGTGGTTGGTAATGACAACTAGATGACCCCTGTTGTTTTTTAGGTCAAAGGTCAAGGTCACCATGACCTTAAATGGTGAAATTGTTTCCAATCAATAACTGCTCAAGGGTTTGCTTAGGATCTTCAAACTTAATGTGGTGATTGGTCATGACCACTAGATGACCCCTATTTTTTAAGGTCAAAGTTCAAGGTCACCATGACCTTAACTGGTGAAATGGTTTTTGATCAATAACTGCTCAAGGGTTTAGTTTAGGATCTTCAAACTTTCTGTGGTGGTTGGTCATGACCACTAGATGACCCCTATTGTACTTGAGGTCACTAGCTCAAAGGCCAAGGCCACCATGAACTTAACTGATGAAATGGTTTCCAATTAATAACTGCTCAATAGTTTTGCTTAGGATCTTCAAACTTACTGTGGTGGTTGGTCATGGCCACTAGATGACCCCTATAGATTTTGAGGTCACTAGGTCAAAAGTCTAGGTCACCATAACTAGTTTTTGAGTTCACTAAATCAAAGGTCTGGGGGTATACATGTTTTCCAAACATCTTTTGTTAGACTCACTACCTTATAGGCTATTTTTGGACCAACCACTTTTGAAAAGGAGCATAAATACTACAAAAAAGAACAATTTTAGAATTGCGTAGTTTTGGAACCATTGCTCCTATGGAGCAAATGCTCTGTTTATGAAGGAGTAAAGGGTTAAAGTGAACAAGGAGGACAACCATTATCCTGCTATCTACAAACGTTTACAAACAACGTCGATCCAGATGAGAGCAACCAGAACAATCAGAGTCCATGCTTATAAAACTTTTAGTTGAGTCTGAGCTCGTTCTCAAGTTTTTGATTGGTCAGATTTGAGCCTTTGGCTCAAATCTGACCAATCAAAAGCTTGAGAACTCAAATCTGACCAATCAAAAGCTTGAGAACGAACTCAGACTCAACTAAAAAGTTTTATAAGCATGGACCCTGGATTCCAGCTATTTAACCCTTTCCCTGTCCAACAACAGTCCCTCGGGACAATGCAGATGTTATTGCCCGAAAAAACGTGTATTAACCCTCTATTGAAGGTGGTACATTGTAGACATTTTAGAAAGCATAGAAACAGATCTATTAAATTCTATTAGCAAACAGAGCAGACCCTGATCAGACGGCTCCTCTAGGAGCCGTCTGATCTGGGTCTACTCTGTTTGCAAATGAGTGAAAACACGTTTATATGAGGGACATGGTTAATTAGATTGTTATTTTAAAAAGCATATTAAAATAAAAACACATGATTTTTTTTTTGCAAAAGTAGAAACTATAGAATCAGATCTATATTATTCTATAAGCAAACAGAGAAGACCCTGATCAGACAGCTCTTATAGGAGTCGTGTGATCTGTGTCTACTCTGTTTACAGATGAATGAAAACACTTTTATATGAAGGAAAATGTTAAGAAGTACAGAGCTTTAGAGAAGAGGCTTATCTATGCTCATCTCTTATTTCTATTCCTGATCCTATCATCTAAATCATGGATAATTGAGGGGCATGTCACAATGTATTTAACCCCTTCCTTCATATTAACGCATTTAACGCCTCAGTAAAAGTCACTTTTTGAAACTCTTGTGATAAATAGAGCATTTGCTCCATAGGAGCAAATGCTCTATTTATCACAATGGTTTCAGAGCTATTCAGTGCAAGTTGTTTTCCTTTTCTCTAGTAAATGCTACTTTTCAGTAGATTTATTCAAATAGGCTGGGTCTAAAAATAGCCTATGAGGGAAGGGGTTAAGAGATTATAAAAGACTTTTAGCAAAAAGAACCATTTCAATATCTAGAACTTATATAGGTACTGTATTGAATAATACTTGATACAGTAAAACCTCTCTATAACGGCCACTAAATTACATCAAGTATTTTGTGTTAAAGGCAGGTGGCAGCTTAAAGCAAGGTGAAAGTAAAACAGGACGCTCCTATAGGAGCGTTCTGTTTTACTTTCACCTTACTTTAAGCAGCCACCTGCCCTAAATACCAACTAATGAACAAGATAAAGTGGTCATTATAGAGAGGTTGTACTGTATATGACAATGGTTGTGAGATTAGTGCAATCAAGGTACATGTATCCCGCTTTCTACAGATTTATGTACATAAGTTAACTGCCCATTTGTGTTATAAACTGCCATTTTGTGTACTTATCGGTAACTGTCCATTAGTGTACATAACTGCCAATTTGTGAACATGACTGACCGTTTGTGAACATAACTGCCCATTTGTGTACCTAACTGCCCATTTGTGTATATAACTGCCCATTTGTGTAAATAACTGCCCTTTTGTGTACATGGCTGTCCATTGTTAGCTCTTAATTGCCCATTTCAATGCAGAACAACATGCCTCATTAACCCTTCACCTGAGATTAGCTAATCTAGCGCAATCAAGATACATGTATCCCTCTTTCTGCAGATTTATATATACAAAACAGCCCATTTATGTACATAACAGTCCATTTGTGTACATAAGTACCCATATGGGTACTAGCCTACCCGTTTGTATACATAAGTGCATGTGTACATAACTGTCCATTACTCCACCAAACCCTATATTGTGACCATTCTTTGGAATTGTAAAGAGTGGTCACAGTCTAGGGTTTTGTGGAGAAATGACGATTTTAGTATTTGGGTATGCATCATTAACTTCAGTCCTGGTGTTAGAATTTAAAACAAATGAATACAAAAGTAAACAAAGCAGACCCTGAACAAATGGCTCCTACAGGAGTTGTCTGATCTGGGTCTATTATGTTTGTAATGGTATAAATTGTCATCTATATCTAGAGTAAAGGGAACATGCTGGACCATTCTTCCTACAGCATTACAGCAGTATTGTTATCATGACTACCACTACCATATGATTCTATGCACCTGCAATTTGCATACTAGCAGCAAACTTGTGAACTAGAATAGATATGATATATCATACGTATGATATATTTTTTATAAAGAATAGCTCCTTTATTTTACCATGATGGGATGAAACCCTATGTTGTGACCTATGTTGTGACCACTCTTAACCCTTTCCTTGACCCATTCCCTCATATCAGGGTTACAGATAAGGCTCATATTGGGGTATTTACCCAATTAAAATTGTAGAAAAAGCAATTGTTTTTCACAATAAGGAGTAACAAGAAACAAAGAAATCTAGCCAAAAAGCAAAGAAATTTTGAATACCTAATCAGAATACGTATGTATGAATAATACCCAATTAAGAAAACGGCCAATACCCAATAAAAATTGCAAATACCCAATTCTGTAAAAAATCAAGGGGTAAATACCCAATTGCATCAAAACCTTATCTGTAACCCTGCCTCATATTCTATTTTTGTTCCAACCTCTTTGAAAAAATCTACAGAAAAGAGAATTTACTAGAGAAAAGGATATTTTAGAATTTTGCAATTTTGAAACCATTTTGATAAATAGAAAATTTGCTCCTATGGAGCAAATGCTATTTCTCATAATGGTTTCAAGTGACTTTGGCAGAGGCGTCAAAAGGATGAAGTCAATATGAGAAATGCCTTTTCACAAATTTGCAAATTAAGTAGATGCATATCAGATGGCTCTTTTAGGAAACATCTGATCAGGGTCTGCTCTGTTTGCTTATGAAATTGTACTAGATCTGTATCTGTGGTTTCTACAATACTAAAAATTCATGTTAACATACTCCAGTATAAGAATTCGGATAAATAAATCTTCATTTTTTTTTTTAATTTCGTATTTTCTTAAATGAATATTCAACAGGCAGAGGGATAATTAGGATACACTTTCTGCAAAATTGAGTTTTATCACTGACATTTATTTTTCAGCTGGCGAGGGGTTTGACGGAGACGCTGAGCAACCAGGCCCAAGTGGCGATTGACTGAACATTCCCGAGTCTTCATCATTGTTAGGATCCATTGAAGCTGTCATGAAGATCTACTCATCATATACCTATGGATAGCAGGGTAGCCAGTGGATAGAGGTGGATAGAGTCAATATAAAAACCTATACCCACAGAGCTCCAGATAAGATGCCTAAATTTAAGCATTTTCAACAGTAGCTTCTTTCTTTCTCCCCCAAACCCTATGTTGTCTCGAAGAGACGTTTCTAAAGAGTGGTCACAGTATAGGGTTTGGTGGAGAAAAGACAATTTTAGTATTTGGGTATGCACCGTTATCTGTAGCTCTGATCCATATATTAATTATTAACTTCAAGATATGGATGGTATATAGATTGAGAATTTCACCCTTTCCCTGTCCTATGTTTGTACCAAATTTCAGTTAAAGGCCAAAGGTCAAAACTGTATAGTACATGCTGTGCCATGTTGTCGGCATGAGACACTCAAATTTTGGTACAGTTCTGGACCATTTATACATTCTTACATGTGTGTATACAGAAATATTTGTCAGATTTCATCTTTATATCTCCACAGTGAGATAAATCTCTATAGCAGTAATAAATATTTAATAGCCATTTTGTACATGTTACACTCATTTTAATTTTGGAAGAATTATGATCCTTCCAATTGTTCATGAATATACAGTAGAAACCTGCCCTGAGCGGCCATTCATGTATTTAATATAGGCGTCTTCAGAAGCATTTGATTGCTTAACCCATTACCTTATAGGCTATTTTTAGATTCCACCTCTTTGAATAAATCCACCGAAAAGGAGCATTAACTAGAGAAAAGGAAAATTTAAGAATTTTGTAGTTTCAAACCATTGTGATAAATAGAGCATTTGCTCCTATAGGAGCTTTCTGCATTACTTTTGACCAGTACTAAGCTACCACCTGCCTTACATACCCATAATTAGACCTTTTCGATGGCTAATTACGGCAGATTCTACTGTAATAAGCTTATAGAGATTACTTCCCTGATTATCGTGAACGTTTCCACCATGCTTACACCATCCAGATGTCCATGTTTTCATGCGTCCATCTTTGTCATATACTTTAATACACCTATTTAACCTTTTACCTGATGAATATTCTTGTAAGAAATAATGACCAGATGAATATTTAATAGCTGTATTTTTTCAATGGTATAGCAACACACGATTTTATAACAGTAGCAGAAAATGTAGAATCAGATTTAGTACAATTTCGAAGCAAATAACTGACTACGATCAGACAGCTTCTATGGGAACCATCTGATTTGGGTCTACTTTGTTTGCAAGTAAGTGAAAAGGCAGTATATCTGGTAAAGGGTTAAGCAAGGTGAAAGTAAAACAGAACAATCTTATAGGAGCGTTCTGTTTTACTTTCACCTTGCTTTAAGCAGCCACCTGTCCTAAATACCAACTAATTAGCATAATTTAGTGGCCGTTATAGAGAGGTTTTACTGTAGGTGTCACATCTGTGTACTATTTGTGCATGAGATGTCACATCTGTGAAAGAGGTGTCACATCTGTGTAAGAGATGTCACATCTGCGAAAGAGGTGTCACATTTATGTGCTATCTGTGTAATATCTGTGTACTATCTTTTTAAAAGATGTCAATCTGTAGATTCCCCTTTGTTCTTGAATGTTTACTACAATGCATGTCCAGAGCTCCAGATAAGATGCCTAAATTAAAACATTTTCAAGCATAGCTCCTTTATTTCTCCGCCAAACCCTATACTGTGACCACTCTTTAGAATTGTCTCAAAGAGACCACTCTAAAGAGTGGTCGCAGTATAGGGTTTGGTGGGAAAATTATTAGTATTTGGGTACGCATCGTTATCTGTAGCTTTGCATGTCGCTAAATATACCATCATTCTTTCAAAACTGAATGAATCAGAGTTTAACTATAGAGTCCATTTAGTATGAAAGACTTTACCCTTTCCTCCATGAATATTTATGTAAGAAATAATGACGTGATGAATATTTATTAGATTAAGTTTTATAATAATACATGGGCATGGAAAGTTTTGGCCATGGCTGAAACTATAGAATCAGATCTATATTATACCATAAGTAAACAGAGCAGACCCTGATCAGACTGCTCCTATAGGAGTTGTCTGATCTGAGTCTACTCTGTTTGCAAAGATGTAGAAAGTTGTATTCATGG
Source organism: Azorinus chamasolen (assembly GCA_963576725.1). NCBI lineage: Eukaryota > Metazoa > Mollusca > Bivalvia > Cardiida > Solecurtidae > Azorinus > Azorinus chamasolen. The sequence goes on along the minus strand of OY755241.1, from coordinate 20,584,930 downwards.
AGTAAAGGGTTGAATTGCACGAGTATTTTGAATGACCAATATTGCAGTCTCTGATTAGAGGGCTCCTGCAGGAGTCTTCTGGTCTGGGTCTTTACTGTCTGCAAATGACATTGCATATGTGTCCCACATTCAAGTTTACTGACACCCAGTGGTACCTCCAATATAATGCACTGTTAACCTGTTCCCTCATAGGCAATTTTTTAGACAACTCTTTGAATATATCTACCGAAAAGGATCATTAACTAGAGAACAGGAAAATTTTAGAATTTTGTAGTTTGAAACCTTTGTGATAAATAGAGCATTTGCTCCTATAGGAGCAAATGCTCTATTTATCACAATGGTTTCACAAAGTGACTTTTACAGTGTCGTTAAAAGTCGTCAATATGAGGGAATAGGTTAAACGTAATAATTTAACATAACAACATTTTGGTAACTTTTAGATTTAGACAATAGCAAATAGTGCAGATCCTGACGATAAGGCTTCATCAGGAGCGGTTTGATCTGGGTCTACACTATTTGCCTAGATTTGTCAATCTAAATACTTAGAGTAATTGGGGTATGTATGTGTAACAGAAGTTATATTATGATGTTATGTTGACATTTGATTGTATGATATGAGGTTATGTTGACATTAGATTGTGTAAAACATGATAACTTGTGTATGTTATGCATATTTTGTAACACACTGTGTTGCAATAAAGTTATAATATGATGTTAGGTTGACATTTGTTTGTGAAAAACATGATGACTTGTGTGTGTCATGCATATGTTGTAGCACAATTTGTTACACTTAAGTTATAATATGGTGTTATGTTGACATCAGACTGTGTAAAACATGATAACTTGTGTATATCATTCATATGTTGTAACAAAATGTGTTACAATAAAGTTGTTAGTTTTTATATTTTGTTCTTTTGTTTTGTGTTTCTAATGAACCATGAAATCAAATTAGGCCTTTATATAAGAGGGGAAAGCATAAATTTCCCACCAAGTTCTCCTTTATACAGAAGAACCTTTCTTAAACGGTCATTCAAAAAGAGGTCTAATTATGGGTCTTGGGTAGGTGGAAGCTTAATGCAGGTCAAAAGTAATGCAGAAAGCTCCAATAGGAGCTTTCTGCATTAATTTTGCTCTGCATTAAGCAACCACCAGCTTTTTAAGATGCCTTGGTTCAAATTAATGGCCGCTTAACCCTTTCCTCCATAAATATGCCTTTCTACGCCTCTGTAATTGTCACTTCTTGAAACCATTGTGATAAATAGAGCATTTGCTCCTATGGAGCAAATGTTCTATTTATCAGAATGGTTTCAATACTGCACAATTCTAACATTTTCCTTTTCTCTAGTAAATGCTCTTTTCAGTAGATTTATTCAAAGAGGCTGGGTCTAAAAATAGCCTATGAGGGAATGGGTTAAGACAAGTTCTGCTGTATCTCCACTTAATCTCTGATTTTAACTGTTCATTAGCATTGTCTTGTACAGTCCATTTATAATGAGTAATCATAACCAGAGACATGTACAGTAAAACTCCGCTAATGCGACCACCTAAAAGAGGTATAATTATGGGTGCTAGATGCAGGTGGTAGCTTAATGCAGGACAAAAGTAATGTATAAAGCTTCTAGAGGAGCTTTCTGCATTACTTGTCATGCATTAAGCAACCACCTGCTTATAAAGACACCCATGTTTATTCATTAAGTGGTCGCATTAGAGTGGTTCTACTGTATGTAGGATATGTTGTGAGTAATCATTTTGTACAAACAGCCAATGGCTAGCTTAACATTTTCCAAGACGAGTTTTGTATCAGTTTGTACACAAATATACGAGTTCTTATTTCGACTAAAAATGCCCTTTTATACCCACGGGAAAGAAGTTTGGGAGAGAGTTGTACAGGAACCAGGTTCTCTGTCTGTAGACACACTTTTATTACCTCCTGCCCATCCGGGGTTTATGTATGGATTTTGATTTCGTACTCTAGTTCTTCTGTCACATATGATATGATCTTGTGTTTCTGCGAAAACCATCTTCATTCGCCATTTTACCCCCCCCCCCCCCCCCCCCACGCACACACACTTCCCCGGGCATTTATATTATAATTGGGTGGGGCCAAAAAGCAAAAATGATGCTTATTTCCTCAAATGATATTAGTGACATGTGTCCTGCACTGTACGGGTTAACCACATGTATGTAAATGCTATAGATGACTCGTTGATTGCATTTCAATCAGTTTGAATCCAGATGAATACATAGACCTTTTTTCGAAGTTGTTGCTGAAGTTTTAGACTTGGCCCTTCTCGTGCTATTAGCGTACATATCTGCATTAACAAATAGTGCAGACCCATATGAGACAGCTCCTAGAGGAGCTTCCCATATGGGTCTGCACTAATTGTCATTATATTTCAGTGGCTACAATTGATCCAACTTTAGAATTATTCAGCTTATTAATATTCATAGTCGATCAATTCAAATTTGAATATTCAGTATGAAAATGCTAAACTTGTTGAAAGTTTGTTGTTAAGTAGTTGTCTTACCAGGTTTACGTAGATATTGATACTACGTATTGTGGGATCCAGTGCACCTGCAATCGACATGAGTTACGCCCCTTTTCAACGCCAGCTCCAGCTAAATTGCAGATACCACCCAATAGTCAAAACCTACTGAACATTTTCAGTCTACTCGCAGATACCACCCAATAGTTGCGCCATTATCGTCACGCGTTCTTTTGCTGTAATACCCTACTCCAAAATGATATTAACTTCAAACTAACATGCAGTTAATGTTCAACACTTACACACGTACACACACACACGCCATACAGAGACGCCACATCCACACACATGCACGCAAACACACACACGCGTGCGCGCACATACATGCCACATACAGGCGTCGCATACACCACACATGCACACACGCGCGCGTGCGCAAAAGAACAATCTGTTCTCAACTATGTGTCTATCTTGCGTATTATGTTGCCAAAAAGCAATTAGTGTACTGACGGAGCATTCTGATCAGGGATTTTACATTATACGGTTTAGCTGATTCTGATGTTCTACTGCAGACAACTCACTTATTAATGTGCAATTATATGAGCCGTCTGATCAGGGCATGCTCTGTTTGCTTTTGATATAACACAGGGTCTACTCTGTAGGCAAAGACATAGAAATGCGTATTTATGGAGTATAGTTAACTATTTGCACTCAAGTGGCGAAACCATGCTTATCTATGCATACAGTTTGGATCCTAATGAGATACGGCGTTTCATCAGGGGCCAAACGTTTTGAGACCCTGACCATATTTTTGCAAGAGAAATGAGATTTGAAAAATAAGAATTGAAGCAGACGACAATTGTTGCAGACTAATCATTTGTTAGCATGCATTATGCATTAACTCATTCCTTTCTAACTATTTTTAGACAAAACCTCTTTGTATAAATCTACCGAAAAGCAGCTTTTACTAGGGAAATGGAAAAGTTCAGAATTGTATAGTTTTAAAACCATTGTGATAAATAGAGCATTTGCTCCATGGAAGCAAATGCTCTATTTATCACAATGGTTTCAAATATTGACATTTACAGAAGCATCAAAAGACGCCAGTAGGAGAGAATGGGTTAATTGATCGCAATAGAGAACTAGACAGTATGAGAGAATGGGTTAATTGATCGCAATAGAGAACTAGACAGTAGGAGAGAATGGGTTAATTGATCGCAATAGAGAACTAGACAGTATGAGAGAATGGGTTAATTGATCGCAATAGAGAACTAGACAGTAGGAGAGAATGGGTTAATTGATCGCAATAGAGAACTAGACAGTAGGAGAGAATGGTTAATTGATCGCAATAGAGAGCTAGACAGTAGGAGAGAATGGTTAATTGATCGCAATAGAGAGCTAGACAGTAGGAGAGAATGGTTAATTGATCGCAATAGAGAGCTAGACGGTAGGAGAGAATGGTTAATTGATCGCAATAGAGAGCTAGACAGTAGGAGAGAATGGTTAATTGATCGCAATAGAGAGCTAGACAGTAGGAGAGAATGGGTTAATTGATCGCAATAGAGAACTAGACAGTAGGAGAGAATGGTTAATTGATCGCAATAGAGAACTAGACAGTATGAGAGAATGGGTTAATTGATCGCAATAGAGAACTAGACAGTATGAGAGAATGGTTAATTGATCGCAATAGAGAACTAGACAGTAGGAGAGAATGGTTAATTGATCGCAATAGAGAGCTAGACAGTAGGAGAGAATGGGTTAATTGATCGCAATAGAGAACTAGACAATATTTATTGTATTGAGGTTTATATGCAATGTACGATGAACATTTAATAAATAATGTATTCATAGAGGTTAAAAACACTACAGAACATTGTAGAATGTATAAAGTGGATAACGTAGCACACAAATAATAACAACCGAATGCACAATTGGAATAGGAACTATCCGGTAGTCAGGTTCCATGCTTTGGCTCAAGTCTGACCAGTCAAAAAGTTGAGAACAAACTCAGACTCAACTAAAACGTTTTATAAGCATGGACCATGAACTGCACCAGATTCAAAGTTGAGCAGACATTATTTCTTATTACAGTTGAACTTCGATATCTCGAACTTCAAGGGACCATACAAATTAATTCGAGATAACAGATGTTCGAGTCATCCTATTTCTAATCTGAACAATTTGTCAAATTCACAGCTTAATGCAGATCTAAATTAATGATGAAAGCTCCTCTAGGATATTTCAACATTACTTTCGACATGCATTAAGCTGCCAGACGTGTTACTAGATATGCGTAGTGATACATTTTACACCAATTCTGTATTGTAAATTTTGGACCGAAGTTTTAGTTCGAGATATATATATCAAAGTTCGAGTTATCCCAAACTCATAACAAACACTGAAATAGAATAAATTTCAATCTGGTAATGATTGTTTATTGTGACTATAGTACTGTATCCGGCTAACTTGTAAAATCAAATTCGGTTTCAAAAGTTGGAAACTTTTCCAAATTAAACCCGTTGTCATTAAGTAGTAGGATCTGAGCCAAAATATGTACAAGACCGGTAACATGTTTTACTCTCTAGTCGTAAGTAGTAGCTTTTATATACAGTAAACCCCCACTAGTTCGAACACTGAAGTCCGATAGTTCGAAAACTACACTTCGATAGTTCGAACACTAAAACCCCGATGGTTCAAACAATAAACCCTCGATAGTACACTAAAACAATTATCAACCTTGGTCTCTTCGGCAGGCAGTAGCTTAATGCAGGGTGAAAGTCATGCAGAAAACTCATAGAAAGGTCCCGGCGGAGGAGCTCTCTGTGTGGCTTTCACCCTGCATTAAGCACGTATCTGTATAAACTGTTCAGTATTCTTCATTATTAAAACTTGATACTATCTATCCATTTTTTACTATCTATTTCAACTTTAAAACATGCTTATGTACAATTTCAAGGTGTGGATATGTAACACGGATCTATTGTGTATTCGTCAGCCGGACTATTTTTATAAAAACCTTTGATATCAAATGTAGACGTACGGTCAAAGAAATTATAGGGCTGTAGAGTGAAGCCCCTGTTTACTTTAAGTGTCATTGGTAAGTCCTCAGCAGAAGGAGCGTGGTAGAACTTCTCGGTGATCCATAGCACCAAATCAACATCACGGATGCTCTCATTGTTCAGCATGCGACTAACCCCTTGAAAAGAATTAAGAGGCTGAAAAAGGTCATATATGGAATTAGTTGCATACAGTTCCGATTCCTTCCTTTGTGAAACTGCAAAGTTGTATTTAAGGTGACCCCAGGGACCAAACATCACGTGGTCGCTGAAAGTCTCTGCCTCCTGAGAATGGGGAACAATTTTATAACCCCTTTTGACACCCCAGAAATTCCGTTCGTTTTCGTTCACAACAGTGAAATACTTAGGTTTTATTGGGTTCAGTACATACCCACCCTCCTCTTTAACAAGTTCAGGTTGTATATAGCGCGTGTTGTTAAACGGAAAATATCCGGGTACTTTGGTCGTATTTGTCTGAGTATTTAGGGCGCTCAAAACGTCGCCAGTCTTCCAGTGAAGAATTTCAAAGCTATTGTTAACACCGAGAATATCAACATCCACCTTGAAGGCATATGCGTGGTCGTGAATGGGTCCGAGCATATAGTCGGCTAGTCTGAAACCAAAAGGAGTACTGCTCTTGTCTGAACCAACAAGCTCGTCTTCCGGATCCCAGAATGCGCCGTACAGAAAACCGGAAGCAGAAATGAACGTCTCAAGATGGCCGTCTAAGTGAAGTCTCCACTCGACTGAGTATTCATAGTTTCCAAGATTCATTGGCGCTCTTACTATAAGATAATTTTTGTTTATTCCAAGAGATTGGTATTTCCAGGCCGCTTCTTGACCGTCCGCTTCAAATACGCATGCGTATGGCTTTTCTCGAATACTTCCGTATACAAACATTGTCAGTATCACAAGCTTTGCTCTTGTGGGACAATCTAAACCAAGATGAGGCGGATTTGAATTTCCAAGGAAAAACAGGGTATCGGTAAGTGCAGGTGGACCTGCCCCATTGGTCTGAGAAGCGTACATCAAAGTAACGTCTTGCAACGAGATCTCGTATGCAATTCGATGGCCTTGAAATTTGACATCAAATATTGCCGGACCTCTGATTGGATCGCTTCTAAAATCTAACTCCCAGCCCATCCAAGAAATGCGACTTCCTTTCAGGGTGTATCTGGGCCCTCTTGGTTCATAGGTTTGAGGAGGTGGAAGGTCCGAAAAGGGCCTTGGAGGAAGTGATGAGTTCAGTTTCAGATCGAACTCATTGTTATGGGAGCTAACATATGACGAAGGAAACTTAATTTTTCTTAACTGTCCCAAGTCGTAAGCTTCTTGTAATGCTTGTCCAGATTCATATGGACCCTGTGAGAGATAGTAGAAATCTGTAGCACGCCACTCGGATGTTCGCGTTCCCGAATGGTGTATTTTGCATGTGACTGGAATTATTCTTATTGTGGCATATCCTCCCATTGTGAGGAAAAGAAATGCCGTAGACACCCTGTCTGATTCGTTGTATGCGGGAAGGTAGGCAAAATTAACATTAATGCCAGACCTGTAATAGTTACCATCAAAACTTTCCTTCAATAAGTTCTTAATAGCATTGAAGTGTGGCGCCACAACTTTATATTGTTCGATATGTTCAGTTCTATCATATGGTCTGCGGTTGAAATTAATTTCGCCATCCGTCCTCAATTCCTCTACCGTAATATCGTCCTCTGTTAAATTCAAGGGGCCAACCTTGTACTCCATCACGTCCGGGGGATTACTTGAACCCCGAAACACGTGAACTATGGCAAACCTACCAGGAAATTCACCATCTGTATCTAAGAATTTTAGAACTTTAGATTTCTCGTTCGGTAACAAATACACATGTGATATTCTCTTGTCGGTTAAACCACTTCCATAAGAAGCCAATCCTCTGTTGGTTATAACTTTCATTGCCTTATTTATTTCGTCCCTTGTCAGCGCTGCAAATGGTGACGCAAAAGCATCAACCCCAGTGCTTTCGTCCGGGTTTCTTGTTGCACATGTGGGACACACTGGGGATTGCGATGGTGATGATGTTATTGGGTGTTGTGTTGAACAATCGCACTGCGCATGCGTGGTTGTGGGTGTAGTGCCAGTTGTCGTTTTGCCAATCATTTTTTCTGTTGAAGACCCACCTGCCTGATCAGACGAGGAATCATTGCCAGATCTTATTGCAAATGCCCCTATGATCATACCCAGAGCGAGCCCAACTATGAAGATAATAATGCACAGAACAACGGTTATGCATTTGGATTTATCTGGTATGACGGATTTCGTATCGCTGACACTTTTTCTAGAGTACAAGTCAGAGGAATTCGTCCACGGCCCTCTCACAGGGCTATCCTCACGGCTGCCTGGACCAGTGTCTGTGTTTAGGTCAGTGAACTCCATGTAGTCGCTTTTGTTACGATTCTTGTTCTTCGGAAAAAACATCTATTTGTCTGGTTGACTTATTCTGCAAAACAAACAAAACATATATTAACAGAATAAAAAGAAAATTTACTATTTCAACCCTTCGCTTGCTATTCACGTCAATATACCTATCTGTAAATAGTGAAGACCCAGATGAGACAGCTCCTATAGGAGCTGTCTCATCAGGGTCTGCACTATTTACAAGTTGATTGTGCAACAAGTGCACTCCACATCAGTGATTGCACAGCGAAATACTTGTACACAGTGAATATATATGTAATTATACAACAGGGCATGGGTAAAGACGGAGAAATGTATTTTAAAATTCAGCAAGCGAAGGGTTAATAGTCGCTTTAACTAAGTTAGCAGTCACGTTTACTATTTTAGCAGTCAAATTTACTAATTCAGCAGTCAGTGTTACTTCAAGTGTACTATTATAGCAATCAAATTTACTATTTTAGCAGCCAGGTTTACTATTTTAGCAGTTAAGTTTACCATTTTAGCAACCACTTTAAAAGGACATATAACCCATTCCCTCATAGGCTATTTTAGATTCTGCTTCTTTGATTAAATCTACCGAAAACGAGCATTTACTAGAGAAAAGGAACATTTTAGAATTTTATAGTTTTGAAACCATTGTGATTAGTTGAGCATTTGCCCCTGTGGAACAACTGCTCTATTTATCACAATGGTTTCAGAAATTGACTTTTATAGAGGCGCCAAAAGACGTCAATATGCGCGAATGGGTTAACATGTTTAATGCCAGAGAGGGAAAAGCATGGAGTTAACATTTAACACGCGGGAACCGAGTATATTTGCATGCAGTATAGACCCCGAACAAAGGGCCATAGGAAAAGTCATTTGACCAAGGTCTGCACTGTTCGTCATAAAAATAATTTCCTTCAGTAATTACTTCTGATACATCCTACTGTTTAATTAATATTCAGAATGGGTATGATGAGTTTTATTTATTCAACAGGTTAATGCTTAAACAGCAGTGTATTCCACATTATGGGATTCCTTGACGAACCCTCTGACAAGGATCTGTGCATTATTTTGCCTATACATCCCTCTCTTCATATTACTCACTACGTTTCTTTCTATTATTCTGTCTCACACTCTGTCTCTTTCACTTTCTTCCTCCCTTCCTACATTGTTTCTCCAAATTTCCGCCTTCTCTACCTACGCTGTCAAGTGTCTTTTATCACGTATTACTTACCACTAACCGCAATGATGACTATACTCTGACAGCGATAACTATGTATTTTGTAAACATGACCTAGTTAAGTCGATAATCAATAACAGGATTACAAAGGTGGTGTTGCACGATTCCCGATTTTGTTCAGGAATTCAGATCAACCAAACAGCTGGATGGTTAATGCAGGGCAAAAGCAATGCAGAAAGTTCCTATTTGAGCTTTCTGCATTACTTTTGACATACATTAAGCTACCACCTGGTTTACAGACCCATAATGTGACTTCCGTTTGATAGCCGCTTAACCCTTTCCCACATATAAACGTGATTTCACGCATCTGCAAACAGAGTAGACCCAGATCAGACGGCTCCTATAGGAGCCGTCTGATCTGGGTCTGCTCTGTTTGCTATTGGAATTTGAAATATCTGTTTCTTTAGTATCTAAAATGGTTGCATTGTTCCACGTTCTATATATCGTTATAAGTATTCTGTTAATAAATATTCAGTAGGTATTGAACTTTTGAAATAAACATAGAACAGGGAAAGGGTTAGGTCAGGTTATGCTGTATTCAAGTGTTTTATCACACCCCTATATCGCGGTTCAGTCCATTATTTCGCGTGTTCAGAATTTTCTCTGTCTATTTATAACTTATTGCATACCCCACTGTTAACGCTTTCCCTGTTCTATGTTTATTCAAAATGTCAATGTCTTCTGAATATTCATGGAAAAAATAATATGTAATATATAATGAAATATGGAAGGTGGAACATTGTATCTACTTTGAAAGTAAAAATAATCTATCAAATTCCATTAGCAAACAGAGCAGACCCGTGATCAAACGGCTCCTAAAGGAGCCATCTGATCTGGGTCTACTCTGTTTGGAGATGCGTGAAAACACGTTTATATGATGGAAAGGGTTAGTAAAATGTCTGCTCAAGTTTGAGGATGGTGCTAATTTGACTACTTCAAATTCGATCAAGCTTCTGAGAACATGTTGATCGAGTGTCAGTCTGTTTGGGTCCTGATCAAACACCCAATTATTCGGCCTCTTGTCTGGTTCGCAGCTGTTTGCAAGTTCCATAGAGCTGGTGCTTAGGTGAATTACGGTAATACATTGTATGCCATATGAATACTGCTTCGTGATAAGCACAGTACAGTAAAAACTCTCTAAACCGGACGTTAAATATCGGTCTTGGAGACAGATGGTGAAAGTCATACAGAAAGCATATAGGAGCTTTATGCGTAACGTTCGCCCTGCGTTAAGCAGTCACCTGCCTAATGCTATCTAATTGCTTCTCTACAAGATAATAGTGACGTCATGAATATTAATTGGCTGAAATTTTAGAATGATATACTAACAAGGACCTCATTGGCTGTGGCTGACTGGAAAATCAGATCTATATTATCTTACAAACAAACCAGGCAGACCATGGTGAATACTATAAAGTAACAAAAAAATCACGAGCATCGGTTAGTTGACACTCATACAATGTAATGGCATAATTAACGATATACTTATTGAAGGAAATATTCCAAAAAAGGAATTGATATAATACACAAATACATAAAATCAAGCCAAAATACATATCACATTTTTGTTACATGCATTCAGCCAAAAAATCAAATACAATAAACTTTGATGTTAAGGCTGAATGCATGTAACAAAAATGTGACGTGTATTTTGGCATGATAATCTTTGAAAAAGGTCCTTAGTGGTGGAAATATTAGACCAGAGCTATTCAAGTATTTATGATATACTTATAATATTGGCAGTGGTGGACCTATTATCCTATAAGCAAAGAGAGCAGACCACGACCGGACGGGTTCTTGCAGGATCCGTCTGGGTCCATGCTTATTAAACATTTAGTTGAGTCTGAGTTCGTTCTCAAGTTTTAAATTGGTCATATTTGAGCCTTTGGCTCAAATCTAACCAATCAAAAGCACGACAACTCAAATCTGACCAATCAAAAGCTTGAGAACGAACTCAGACTCAACTAAAATGCTTTATAAGCATGAACCCTGGTCTGGTTCGATTTTGTTTGCAAATGCGTCAATCGAAATCTCTATCAGGCAGAGGGTCGAGTCATGTGGTAGCATAATGCAGAACGAACATATAATGAAGACTTAACCCTTGCCTTGTTCTATACTCATTCCAAATGTCAATACCTACTGAATATTCATGGACAAACTAGTAATAATGAAATATGGAAGGTGAAACAGTGTAGCCATTTTAGAAGGTGAAGAAACAGATCTATCAAATTCCATTAGCAAACAGAGCAGACCCTGATCAGACGGTTCCTATAGGAACCGTCTGATCTGGGTCTACCCTGTTTGCAGACGCGTGAAAAGGCGTTTATATAAAAGAAAGACTTAAGTTCCACTGCATGTATATACTTTTTCTCATTACAGTAGAACCTGTTAACCCATTCCCTCATATTGACGCCTTTTGACGCCTCTGCAAAAGTCACCTGCCGAAACCATTGTGATAAATAGAGCATTTGCTCCTATAGGTGCAAATGCTCTATTTATCACAATAGTTTCAAACTACGAAATTCCAAAATTTTCCTTTTCTCTAGTTAATGCTCCTTTTTGGTAGATTTATTAAAAATGGTTGGATCTAAAAATAGCCTATGAGGTAATGGGTTAAGTGTTTAAGTGACCATTAGTTTACTGACTGGATTAAGCTACAGTACGACCTGTTCTATGCGGTCATTCATTTATTGAACGTAATGGTCTTAAAAACAGGTGGTTGCTTAATGCAGGACAAAGGTAATGCAAAAAGCTCCTACTTTTGAACTACATTAAGCTACCATCTGCCTTACATGCCAACAATTAGACCTCTTTTTGTTGGTCGATTAAGACAGGTTATACTGTATTAGCATTGCTTATAACGTTCGTCCACTGTTTGTTCACATTTCGTCCACAGCAGGCTAAAGAGTCACCGTTACTGTCCCCTGGGGGTGATGAGTTTTGACTGGTGTTACGTACATGTGTACGTGAGCTGTATCACACTGTTGTTGAAAGGCTAGTAAAAAATTGTGATCGATAAATACCGTAGAATACCTATAACGGGGATACTTTATCAATCACTTCCTTCATACTAATTTGCAAACAGAGTATACTCAGATCAGACGGTTCCCACAGGATCAGCGTCTGCTCTGTTTTCCTACGGCATGATACTAGACCCGACTGCACTGCTTAAACCTTTAAGGAATAGAACCTTTGCAACAATTGTGATCATGGCCACGTAATGAATAGAACTTGGCGCGACCATGTAATGAATAGAAATTGGCGCGGCCACGTAATGAACAGACAGACAGATATACTTTATTCTTTTCAACGTGTACATAAGTACCTTGTTGCAACACAATTCAATAATGTCATTTTGGTCACACTACCACTCATCACTCATCCGATCCTCGCCTCCTATCAACCACACTCATTCTCTCACTCATACACACAACTCCTCTCGCCCTATATCGCAATTTACCCACTACTAAACTTCAATCAAATAATCAAATTTTTCTAACACATCAATGCCTAACAGAAATAAGCGTGGCTACGTAATGAATATAAATTGGCGCGGCCACGTAAATGATAGAAATTGGCGCGGCCACGAAATGAATAGAAAATGGCGCGCGGCCACATAATGAATAGAGTCAGTCAGTGAGTGAGTTGGGTTTTACGGCACTGCGACACTGAATAGGTCATATATAGCGCCGATGGATGGCACGGCTACGTAATGGGACCAGGTAATGAATATAAATTGGCGCGGTCACGTAAAGAATAGAAATTAGGGTAGCCACATAATGAATAGAAAATGGCACGGCTAAGTAATGAGGCCAAGTAATGAATTATAAATTGACACGGCCACGTACTGAGGCCACGTAATGAACAACTATTAGCGCGGCCACATTATGAACAGAAATTGGTACGATCATGTAATGAATAGAAATTGAAGCTTTCGGAATGACTTTCATTCTGCATTAAGCAGCCATCTGCCTAAAAGTATCTAATTTCTTCTCAAATAGATTAAGACATGTTTTACTGTATTGTAATTACACAGCGACATCTATTACATACGGTGTTTATATGACGGGTAAGGAAGGTATGTATATATGTATATATAACTCGTTGACAGGTACGCGCCCATGCACATGTATATTGCACGTTCAGTCATCAGCCTACTATTTGACCTGGCTTGATTAGACATATACGGTAGTGACTCTCTAAAGCCAAGGGCGGATTTAGAGGGGCGAAACCGGTGTATATGATTAATGCCCACCTAAAATTGCCCAAACAGACTTTCTCGCGAACACTGACCAGAGCAATCGTTTAGTAACCCTCTGATATGTGTCTTCAGTGTTTGTCCTATGTCGAATGTACATTGTTAACCTTCGTCCAAAGCGGCAAAGTTGGGTTCCTCTTTTACAATCGTTCAATAAAAACCCGATACCCCATGAATATGCATGTAAGAAATACATGTAACGCAATAATGAGTTTTATTTGTTGAACCATTTAACCCATATATGGCACGTAGGCAAACAGTGTAGACTCTGATCAGACGCCGCATAATGCGCCGTCTGATCAGAGTCTACACTGTTTGCTGATAGAAATTTCATTATAAAACAAAATGAAAATGAACATTTAGATCAGGCATCCCTTAGATTAAAAATTGACTACTCCAATATATAAACATGGAAGAATCCACTGTGAGCAAATGGGTTAATGATATAGCAGAGTTTGTCTTTGGCAGAAACTTTAAGTTTCTTGCATGGATACTCATGAACACCTTCCTTCATATAAACGCGTTTTCGCGCATTTGCAAACAGAGTAAACCCAGATTAGACGGCCCCTATAGGAGTCGTCTGATCAGGGTCTGCTCTGTTTGCTAATGGAATTTGAAAGATATGCTTCTTTACTTTCTAAAATGGCTACAATTTTCCACTTTCCATGTTTCATTATAACTATTTTGACAATGAATATTCAGTAGGTATTAAAATTTGGAACAAACATGGAACAGGGATTTGGTTAAATAAAGGACCAAATACCACATGATCGCTTACTTACTACCTGCTGTATAGAAGTTCTAATCTAGTGTGGGTTTAAGTAGACCTTTCCTAAGCGACCATTCATATATTGAACATAGGACTATTTAAAAGGAGATGGTTGCTTAATGCAGGGAAAAGTAATACAGAAAGTTCCTGTAGGAGCTTTCTGTGTTACTTTTTACCTGCATTAAGCTATCACTTGCACTACAGACCCATAATTAGACATCCTTTTGATGTCCGCTTAAGACAGGTTCTACTGTACATATCATGCAATAGTGATTTCAGCGCTTGATGGTTACACATAGCTATTGACGCCATGTTATATATATCACGCAAGTAGTAATATAGTAGTTTATTATAGACACCTCGGTGATGGGTGGTTAAACATCATGAAAAGTACTATCGATCGTTACGCGTTCATTAACCATTCTGTGGTTCAGGGTTCAGTTAACAGTTCCGCGGTTCCGCGTCAGGGGACGTCCCTACATTCGACACGTTTGAAAAGTGCCTAAATATACAAAACTCATTTGTTTATATGCCGAAACGAAGTATATCGCAAGAAAACCAATTGAATAAACACCGAAGAAGACTTGCATATGTTTGATATGTTATTTGGCAATGTATTAGTAATTTTTCGGCTTGAGTTTTAGTTTCGTTAACTGTTCGACCAAGGTCTATAATATTTTGTTGTAGAATAAAAATGATAAGTGTCGATAAAATGGTTTATTCGGTATCACGGGGATAGTTTTCGATATACGGTGAAACCCCGCTAATGCGACCACTTAATAAACAGTCACTGGCGCCGTTTAAAGCAGGTGGTTGCTTAATGCAGGACGAAAGTTATGCAGAAAGCTCCTATAGGAACTTTCTGCATAACTTTCGTCCTGCATTAAGCTACCACCTGCCTCTGTCACCCAGAAGTATGCCCCTTTTTGGTGGTCGCATTAGCGGGGTTTTACTATAAGTTCAAATTGACAATCTTCAGAATAATGATTGAACATAACAAATATTAAGCTTTATGACATTATTGAAAATACAGTTGAACTTCGATATCTCGAACTCGGATAAATCGAACATCGGGATAACTCGAACTAAATATTCGGTCCTTCCAAAATTTATAATACAGAATTGTTCTAAAATGTATCGCTACATATATATAAAAAACACATGTGACAGCTTAATGCAGGTCTGAAGTGATGCTGAAAGTTCCTACAGGAGCTTTCAGCATTACTTTAGACCTGCATTAAGCAGTGAACTTGAGATATATGTCAGATTATAAATCGGATGACTCGAACCTCTGTTATCTCGAACTAATTTGTATGGTCCCTTGAAATTCGAGATGTCGAAGTTCAACTGTATGCGTTCATTGTAGGGACTTCCTCTTTAACCGCTCAGTGGTTCCGCATCCATTGTACCGTTCTGGGATTCCGCGTTTATTTATTCACTCCATCTTATACTGGATCCGTCTGATCTGAGTCTACTCTGCGGAAAATTCTCTCTATCAGGTAATGGCTACTTACTACCGATTCGCTTGAGAAACTAGTCCATGTGTAGTTTTGTATTAGAGCTACAGATAAAGGTGCGTGTCCAAAACTAAAATCGTCATTTCTCCACCAAACCCTCTTCGAGGCGATTCAAAAGAGTGGTCACAATATAGGGTCTGGAGGAGAAATAGGAGGGTAACTCTTCAAAATGTTTAAACTTACGCATTGTAGCTGGACCTCTGCTGTATCACATACATATAGTAATACCTTTGTCAATTACATACATACATATAGTAATACCTTTGTCAATTACGTACATACATATAGTAATACCTTTGTCAATTACGTACATACATATAGTAATACCTTTGTCAATTACGTATATACATATAGTAATACCTTTGTCAATTACGTACATACATATAGTAATACTTTGTCAATTACGTACATACATATAGTAATACCTTTGTCAATTACATACATACATACATATAGTAATACCTTTGTCAATTACATACATACATATAGTAATACATTTGTCAATTACATACATACATATAGTAATACCTTTGTCAATTACATACATACATATAGTAATACCTTTGTCAATTACATACATACATATAGTAATACCTTTGTCAATTACATACATACATATAGTAATACCTTTCTACTCTAAAATATCAATTTAGAATTATTGCCGGTCTTTATAACAAGTGGCAGCTTAGTGCAGGTTAAAAGCACGAGTCGACTTTCACACTGCATTAAATAGCCACCTGACTAATGCGATCGAAATTTTTACTTAAAATCCGGTTTAACCCGTAATTCCATGAATATTCATGTAAGTAATAATGGCATCATGAATATTAATTAGATATTTCAAATAGCCTATAAAACACATGAATGTTTTGCGAAAATAGAAACAATAGATTCAGATCTATATTATTCCATAAACAAACAGAGCAGACCCTGATCAGACGGCTCCTTTGAGTCTTCTCTGTTTGCAAAGGCGTAGAAAGGCGTATTTATGGAGGAAAGCTTTAAATGGGATTTACTGCAACACTGTCGTGACTGGTGTTAACTTTTCTATGCACCATCAACTTCAGTCACGAAGAAATAAAAGGATGTAACTATTAATACCCTGAACGTATCATTGCCGATTGTAACATTCACGTGCAGTTTATAAGCGGTTTACCTGAAAGAAACGCCCTTTCACGCCTTTGCAAACAGAGCAGATCCAGACCAGACGGCTTCTGTGGGAGCTGTCTGACTATAGAGTCTGCTCTGTTTGCTTATAAATGTAATAATATAGATATAATTATACAGTTTCTGTCCTTGTAAAATATTTCTCTGTTCGTCACGTCATTATAAAACACAATCAGCTAATTACATTTTATATCCATGACGCCATTAGTTCTTGTATACATGAACATTCATTAAATGAAGGGTTAAAACTTAGTTGTTATTGTTGTTGTTGTTGTTGTTGTTGTTGTATCTGATAAATATGACCAGGTGTACACAGCGACATGAAAAGTACGTTCGATAGGGCGTTCGCCTTAATGGCAGAATTCAAAAATTCTCCAAAGGAAACGGTTAACGATTTTGTTTGATGACTATTCATGTACGAATCTGCGCATTATAAATATCAACTATAATAATTCATTTAACCATACAACAATAAGGAAATTTATTGCCACGGCAACGGCGAATCCCATTTGAAATATGTAGCTAAACAAGACAGAGCTAAACAAGACAAACCCTGGGTATGGATTCCAGCAACCCTCAGAACAGACCGGAATGGAGAGGACGACTTCGATCTAGACTGGGCAGTCAGGCCCCACCCTCATCAGAGGATTAATTGATGGCCTGATCAACACAACACATAAACCGGATGGTGAGTGAGTGAGAGTACGATCTTGCAGCGGTAAAACCCATACAGGGACTGCCTAATCTAGGTCTATTCAGTTTGCAAATGCATAAAAGGGTGGGAATATAATTACAGTAAAACCTCTCTATACAGCCACTAAATTACATCAAGTATTTGTGCTAAAGGCAGGTGGCTGCTTAAAGCAAGGTGAACGTAAAACAGAACGCTCCTATAAGAGCGTTCTGTTTTACTTTCACCTAGCTTTAAGCAATCACCTGCCCTAAATAACAAGTAAATAACACAATTTAGTGGCCGTTGTAGAGAGGCTGTACTTTAGTTACAATTGAGGTTCTTTGCAACGTCCACATAAAACAGTCTAATGTTTGTGTTGTTGACCTTACGCCTCACAGAAATGCCTCGCCATGGCTTTTAGTCAGACTAGAACCAAGGCCCTGTTCTGTTTGGTTATGAAATGATATTGATTGGATTCTACATTTTCTGTAAAGGCCACATCATTATACGTTCATATTTTATAATTGTTCATCTTAATTAATAGCCATGGTGTCATTATTTCTTACATCAATATTAAGCAGATAATTTGTCAAGACGGGTGGAATCTTAACACTTTCAGTTCGGGATACGAGTCACTAACGTTATTTGCAAATAGTGTAGACCCAGATGAGAGGGCCCCTGTACCGTGTGTCATGTTACAATTTTCTTTTTAAAACATCCCCGAATATCCAGGACCGCGATAAGTTTGACCTGTTTGAGTTTTCAAAAAAAAAATTTTTGAAAACTTAGCGTTGAAAGGCCATACCCTAATTTAAAGTCTCCTTAGCTGACACAGTAAAGTCCCTCTAAACCGGACGTTACATATAGTATTGGTCTTGGAGATAGGTTGCAACTTAATGCAGGGTGAAAGTCATGTTGAAGGCTTTTAGAGGAGCTTTGTGCATGACTTTCACCCTGCATTAAGCTGTCATCTGCCTAAACTTTCAAAGGTATCTAAATTCGTCTCTACTAGAACTCCGGTTTAGATGGGT
This sequence comes from Azorinus chamasolen, assembly GCA_963576725.1. Taxonomy (NCBI): domain Eukaryota; kingdom Metazoa; phylum Mollusca; class Bivalvia; order Cardiida; family Solecurtidae; genus Azorinus; species Azorinus chamasolen. Next base: position 20,566,309 of record OY755241.1, on the reverse strand, counting down.
TATACTGTAACATGGATTGAGATGAAACAGGCATTGAATTTAGTACAAATATTGGTCTTTGAGACAGGTGGCAACTTAACGCAGGATTAAAAGCCACGTAGAAAGCTCATAGAGGAGCTTTCTGTATGACTTTCAACTTGCATTAAGCAGCCACATGCCTAAAAGTATCTAAATTCGTCTCTGCTAGAATTCCGTTTAGAGGGGTTTTTACTGTAACATGGATTGAGATGAAACTCCGAGTAATTCCAAAATGTTTGACATTCGGTCAGTAGTTTTTGAAAAGCTTGAACGAATCAGAAGTATATGCAGTAAAACCACTCTATAACGGCCATTTGATTGTGTTAATTAGTTGGTATATTAGGGCAGGTGGCTGCTAAAACCCTTTCCCTGTTCTATGTTTATTACAAATTTCAATACCTACTGAATATTCATGGACAAAAAGGTTATAATGAAATATGGAACATGGAGCATTGTAGCCATTTTAGAAAGTAAAGACACAGATCATTGAAATTCTATTAGCAAACTATTAGCCGTCTGATCTGGGTCTACTCCGTTTGCAGGTGCGTGAAAACACGTTTATATGAGGGAAAGGGTTAAAGCAAGGTGAGAGTAAAACAGAACACTCCTATAGGAGCGTTCTGTTTTACTTTCATCTTGCTTTAAGCAACCACATGCCTTTAGCACAAAATACTTGATGTACTTTAGTGGCCGTTATTGAGAGGTTTTACTGTAAAATCTGCTCCAGATGAGAGTTTGAGCACACATTGAATTTTAGCATAAGATTGGTTATAAAGAACGGCACATACAGACGATCCTCTCTCAAGCAATCGGTTAGTGAATATACATGTGGGCATTTAACCCTTTACTCCATGAATATTAATTCAATAATCCCCTAGGAGCCGTCTGATCAGAGTCTGCTCTGTGTGCTTATGGCATGGTATACATTGTAGATATAATTCCACAGGTTTCTGCCGTGGCCAAATAGTCCGGTGGCCATTTGCTATTACAACAATTAATCTGATTAATATCCAAGATGTCATTTTTTCTTACATGGATATTCATGATGTAAAGGATTAAATGATATCAGCATACATCCATGAAGTGTGTCATTTTTTTGCAACGGGATAAATGTTAAAAAAAATCATTCACATAGATGTGTCGCTATATTAAATATGCACATGAGCGTATGACTAAATCAAACGTACACATAGGCGTATGACTAACCTAAATATACATATAGGCGTATTACTAAACTGAACATACACATAAGCGTATGAATAAACCAAACATACACATAGGCGTATGACTAACCTAAATATACATATAGGCATATGACTAAACCAAACATACACATAAGCGTATGAATAAACCAAACATGCACATAGGCGTATGACTAAACCAAACATACACATAGGTATATGACTAAACAAAACATACACATAGGTTTATGACAAAACCAAACATACATAAAGGTAAACTTTAAACAGCCACCTGCCCTAAATACCAACTAATTAACACATTTTATTGGCCGTTATAGAGAGGTTTTACTGTATATCATTCAGTTATCTGATGTTTAAGTACTTTCCTTTTAGTTGTTTTTTAAAGTATTAAACTAATTACTTATTCATTTAGCCAATACTCTAACTATTGATTGGTCAGAACACGCAGTCAAAAATTGAAGATCCAGCAATGGATATGTTTATAACAGTCGGTTGAAGCTGCAAGGCATGCATGGGAGATCGGCTACAGATGAAGACTTCACGAACATACCTGTGGCACTTTACCCATTCCTAACTATTTTAGAGCCAATGCCTTGAGAACCTTGAGAGAGAGAGAGACAGACAGACAGACACAGACAGACAGACAGACATACAGGCAGAGACAGACAGACAGAGACAGACAGACAGAGACAGACAGACAGAGACAGACAGAGAGAGACACACACACACACAGAGATACACAAAGCGAAACAGAGAGAGAGAGAAACAGGCAGGGAGAGAAAGACAGAGAGACATGAAGAGAGGGACAGACAGTCAGGGAGACAAGACGGAAAAATATATAGAGAAACAGACAATTATAGAGTCAGAGACAGACAGACAGACTGACTGACTGACTGACTGAGAGACCAGACAGACATGCGGTCAGACGGATGGACAGATAGACAGACACGAAGAAAGAAAAAGAGAATAGTTTTGCAGACGACAGTTACCGAGTGTTTAAAATGCTACAAGACAACGGACAGAAGTATAAGCAGACGACAATTTCTTAAGACGATCGTGGTTGAATACATTTAGGACACTGTTTAGTGTTACTTGTCGTCTGCTAAAGTTTTCTTTTTTTTTCTTCTTGTCCTGCTCTCACGAAATGCAGTCAGTGTGTCAAAGAGTTTAGATCATGAAGAAGCTTTGGATTATACGTATTTTCATCTGGATCTAAACTATTTGCACAGGTAATCAAGAACCAAAGCTGACAGGCAAAGAGTTACCGGTAATATTTACCAAACTTTACCCATACGTCGTTGTATAAAATTATTGTCTGCTCAAAAAACATTCTGTTCCATTTTAACTACGTCCGATGTGCTCAAGTCTTTTAAGAAACTGTTGACGGAGTGTCAAACAGCTTGGATCCAAATGAGACGCCGAGTTACTCGGTGTCTCATCTGGATCCAAACTGTTTGCAACATTAATGACGAGTCATCTGGTAGATAGAGGGGAAATAGTTGATAATACAACAGCACACTTACTGTGTAGAGTACCTCCATTGTTCGATTCAATCCTTGTCGAGATATTTAGAATGTAAATTGTAATGGTCAAAAGGAAAAAAACAAACAAGTCACAGATTCGTTGAGAACACCTCAAACACTACTGATCTTTCGGTATGCACTCCATAAAATATCGTCGCTTTTCCTGTTAAGTCAGTTTAAGGCTATACTACCAGTTCCGGTTGGCTGATCTGCTTGTAACCTGTACGTCGACAAATATTTGTCGTCTGCTGACATTTTTCTGAAACTGTGCGAAGTGTTTTCTCTTCTTTATAATATCGTTTTTGTTTTACTTTTTGACGATTTGAATCCACATCCGGGTTACTCGGTCTCTTATCAGGGTCCAAACTATTGTTCACATTTACTCTTTCAACTGGGGACATGCATGCACTGTCATTTACAAATAGAGGATCCCCTATGATCAGGGTCTGCACTGTTTGTCATTCGAAATGTTCTAGCGAGTTTAAGTCTTTCATACTGAGTGGATTCTATTGTTAACCCTTTCCCTTATGTAAGCGCATTTTTGACGCATCTGCAAACAGAGTAGACCCAGATCAGACGGCTCCTATAGGAGCCGTCTAATCAGGGTCTGCTCTGTTTGCTTATGGTGTAATATAGATCTGATTCTACAGTTTCTGCCTGAGCCGAAATGTCATGTGTTCATACATGTATGTCATTATAAAAATAATTTTATTAATATGCATGACGTCATTATTTCCTGTATGAATATTCATCAGGGAAAGGGTTAAGCACGGATGGGCTAGTTATTCCACTCTAAAATACCAGGGCTGAATGGGTTAACTCTGCACGCTAGCGGTGAAGACGTGCTGACCTATGCAAACTGAATGGCAGGATCCAAAAAAGGTTTGGCACAATGGTCGTTGCTTTTGAAAAACAACGGTAACATATTTCTCAGGATAGAACAGTTATCAAATTAACCAAGATTTTGTAGCAGACAACAATTATTAGAAGTATACAAGGGATTAAGGGTAGCTGAATTATATCCTGAGCTGATACCAGCAGTGAAAAACTAAAAATAGAAATGTAGATTGTATTTAGGACATGCGTGACTTAAGCCTTTACTCCGTGACTATTTCTTCATAATTACATCATAGATATCAGATTGAATCACGGGATTGTTTCTCTGGCAGAGACTGTAGAATCATATCAATATGATTCCATTTGTAAACAGAGCAGGCTCTGATCAGACGGCTCCGTTAGGATCCGTATAATCTGAGTCTACTCTGTTAGGAGTATACAAAGATCAACACGTGACTATAGATAACCATACGTCGTACTGTAGTCTGTTTGTATATTTATGTAGATACTACTTTGTCACCTTTGCAAGTAGTGTAGACCCAGATCAGACGGCCCCTATCTTAAGATCTGCTCGGTTTGCTTATGGATTTGTACCTATAGATCGGATATAGATGTTTCTGAAATGGCAAAGACAAATCATTGACCAATATATAACTTCATATAATGAATATATATTGATTGGCTTTTTCTATTTTCCTCCATACATTAAGAGTTATACACCAAATAAATGCCAAGAGAATATACACAACTATAACATGTAAATAGTGATATAAATACCATTAATTAGAAACGGCCTGTAATACTAGGATAAACTACGGACAATACAAATTATAATTAGAAAAATAGTACAGAACATATATCTGCAGAAGCACGAAGCACATGAGTTAACCCTTTACTCGATATGTACGCCTCTCCGCGCCTTTGCTTATAAATTCTGGTAGATAAACATTAGGGAAATGCTTTAATTACATATGAAAGATTGAACAGAAAACGTACCCGTAGGCGTTTTGTGTCAGGTAAGAGCGATATCGGGGACGATTAGTCTAGATCCGATATGAAAAGGGCCGCGAATCACTACCAAACGTGCTTTATCATACCTGATAAACTGACATTATGTGATTGCTGGTTTTAAATTTGAGTGTAGTATCCATTTAATCCATGACTATTTATGTCAAAATAATGACACCATGAATATTCATTAATTAAATTGTTAAAATTAATAACGTTTTGGCTCTGACAGAAACTGCAGAAATATACAGTAAAACATCTCTATAACGACTACTAAATTACATCAAGTATAGGAGCGTTCTGTTTAATTTCAACTGGCTTTAAGCAACCACCTGCAAAAAATACCAACTAATTAACACAATTTAGTGGTCGTTATAGGGAGGTTTTACTGTATCTACATTTCATATATCATATTGTAAGCAAACAGAGTAGACCTTGATTAGACGGCTCCTGATCTGAATCTACTCTGTTGGCAAAGGTGAGAAAAGCGTATTTATATAATATATGTACCGTACAGTATTGTATAACTTTAGATATTTATGTCTTGGCCATATGTATCTAACTAGCTTTGTAAATGGCCGAAGGCAATGTGGTTTGCCTATAGTTGACAAAGTGATATGGGTTGCTAATGTGATATGAGTGTGATGGTCCAGTGGCAGGCCGCAGGATTTGAGATCGGACGGTCCCCGGTTTGAATACTGGTTTGAATTCTGAGCAAACAATGAAACCCACGTTGCTCCTCTCCATCCAGGTGTATAAATAGGTACCTGTGAGGGAAATAAGCCCATGTGTCATGGCTTCCCTTGGTACATAATTTAAATGGCCCACTTAGTGACCGGGACCCAGTTGTTCAAAGACTTGTGATCATTTGTTAAAGTAGCTGGTGATTAAATTCCTTAGCTCTTCGCTTGCTATTCACGTCAATATACCTATAGTCAAACAACTAGGTCTGACGGGTCACGGGTTCGCCGAGTCCATTTTTAAGGGAGATCAACATTTCGGATATCCACGTGCCGTTTATTAAAGAAAATGTTTAGTTATAGGTATAAAGAATAAGCGCATTAGTCATCGGAAATATAGCGTAGTGGATAAGTTGTAGGACTATAAAGAAGTATATGATTGGCGAACATTTTATTAGGCGCAGGTTCGAATCTCGCATCAACCTAAAATAATTTTTTTTGCTAAAAATATTAAGGAAAGTCCCTTTAAGAGCATTAGTTTTGTTTTGCATTAAGAAGCCACTTGTACACGACATTTGCTAAAGCTTATATTGATATTCATATTTTAGCATCGATATATTATTGAAAATATGGCTAATGTAGGACTCGAACTCAGACAAAGGCATCCTTCCCTAACATAGACGAACATGTGCATAAATGGTCATTACAATTATACAATATGACATAAAATAGTATTCTACTATTCATTCAAAATTAAAAAGGTTAAGGTCGACACGGGATTCGAACCCACGCTCAATAAAAATTACTCTCGCAATGTCTTCTGCGTACCTAGACTTTACCCACTGCGCTAAACTGCTGACAGCAATTCCGCCTTCAATTTTATCTTATATACTAAACTCGTCTGTTTAAAAAAATGGTCCGAGAACACGCGGAATGCTGATCTCCCTAAAACATGGACTCGGCTGACCTTTGACACGTCAGACCTAGTTGTTTGACTATACCTGTAAATAGTGCACTATTTACAAATTGATTGTGCAACCAGCGCACTTCGCAGCAGTCACTGAACAGAGAAATACTTGTACACAGTGAAGATATATGTAATTATACAACAGGGCATGGGAAAAGAAGGAGAAATTTTTTTGTATTTTAAAATTCAGCAAGAGACAGTTTGAAAGCCTCTGTTAACGTTAATCAAGGTCCAAACCTTAGTTAAATTTAACAGGCGATTCCCTTGTTAAAACTCATGTTCAACAGTCTGTTAAGTTTGAGCAACAGATTGTTGACCACTTGTTAGCTTTAACAGCCGATTAGAAGATTTAACAGGCTGTAAAAGTTAACAAACTTTTGAACAACTGGGTCCGCGGTATGGAAAGCCGATGGGATCCCCTGCTTCTTAGCTCTATTTTCAATACAGGGAGTAAACTGTGAAAGTCAGGAGAATATGTGTATACATTCCAGACTATAAACCGCACCTTTACTTTCTCTACATTTTATTAATAAAACTGAAAACTAAAGTAAAATATAAGGTCCGTATCTTCCATGAATATTCATACAAGAAAATAATGCCATGCATATTAATTAGCTGGATTTTCATTTTGGTTTATTAGCATAGAAAGTGTTTGCTGAATCAGATTTGATAAATAAACAGAGTAGAGCAAATCCTCATCGGATGGCCCCTGTAGGAACCGTCTGATCTATTTCTTTTGCAAAATTGATACAATGTACATTTATGGAGTAGTGAATGAACTCATTTCCCCGAGTATTAAAAGTATGATATTTCTTTATTCCATATACATGTACATGTATAGATTAACCATTTACACGCAAGAGACGTAGTTGTACAAACTTGAAAACAGAAGGGTCCGTAGACCCAGATCAGATCGCTCGTATAGGGATTGTCTTATTTAACTCCGCTCCGTTTGCTTGAGAAATAATAATAATCTGATTCTGCTCGTATAGTTTTTGCTGTGGTCAAAACTCGATTATTCAAAATGCCGTTATACAGAATTCAGCTAATAAATATTCATAAAGTAATTATTTCTTACATTAATATTCAATAGGTAAAACCTTACCTAACCTAAATTGTTAACCTTTTCCATATTCTATATTTGGTCCAAATTTCAATATCTACTGAATATTCATGAACAAAACAGTTATAATGAAATATTGAAGGTAGAACATTGTAGACGTTTTAGAAAGCAAAGCAACATATCTTTCAAATTCTATTAGCAAACAGAGCAGATCCTCTAGGAGCCGTCTGATCTAGATCTACTGAGTTTGCAAATGGATGGAAACACGTTTATAAAATATGACGGAAATGGTTAAGCAGACTGAGTACAGAAGTTAGAATACGGCTTATAATTACCCCACAATGTTAAGTTTATATTCTAAATATTCTCGAGATACCTTAGATAAAAAAACAAACCGTATCGACCCCCCCCCCCCCCCTCTTTAACAGACACTAGGCATACATACATGTACATCAACACTTTCCTTCATGTAACCGCCTTTTCACACATTGTCGAATAGAGGAGCCGTCTGATCAGGTCTGCTCTATTTGCTTCTTATATGAAATGATTCTACAGTTTCAGCCACAGCAAAACATGCTCTTATCAATAATGTTAAAATACGCCACAAATTGATATTTACAGATTCATAACTTCTTACATAAAAGTATTAAACAGGGAAAGGGTAAAAATAAAATGAAACAAATCACAATCTAAGCAGAACTCATAGTTCATATAGAAGGCTAGAGGTTAAATAATTGGACAATGCTGTGTAATTCAACATTTTACCCCGTTAATAGTTATATAAAAAATAATGACATTATGAATATTGATTAAATCATTGTTTTATAATGGCACATGAACTCAGGACATTTTGGCCATGGCAGAAACTGTAGAATTAAATCTAGAGGTACATTACTTCATAAGCAAACAGAGCAGACCCAGATTAGACGACCCTTGCTTCAGCGGTCTGATCTGGATCTACTCTGTTTGCCAAGACATAGTAACGTGTATTTGTGGAGTAAAGAGACAGGCTTTAACCTATTTGAAGGGTAAAACATATTTGCACATCTTCTGTCCTCCTTTATGCCTTTCACTGTTGAGCACGATTGAACTGTAATTGACAAACAGTGTAGACCGATATCAGAGGGCTCCTAGAGGAGACCCCTTTTCAGGGTCTGCATTATGCTATAGGGGCCGTCTGGTCTGGGTCTACTCTGTTTGCTAACTGATGGGATATTCCACTCGGACAATTTTCCGTTAAAGTCTCCTGTACACACGAGTGATCCAAGTTAATATAACCCCCGGGCTGTAAACGGGTATATTACATAAATCTCAAATCAGTCGTATATCATATTAAACTGTATCACCATGGTGACATATCACTTTCTAATAAGTTTCTATACATGTAGGTTTAGTCACAGCTCATTAACGTGCTTGAAATTTCTTACCTGTGTGCGTTTGTTCACTGCACGTACACTTTTAGCTACAACATGCACTTTTCCCAAGGCCTGTCGTTTAATATTGCGTATGCTACATTTGTTAATTACGTTTGTATTTTACATATTTGGCATGTACAGTAGAACCTGTCCTAAGTGATCATTCATTAATTAAACAGAGCAGTGATAAAACAGGTGGTTGCTTAATACAGTGCAAAAGTCATACAGAAACTCATGTAGGAGTTTTCTGTATTACTTTTGACCTGCATTAAGCTACCACCTGTCTTACACACCTTTAATTAGACTTCTTTTTGATGACTGCTTAAATCGGGGTCTACTGTTCGTTTGTATTTGCCATATTTCGCATGTATTATTGTAAATGGTCAAAGACAATCGACATTGTTGATATGCGAATGAAACTAAAATTGAATCACGTGGTAATTAAACAGATCGATGTGGTAATTAGCCCATAACACTTTCCCTGTTCTCTATATTTTCCACATTTAAATACCTATTGAATATTCATGGACAAAATAGTTCTAATGAAATATTGAAGATGGAACATTGCAGCCATTTTAGAAACTAAAGAAACAGGGCCATCGAATCCCATTAGCAATCAAAGTAGACCCTGATCAGGCGGCGTCTATATGAACTGTCTGATCTGGGACCAGGGTCCATTCTGTTTGCAGATGCGTGAAAAAGGCGTTTATATAAGGAAAGGCTTAACTAGATACAAACGCATTTGAAGCATTCGCAAACAGAGTAGACCCACTTCAGATAATCTCAGCTGCAATCATTTTACTTTCAAAGTCCATTAATAGTGCCTGTATTTGCAGAAATGCATTATTGAACAGATTGTGTGATTTATGTACATGTGGAATACTCTATTGAACCATTGTGAGCTAAAACAAACTATGGGACGACATAGAAAAAGTGTTATGTATTCAGCATGGTTTATTTCTCTTTAAACCCTTTCCTCCAAAAATACACCTTTCTACGCCTTTGTAAAGGTCACCTTTTTTCAAACCGTTGTGATATAAAAAGCATTTGCTCTTCAGGAGCAAATGGTCTTTTTTATCACAATGGTTTCAATACTACACAGTTCTATTTTTTTCCTTCTCTCTAGTAAATGCTCCTTTTCGGTGGATTTATTCAAAGAGGTTGGGTCTAAAAATAGTCTATGGGAGATTGGGTTAATTCACCAGTTCAAAACTAAACAATAGAGAGATTGTCCCTGGATATTCTCAGCGTAAACGTAAACCAGAGGCCCTGATAAGATGGACAAATTGAAACATTTTTCAACAAACAAATTCTGTTTAAACTATAAGCACACAGAGCATACCCTGGTCATACGGCTCCTGTAGGAACCGACTGAACTGTTCTACACTGTTTAATAAAAGTACGAGAATGGTGGGTCTATCAGCTAATGCGACCACTTGATAAACAGTCAATGTCTAAAGCAGGTGGTTGCTTAATGCAGGAATAAAAATGATAAGTGTCGATAAAATGGTTTATTCGGTATCACGGGGATAGTTTTCGATATACGGTGAAACCCCGCTAATGCGACCACTTAATAAACAGTCACTGGCGCCGTTTAAAGCAGGTGGTTGCTTAATGCAGGACGAAAGTTATGCAGAAAGCTCCTATAGGAGCTTTCTGCATAACTTTCGTCCTGCATTAAGCTACCACCTGTCTCTGCCACCCAGAATTATGCCCCTTTTTGGTGGCCGCATTAGCGGGGTTTTACTGTAGTTATACCAATATATAGAAGGTGGAACGGAACATTGTAGCCATTTTAGAAAGTAAAGAAACAGATGTATCAAATTCCTCTGGGAGCCGTCTGATCTAGGTCTACTATGATTGCAAATGCACGAAAAACACGTTTATATGAGGGAAATGTACGCCCATTGTGACAAGGTAACACAGTAGAACATCGATATCTAGAACTTCAGGGGTCTATATCACAGAATTCGATTTCTAATCTGGACAGTTTGCCAAGTTCATCCAAAGTACTGGAGGAACTTTCAGCATTACATTTGACCTGCATGAAGCTGTCACATGTGTTCTGAATATGCGCAGTGATACAGTTTAGAACAGTTCTGTATTGTAAATTTGGAAGGACCGGACCCGAAATTTGAGTTATTCCAGTTGGAGATATCAAGGTTGTACTGTATAAGGACATTGCTGCGATAGCAATCAGTAGAGATTATTATAAGTTCAGTGCGGTGACAGGACATACCCCATGCAGTTGAAGTGTACTGTATTACAGTAGGACCTGACTTGAATATAGGTGTCTTAAAAACAAGTGGTTGCTTAATGTAGGGCAAAAGTAATGCATTAAGCTACCCATACAGACCCAATATTAGACCTCTTTTTGATGACCGCTTATGACAGGTTCTACTGTTCTTTCTGCATTTCTCATACGCTATTTTTAGACACAATCTCTTTGAATTAATCTACCGAAAAGGAACATTAACTGGAGAGAAGGAAACTTTTAGAATTTTGTAGTTTGAAACCATTGTGATAAATAGAATATTTAGGAGCAAATGTTCTATTTATCACGATGGTTTCACAAAGTGACTTTTACAGAGTCGTAAAATGTCGTCAATATGCGGGAAAGGGTTAATCTACCATTAGTCTCTTTTGTATAATTAGGGGATCACTTTAAACAGGTCGTACTGTACCCATCTATTTTGTATAACTAAGCGATCACTTTAAACAGGTCGTACTGTACCCATCTATTTTGTATAACTAAGCGATCACTTTAAACAGGTCGTACTGTACCCATCTATTTTGTATAACTAAGCGATCACTTTAAACAGGTCGTACTGTACCCATCTATTTTGTATAACTAAGCGATCACTTTAAACAGGTCGTACTGTACCCATCTATTTTGTATAACTAAGCGATCACTTTAAACAGGTCGTACTGTACCCATCTATTTTGTATAACTAAGCGATCACTTTAAACAGGTCGTACTGTACCCATCTATTTTGTATAACTAAGCGATCACTTTAAATAGGTCGTACTGTACCCATCTACATTGTATAACTAAGCGATCACTTTAAACAGGCCGTACTGTACCCATCTATTTTGTATAACTAAGCGATCACTTTAAACAGGTCGTACTGTACCCATCTACATTGTTAGATAGTATTTGTCATGCGTTCAGCAATCATTTTTGCGAATACATGTTTCATGTATTTCTATTGTTCTCACAAAGCCCTACAAACTAATTAAATACAGACTAGACAAGCCAGGGAATATATGTACAATAGAACTTGCCCAGAAACACCATATCAAAAATAAACCAGAGAGTATATGTATAGTATCACCTGTCTATAAGTACAATGTTGTAAACAAAACAGACAAAGATAAAACGAATAGATACTTTTATGCAGGTGGCCGCTCAAAGCATAGTAAAAGTCATACAGAGAGATTTCTGCATGACTTTCACTCTGCATTAAGCTGCCACCTGTCCCAAAGACCGATTTTATACTAAATTTATCGCCCGATTTAGAGGAGTTATACTACGCATGCATTTAAAAGGGGTTTACCAGTTTATCTATACATATTAGTTGGATACCAATTTATCTATACCTACGGTACAGAATGTGGATTATTAAAAAAACACTTATGTTATTCCAACTAATATCTGTCACCAGGCTCTGAATAGAGTACATAATTAATCCTTTGCTTCATGAATATTCATGTAAGAAATAATGACATGATGAATATGAATTAATTTATTTGTTATTATAGCACATGGACACGAAAATCTTTGGTCATGGCAGAAACTGTAGAATCATATCTATATTATGTTATAAGCAAACAGAGCAGACCCAGATCAGACGGCTCCTGCAGGAGCCGTCTGATCTGGGTCTACTCTGTTTGTAAAGGCGTAGAAATGCGTATGTATGGAATAAAGGGATAAATCCTATTCATTCTAGTGTTAATATTGTGATTACCTGTGCAAACAGTTTGGATCCTGATGAGACGCAGAGTAACTCGGAGTGTCATCAGGATCCAATCTGTTTCACAGGGGGCCATTTCGTGGGTCTACATGGTCTAAAAAGTCAAAAAGATTGATTGGGTCGATTTAGTGTTATATTATTTATATACTGTATATAATATAACACTAAATCGACCCAATCAATTTTTTTTTACTTTTTAGACCATGTAGACCCACGAAATGGCCCCCCTGTGATATGTTTGTTATGTTTACAGTACGTTGTTATTTTTACAGTACGTATAAAGACAAACTGAAGAAAAAACACTAACATTTGAAGTAGATTACTTCGCGGACAAAGAGGAAAAGAAGAGTTTTATTCCAATTAATAAATATACATGTATGAGCGTATATATGCCGCTTAGTACTCGGCGGAAACCCGCCTGAACGCGATGCTGCATGTACAATCAACAACGCTGTAACAGCCATTCCCAGTGCTTATAAAAGTTTAACTATTTACTCAATGAATATTCAAGTAAGAAATAATGACATCATGTATATGAATTGGATTAACCCTTTCACCGCCGCAGTCGCATAAATGCACCACGACAAATAGTGCAGTACCAGGTCAGACGCCACCTTTTCAAGGCGGCAACTGATAAGGGACTTCACTATTTGTCCCATTCTCTATTTCTATGGCTGTGCTTTATTTATCCAATTCCCTTATTGTATCGAATGATTTAACAAAATTGGGTTGCAGACGACAATTATAAATTTGGCGCCGAAAGGGTTAATTGTTATAATAGCACAAACACACAGAGGAATTATCGGACATGGCAGAAACTGTAGAATCATATCTATATCATTGGTATTACAACAATTGAAATTATTGAAGTTGTAGATGATTGTAACTATTTAGGGGTAGTTTTTAATTACAAGGGATAGTTTTGCCTTAAACAACCAATATCTGATTGGGAAAGCTCTGAAAGCTATGAATATGTTATACAAAAATGTTAATTTGATACCTGTCCACGTATATCTATGCACTTATTTGATGCTTTTGTTGAGTCGATTATTAACTACGCCTGCCCAGAGCGGTTTTTTTCTAAGTCTAAAGACCTAGAGAGAGAGAGCACACTTGAAATTCTGCAAGATGATATTAGGCGTTAGACAAAATTCGTGTAACGACGCAATCTATGGGGAGCTAGGACGCTACCCGCTGTACGCTCGTATACATGTATAAATAGATACGTTCAGATATTGAAATACTGGTTTTAATTAATTGCATATAGATAACATTATTCTGAAAAATGTATATCGCCATGCTTGTGAACAATGCTTAAAAGGAAAATATAACTGGGTAAAGGGAGTTTGGGCACTGCTTGATGAATTTGTTTTTTCAGATATCTGGGTACAACCTGAGAATGTACATGTTAAATCTTTTTTGTTGTTGTTTAAACAACGAGTAATTGATAACTTTTATCAAAAATGGTATTCTGATGTTAATAATGTTCTCAATACACTTTAAATATGTTTATATTAAACCGACTTTCGGTGATGAAAATTATCTTAATAGAATTGTGAGAATCCGCATATCTTCCCATAACTTGCGTATCCAGTCTGGAAGATATGGTAGAGATAGATTTGAACGGAATCGGAGAATATGTCAGTTGTGTAATGCATATGCTATTGAAGACGAGTATTATTTCATAATTATATGTAAAGCATTTGAAGATTTAAGAGCTAAGTATATAAAAACTTATTATAGACTAAGACCAAACATGCACACATTTGTTGAATTACTCACCACCGAGCCAGAGCTTATTAAATTATGTAGATGTATAAGTTTTGCGAATTCTAATCGCAACGATATCATATTGATAGTATAAGGTATATTGTTCTTAAAAGTCCGCAGTCATGAACATAAATGCTATCCCTTACAGTCTATATTATAAAGTACAGAACTTTGATCACTTTCATAATTATCTAGTGTTCATTCTCTCTCATATTTCCATTCGAGGAATAAAACTTATTCACCCTGAAACTGAAATGGATAATTCCCATTACTAATCAAGTCTAGTCCGTTGTTTAATAGCAATGGTTGACAAGTTGTAATTCAGAATGACAAAAAAGTGCAGATCCCGATCGTAGTACACCTGTAATGAGTATTCCGACCAAGGTCTACACTGATTGCATAAGGCAAGAGTAAATGACGCATATATACGCCACGCGATGTGAATGGGTTAAGCATACATATTGATCTGATTTGGTATGTAATTATATATACCTGCATTTGCATGTCACGTGATTTGATTAGACCTGTTGAATAAGATATATAAATGATGGAATATGTAACTAGGTAGTATATGTATAAGTTACGAATAAACTATGTATGTCTATCATAAACAAACAGCAGATGTTCTATAAGGGCTGTCTGATCTGGGTCTACTCTGTTTGAAAATGCAAAGCAAGGCTTACTGGTGGAGTAAAGAGTTGACAAAAACCTAGGTCCATGCTTATAAAGCTTTTTAGGTGAGTCTGAGTTTGTTCTCAAGTTTTGATTAGTCAGATTTGAGCCTTTGGCTCAAATTTGACCAATCAAAAACTTAAGAACGAACTCAGATTCTACTAAAAAGTTTTATAAGCATTGAACCATATGTCTGTCAAACTCTGGTCTGTTGTATGTTTAGCTAACTTCTGATTTGTGAAACTGTTGACCGAGTGATGAGATCCTGATGAGATGCCGAGTTACTTGGCGTCTAGTCTGGACCCTAGCTGTTTGCAAACACGAGTCAGGTCGCGCTTAGCATGGTAAGTATGTGACTGGTTAGATTTTGAGTTATAAAAAAATTCTGAAAAAAATATCCGATGCTTGAGATATGAAAAAAGGCGGACGGAAAACATTTTACAGCCACTTGGCCTGCTTGTTAAGTTGTGTTATCAGTGCAAGACACTTGCACGACCTTAATGATATAGTAAATATTGTCTAAGCGTCCATAAAAGAGGTCTATATCTTTAATACTTTCCTCCATGAATATTCATATCCGAAATAATGTATGTATGAATATTAATTAGCCGAAATTTTAACATCGCATATGACCAAGATATATTTTGGTCATGAAATAAGACGTATATCTTTATAATTCAATTAGTATACAGAGCAGACCCTGATCAGACGGCCCCTTTAGGAGCCGTCTGATCTGGGTCTACTCTGTTTGCAAAAGCGTTAAATGCGTATACATGTATATGAAGTACTGGGTTAAAATTAC